>CAWUFW010004617.1:0-1200000 GCA_963921515.1 Calotriton arnoldi
CCTGAGCTCCACTTCTGCCCAAGCTGAAGTTTCTAAGTCATTGCCAAGCAAGCATTCGACTGGTAGGTTTGCACTCACCACAACCTTCTTAAGGCCAGTTACCCCTCCCCAGGAGAAGTTAACAACTGCCAGAGTATGGTCTGTTCTGGACGTTGCTAGCATTGGTCACTTGGTACATCTCACCAAGTATAACTTGCCCAGGATTCACAAGGTCTTGTGTCACCATGGTGACACTTGCCCCTGTGTCCCTAAATGCCAAAGCCTCTCGTCCATTGATTAAAGGCTGTTGTCTGTACTTGCCCAGATTACTGGGACTCACAGAGGAGGTCACATCCATGCCTCCATCACAGACTAACACAGCCTGAGTGAGTTCTCTGACTAGGTCAGAGCCCAACTCAGTACCCAGGGTGAACCCTACTAAACCCTTGGCTGGAGCACTCCCACCAACTGTAACTGTACGAGGGGGAACAGGTGCCTTAGGGGCATTGGTGGGGCTGGACTTGAGTCTTTGGACTTGGTGCAATCACTAGTCCAGTGGGTCTTTTTGCTTACAGACCTTGCACCATGGTTTTCTTGGCCTTTCCCTTTGTAGACTGTGAATCCCCACCTGAAGAAGATTTTTGGGGGCCTTGTGAAGACTTTTGATCTTTACCCTTCTCCCCACCCTTTTCAGAGTTCTTAGAATCTTGCTTCTTAGGGTCACCACCTTGGTTCTGTACCTTCTGCCTCACCCTGGTTCTGACCCATTTGTCTGCCTTCTCTCCCAATTCTTGGGGAGAGGTCAGATCAGAGTCCACCAGGTACTGATGCAACAGCTGATTTTGACAGTTATTAAGAATCTGCTCCCTCATTATCAGATTGTACAATCCTGTGAAGTCACACACCTTACTGCCCATCAACCAGCCTTCCAGAGCCTTAGCAGAACAATCCACATAGTCTACCCAGTCTTGAGTCTGTTCTTTTTGGGTATCTCTGAACTTCAACCTGTATTGTTCAGTGGTTAGGCCAAACCCATCAATAAGAGCACTCTTCAAGACCTTGTAATTATCAGCATCCTCTTCTCTTACAGTGAGGAGCTTGTCTCTACCTTTGTCTGCAAAGGAGAGCCACAAGATTGCTGCCCACTGCTCTTGAGGGACCTTCTGTACTTTACAGGCCCTCTCTAGAGCAGTTATCCATTTGTGGATGTCATCCCCACTCTGGTAAGGAGGGACAATCTTGCTCAGGTTCCTATGGTCATATGACCTTTCCCTATCTCTAGGACATGGTTGCCACCATGGGACTCTAGTCCCAACTTTCTTCTCTCTTTGTAGAGATCTAGGGACTCCCTGTCTATAGCCAGTTGCTGTTTTCTGAGTTCAAGCTGAGCTTCCTCATATTGAACCAGCCTCTTTCTTCTCTCATGAGAGGATTCCCTCCTATGAGAGGAGACAGAGGTCCCTATTGAGGTGCCAGAGTGGTTAGACTCCTGAGAAGGAGACCTAGACCTTCTGGGCACACCTCATAATCCTTCCTGGGGGACAAAGTGGGGATCATTCTGATCTTCCTCCTCATCTTCCACAGGAGGGATTGGGTTATCCAGGTCAGGGTCATTGCCACCCTCCTGGTCAGTTCCAGAGGGGGGCTGGGGGTACTGCTACCCTGGCCCCATCCTCATCTTCTGCCCCACCCTCTGCTCCTACCCCTTCAGTCCCTAAGGGCCTGCTGAGATCATGAAGCCTCCAACATCTCTCTAAGATGTTGGGTGGTGGGACTTTGTCCTGTCTTCAGTTTCCTCAAGTTACATAATGCTCTCAATTCCAAGAATGGGAGGGTATCATACTTGGAGGGAAGAAGCCCATGGGCTTCTGGCAAGGACTCACTGGGTCCTGGCTTTGAAGACATCACTAGTGAGGTGTGGTGTATGCACTACCTACTCTAGTGTGGCCTACTAAACTCTCTTGAGTTGTAGAAAGGTGTGCTATCCCTTAACACACAACTCTAAGTTCAGTAGAACTTACTGTATTCTAAGCTTAATTTATATGTACCTTAGGTACCTTTAGTGGTTTTCAGTTGATCAATTCAATTGAGATTATCTGGTAAAACAATAGCAAGCTGGAATCCCACACGCTGCACACCAATGTGAGAAGTTGGCCTGGCATATGCTGTCCACTAATTATAGTGGGCACCTTGCACCAGTCCAAACAACCCCTTATTGGAGATAGGTTAAAGACAACCTTATTGAAAGCTATCCCAGTCTATAATCTCTTGAGTGACCAAATGAAAGAGCACCACACCAGGTATATATTCAAAATATATGTATTTATTGCTATACACACCCCTCTAGTCTCTTTATGAGGCTAGAGTTCGAAGTACACACGTTATAAGTTATTTAAACACAGTAATAGCACAAATACACGTTTGGGCCCTAGGGGCGTACCAAACCATATACCAATAAAGTGGTATAAGAACCACGACTGAACTAGACACTAGGCCTAGAGCCTCTAGAAGTGCTTGGACCACAAGGAACCACCCAAGGTAGTGACACAGGGGACCCAGGGGGGACGCGTGCAGTGTAAATACACAACCGCGAGACGCCGTTAACTTCTATGGAGAAAGTCGCGATCAGGAAATTAAAGAAAAGGGACACTTAAAGGAGGACTTGGAGCAAACCCTTTGAGAACTAGGTCGTTCTAGAGTCTCTACCCACGGGAGCACCGGAGTACTCGTGTTACCTCACCCAGGGAAGCCGGGTGCATAGGTGCCTTTCGGGGTCGGGTTTCGGCGTCGATTTGAATGGCGATCTGCTGCAAAGTGCTGCTGGCGACCAAGTGGAAAGTGTCCGGGTGGATCCAAGAGTGGATCGGAGATCTGAAGAACCTGAAAGCAGAGGGGACAGAGTCTGGGTCACTAGCCAGTGACCAGGGAGGTGATGAGCGGATGCCCACCGATGTCGAGTGGTTCAGGTAGGTTGACGGTCATCTTGACTCTTCAGCCACGAGGTCCAGGAGGCGTTGTCGGCGAGCAGGAGCAGGATTCGGGCTGGTACACAATGTCTGTCGAGTGCTGAGGTGTCAGCGACCGGATTGGACCCAACAAGCCTTGGCAACGGCAAGTCTCAATGAAAGTGAAGAATGACGATGATGCAGACCAGCAAGGTCTGAGGAACTCACCCAGCAAGGGTAAGTGAGGGCAAGCCTGGAGCAACCAGGGAGCCCAAGAAGAAAAGGATTGGCCTTCGTGAAGGGCTACTAGCCAATGGGCTAGCGACCGCGAAGGAGCCTCAAGACGGTGCACGTGGAGCTGGCTCACAGGACACTCGTGGAGTGGAGGCCAGTGATCTTCGGTGCAGTTGGTGCTGGAGGCTAGGGCTACTCGGAGCCCAAAGCACGACTTCGTGGGAGACCCAGAAGAGGATGCACTAGCAAATGCGTGCGGTGTCCAGGGGTCATGGTTCCACGTTACCCACGACAGCTACGGGCCTCAGCTTTGCTGGGGACTCAGGGCAGCCTCGGGGAAGTCTGTAAATCTACCTTTGGTGATGCAAAGACTTCGGCGTCCGACGGGAGCTTAGGCGATGCAGACCGGACAATTGCTTCTTTGGTGCCTGCCAAGCAGGGGAGTCACTCCTTGACCCCAAGGGAGATTCTTCTGTCCTCTAGTCTTTAGTAGAGCGTCGAAGGTCCAGGATTCTGTGTCAGAGTTTTGTCCAGGGATAATCTAAAGTCCTAAGGACTGGGTTCCTATACTTATACTAAGTTTAGGGGTTGGACTACTCTGTGGCCCCACCTATGGGTGGGTCAGGGCAGAGGGTGGCTACACCCCTTTCTCTTTGTCCAGTTCGCGCCAAAGCAGGGGCTGCAAGCCCCTGATCCGGTTTGAATTGGGTATGCACAGGGACACCAAATGTGCCCCCAGTGCAGGACTTCAAAGCACCCGAAAGTGCTCTCGCCCAGCCCCAATACACACTATCCTGTCTGGGGAGGTGGTCACACCTCCCTGGGACAGGAAACCTATTGTCCAGGCCTCCCTGCCGGAGTTTCGTCCAGCAGCAGGAGGCCAGACTTGTGTCTGTGGCAGCAGCATCCATTTTGTGATGCCAGGGCATTAGAAAGAAGTTACCGGCCAGGCCAGGGTTAACATGTCTCTCCCTCTAGAAGGGTGGAATGCTACCTCCACCGCCAGAATTGGCGGGGGGGTAGTATTCCAAGATGTTTGACACCAAACACGACATGTTTCCGGTACAGCCATTCCAAAGTTAGCATTTAACGCGAGGTTATAATGCGCTTAAGAGTATATGGTCAGGCTGCACTACAAACAGCATCAGAGAAGGGTCTCCGAACGCTGCAGAGGGGCCCTGCTCATGCAGGGGCACCCTCTCACATAGGAACCACGCACTCTGCCTTCAGGATTGTTAAGGCCTGCCATAGGAGTGACTTATAGGTTTATATGTGTGTATGTATATAGTGATATAGGTAACCTATATCACAGTAAGGGGTGCATGCACCACCTTACCCAGGCTGCAGTAGCAGACCTGTGGTGTCAGTTTGGATGGCCTTCCAGGGGTGGCATAATACATGCTGCAGCCCCTGGCAGGCCTCTTGAGGTACCTATGCCCTTGGTACATAGTATACCATATACTAGGGACTTATAAGGGCACTCCAGATTCCAATCAGAGATGTGCCTAAGGCACATGGAAACCTTTTTAGAGAGGAAGCAGCTAGGCTGGGGTTCTGATTAGCAGGGCCCCAGCCAGACTAATGTTGAAAAACAGTGAAGCATCAGCAAAAAGTGGGGGTACCCATGTGAAGCAGATCCTACTCTCCTACAAGCTCTAGGAGCTAATGGGTCTGAATCAGGGGGTGGGTCAATTACAGTGTCTGGGTCAGATGATGAACATCAGGTTGACCAAGACTCTGTGATTGTAGGGCCAGGCCCCAAGGGGTCTGAAAAGGACAGAGGAATTCTCCCTAAGAGAACTGACACAGTGGAGGAGAGGCATAGGTCCCTTTCTAGGGACTCTGACCGCTCCTATCACTCTGGCAGAGAATTTGTCCAGCAGAGGAACTCCTACTTCCCCAGAAGAGAGACCTCCTCTGAAAGACTGTGCAAACTGCTGCAGTATGAGGAAGCAAGATTTGCCTTCAAAACCAAGCAGTTGGCATTAGATAGAGAAGCCTTTGAGCTCCAGAGAGCTTCTAGAAAAGAGGGTTAGAACCCCCTGGTGGCAGCAACAGTGTCCCTAGAGGCAGAGAATATATTCCAGACCATAGGAACCTGAGCAAGGTTGTTCCTCCCTACCAGAGTGGGGATGATATCCATAAGTGGATAACTGCTATGGAAAGGGCCTGTAGAGTACAACAGGTCCCCCAAAAGCAGTGGGCAGCAATCTTGTGGCTCTCCTTTTCAGATAAAGGTAGAGACAAGCTCCTCACTGTTAGAGAAGAGGATGCTGATGACTATGAAGTCCTGAAGAGTGCACTGATAGATGGGTTTGGCTTAACCACTGAGCAGTACAGGTTGAAGTTCAGAGACACCCAGAAGGCACAGACTCAGGACTGACTGACTTTGTAGATTGTGCAACCAAGGCTCTGGAGGGTTGGCTGGTTGGCAGTAGGGTTACTGATTTCAAGGGATTGTATAATCTAATGATGAGAGAACAGATCCTTAATAATTGCCAGAACCAGTTGTTGCATCAATACCTGGTGGACTCCGATCTGACCTTTCCCCAAGAATTGGGAAAGAAGGCAGACAAGTGGGTCAGAACCAGGGTGAGGCAGAAAACCCAGAACCAAGGGGGTGACACAAAGAAGCAGGATTCTAAGGGCTCTGAGAAAGGTGGGGATAAGTCAAAAGACCAGAAGTCTTCACAAGGGCCCCAAAATCTGCATCTGGTGGGGAGTCACAATCCAACAAGGGAAAGGCCAAAAGAAGCCCTGGTGCAAATTCTGTAAACAGAAAGGGCACTGGACTTCTGATTGTAACAAGTCCAAAGATCAAACCACCACCACTCCTGCCCCTAAGGCAACTGTTCCCCCTAGTTCAGCTACTAGTGGAGGTGGTACTCAGAATAAGGGTGTAGTAGGGCTGATCCTGGGTTCTGAAGTGGACTCTGACCTAGTCAGAGTAACCCACTCAGGCCATGCTGATTTGTGATGGAGACATTGACATGTCCTTCCTAGTAAGCCCCAGTAATCTGGGCAAATACAAACAGCAGCCTGTAATAAATGGCAAGGAGGCTTTGGCATTTAGGGACACAGGTGCTAGTGTCACCATGGTGGCAGAGGATCTTGTGGACCCTGGACAGATCATCCTGGGTGAAATGTACCAGGTGACCAATGCAAGCAATGCCAGGACCAACCATAGTCTGGCAGTTGTGAATTTCTCCTGGGGAGGGGTAACTGGCCTCAAGAAGGTTGTAGCCAGTGCAGACCTCCCTGTAGAATGTCTATTGGGCAATGATCTAGAGACTTCAGCCTGGTCTGAAGTAGAGTTATGGACTCATGCTGAGATGTTGGGCATCCCTGCAGAGGTATTTGCTGTGACCAGGTCACAAGCCAAAATGCATAACACTGAACCAGCTCTGGATCCTGAAACTATGGACCAGATGCTTCCCAAGAGGAGGAGCAGTAGGGTTAAGGCAGTGCCTTCCCCTCTGTCTCAGATCACTGATTTCCCTCCCGAGGGAGGAGGAGCAGATCCTGAAGAAGGAACTGCCCCAGAGGAACCTGAGCCTGATCAGGTTGAGTTCTTGGGGCAGGGGCCCTTCTAGGGAAGATCTGAGTAAGGAGCAACAGTGCTGCCCCTCTCTTGAACCCCTCAGACAGCAGGCTGCTGCTGAGGCTGCTGGGAGTGCTAGTGGGTCCCATAAAGTTTATTGGGATGAGGGACTCCTATATTCTGAAGGTAGAGATCCAGCCCCTGGAGCCACCAGGAGGTTGGTAATACCTCAGAAGTTTAGGGGGTTCCTCTTGACCCTAGCACATGATATCCCTTTGGCAGGTCACTTGGGCCAAAACAAGACCTGGGACAGGCTTCTTCCACATTTTCATTGGCCACATATGTCAGAGGACACCAAGGAGTTTTGTCGCTCCTGTGTCACATGCCAAGCCAGTGGCAAAGCGATACCAAAGGGGATGATGGACGGAGCGTTTGAGCAAATCAAACACTCACCCCCAGTCAACTGATCTGGGTTTAATCCATCATCATTCTTTAGCTCACTCCACCACCCCAGTTCAGACATGGCCATATGCAAATCAGTCTGACCCTGTGCCTCATGGGAACAGTCCAGCCCGAACTGCCAAGCCATGTCTTCCCTGGACCGGAAACAAGCATCCTGGGACCGGTTTCTGGCTATTCAGCCATCATCAGCCAGGCTAGCTTGAATCCAGTGGCAAAGTGAGCAAGGGACCCACGTCTGGGCATACCCTGCCAACTTAGGCTGAACAAAGCGATACATCAAAGGGGATGATGGACGGAGCGCTTGAGCAAATCAAACACTCACCCCCAGTCAACTGATCTGGGTTTAATCCATCATAATTCTTTAGCTCACTTCCACCACCCCAGTTCAGACATGGCCATATGCAAATCAGTCTGACCCTGTGCCTCATGGGAACAGTCCAGCCCGAACTGCCAAGCCATGTCTTCCCTGGACCGGAAACAAGCATCCTGGGACCGGTTTCTGGCTATTCAGCCGTCATCAGCCAGGCTAGCTTGAATCCAGTGGCAAAGTGAGCAAGGGACCCACGTCTGGGCATACCCTGCCAACTTAGGGCGAACAAAGCGATACCAAAGGGGATGATGGACGGAGCGCTTGAGCAAATCAAACACTCACCCCCAGTCAACTGATCTGGGTTTAATCCATCATCATTCTTAGCTCACTCCACCACCCCAGTTCAGACATGGCCATATGCAAATCAGTCTGACCCTGTGCTCATGGGAACAGTCCAGCCCGAACTGCCAAGCCATGTCTTCCCTGGACCGGAAACAAGCATCCTGGGACCGGCTTCTGGCTATTCAGCCATCATCAGCCAGGCTAGCTTGAATCCAGTGGCAAAGTGAGCAAGGGACCCACGTCTGCAGCATACCCTGCCAACTTAGGCGAACAAAGCGATACTAAAGGGGATGATGGACGAGCGCTTGAGCAAATCAAACACTCACCCCCAGTCAACTGATCTGGGTTTAATCCATCATCATTCTTTAGCTCACTCCACCACCCCAGTTCAGACATGGCCATATGCAAATCAGTCTGACCCTGTGCTCATGGGAACAGTCCAGCCCGAACTGCCAAGCCATGTCTTCCTGGACCGGAAACAAGCATCCTGGGACCGGTTTCTGGCTATTCAGCCGTCATCAGCCAGGCTAGCTGGAATCCAGTGGCAAAGCGAGCAAGGGACCCACGCCTGGGCATACCCTGCCAACTTAGGGCGAACAAAGCGATACCAAAGGGGATGATGGACGGAGCGTTTGAGCAAATCAAACACTCACCCCCAGTCAACTGATCTGGGTTTAATCCATCATCATCTTTAGCTCACTCCACCACCCCAGTTCAGACATGGCCATATGCAAATCAGTCTGACCCTGTGCCTCATGGGAACAGTCCAGCCCGAACTGCCAAGCCATGTCTTCCTGGACCGGAAACAAGCATCCTGGGACCGGTTTCTGGCTATTCAGCCGTCATCAGCCAGGCTAGCTTGAATCCAGTGGCAAAGTGAGCAAGGGACCCACGTCTGGGCATACCCTGCCAACTTAGGGCGAACAAAGCGATACCAAACGGGATGATGGACGGAGCGCTTGAGCAAATCAACACTCACCCCCAGTCAACTGATCTGGTTTAATCCATCATCATTCTTTAGCTCACTCCACCACTCCCAGTTCAGACATGGCCATATGCAAATCAGTCTGACCCTGTGCCTCATGGGAACAGTCCAGCCCGAACTGCCAAGCCATGTCTTCCTGGACCGAAACAAGCATCCTGGGACCGGTTTCTGGCTATTCAGCCGTCATCAGCCAGGCTAGCTTGAATCCAGTGGCAAAGTGAGCAAGGGACCCACGTCTGGGCATACCCTGCCAACTTATGGCGAACAAAGCGATACCAAAGGGGATGATGGACGGAGCGTTTGAGCAAATCAAACACTCACCCCCAGTCAACTGATCTGGGTTTAATCCATCATCATTCTTTAGCTCACTCCACCACTCCAGTTCAGACATGGCCATATGCAAATCAGTCTGACCCTGTGCCTCATGGGAACAGTCCAGCCCGAACTGCCAAGCCATGTCTTCCTGGACCGGAAACAAGCATCCTGGGACCGGTTTCGGCTATTCAGCCGTCATCAGCCAGGCTAGCTTGAATCCAGTGGCAAAGTGAGCAAGGGACCCACGTCTGGGCATACCCTGCCAACTTAGGGCGAACAAAGCGATACCAAAGGGGATGATGGACGGAGCGCTTGAGACAAATCAAACACTCACCCCAGTCAACTGATCTGGGTTTAATCCATCATCATTCTTTAGCTCACTCCACCACTCCCAGTTCAGACATGGCCATATGCAAATCAGTCTGACCCTGTGCCTCATGGGAACAGTCCAGCCCGAACTGCCAAGCCATGTCTTCCCTGGACCGGAAACAAGCATCCTGGGACCGGTTTCTGGCTATTCAGCCGTCATCAGCCAGGCTAGCTTGAATCCAGTGGCAAAGTGAGCAAGGGACCCACATCTGGGCATACCCTGCCAACTTAGGCTTAACAAAGCGATACCAAAGGGGATGATGGACGGAGCGCTTGAGCAAATCAAACACTCACCCCCAGTCAACTGATCTGGGTTTAATCCATCATCATTCTTAGCTCACTCCACCACCCCAGTTCAGACATGGCCATATGCAAATCAGTCTGACCTCTGTGCTCATGGGAACAGTCCAGCCTGAACTGCCAAGCCATGTCTTCCTGGACCGAAACAGCATCCTGGGACCGGCTTCTGGCTTCAGCCGTCATCAGCCAGGCTAGCTTGAATCCAGTGGCAAAGTGAGCAAGGACCCACGTCTGGGCATACCCTGCCAACTTAGGGCGAACAAAGCGATACCAAAGGGGATGATGGACGGAGCGTTGAGCAATCAAGCACTCACCCCCAGTCAACTGATCTGGGTTTAATCCATCATCATTCTTAGCTCACTCCACTACCCCAGTTCAGACATGGCCATATGCAAATCAGTCTGACCCTGTGCCTCATGGGAACAGTCCAGCCCGAACTGCCAAGCCATGTCTTCCCTGGACCGGAAACAAGCATCCTGGGACCGGTTTCTGGCTATTCAGCCGTCATCAGCCAGGCTAGCTTGAATCCAGTGGCAAAGTGAGCAAGGGACCTCATGCTGGACTGTTCCCATGAGGCACAGGGTCAGACTGATTTGCATATGGCCATGTCTGAACTGGGGTGGTGGAGTGAGCTAAAGAATGATGATGGATTAAACCCAGATCAGTTGACTGGGGGTGAGTGTTTGATTTGCTCAAACGCTCCGTCCATCGTCCCCTTTGGTATCGCTTTTCGCCCCTAAGTTGGCAGGGTATGCCCAGACGTGGGTCCCTTGCTCACTTTGCCACTGGATTCAAGCTAGCCTGGCTGATGACGGCTGAATGGCCAGAAACCGGTCCCAGGATGCTTGTTTCCGGTCCAGGGAAGACATGGCTTGGCAGTTCGGGCTGGACTGTTCCCATGAGGCACAGGATCAGACTGATTTGCATATGGCCATGTCTGAACTGGGGTGGTGGAGTGAGCTAAATAATGATGATGGATTAAACCCAGATCAGATGACTGGGGGTGAGTGTTTGATTTGCTCAAACGCTCCGTCCATCGTCCCCTTTGGTATCGCTTTGTTCGCCCCTAAGTTGGCAGGGTATGCCCAGACGTGGGTCCCTTGCTCACTTTGCCACTGGATTCAAGCTAGCCTGGCTGATGACGGCTGAATGGCCAGAAACCGGTCCCAGGATGCTTGTTTCCGGTCCAGGGAAGACATGGCTTGGCAGTTCGGGCTGGACTGTTCCCATGAGGCACAGGGTCAGACTGATTTGCATATGGCCATGTCTGAACTGGGGTGGTGGAGTGAGCTAAAGAATGATGATGGATTAAACCCAGATCAGTTGACTGGGGGTGAGTGTTTGATTTGCTCAAACGCTCCGTCCATCGTCCCCTTTGGTATCGCTTGTTCGCCTCTAAGTTGGCAGGGTATGCCCAGACGTGGGTCCCTTGCTCACTTTGCCACTGGATTCAAGCTAGCCTGGCTGATGACGGCTGAATGGCCAGAAACCGGTCCCAGGATGCTTGTTTCTCGGTCCAGGGAAGACATGGCTTGGCAGTTCGGGCTGGACTGTTCCCATGAGGCACAGGGTCAGACTGATTTGCATATGGCCATGTCTGAACTGGGGTGGTGGAGTGAGCTAAAGAATGATGATGGATTAAACCCAGATCAGTTGACTGGGGGTGAGTGTTTGATTTGCTCAAACGCTCCGTCCATCGTCCCCTTTGGTATCGCTTGTTCGCCCTAAGTTGGCAGGGTATGCCCAGACGTGGGTCCCTTGCTCACTTTGCCACTGGATTCAAGCTAGCCTGGCTGATGACGGCTGAATGGCCAGAAACCGGTCCCAGGATGCTTGTTTCCGGTCCAGGGAAGACATGGCTTGGCAGTTCGGGCTGGACTGTTCCCATGAGGCACAGGATCAGACTGATTTGCATATGGCCATGTCTGAACTGGGGTGGTGGAGTGAGCTAAAGAATGATGATGGATTAAACCCAGATCAGATGACTGGGGGTGAGTGTTTGATTTGCTCAAACGCTCCGTCCATCGTCCCCTTTGGTATCGCTTTGTTCGCCTCTAAGTTGGCAGGGTATGCCCAGACGTGGGTCCCTTGCTCACTTTGCCACTGGATTCAAGCTAGCCTGGCTGATGACGGCTGAATGGCCAGAAACCGGTCCCAGGATGCTTGTTTCCGGTCCAGGGAAGACATGGCTTGGCAGTTCGGGCTGGACTGTTCCCATGAGGCACAGGGTCAGACTGATTTGCATATGGCCATGTCTGAACTGGGGTGGTGGAGTGAGCTAAAGAATGATGATGGATTAAACCCAGATCAGTTGACTGGGGGTGAGTGTTTGATTTGCTCAAACGCTCTGTCCATCGTCCCCTTTGGTATCGCTTTGTTCGCCCCTAAGTTGGCAGGGTATGCCCAGACGTGGGTCCCTTGCTCACTTTGCCACTGGATTCAAGCTAGCCTGGCTGATGACGGCTGAATGGCCAGAAACCGGTCCCAGGATGCTTGTTTCCGGTCCAGGGAAGACATGGCTTGGCAGTTCGGGCTGGTCTGTTCCCATGAGGCACAGGGTCAGACTGATTTGCATATGGCCATGTCTGAACTGGGGTGGTGGAGTGAGCTAAAGAATGATGATGGATTAAACCCAGATCAGTTGACTGGGGGTGAGTGTTTGATTTGCTCAAACGCTCCGGTCCATCGTCCCCTTTGGTATCGCTTGTTCGACCTAAGTTGGCAGGGTATGCCCAGACGTGGGTCCCTTGCTCACTTTGCCACTGGATTCAAGCTAGCCTGGCTGATGACGGCTGAATGGCCAGAAACCGGTCCCAGGATGCTTGTTTCTCGGTCCAGGGAAGACATGGCTTGGCAGTTTGGGCTGGACTGTTCCCATGAGGCACAGGGTCAGACTGATTTGCATATGGCCATGTCTGGACTGGGTTGGTGGAGTGAGCTAAAGAATGATGATGGATTAAACCCAGATCAGTTGACTGGGGGTGAGTGTTTGATTTGCTCAAACGCTCCGTCCATCGTCCCCTTTGGTAAGCCAGTGGCAAGGCAGGTGGCACAACAAAGGCCCCCCTGATACCACTACCTGTGGTGGGGGTGCCCTTTGAGAGGGTAGGGATTGACATTGTTGGGCCCCTTGACCCTCAAACTGCATCTGGGCACAGATTTATCCTGGTGGTAGTGGATCATGCCACCAGGTACCCAGAGGCAATTCCTGAGGACCACCACAGCTCCTGTGGTGGCAAGAGCCCTCGATTGGAGTTTTCTCCAGAGTGGGTTTCCTCAAAGGAGGTCATCTCTGACAGAGATACCAACTTCATGTCAGGATATTTGAAAGCAATGTGGAAGGAGTGTGGTGTAACTTATGTTCACCACCCCTATCACCCACAATGCAATGGGTTAGTTGAAGGCTTCAACAAAACCCTGAAAGGAATGATTAAAGGACTCCCAGAGAAGCTTAGGCGGAAATGGGACCTTCTTCTTCCCTGCCTGTTGTTTGCATACAGAGAAGTTCCACAGAAGGGGGCTGGTTACAGCCCATTTGAGCTTCTGTTTGGGCATCCTGTAAGAGGTCCATTATGTTTGGTAAAAGAGGGCTGGAGTTACCTCTCAAGCCCCCAAACAGGATGTGATGGACTATGTACTTGGTCTCCGCTCCAGGATGGCTGAATACATGAAAAAAGCAACCAAAAACCTGGAGGCCAGCCAAGAATTACAAAAAGCTTGGCATGACCAAAAGGCTGTGCTGACTGTGTACCAGCCAGGACAGAAAGTGTCCCCAGCAGCCCTCCAAGACAAATGGAGTGGCCCCCATACAATAGTTGAGCAGAAGGGAGAAGTCACCTATCTGGTGAATCTTGGAACTCCCAGGAGCCCCCTGAGGGTGCTCCATGTCAACAGATTAAAGCCATATGTTGACAGGGCTGACATGGGCTTGCTCATGGCAACTGATGAGGAACAGGAGGAGGAGAGTGACCCTCTCCCTGACCTGCTCTCACAGAACCCTGATGATGGGTCAGCAGATGGTGTTGCTTTGGCAAGCAGCCTCACTGACCATCAGCAAACTGAGTGCAGACAAGTTCTGCAGCAGTACAGACATATGTTTAGCCTGACCCCTAGTCAGACTACCTGGTGCACCCATGAGGTGGACACTGGGGACAGTCTGCCTGTCAAGAGTAAAATCTACAGGCAACCTGACCATGTCAGGGACTGTATCAGGACTGAAGTCCAGAAAATGTTGGAGTTAGGTGTGATTGAGCCTTCAGATAGCCCTTGGGCTAGCCCAGTAGTCCTAGTACCCAAGCCTCATACCCAGGGTGGTAAGAAATAAATGAGGTTTTGTGTAGACTACAGAGGCCCTCAATGCAGTCACTAGGACTGATGCCTATCCCATACCCAGGGCAGATGAGCTGATTAATACTTTGGCCTCAGCCAAGAACCTAAGTACATTTGACCTAACAGCTGGCTACTGGCAGATCAGATTAGCTGATGATGCAAAAGCCAAAACAACATTTTCGATCCCTGGTGGGCACTACCACTTTGTGGTGATGCCCTTTGGATTGAAAAATGCACCTGCCACTTTTCAGAGGTTGGTGAATAAAGTTCTGGCAGGGATGGAAACTTATTGCTCAGCTTATCTAGATGATATTGCTGTCTTTAGTTCCTCCTGGCAGGATCACCTGGTCCACCTCAGGAATCGTTTGGAGGCCCTGCAGAAAGCAGGCCTCACTCTCAAGGCCACTAAGTGCCAGATAGGGCAGAGTCAGGTTTTGTACCTGGGCCACCTTGTAGGTGGAGGCCAGGTTCAGCCTTTACAGAGCAAAATCCAAACCATAATGGAATGGGTTGCTCCCACCACCCAGACACAGGTGAGAGCCTTCTTAGGCCTGACTGGGTACTATAGGAGGTTTGTGAAGGGATATGGATCTATAGTGACCCCCTTGAATGATCTAACCTCAAAGAAAATGCAAAAAAAGGTTCAGTGGACAGCTAGCTGTCAGAAGGCATTTGAAGACCTAAAGCAGGCCATGTACACTGCCCCCATCTTACAGAGTCCAGACTACACCAAAAAGTTCATTGTCCAAACAGATGCTTCTGAGCTGGGTGTGGGAGCTGTACTGTCTCAACTGAATGATGAAGGTCAAGACCAGCCAGTAGCTTTTATTAGCAGGAGGCTGACCCCTAGAGAGAAACGTTGGTCAGCTATAGAGAGGGAGGCCTTTGCTGTGGTGTGGCCCTGGAAGAAGCTGAGGCCATACTTGTTTGGCACTCACTTCATAGTTCAGACTGACCACAAGCCCCTCCTATGGCTTAAACAAATGAAAGGTAAAAACCCAAAACTTTTAATGTGGTCCATTTCCTACAGGGGATGGACTATACAGTGGAACACAGGCCTGGGACCCAACATGCCAATGCAGATGGACTCTCAAGGTATTTCCACTTAGAGCACGAAGACTCAACTGGTCAAGGTTAGTTTAGTGTCCCTGCGCTTGGGGGGGTTGTAGTAGAGAGCAGGATCTGCCTCTTATGTTGCCCCCACTTTTTTCTGCTGTTTACAATGGTTTCTGGCTATAGTCAGGCTGGGACCCTGCCAATCAGGGCCCCAGCCTCTCTGTTCTCTCTAACGACTTGGAGTGCACTCTAGGTGCACTAGTGATTGGATACTGTGGTACCTTATGAGTCCCTAGTATATGGTACCTTAGGTACCAAGGGCATAGGTACTTCACAGGCCTACCAGGGGCTGAAGCATGTATTATGCCACCCCTGGGAAGCAGACTAAATCTGACACCACAGGTCTGCTACTGCAGCCTGGGTAAGGTGGTGCATGCATCTCTTACTGTGATATAGGCTACCTATATCACTACATAGATACACACATATAAACCTATAAGTCACTCCTATGGCAGGCCTTGTCAATCCTGAAGGCAGAGTGCTTGGTTCCTATGTGAGAGGGTGCCCCTGCATGAGCAGAGCCCTCTGCAGCATTCGGAGACCCTTCTCTGAGGCTGTTTGTAGTGCAGCCTGACCATATACTCTTAAGCGCATTATAACCTCGTTAAATGCTAACTTTGGGATGGCTGCACGGAAACATGTCGTGTTTGGTGTCAAACATCTTGAATACTACCCCCCGCCAGTTCTGGCGGCGGGGTAGCATTCCACCCTTCTAGAGGGAGAGACATGTACACACCGGCCTAACGTGGTAACTTCTTTCCAGAGCCCTGGCATCACAAGATGGATGCCACCAGTCACAGACACTGGGCTGCCCTCCTGCTGATGACCGAAACTCACAGTGGAGGAAGCCCAACAATAGATATCCTGTCGCAAGGGGTGTGACCACCTCCCAGACAGGGTTTAGTGTATTGGGGCTGGGTGGGTGCACTCTTAGAGTGCTTTGAAGTCCTGCACTGGGGGAGCAGAAGGCTCCTCTGTGCATACCCCAGTTCAAACCGGCTCAGGGGCTACCTGCCCCTGCCTGGCGCAAAACTGGACAAAGGGAAGTGGGTGTAGCCACCCACTCCCTGACCCTCCCATAGGTGGGGTCATAGAGCTAGTCCCTCCCTTCTCTTTAGTATAAGAGGGGAACCTGTGCATTGCAACCTAGATCTCCCTGGACGACGCTCTCAAGAAGAATCCTGGACCTTCGACTGCTCCACTACCTCTGGAAGACTGAAGAATCTCCCTTGGAGTCAAGGAGTGACTCCCCTGCTTGGCAGGCACCAAAAACTACAACGACAGTCGCAAACTACGCCGCTCCCGCTGGAGCCCGAAGTCCCTGCAGCCCAGGAAGAGGATTTCCTGACTTCTCCAAGGCCATCGTGAGTCCCCAGTGAAGCTGAGGCAAGTGGACCCCACGAGCGACGAGGAACTTCAGCCCCTGGGTACCGTGCACTATTGTCAAGTGCAACCCCTTCACGACGTTCTACAAACTTGTGCTTTGGACCACGTGTGGTTCCAGCCTCTAGCAGAGATCCCTACCAAATTCAGAGGCCTACACCGTCCTGAGTGACCGTGGGCCCCTGTTGAGTGGATCCTCCCGAGGCATCTCCGCAATCCCTTGCCAGCCGGCTTGTGGGTCCCCAGAAGACTTTCCAACAAAACCAAAGAGCTCCCCAGGTTGCTCCAGGCCTGCCCTGACCTACCCTTGCTGGGTAAGTCCCCCAGACCTTGCTGGTCTGCACCATTGACTTTTCCTCATCACCACGAGACTTGCTGCTACCAAGGCTTGTTGGCTCCAATTGAGTCGCCGACACCTCAGTAAGCTGCAGACATCGTGGGACACACTGAATCCAGCTCCTGGTCATCATCGATGCTGCCTGGACCATGTGGTCGAAGAGTCAAGACACCCGTGAACGACCCAAAGCTGTCGACGACGGTGGGCATTCATCTTCCTTGCCCAGAGTCACTGCCAAGTGACTGTGAACACTGTCCCCTCTGCTTTCAGGTCTTCCTCCTTCCGAATCCAGGCTTGGATTCCAATGGACACTTCTTCTGTCGTCGCAAGCAGCAAGTCTTCATTGGTTCCCATTGAGAACGACGCCGCGACCCGACACCAAAGGACACCTATGCACCCGGCTCCCCTGGGTGAGGTAACTTCAGCACTACGGTGCTCCTGTGGGTGTGGGTCCTAGACTACTTACCCTGTAAGTGGCTTGCTTGTAGCTACCTTAGAAGTGCCCTAAAACTCCTATTTTCCCCGTGCGATTATCGCACTGGCTCGTACAGGGCTCGCGTCTGTGTTAGACACATCGCGTCCAACTCCCTTGTAACTCTACCAGTAACCGCGTCCTTCGACTCGTACTGACCGATCGGTGTGTTCGCCTCGAACACGCCAGGGACCTGTAACCTTGATAACTCAATCGCGTTCTCTCGCATAGACTCGTACAGGACTCGCACCAGTGTCTGAACACCGCGTCCGTCCCTGTGGGTCTCCTACAACTACCTGGGGTGGTTCTTTGGGGTCCCTCGATTCTATATGCTCTAGACCTCGGTCTAGCCAAGATAAGATTGTGATATCTGATTGTGCTAACTTATTTTGATAACACTGACTTGTACATATGTTCTTGCCTTCTAATCTCAAAAAGAGATTAGTAGAGAGTTGTTTAATAATAAATACATATATTTTATATATATACCTGTGTGGTGTCTTTTCATTTGGTGATTCAAGAGATTGTGTGGTAAAACAAGCTGCTTTACATTCCTCCAAGACTTAGCCTGAAGGCTGCTCTCCACAGCTACCACTAGGATAGCTTTCTATAAAGGTTGTCTTAAACCTACCTACCATAAGAGTCGAATTGTACTGGTGCAAGGTGTCCACTTTAATTCGTGAACAGCATATACCAGGCCAACTTCTCACATGAAGGAATACTGATTCTAAGAGGACCCAGCGGACCCTAGAAGCAGGTCTCTTTCGAAGCCCGTGCTGGGGAGAGACCCGGTGCCAAGAAGCCCAATGGCTGCAGTAGAGACCACGAGGGACTGTTTCAATAGCTGTGGAAGAGTGGGACACAGACATTTCTTCCACCTCCTTTCGAACCAGGGCAAAGTGCTGATGTTCGCGCAAGGAGGTTGTACCCTAGGCGGAGGGGGGAAACTGGTTTCTGCCACTAGAAGCTTTTTGTTGTGTTGAAAATGGGTTCAGCAGTACCTCAGGGTAAAGCAATCTGGCATTTTCGAGCGCACTGTCCAGCTGCAGACTTCAGCTTTGCCACCTGTCGTGTCTTCCGACCCAAGGAACCATGCAGGACACAGGTAAGGCTGCTTTACTCTTTATTGGTTACATTCGCTTCCCTGCCCACATGCACGTCTATCCTCGTGCTCTCCTCATCCCTGTCTGCCCTTGCCCAATCCCTGACCGGAAGTGGTGTCCAGTTCCTTCCTGCCTTGTGGTCTGGTGCAGGGTCCTAGTGCCCTTCACCCCAGGCCACTACATCTCCCCCCTTTGTCACAAAGAGATGACGAGAGAAGAGAGAGAGAAAAGATGTAGAGCTGGGGAGAGTGAAAACGAAAAAGATGGCTCAGAGCAGAGAACATGATCGGTGTGCATCCCCTTCACTGCATTTCTTCAATAAGTCTTTTCGGCCTTCTGTGCGCTATTCTTGGACAAGCCTCTTCCTGGAGTTCTTCTGCTGGCCCTTCACCCTTGTCCGTTCCCTTTCCATTGTGATCCATCGCTTCGCTTCCTCCTGCTGCAGTCTCTTGGCCGTCGTCATTCACGGTCTTCAGTCCTTTGAAATGGGAGCTGTTCCGTGTTATTCGGTGGTGTTCTGACTCAGGCGTAATCATTGGCCCCTTCACATTTGTGATTGTTAGCGGGTCCTTTGAGAATAGGCTGTCGGACTTTCTTTGCTCTCGCTGACGCACTACCACTGCGTCCCCTTCTTTGATGTGCGCCGGAGTGGCATGTCGCCTTGCATCTGCATAAGCTTTCATTTTTCCTTTAGCCTCTTTGTCTTTAGCTGCAATGCTGCTGTGCTCTGGTGACACCGTTGCTTCTATCTGTGGTAGCCTTTTCCTGCTTGTCCTCCCCAGCACCAACTCAGTGGGGCATCTTCCCGTGGAGCTGTGGGGGGTGTTTCTATAGTCTCGTAGTACCTGACACAGGGCTTGTCCGATGGAGATCTGTGCCAGCTTCGCTCGTTGGACGGCCTTCTTTATGTTCCCCATGAATCGTTCCACCATGCCGTTCGCTTGTGGCCACAACGGTGTTATCTTCCTGTGATGAATGCCCAGGTAGGTCATGAATTTTCGGAACTCCTCTCCTGAGAATGGCGGACCATTGTATGCCCCAGCGCTCAATGCGAGGTGGCATTTTTGCCGACGGATTTCCATATATTGTCACCAGAGCCTGAGGATCTGTTATGATGGTGAACGACTTCCCGTATATGAACATGTGATAGTGTTCACACACCCACACCACTGCTAGGCTTTCTTTTTCTGGTTGGGAGTACGCCCTCTCAATTTCAGACAAACGTTTGCTTGCATACGCAACAATCTTTCTTGGTGAATCTCTCCCCGGCAGGTGCTGCGCTAGTATGGCTCCCAGTCCGACTGGGCTGGCGTCTACCGTCAGCTCAGTGCATAGCGAAGTGTCAAAATAGGCAAGATGATCTACAGTCATTACGGCTTTTCTGATAGCTTCAAACGCCCAACCGCATTCCTGTGACCAGAGGAACTTCTGACCATGCTTTGTTAGCTCTCGGAGCAGTGTGCTCACCGTGGCAAAGTCCTTGATGTAGCGAGCACAGTAGCTGGCAAGCCCCAGAAATGACCTTACTTCTGCGACATCTGTCGGAGGAATCGCATTTCTCAGTGTCTCTACTCTGCTGGGATCTGGTCTCGTTCCTTTCTTGGAGAAGATGTGTCCGAAGAATACAAATTCACTTCTCCCCAGCTCGCACTTGTCTGCGTTTAAGGTTAGTCCTGCTTGTTCCAGCTGTAGGCATACTTGATGCAGGGCCCTGTCATGTTCCTCATCTGATTGCCCAAATACTAGAATGTCATCATTATAGTTTAGGCTGTTCTTCACTGGCCTTATCACCTGCCTTATTGTCTCTTGAAATATCTCTGCAGCCGATGAAATGCCAAAGCTCAGTCGCTTGTAGCGAAACAGGCCGATGTGCGTCGAGAACGTGGTGATGTATCTTGACTGTTGGTCCAGCTCTAGTTGGTGGTACCCCTTGCACAAGTCTAACTTCGAGAATCGGCAGGCCCCAGTGAGACAGCTGATCATCTCGTTTAGATGTGGCCCCGGGTGGCGTTCTCGCTCAATTGCTGTGTTTGGTACTCTCATGTCCACACATATGCGGATCTTGGAGGGGTTCTTTTTTGGAACCGCCACTATTGGAGACACCCATGGTGTCGGCCCTTCTGCGGGCTCAATGATGTCCTGGGCCAGTAGACTTTTAATTTCCTCTTCAACTTGTGGTTGTAGGTGTATGGGCATCCGTCGATGATGTTGTGCTACTGGCTTGATCGCCTCATTGATGTGCAACGTTATTTGTTTCGCTTTCAGTTTTCCTAGGCCTTGCAGTAAGGCCGGATGTTCCTGTAGAATGTTCCGTTTCTCCGACATGTGATATGTCATTGCCAGTAGACCCATCACCTGCGCCGTAACATTGCTTAGCAGGCATGGTGCTGGGATGTCACCTTTCAGCACATGTATCTCTTCTTGGCAGGACGTGTCCTTGTGCGTTAGGGTCTCTGTGAACTTCCCCATGTTCTCTACCGGCTTTTGGGAGCCCCACGTGAACACATCAACAGTGGATGGTGATAGTGGCGGCCTCACTTTCATTTTCTCATACTCCGACATGCACATGATGTTGCATGTGGCCCCGCTGTCAAGCACGAACCGTGTAGTATGTCGCCCTACTTCAACATCCACGGTTGCGGTTTTCTTTATTTGATGCTTCTCCACGAGATGAATGTGCTCTGGTCTCCTGTCTTCTTTGGGGGCATCTGACATTAGATACAGTCGTGCCACACTCACAGGTGCTGCCGTTTCTTCCGACTCATCGGAGGAACTGCGATTCGCTGTTTCCATGTGTCTGGCATACCGGCTGTTGGTCATCCTTGGTTTTGCCGCTCTTCCTCGCTCGCTTCTGAACTGTCTGCTCATACAGGCGCTTGCAAAGTGATTGTCTCTGTTGCATTTCCTGCACCTCTGGCCCATCGCCGGGCATGCACCGACATGCGGAAAGTCGAGCCCGCATCGGTAGCACGTTTGTTCGTTCTTCTTTGTTGGTGAGGGCGCCGGGTATTCTTTCTTCTTGCCATTTCCCGTAATGCGATTCGCTTGTTCCACTCTTTTTTCTTTCCCCAGCTCCATTTATTTGGCATGCGCCGTTGCTCTCGCTTCCGTGCGGGCCATGGTCAATATCTTCTCCAGCGTCGTTGGTTCTTTCAGAACACGTGCACGGAACTCTACAGACTGACAGCCTTCAATGATGCGCAGCCGTATCGCTTGCTCATTGTCAAACTTGTCAAACTCACAGTATGTGACCAGTTTTCACAGTTGTGTTGCGAAGTCGTCAAGGGACTCCTCTGGTCGCTGACTCGCCGTGTTGAAAGTGTATCTCTCAAAGTCAATGTTTCGTTGCAGGTCAAATTTCGCTGTGAGGCACTGTATCACCCCTTTGTATGTCGCTGTTTGATCGCTGGGAAATGTTATGAGCAGGTCCTCCACTTCATCCCCTGCGAGATTCAGAAAGAGGTCGAGCTGTTTGCTGTCTACGATGTCCGTGGCGCGCATGTAACGCTCGAATTGCCTAATCCACCTTTCCCACCTGATGCCAGCTTGTGGTTCCGATAGGCTGAAGGGCAATGGTCTGCGAAATATTGCTTGTGGACCCTTTATGTCACTTTCTGTGTCAACCATTTCACTGGCATGCGGCTACTGTGCAGGCCTTCTTTCTCTGTAATTGCTTTCTTTCTCCAGCAACAGTGGCACTTCTGTCTCTATGTAATGTCTCTATTCCCACGTTCACTTTGCTTTTAATTTGTTGTCTTTCCCCTTTAATTACACCTTTGTGTTTAATTATCCCTCTGTAATTTCTGTAGTTTCTTTGTCTGCCTTTGAATCTACGCGCGAAGCGGGCTCTTCGGGACGCGGCGGGCTGCCGGGACACAGTCGGGTGCACCTCTGAAAGGCGCGCGATGCTCCCACGCTCAGACAGGTGCACCGCTTGCTGTCAGGCAGGTGGGGGGGCCTCTTACTGCGTCTTTGTTGCGGCCGGGTGGGCTCCCGCGCTGATGCTCCGATCCTCAGCGCTCGGACCAGGGTGGGCTCCTGGCTCCGTTTCTTCCTGCGACCGGGTGGGCTCCGGACGTCGCAGCTGTTCCTCTCCTGTTCTTTTCGGGCGGCAGGCGGACCAGGGTGGGCTCCTGGCTCCGTTTCTGAGTCACGAGGGACCTCGGTGCACACGTTTGTTGTCGCCTTGATGATCCCACCTTCCTCGTTGCCAGTTGTCGTGTCTTCCGACCCAAGGAACCACGCAGGACACAGGTAAGGCTGCTTTACTCTTTATTGGTTACATTCGCTTCCCTGCCCACATGCACGTCTATCCTCGTGCTCTCCTCGTCCCTGTCTGCCCTTGCCCACTCCCTGACCGGAAGTGGTGTCCAGTTCCTTCCTGCCTTGTGGTCCGTTGCAGGGTCCTAGTGCCCTTCACCCCAGGCCACTACACCACCATGTAGGGTTTTGAGAATAAAAAAATCCATCTTTGTCCCACTCAAAACATTTAGCACCAAAACCAATGGCTTCAGCGGAGCTTGATGATGTATCTAACTTTGAGGGACTCTCTCTGGCTTTAGTGTTGGACCTGGCCCCGCTAAGGGATGCTGACTCCACCAAAAACAAAATGTAAAAACTTTGTCAGAGACCAGCCCAATAATACCCACTTAGTGGAACTAACAGAAAGTATCATCGTGTTTTTTTTAAAGAATTGCTTATTAGGGAAGTAATTTCCTGAAGACATGGTAGGGGATAATGGTCCACAATTTGTGATGTACAAAATGGTATATTTCCTATAGCTCATCGTCAGAAAACTCTGTACTATCCAAGGAAAAATGGATTGGTAGAAAAGCTTAATAGAGTGTTGAGTGACTGTTGGAATTAATTGCACTGAGTAGACTAAAGTGGAAAGAGTGAGTAAGGAAAATATTAGGGAACTATTAAACAGGATTACATGCCTGTGGGGTCTGTGAAGAGGGACATATCCTGATATCCTACTCACGGACAGGAGAACTGGTGCTAGTACAAGTTAAGTTGCCCATTCTGTCGATCGTGTGTGTTTGTGAATGGGAATGTCATTGCACTGATACTGTCTGTGACATGCAAACTGGTACATGTACATGTGGTTTCATGATTCTGTTGGTAGGATATGTGAGTTGCTATAGGAGCATGTCATAATTATGGTGCTATCCTAAGTGTTGATTAATGTGGGTTGCACAGGTCATGCTATTGGTACTCTTTGTGAGATGACATGTAAGAAGGTTCAAGTGCATGTCAGATGGTGACGTCATCTGTAAGGAATATCAGCTGATGCAGAAGCAAGTCACTGCTGAGACCCAGAGGGAAATCAAAGATGGTAGGGGGCGGGACAAGACGCAGATACTGTCTGGGACAGGTGAACTGCTACGGGATTGGACGTGTGATGATGTTTGCTACTTTTTGTATGGCGCGTGTGAGCTGGTGCATAGACATTCCACGCTAATGATGCTGTCTGGTGATTGGATGAGTATTTTCAGTGGAAATATTATTTTGGAGCTATCCATCTTAGGAATGGTGAGGGGTTTGAATGGATGCATGAAAGAGAAGTGTTTAAACTTAATATTTTAACTGACCACTTTCCTGGGAAATGAGCTATGAAAACACATCGTCTTGCAAAGCAAAGTGAAAAAGTGTATCGTGGGTGTCTCCTCCGACCACCTACAACTCGATAATTATTTCGAATTGTTTGACACAAGTTGGAGGAATCCAGGCTTGTCTTCTAAAAATATGGCAAACTCATCGCTATCATTTTAGTCCCTTTGCAAGATTTAGTGTCAGCCCATTGTGCCTACCTCCCAGGTACCACTACCGCCCATTACTGAGGTATTCAGCTGGAACTGTGTAGATGTAGATTCATCTGCTTCAGTTATTGAGAGGAGGTTGTTGTTTTTTTACTCAAGTTTCACACTACCGCACTAAGCTCAGTTCTGAGAATTACTTAATATGTCCGCCAGATGTCACCAGAGGTCCATGTAATGGATGCACCATCCTTTCTATACTTAAAAGTCTTACGAAGGTCTCATAGCAGATTAACTCAGATAGGCCTTCAATCAGAGGTGTCTTTATGTGTTCCTGATGTGAGAAAAGTGAATTTGAATGCGCAATTTATGGCATTTACTGACTAGAAAATGTATTTTCTCAATGATTTCCTAACTTACTTTGAATCAGGAAGGTTAACCAGAGACACTTAAATATACAGCAGTCACAGGAGGCAAAACTCTTTCCAGCCATTTCATGCATGATACATAAGGGACACTGAGATATGACGTAATTGTACCAGCAGCTCGCAGTTTGGGTTAATTTGAGAGCAAGAACTAGAACGCAGGGCCCATATGGAATGTGCACAAGGTCCATAACGTAACACAGCACTCTATTTTTGTAGGTTTTTCTCCCTCAAGGACACCTTTGTATCACAGCAGGAGATTTAATAAGGACTGATTAACAAGCTGCATTTTGTAGTACAGAAAGTAGAGCTTCTGTAGGACTGCTCACAGCCTAAAAAGTGCAAACCTACGGTTGAAGACCTCCGCCTCCTTTTCTGGGTTTTTTTTTACCTATGGGGAGATCCTCGCCACTGTAGCAGAGATCTCTGCCCACGTAGGTATACGATTTTGTAGTAAATGTGGGAGTAACCAGGGGAGTGGCTGGAAAATTATGAATACTTACTACCTAATGGAAGGGGTTTAGGAAAAATTACAGATGAGTTTAGGGTGAGACTTGCTAATTCAAACACCCACCACTTCCATAAATGAGGACAACCCAATAGGCTGTGATATCAGCAGTGGGACTTGGGAGGCGCACTTCACAAACATTTAAGCTGCTATATCAGCAGAAAGTGAACCCCTATGGCTCCTGTCTGAGAGTGAGTGCTGTTAACCTTGAGTGAGGTTGAAGATGCCATAGGTCAGAGCATTGGGGGCAAGGCCCCTGGTCCGGACTGGGTATCAATAGATCTTATTAGGCGTAACCCTGAATTCTGGGCACTGGTATTATTGAACTTTTAAGCAGTTTGGCCTATTCTCTATTACCAAGCACATGGTCATCTTCTATATTGGTTCCCTTTTTAGGTCGAGCATTCGAGACCTCTTGTATGTACTTTAGTATATACTTATTATATACTTATATGTGTATGTACTTTGTGGGGTCTGGAGATCATCCATAGGACTTGTCTGCTTCCACTTAGGGACTTTTTTTTTCTGTTCAACTGCCTCTATTTAACTGTCTTGATAGAAAACGACCAGCAGAGGTCAGTAAAATACCAGAATTGCTTTCTGCTGAGAGACTTTCTTTTTTAATTTTTCTGGCAACTGCCTCTATTTAACTTTGTTGATAGAAAACGACCAGCAGAGGTTCGTAAAATACCAGAATTGCTTTCTGTTGAGAGACTTTCTTTTTTTAATTTTTCTGGCAACTGCCTCTATTTAACTTTTTTTGATAGAAAAGGACCAGCTGAATCAGTAAAATACCAGAATCACTTTAGCATTCTCTAGATTCCAGTCCATAGAAACTGTCTTCCACGAGCACCCGTAGACAATAATATTTTTTTCAAATCTTGTATTTTCAGTAATATGACCACTGAAGGCCCTGATTTTATATTAAAAACAGAGCTTTGGACTATGCCATTTCCTGCTGAAAGGCAATATTTCTCTCCATGTATTCCCATACGTGGCGTGTCACGCAGTTTGATGCTTACTTTCCCTCCATCTTAAAGAACAGTAGATGTATCAGCACCCAGGCTAATGTGCTGCATAGAGAAATACATATAAGGTCCCAAAGGCGAGACCGATTGCATTGCAAATGCTTGTTTAAAAAGGGTTACCACTCGCAACCAGGGTGCTGTAGGCACATTTCTTTAATTGACACTACACTAAAAATGATGAGTAGTGTTTTATATAACAGGATTAACGAGTGGGCAGCAGAGAAATCCACCCTGTACCCTTGTCAATATGGATTTAGGAATAGGGTCTGCACAGTTGAGCAGTGCCTGAATTTAAATCTGATTATCAGGAAATATACTGTAGCCAACCAGTCCCCCCTATATATGGTTTTATGGATTTGACCTCAGCCTTTGATTGCATCAATCGCTCAAAGTTGTGGTCAAACCTTTTAGCTTGTGGGATGGAAGAAGCACTGGTGCACTGTTTAGCCTATTTACACAGGGACATAAAGGCTAGAACCAGAAGAAATACTCAAGGGGAGGTCTCTAAAGATATAGGAATCTTTCGGGAGTGAGACTAGGGTGTGTTTAAGCTCTGTTTTATTTATTTTATACATTAATAATCTCCGCCCTTTTTTTAATAACTCTCACTCCAGATGTACCAAAAGTCAAAGGGTCCTTTTTACCCACCTTGTTGTACGCTGATGATGCAGTGTTGATGGCACGCACACGGAGCCCTGCATCTTCTAGTACAAGAATTTGTGGATTTTATGGACACATTAAACCTACGCACCAATTTAACAAAATCCTACATTATGGCCTGCTGTCCCAGGAAACAGTATCTGACCACTCTTACTGCTGGAAATCACAGTTTAAAATTCACTAGCACTTTTTCATATCTGGGTTTAGTTTTTGCTGCTAATGGGTCATGGACTGCGGACATTGCCCACTGCAGGAATAGATTAACTAATGTTACCTGCTCATTATTTAACCTACCCCAACCCAGGTGGGGTGGGGGGGAGCTCTTATGCCTATCCTGCAAATCTTTAAAATACAATGCATTTCGACTGCAACATATGGGGCAGAGATATGGGGTATCTCTAAATGTAACACCATCCAGGTTGAAGAACATAGGCTTTGCCAAAAGGTTCTGTGGCTCCCATCTCTTCTTCTCATTTTATTTGCCACAGGGAATTGAATTAACCATATATAAAAGACTACATTAGAGCCTGTCAACTCTTGCTGTGGTTAGCAGTGTGGAAAAACAAGGAAGTGAGCCTCACTATAGACATGATTATGGGCGGCCTTAGATGTGACAAGGGCTTAGAGATCCTACGGCTAGCAGAAGTGGAACTATGTTTGCAAAAGATTGGTCATCAGCATCTTTTTAAGAACCCTGAGGGCAACAATAGTATTACTTAAAAGCAGTCACAGCAAGCCTTGTATAAACTTTCCCTTGATGAAAGAATGGTAACAGAGACCAGGAAGATGAGCGTGGCAGCATATTTGCATATTAAAACAGATAGCCAAATTGCAGGGTACTTTACTAAACCAATGGGTCGTTGGGAACGCAGCTTACTGTTCCGCTTTATGGACGGTACTATCAAGTACTTGCTAAGGTTCCCCTTTGGCTTTCAAGCAAATCTCGACTCACTACCTTCCCCGTGTGATTGGAGCTGAGGCAAATCTATATTGCACTTTTCATTCTTCTGTGGCGTTTATTCCATCAACACAAAGATTATGCTGCTCCCTCTTATAAAGAGGCGCTATATCTCAGATTTCAGGGTAGCATTTAGTATGGGGCTTCAACTTAATGATGAAGAGATAACTGCCCATGTAGGTGCTTTTTTTTTTTAGTACAGCCGTGCGAGCCCGTATTTCGATGAATACCGAATAAGTTTGAACTAATAACTATGTAGTACTGTATTGCGCATGGCTGCTATTGCATTGGATTCTAACTGGGATATATTTTTATTGCACATATTTTTGGCGTTTTTTATTACGTATGTCTATACTTTTGCGGATACACTTTGTACCCGAATAAAGATTGAATTGATTGATTGATTTATTGAGTACAGCCATTGCTATTCTCAAACTAAAAATTATATGTAATTATTAGTTTGGTTTTATCTGTATAATAAAGTTTATTAATTTAATTAAGAAATAAAACCTATAAATGTAAAATAAAAATCTAAAAATAATTTAAAAGAAACTCATTCATTTAGTAAATATTAAACAAAAGTAAAAATGTTAATGATGGTGGGAATGGTTTCTAATCATTGTGTACAAGTTATTATTTGTAAATTGCATTTTATTTCAATTCATTAATACATATTTAATTTGATGAGTTAATTCACTGTAACATTTTTTTTCTTTTTAGGTTATAATATTTCAAATTAATTCACACTTCAGTCCACAAACCCCTGTTCCCTCATAAATCGTGTACAGATTCATTATGACTTTGAAATAATCACCTCATCCACCTACACCTATCTTTGATGTAGCAGCCACCACGTCACATAGTGGTATCTCTCCTCTACAGTGACATAAGCCACCTTAATGACCATGTTAGAGACCACCTGCCACAGACATCAGGCACTTCAGCAAAAAAAGACATATCTATGGTAAAAACGCAACTAAAAGGTCCAACATGAAAAAGATGATCAATTATGCCTTGTCCCAGAGCTTATCGAAGACAGGTGTGGTATCATGCTTGAGCTTGAAACCAGAGTGGTTGCTGGTTAAGGACCGCTTGCTACTCAATAAAGATCGGCAGTTGTTTCACAAACAAGGTTGAAGATGATTTTCTTAAATGATGTCAATGTAGATGCTTTAAGACCATGGTGGACTTTTCTATATAGCAGAGAATTGTTGATCAGTTTAGTAACCACTCGCTTGAGAAAATCCAAGTTCTCCTTGGCAGCAATTGCCAGTACTGAATAGTCCAACCAGCAATTAAGCATAAGGACTGCTGTAAATGTGTGATGCTGGCTGAACCTTAACGTTGAAACAAAAATCAACGTCAGGGTGTGTGAAGTCTTTGGAGCACAGAATAAACACATGTGGCACCCTTCTTGTTAAAGTTTAAGTGGAATTAAATAAGTGTGGGGGTCTCTAAAAGGGGTGTGGCCTATGTAATTAAGGGTGTGGCCTAAACATGTAAACTACATTTTTATGATTTCCATAGTGTGCCACACAACTGGTATTTTGGTGTTTCTTTGTGCTTTCTGTTATTGCATCCAGATATATAACACAACATCTGACATACACCTAAAGCCAGCCAGGACTATTGAATACATCAATGGTTTTGTTGAACATAATTAATACTGAGAATGTTTTAAATATGAGACTGTGAATTAAACATCAACATTACTGGGACCTGTGGCAGGGGTAGTGGTCTTCAGAGGGTCTCAATCACTCCTGTTATGTCCACTCAATGTTAGACATGTACGCCCTTTTCCTCTCCACATCTCCTTCTTTCATATATTACACCTCATCTCTTTCCTTCTCTGAACCATTTTTTCAGTCTTTCCAGAATGCACTTTCTTGTGTCCCCTTCACATCACCACCCCAAACACACACCATACCCACACACCTGTGAGCACTGCATTTTATTTTACATGCGTCATGTCAATATTTTGACAACTGTGTACCTCCTATAAATACATTTGCACAGAATCAAAATTGTGACTAAAATATGTGATCACTGCGCTGTGCGCTCTGCAGAGAGGCCAAGGGTTCGATGACCATGTATTCTGAACATCTTCTGACCCACCGATAGGCACTTCCAGGAACTTTTGTACTGCCTCCAGCCTGAACTCCAGAGCTCTCAATCGTGGCCCATTGTAAACACCTAGAGGCAACTCAGTTTAAAGTATGCGCTATGCAAAAGTAAGATGTTACATGAAAACAAATACAGAAACACAACATCCTGTAAATAGATAGCACTTTTAGGGAATGCAAGATTAAGTAAAGCTTGGAACAAACAGGAATTAAATTGCTGACATGGATTACCTTAAACATTTTTTACATTCATTATTCAGAAATTACTCAATGCTATTTCCAGTAAACTCGTAGGCCACACCCCATTCTTACACAGTGAAAGAGTTTTATAAGTTAGCAGGTATGTAGGCCCCACATCGATGGCATATCTCATGCAGGATACAGAAGCATACCGGAATTCCTCTTCTGGAGTACCAGCGGTAACAGCAGGGATCTCATCAGGCAGGCATGGCGTCTGCTTCTTGGCTCCGATACCGCTGTCCCCGGGGCCTCACTGTTGGTCTCCCTCGCTTCTTCGGGCGGCTTCCTCTGTCATCTGCAGTGTCCGGTCTCTCTGCTTCGGCGTCTCTGGCTCCTCCCTCCGCTCGTCCTCCCGGATGTCGTCAACGTCTTCCACCATGTGTACCGTGCATGCTGGTACGCTAACCTCCTTTTTATTTGTTTCAAGCACCAGCCGCCATGTTGTATTCTTGTGCGGCAGTCGGTGCCGTATTACACCCATATTTAAATCGGGTGGGTGGACCAGTATGTTGTCAGGGTGGGAACATTGTCGCTGTTACGTCATGTAACAATATAAAGGGTGCTATTTTAAGTGAAGCAGACCTTCTGGCTTTGTCAAAAATCCAGAACACAAAAAATTAAGAAAATAGACGGACCTATTGGCTCTATTAAGTGGTCAGTACATCAACATATAAAAATCACCAAGAACTATAATCAAATGTAAATTTTATAAATTCACACTTTGCAATGTTTAGCAATAGTGATTGTCAAAATATTTTCAATAAAGCATTTGTTTTGCAAAAGAACAATAAGCATTCCTATAGTCTTTTTTTTAGCATTTTTCAGGCCACAAAGTGCAGCCATAGAACCAACCACAAGGGGTCCCTGCACTCCAGCTAAATAGCATACAGCTCCACTTCGGAGTGCTTGAAAAAATAGCGTAAGCACTCCTGGGACCATGGAATCAATGACCCACGAGATTTAATTCTTTTTTGTGTAATGTTGCCGGGGGACTGCTGTGCTACCTGCAGTCCTCCACAATATTAAAAAATGCTTTGGTTTTTCCCCCTGCCTCTTCTAGAGGGATCAGTAGGATCCAAAAACATACATAAAAAGCCCTTGCAGCACATTATTGGGGGCTCCTTGCTCGGAGTAGTGAATAATAAATGAGTTGCTAGTGACAATCATTTCTTCTTTTTTATAATTTTGTTTTATGGGTGTCCGGGTTTCACCCTGTAAACGCTCACTTTCTAATAACTTTGGGCCATGGGGGAGCCCTAAAGCCCCCACCAGCTCCCCACCCATCCTGTGTGTGGTGGCAGACGGCTCTATTACTTTGCTCCTGCCTGGGTGGAAGATACTCTTCTATATGCTCCTGCCGGGTGGGACTAAAGTTGTGTTCCCTACCTGGGAGAGTGTGCTTGGGAATTAAAGTTGTATTTCCTGCACTCACTATCCCGGGCACGGAACAGATGTGTCCCAGGGGAGAGGGCTCTTGGGATACTGCTTTTCTTGGATCCCGGGGAATGGGGGTCCACAGGACTGTTGTAGGGCTCATTGAGCGGGCCCAACCCCATAAAAAACTTGCCCCAGGGATTGGGTCCTTGGACCTTAAAGAGGATAGGGAAGTTGGGCTTCACACCCTCTTCTCCAAAAAAGCAATATGCCCCAGGGGATGGTGTTCCTAGGGCCTTACAGAGATTTAGGGAGGGAGGCCGTACGGCCCTTCCCCATAATAAATAAATTGGCCCCCGGGAATGGGGTCTTTGGGGCCAGCATAAGGCTCAGGGAGGGGGCAGCATGCCCCCTCCAATAAAAAATGTAATGCGACGATCCGCCTGGGCCTTAGGCCACCATTGGAGGGGCTTAAAAATTTAAAAGTCGTGACCCTCCTTCTTTTTTATCAAATGCTCTGCAGATTTGCACATTAAGAAAAAGGTTTTTTGCCCAGGGCGTTCAGGGAATCTCTACCCTGCCCCATACATCTATTTTTAACTTTATTTCCAGAACAGGGGATTAAGTCCCTGAGTCCTGAAACAACTGCTGCTACATCTTTGTTGGTGTGGTGGTAGGGAATCAGATTTTATCTTTAGATCTATTATCTGGTCTTTTGTGGTGTGAAATAGACATAAATATTAAATCTTATTTTTTTTTTTTTAATTACTGAACGTATTTACAACAAATCACAAAAAGCACAGGTTCAGGACCAAGATCTAGCTTTCTGGCAAATTTGGTATAGTTCTATTCAGCCATTTTTTCTGTATCGCTCCTATGGAATATTGCATTAGAAAAAGAGTTTTGAGACACCCCCCTCTTCTTGGCCCCCACTTGATGGATTGCCCTGAAAGAGAGAGAGAGAGAGAGAGAGAGAGCGAGAGAGAGAGCGAGAGAGAGAGCGAGAGAGAGAGAGAGAGAGAGGAGTGTGTGTGTGTGTGTCTGTGTGTTTTCACTGAAAAAACCATAGGTTTCAGGGACGTTATAGTTAGTTGGACATTTCACTCTTACAAAACCATAGAGATTCCGCCGTTCTAGTTAGTTCAGCTAACTATAACTCGCGCCCCCGCAATGCACTGCTGATGACGTCACATATTACATCATTCATGACATGGTCAGTGACATCACTGATGACATCACTGATGACATCATCCAGTGACTGTGTGTTTCTTTAAAGTTTAAATATGTTTTATATATATGCCATGGTGTATTGAAGAATGAGTGGGTGTATAAGTGTCTGGATGGAGGATTTAGTAGGTGCGTGACTGACTGTATAAGTGAGTGATTAAATGTGTCTTACTGAATGCATGGGTTAGTGACTAAACTGTGTGAATGTCTGTATCAGTCTGTCTGTTGTTGTGTAAGCTGCTGCATGAGTTGGTCAGTAGCTATATGAGTGTCTATATGGGTTATTGATTGGTTGCCTGAGTATTTGTATGGGAGACTGAGTGTGTGTGTGGGTGGGTGGGAGGTGTGTGACTCTGCGCATAGATGTGTGAGTGGTTGATTCACTGGGTGTATGGGTTCAAGAGTGCATGTGGAAACAGCTGTATGGGTGGGTGAGTGTGTGTATGGGTGTGTTGGTGAGTGAATGGATGTCTCAGTGGTACATGTCCAAGTAACTACATATGTAAAAGGCAGTGTATGTGAGAGTTGGAGTATATAAATGACTATACGTGAGAGTCAGTGATTGTGAGAGTGGCTGTATGGATGAGTGTGTACTTGTATCAGTGATTGTATAAGAGAGTAAGTATGCGTTAGTATCTGTATGAATAAGTGAGGTGGTGTGTGTATAACTGTATAGGTGAGTAAATGGGAGTGTGATTGATTCTTTGCATGGCTGACTAGGTGTGTGAGTAACTCTATGGATGATTGGCGGTGTGTGAGTGTCTATATAGGTGTATGAGTGCATATGATAGAGTTGTATTGATGAGTGACTGTATGTATGAGTGATTGTATGGGTGAATGAGTGGATGTGTGTGTAGACCTAGGAATCAGTGAGTGCATATGTAGTTACTGGTATTGGTGTGTCGATGGTTTCGAAAATGGTAGTCTGTATTTTACAGTGGGTGTATCAAAGGTTATATTAGAGTGTGAGGAGGTGCATCAGATTTTCACATGGATGATGTCATCAGTGATGTCATTTGAGATGTCATCAGTGATGTCATCAGTGATGTCACAGACCATGTCATGAATGATGTAATATGTGACGTCATCAGCAGTGCATTGCGGGGGCACGAGTTATAGTTAGCTGAACTAACTATAACGACGGAATTTCTATGGTTTTGTAAGAGTGAAATGTCCAACTAACTATAACGTCCTTGAAACGTATGGTCTTTTCAGTGAATTTCTAAGGTTTTTTAAATGCTAATTTCGAACTATAACGTGCCTGAAACCTATGGTTTTTTCAGTGAATTTCAATGCTTTTTAAATGCTAATTTCTAACTATAAAGTCCCTGAAACCTATGGTTTTTTCAGTGAATTTTAATGGTTTTTAAACAAAAATTTCTAATTATAATGTGCCTCAATCCTATGGTTTTTTAGTTAATTTTTAAGGTTTTATAAATGCTAATTTCTAACTATAACATCCCTATTAAGTCCCCTTGAATCCTAAAGGTCCCTGGTGGCCAAGTAGCCCACCAGGTACCTCCAGTAAGCGCCACAGAGCTGCGTTGCAGAGAGGTGTTCCTAGGCCACGCCCCTTTTTACACCACGCTGCAAACGCGGCTTCTGGCGCACTGCTGCTCGGACGATGAAGTCCACTTGTGTCCTGAGGTCCTCAGGACTCAAGAGGACCTTATCGCCCCACCAGCAGTGCACCAGAAGCCGCGTTTGCAGAGTGGTGTAAAAAGGGGCGTGGCCTCGGAACACCTCTCTGCAATGTAGCTCTGTGGCGCTTACTGGAGGTACCTGGTGGGCTAGTTGGCCCCCAGGGACCCTCAGGATTGAAGGGGAATTAATCCCCCAACTTAAAACGCGCCTGGGGGCGCGTTTGCACAGTGGTGCAGGGAGGGGGCAGGGCCTGATGTGACAAGTGTGCAAATGCGCCCCGTGGCGTGTTTTAAATTGGGGGATTAAATCCCCTTGAATCCTCAGGGTCCCTGGGGGCCAACTAGCCCACCAGGTACCTCCAGTAAGTGCCACAGAGCTGCGTTGCAGAGAGGTGGGCCGAGGCCACGCCCCTTTTTACACCTCTCTGCAACGCAACTCTGTGGCACTTACTGGAGATACCTGGTGGGCTAGTTGGCCCCCAGGGACCCTCAGGATTCAAGGGGACTCAATCCCCAACTTAAAACGCACCACGGGGCACCTTTGCACACTTGTCACATCAGGCCCCGCCCCCTCCCTTCACCACTGTGCAAACGCACCCTGTGGCATGTTTTAAGTTGGGGGATTAAGTCCCCTTGAATCCTGAGGGTCCCTGGGGTCCAACTAGCCCACCAGGTACCTCCAGTAAGCACCACACAGCTGCGTTGCAGAGAGGTGTAAAAAGGGGCGTGGCCTCGGACCACCTCTCTGCAACGCAGCAGAGTGAAGCTCGTGCCCGGGAGGGTTCGCGAACCCACCGCTGCCCCAGATATCGAAACTTTTTCTTTTTCTAATTTCTCAGGAATTACTGAACGGATTTACACCATTTAACAAAAAGGGTTCTTTCTGAACCAAGGGCTACCTTTTTGCCAAATTTGGTGAAATTCCGTTCAGCAGTTCGGGCTGTAGCTTTGTCTAAAGTTTCCTATGGAAAATTACATGGGGAAAACGTGTTTTGGGACCCCCTTTTTTCTCGGCCCCCGCTTGACGAATCACCCCGAAACTTTTAAGACAGGAGCTGACCGGAGCGCCCCACTAGTTTTGAAAATTTCGCGAAGATTCGTCAAACGGCGCCAAAGTTATTGGGAAAACAAAAAATGCTTTTCCTATGGAAACTAGGTCCTAACTATAGCTACCTACTGGCGACCGCCAGTAGGTAATATCAAGAATATTGGCGGTACAATGAAGATATTGATGCCATTTAATCTAGCCTCTTGCATTTCCAACACTATGTAGCTTTGATTATGCCAACTCCCCGTAGCTTGGGGTCCCGGACTACTTACTATAAAAACTTCAAGCTGATCAGAATGCAGCAGCCCACATTACTTTGAGAGCCCTTATATTCTCTCATGCCGTCCTCTACTTTCCCACCTTCATTAGCTTCTTCTGAAACAACGCATTTAATTCAAGACACTGCATTATTTTTAAAGGGATTGTTTCAAGAGAAACAGTACCTGTCGCACACTGCAATCAACTAGTACTAATCTACAATTGGTTACAATAATCAACATTTGCAGGACTGGCACCCTCAACTTCTCAGAATGCGCTGACAAATTATGAATTACCTAGCTAAAGTTATCCGTCACGAAGACACCCCCCGAACTTTTAGACAGTCCCTCAAAACCTGCCTTTCCTGCCAAAATGTTATTTCCTCCTAAAGTTTTTAACACTTACCGTTCTCACACGTATAGCGCCAAGAAACCTGATAATAGTATACTTAACACCTTTTTTACATAACATAAGAATGCGTAGGAACGATGCTCTTCTGATAAGCATCCCGTGTTTAATTGCATCAAAAAACTACATTGTAGTATTTTCTTTATTGTCAAAAAAAAATGCCTTTTCTATAGCATCAGACTCTTTTTTGCAAGGCAGATTGTAAATTAAAATTACATGCAATGCTGCAGTGATGTCATAAAAGTTTGCCATAAATATGCTGACCACATCAAAGCGTCCATCAGATAAAATAAAGATACATGTGGTATGTTTGCCTGAAAAGTGTGCACTTTATTACCACGTGAGCCTTCCTTTCTCTGTTCTGAACAGAATGTAATGCCTACGCACAAAGGTGTAAATAATTTCCACATAACTTTTCATATACCAACAACGTGGCTCAACGAGTTATGCGCCCGCTACTGACATCTGTTCTGACCTGCTGCTTTGAATCCCAGCAAAGACAGATAACCCATTCACCCTGCCAAGAGTCGATGCATTGAGTACCAGTAAATAACACTTTTTTATTTAACCCCAATTAAATGTATCACATGCATCATGAAATTCAATATAAAATACAAATATATTTAAAGCGCTGCAATAATTTGTGATTCATGGCAACAATACACGTGTACGTTTCTAGTGCCCAAAATCTGCGTTATTGTTGTAATGTCAAAACTTGGCGTCTAAAAAAAGACTATGGGGCCGATTCCGATTCAGGCCGGAAATCGCCCCGACCGAGCCGGACCCGGAGAGATTTCCGACCGAATCGGACCCTAGCAGTCCGACCGAACGAGTACGATGCGTTCGCATGCAATCGGACTCGATTCGGTCGGACTCCCATTGAAGTCAATGGGAGCCGGTTGTACAACGCGTACGTGGGCTCCCATTGACTCAATGGGTGCGAGGCGAACAAGGGCACCCCCTACAGCGGGTACGCGTCGAAGCGACTCGCGCCGTACATGCACAGGTAGGGGGGACCCATGGGTCCCCCCTGTGTGCGACTCGCGCGGCTACGGGTACAGGGGGGTCCGACACGGACCCCCAAAGTCCGGCTCCGACTGCTCTTTGGAGCCGGACTGCGCGAGTCGGTCAGACTGCTCGAGGCGCGCATCGTACTTACCCGGCCGGGGAACGTCTCCATTGCGCGGTGTGAGTCGTGTCCGTGCGAGTCGGTCGGAGCGGTTGGGTCACGCGAACGAGTCGGTCGGCGATTTCGCGAGCGCTCGCATCGTACTCGCTCGCCCGGACGCACGTCCGAATCGGTCGGGAAAGAGGGCTCCGAATCGGATCCGGTAAAGCCGAATACGATTCGGTGCCCTACCGGCCGAGATCGGAATCGACCCCTATGCTGTTGGCAGAACTGGGTTGCCACTGGCAGGGTTGGTGACTGCTGACAGTGGGGGCACGTGACAAGGTACCGGCTCGGCTGATGTACGTTTAGTGCCTATGCAAGAATCAAAAGACCCCCAAAGAGAGGAGCGCCATTTTGTATCAAAACAAGCATTAACAAAGTCAATAGGTCTCGCCTATGCAAAAGCTATTGGCTTTGCCAATATGATTTAGTCATGTTGTACACCAGCGTGGCTGCTGTTCAGCATGGCTAAAAGTTAGAGGGGCAAAGGAGAGTGGCGTAGAGTGAAGTGTTGTAAGGTGGAGTAGAGTGGAGTGTTATGGGGTGGCGTGGAGTGTTTTGGAGAATTTAGAGAGTGTCATAGAGTGGAACGGCACAGAGTGGAAGAGAGCTGAGCGACAGAGTGTCAGGGTAGAGTAGAGTGCTAGAGTGTAGTGGCATAGAGTGTTGTGGAGTGGAGCAGAGTGGAGTGGTGTAGAGGGTGTTACATAGAGTGGAGTAGAGGTGCGTAGAGTAGAGTGGCGTAGAGCACAGTAGATTGCCATAGAGTGGAGTGGAATAGAGTGGAAGAGAGCTGAGTGGCATAGGGTGTCAGGGTACAGGAGTGTCAGAGTGTAGTGGCGTAGAGTGTTGTAGAGTGGAGTGGTGTAGAGGGTGTTGCGCAGAATGGAGTAGAGTTTTGTAGAGTAAAGTGGCGTAGAGCGCAGAAGATTGCCATAGAGTGGAGTGGAATAGAGTGGAGTAGTGTTGGAGAGTGCAAAGGCATTGAGTGGAGTTGAATATTCTAGAGTCAAGGGGAGTAGAGTGGAATTGCAGAGTATCAGAGTGGAGTGGCATAGAGTGGCGGAGTGGAGAAGTGGGTTGTAGAATAGAGTGGAGTAAAGTGGTATGGAGTGGCATAGACAATGTTGAACATTTACTCCTGTCAAAGGCAAGACTAAATATATCTCCACAGTGGAAATAAGGAGGGAGGCCCCCAAAACTGTTGGCAATGTGGGGGATGAGGTTTCACCAAATGGAGAACATTTTCTGCATGGAAATTTTTTTAAAGTAAGGGGCATATTTACAAGAAAATGGCGGAGCGCTGCAGCAAATTTTGCAACGCCGTACTCTGCCATTTCCAAAATGCAGGGATGCGCCGTATTTACAACAATACAGAGCACCCCGTGTCTTCCCTAGTGCTGGCACTAAAATTAGCGGCCTAGCGCCAACACAGACACCCTTGTGCCATGGTGCAAGGGTGCCTGCATTGCAGGGAATGATTGTTTATGTGCACGAAGAAACCTTCCTGCACATAAACAATCATTAATGGTGTTTTGCTCCTTCTATGTGTGCTGCAGAATGCAGCACACATAGATAAAGCAAAAACGAGGAGAAATAAAAGTATTTCTCCTTGTTGCGCCATTCTAATGCATGCTATTTCATGGCGTTAGTTTTTGGTGCTGCCTCAGATTAATAGATCGTTGTAAATCTGGGGCAGCGTCAAAAAGCATGGGTGTTGCAGTGCAATGCCCCCAGCAACACCAATTGCACGTCCCTTTCACGCAGATACCTGAATGAAAGGGTACCATATTTAAAAACGGCGTTAAACCATGAAATGAGGCTTAAAGCCAATTTGTAAATATTGTGCAGGGCATTTTGCCACCGGAACGTCGGTAAAAGTGATGTTCCAGTGCTGCAATCCCCTTGTAGATATGCCCCTAAGTTTGAAAGTGCCTCTGCACTCATGAAAGACATTTACTCAGAAGTAATTGAAAAAATGAGTGCCAGTGCCCATAGCTCTGCTCAGATGTCTGTGGTTGGCGCTATTAAATGTCGTTGTGCTGAGTGCATAGTCTTAAATCCATCTCATTCCTCTCTGTCAGTTGCAAACAAAAACAAGGGACACCCTACTCACTAGGAACCAGGGTAAAGTGTATGTAACAGAAACAATGGTTCCTGCGGAAAGGTACTTTTCTATATTGATAATACTATGCACAATCGCAATGATTACGGGTTACCAGGATGTCAGAAAGAAAGGAGACCAAGAACACATCCGTGTATGTTTCCGATAGTTTTTTTATATATCTTTTAAAGGGTATATAAACATTTACAAAAAGCATGAGAAATGAAATAGTGCTTAGTGTCCCCAGTGTAAATAGAACCAAAAAGACAAAAAATAGTGAATTTGTGACATATAAACTTGGTTTCCACAATTTTCAAAGACGACCATCAATCATTTTACAATAGTCACAGCCACTGTGTACAGTAATCAGAGCTGGTCAGATGGTTCGCTTTAGATAGTTGTCGACGATGTTTCGACCCTTCAAAAGATATAGGGTCTCTTCAGGACCTATGGATGTAGGGACATCTAAGATTCAAAGAAAGATAATGTCACCAAAGAGGTTGGGAGTGACTACATTACTTGTAAGGACTTGGAAGGGCCATAAGGTACCTGAAACAATGATTGCGCAGCCACGTGTGAAATGTGAGACACCGGTCAAGTGAAAAGAGAAAACAAAGAATACTCACACGGGAACCAGCCGGGTACTGCACGGGTGAGAAAGAGTAAAAGGGAGGGTAAAGTTAAAAAGGAAAGGCAGTGATATGCTGTATCAAGGGCACCTATATCTAAGGTCTCTTACCCCAGTGTGAGGGACGGGGTAGCGAGCTGGCAACCACGGGTATGAACAGTAGGGCAAATGCCTCTATGTAGAACGTGAAAACTTCTTATGCGCGGAAGTCTCTGTGAATGATAAGTATAACTGTCTTCAGTAATAAAAGAACTGGAATGATATAAACCCATACACGGTGAATCTCTCCAAGGTGAAGGACTTACCAAGGTCAATGCCAAGGGCACAGGTGGGGCGGCTGCTCCAGCTTGTGCTTTAATGATGTTGCCGCGGGTACTCGATTGTCCCGTCGTGTCAAATTAGACTCTGTAATGGGCAAATCATAAAGGACTATGAGGCGTGTGTACCTAGCACTCTGCGCAGCGTTGCACCTAATGATCTAATATTAATGTAACCATGAACATACATAAAGTCAGACCAGGAGGGCTGCCTGCAATTACTGCGTGTCCCTCAGTTAACCATACAGAATACTGAAAAAATGAAAAATGCGTACTTGACATCAAGGAGTGTCACATGGAAAGCTGACAAAAATGTATTAATCCAGACGCGTGCCTAAAAGCCTAATGATAAACGCACTAAGTCTGAAAAATGACTAAAAGCTAACTGAATTTAAGCCCAGGCCAAGCGCTTACCTTCTGAATGAATCAGCCGAGTATTGGAGCGTGCCTCAAGCTATGCAGGATACAACCGCACGGTGCGTCTATTCTGGTGCAATGACAGGGAGCTCGCGGATGAGGTGGGATTAAGTAAACTCGAAGCCCGCTCAAACCGGTCATCACGGCAGGCATCGCTATGGATTGCCGCCAAAGGATGAAATCCGGTTATCTGATCTCCAAAGAAAAGAGAGAAAAGACCAGTGGTAGAAGGATAGGAAAGGATAGAATGAGTCAAAAAGTGTGGCAGAGCGCAATAAGTGAGAAATCTAAAAGAAACCTTGTGTTTAAAAATATATCAGGTTATGGAACCTCCGGACCGTGTTCCTGGTATTTGGTGTTAAAAAATACGACATTGTTTAAAGAGGAACCGAATATCAATAGAATGGATAAATTATAGTCTCAAAGTCTTACGTGTTACACAGCAATCACTTTCCAATTATTGCAGACAATATTTACAGTGGAATTAACAGCGTGGCCATAAATGCATTTGTACTTAAAAATAGAGTACACGGCTGTAGTAACCTATATACAAGTAATAAGAGACAGAAATGCTGATATGTCAATATACCAAATATGAATGTCATCCAAATCTCCTATTTGTGTGGAGAGTGGCGCATATTTGCAAACATAAAGACTACATCCGTGCTGCATATGAAAAAGAGAGAAAGAAACATATAGATAATACAATGGTATATAAAAAAAGGAAGAAAACATATTCGCTTTTTTTACACAAAATCCGGAGTGATTATTACACAATCTTGTCCAGTACTATTCCAAACAATATAAAAGCAGATCAAAGTAACATGAGGCCATTTACATAAAAATTGTGGCAGTAGGCCAGAGTGTTATCAAACTTCAGAGTAAATATTACAGTCTTTATCCAGTACTGTACCCAAAAAAAGGGGAAGCAGGTCAAAGTAACATAATGTCAATTACAAGCAGAACCAACATCGACAATGTATATTTTAGGACAACAATGTTGTTACAAACCCGCGCCACTCCTCTGCGGAATTTAATCCTCGGGCAATAGAGTTGGTCCTTTCAATCCATCGGCATTCTAGCCTTTGTAGGATTTGTGTGAGGTCTCCGCCTCTTGCCGGTGTGCTGGCTCTATCAGTGATCTGCCATTTAATATCATCAGCAGTATGGTTGAACTCAGAGTAATGTGCCACTAAAGGTGCATTCAAAACAGACCGTCGTATGCGGCTTCTGTGTTGTCCAATCCGTGCCTTGATTGGTTGTTGTGTCTGCCCGATATATGGCAAGCCACAAGGGCACCATATACAGTAGACCACGTTTCGGGTATTACAATTAGAAAAAAATTGCAAGCTGTGTTTCACACCTGAGTGTTCAAAGGTTTTAGTGTTAAATGTGAAAGGACACGCAACACAATCTCCACATCTGAAGTGGCCTTTCACCTCTGGTAAATTCCAAGTGGATTGCAAGGTATTTTTTTTCGGTAGACTGCCCTCTAAGGAGGAGCGGATTAGGTGATCCTTAATATTTTTGCCCCTCTTAAAAGCAAACATAGGTGTTTCAATTGAGGGGTCAATGCTTTTTATTATGTGCCAGTTCTTCATAATCATACTTCGGATCTTGTTTGAATGTACCCCAAATGTTGTCACACAAATAAGTTTGTCAATAGGGGTCTTTTCTTTTGTTTTAAGTAATTCCTCTCTCGGACAAAACCACGCCCTTTGCAATCCACTTGGAATTTACCAGAGGTGAAAGGCCACTTCAGATGTGGAGATTGTGTTGCGTGTCCTTTCACATTTAACACTAAAACCTTTGAACACTCAGGTGTGAAACACACCTTGCAATTTTTTTCTAATTGTAATACCCGAAACGTGGTCTACTGTATATGGTGCCCTTGTGGCTTGCCATATATCGGGCAGACACAACAACCAATCAAGGCACGGATTGGACAACACAGAAGCCGCATACGACGGTCTGTTTTGAATGCACCTTTAGTGGCACATTACTCTGAGTTCAACCATACTGCTGATGATATTAAATGGCAGATCACTGATAGAGCCAGCACACCGGCAAGAGGCGGAGACCTCACACAAATCCTACAAAGGCTAGAATGCCGATGGATTGAAAGGACCAACTCTATTGCCCGAGGATTAAATTCCGCAGAGGAGTGGCGCGGGTTTGTAACAACATTGTTGTCCTAAAATATACATTGTCGATGTTGGTTCTGCTTGTAATTGACATTATGTTACTTTGACCTGCTTCCCCTTTTTTTGGGTACAGTACTGGATAAAGACTGTAATATTTACTCTGAAGTTTGATAACACTCTGGCCTACTGCCACAATTTTAATGTAAATGGCCTCATGTTACTTTGATCTGCTTTTATATTGTTTGGAATAGTACTGGACAAGATTGTGTAATAATCACTCCGGATTTCGTGTAAAAAAAGCGAATATGTTTTCTTGCTTTTTTTATATACCATTGTATTATCTATATGTTTCTTTCTCTCTTTTTCATATGCAGCACAGATGTAGTCTTTATGTTTGCAAATATGCGCCACTCTCCACACAAATAGGAGATTTGGATGACATTCATATTTGGTATATTGACATATCAGCATTTCTGTCTCTTATTACTTGTATATAGGTTACTACATCCGTGTACTCTATTTTTAAGTACAAATGCATTTATGGCCACGCTGTTAATTCCACTGTAAATATTGTCTGCAATAATTGGAAAGTGATTGCTGTGTAACACGTAAGACTTTGAGACTATAATTTATCCATTCTATTGATATTCGGTTCCTCTTTAAACAATGTCGTATTTTTTAACACCAAATACCAGGAACACGGTCCGGAGGTTCCATAACCTGATATATTTTTAAACACAAGGTTTCTCTTAGATTTCTCACTTATTGCGCTCTGCCACACTTTTTGACTCATTCTATCCTTTCCTATCCTTCTACCACCAGTCTTTACTCTCTTTTCTTTGGAGATCAGATAACCGGATTACATCCTTTGGCGGCAATCCATAGCGATGCCTGCCGTGATGACCGGTTTGAGCGGGCTTCGAGTTTACTTAATCCCACTGCATCCGCGAGCTCCCTGTCATTGCACCAGAATAGACGCACCGTGCGGTTGTATCCTGCGTAGCTTGAGGCACGCTCCAATACTCGGCTGATTCATTCAGAAGGTAAGCGCGTGGCCTGGGCTTAAATTCAGTTAGCTTTTAGTCATTTTTCAGACTTAGTGCGTTTATCATTAGGCTTTTAGGCACGCGTCTGGATTAATATATTTTTTGTCAGCTTTCCATGTGACACTCCTTGATGTCAAGTACGCATTTTTCATTTTTTCAGTATTCTGTATGGTTAACTGAGGGACACGCAGTAATTGCAGGCAGCCCTCCTGGTCTGACTTTATGTATGTTCATGGTTACATTAATATTAGATCATTAGGTGCAACACTGCGCAGAGTGCTAGGTACACACGCCTCATAGTCCTTTATGATTTGCCCATTACAGAGTCTAATTTGACACGACGGGACAATCGAGTACCCGCGGCAACATCATTAAAGCACAAGCTGGAGCAGCCGCCCCACCTGTGCCCTTGGCATTGACCTTGGTAAGTCCTTCACCTTGGAGAGATTCACCGTGTATGGGTTTATATCATTCCAGTTCTTTTATTACTGAAGACAGTTATACTTATCATTCACAGAGACTTCCGCGCATAAGAAGTTTTCGCGTTCTACATAGAGGCATTTGCCCTACTGTTCATACCCGTGGTTGCCAGCTCGCTACCCCGTCCCTCACACTGGGGTAAGAGACCTTAGAAATAGGTGCCCTTGATACAGCATATCACTGCCTTTCCTTTTTAACTTTACCCTCCCTTTTTCTCTTTCTCACCCGTGCAGTACCCGGCTGGGTCCCGTGTGAGTATTCTTTGTTTTCTCTTTTCACTTGACCGGTGTCTCACATTTCACACGTGGCTGCGCAATCATTGTTTCAGGTACCTTATGGCCCTTCCAAGTCCTTACAAGTAATGTAGTCACTCCCAACCTCTTTGGTGACATTATCTTTCTTTGAATCTTAGATGTCCCTACATCCATAGGTCCTGAAGAGACCCTATATCTTTTGAAGGGTCGAAACGTCGTCGACAACTATCTAAAGCGAACCATCTGACCAGCTCTGATTACTGTACACAGTGGCTGTGACTATTGTAAAATGATTGATGGTCGTCTTTGAAAATTGTGGAAACCAAGTTTATATGTCACAAATTCACTATTTTTTGTTTTTTTGGTTCCATTTACACTGGGGACACTAAGCACTATTGCATTTCTCATGCTTTTTGTAAATGTTTATATACCCTTTAAAAGATATATAAAAAAACTATCGGAAACATACACGGATGTGTTCTTGGTCTCCTTTCTTTCTGACATCCTGGTAACCCCGTAATCATTGCGATTGTGCATAGTATTATCAATATAGAAAAGTACCTTTCCGCAGGAACCATTGTTTCTGTTACATCTCTAATGTCAGTGGCGGCTCCTCCGCTAAGGCGGAGGAGCGTCACCCTACTGCTTTTTTTCAGCAGTAAGAGAAAAAATAAAATAATAATAACTTAGTTATTATCATTTTATTTTTTCCTTTTTAGTGCGTGGCAGCTTTGCGAGGTGGGGCGGGGCTGACAGAGCAGCCGAGGAGTGGTTTGCCCACACTCCTATGTGCACATGACTGTTTGGCTGGCCCTCTCGGGCCGACCATAACAGTCATGCGCACTTTCCCTCTTCTCCACCCAGGCTGCATTACAGCCTGGGTGGAGGACATGCCCAGGCCCCCATTCCTCGTCTGAGCGCCGAGCCACGACGCTCAGACCAATCACAACGCTGCAGCGTTGTGATTGGCTCAGGGGAGCCTGGGTGCTTACAGGCTGCTTCCTGTTCCTGCCAGTGGGAGGAGGAGAGACACGACCAGGAGGAGTGGCAAGGAGGACGCAGCAAGCAGGTAAGTAGAATGTAATTTTTTATTTAACCTCACCCCCCACCCCAACCCCCTCCCACCACCCATCCACCCCAGATCGGTGCCAGCCGCCGCTCTCTAATATACTACCAGCCACAACCTGCACCTTTATCTCTCTAGCTTGCAGATTCCTGCTTTCTCCCTTTGTCACCATTCTACATTCTTCCTTTTTTTCACCGAGCCCTATTGCTGAACAATCCCTCTACCTTCTGTTTGGCCTTGAATTTCACCACATAGAGCCCACATTACCAGAGGGCTTGTAATTAGCGATATGTGTGGTAACTGCTGTTACAGCACATGGGGCAATTCTGATCTCTGGGATAAATATAAGTGGGTCAAACCTGCCGATACTTATCTGGAGAAAAATGCCCAGTATTAATCAGATATGCGGTATTTTGGACACAAACTTTTAATTGGGAGGTATTTATTGCACCGGATAAATTACAACTCAGCAGAGCTGGGTTTTTGTTAAGTGTGATAAATTTCACATCAGTTAGGGGCCACTCGTAATGAGGGCTTTAGAATGTTTTCAAACATTGAAAACTTAAAATATGTATTTATAGCTAAAGTGTTGCTTGTCCAAACGCAATTTAAGATTAAATTATGTGCATCACGTTTGTAACGTGGAAAATAAAGTCGATATGAATGTCTGCTTTTTTTTGGAGGGGTTTTAAGTCCCTCCCAGGGACATCAGGCAGCAGCCAAGACTAAATGCCACGGCTGTGGATAGAGTCTGTCAAGCTTCCGAGGGATGCAAGCAGTGCTTTAAATGGGAAAAAATAAGTGCAGGTACTCATTAAAATGAGCTAGAGGTGTAGTGAGGGGGCGGGGCTAGGGACGGGGCTAAGGGCAAGACATGATGATACTTAACAACTTCTATATTAGTTGCAGCACATACCAAAACACATGAGAAATGTGTTTATATAAACAAAGCAGGTTAACTCATTACACAAAATGAAAGAGAAATGCGATAATACGTTAACATTTCCTTTTTTTGCAATAGTTGCACCTTCTTAATGTCATACTTTTATTTGCTGTTTGGCACAATACTATATATTTTTGAGCACACGAGTAGGAAGAAACTGAAAATACCCCCACGTCGCACCAAAGCTCTTATAGCACCAAGTAAATGAAGCAACTCATCATGACCCTCCCCAGAAGATATCTCTTGTCTCTTCCATCAATCTATCCATTCATTCTTTCATCCTACCATTTACCTGCTGATGTCCACCATTTAACCTTTACATTCTATTGTCTATTCAGTCTTTCATCAATCATTCTGTTTTTCACCATTCCGTCTATCCAACCTTCATATCCAAACCTATCCATCCATCTCCAAACCTATCCATTCATCCTTTCACTCATCCATCTCTTTATCCACCCTTTCCCTCATCCATCAATCCTTTCGCTCATCCATCCATCAACCCTTTCACTCCTTTATTCTATCCACCCTTTCACTCAATCCCTCCTTTCACTCAATCATCATCCACCCTTTCATCCATCCTCCCTACCTTTCATTCATCCATCCAAACTTTCACTTATCCACCCATCATCCGCCCTTTTATCTAATCATCCACCCTCTTTCACCCATGCATGCTTTCACTCATCCATCCATCTATACATCCACCCTTGCTCACTCATCCATCCACTCACTCATCCACTCACCAACCCTCCCTTTTACGTTATTTATCAATCTTTGTCGCAGAGCAGACATGTACAAACAAAGTGCCACACATTTTCTTTAAAATACCTCCTGAGAGTGTCTTGATTCTCTCTCTTTCACTTTTTTCTTACAAAAACAGGCATACACACAAACATAGCAGACACACAAAAGACTCAGGTATGATAAAAGCCATCTTTTCTCTTCAGCTACCATGGCTTTTTTAATTGCCAACAGGGCAGGACTGGCCGTAGCCTGATTGCCACTGCCAGGGAACTGACATGATTCCCGTGCTTGCACGAAGACACAGGATAGTGTGAATGTGATTGACAGCACAGGGCCTGAATGGACCCTGCTCTGTCAAGCACAGCGTGATGGTGAGCACTCGGACATTATTCAAATGAGCCCTGCTGAATAGCTCAGCTGGGGCTCAGATCGGTGCTGCAGAAGCGGCGCCTTGGCTGCCAGAGACACGTTCTACTTCTGCTCACCAGCACTGCCAATGAGCAGGGCCGGACTGGCCGTAGCGGGTACCGGGCGTTTCCCCGGTGGGCCGCCAGGGTGGGGGCCGATTTTGGGCCCCTGGGGGCCGTTTTTGTTACAGCTGCAAAATCGGCCCCTTTAAAAAAATCGGCCGAAACCGGCCTTGGCAAACATCCCGGCCGCCCCCCCACCCCCCGGGGGGGGGGGGGGGGTGGCGGGGGCGGCCAGCACTTTGCCAGGGCCGGTTTTGGTTCCCAGTCCGGCCCTGCCAATGAGCCTACCTTTTCATGAGTACCGGTACTCTCCAGGGCAGTAGAGAAGTGCCGGTACTCAGAGCGATAAATCTAAGAAGAGCCGGTACTCAGTACCGGTGAGTACCGGCCCATTTAAAGCACTGGATGCAAGCATGCCTTTTTAATTATCATTGCTGCGCATGATTTTCAGTGTATGAATGATGGGGTTTTTAACGTGCGTAATGCTTGGCATCTCTGCCTGCAATCCGTCTCCACAAAGCGTCGCTTCTCTTGCAGCGCTGGCTAGCGCGAGTCCCCGGCGCGCCATGTAGATTCTGATGTCGTCTGTCAGGTGGCCGCAGAGCGCCGTGTCCCCGCGGAGCTGGTGGGGAGCGCGGGCTGGCGCGCGCGACGGCGCCGCCGCTGCTTGTCACACGAGGTCTCGGATACGGATGGGAAACATGATACGAGCCCAACTGGGAGGACCGGAATTAACAGCGAAACACACAAGCTTTTCAATCATGGAATACGCAAAGCGGGGACCTTCCAAGCGAGGGCAGGTTTTAATATTCAAAGCCATCTGTGAAAAACATTTTGGGAAAACGGCGTTTAGGAAGAGCCTTCCAAAGCTGGGGCCTTTGTAGGCTGAAGAATTCAGCCAAAAATACGAGCTCTCTCTAAGAAATCAGACGGCTCATGTCTTACGGCTTTTCAGAAAGAGAAAGGCGAGTTCGTGTCAAAGGTTAGCGCCTGAATTCTGAAAAGTTTACCTTCCATTTACAAATTGTGACTTCGGGAGTATTGTATTGTATTGTTTATTGCTTCAATTAATTAAAATTGTTACAAAGAGACTGGTCGGACTTTTCACTTTTTTCACTTATCAAACATGGGTAAAACTTGATCATTTCATTTTAAAAATCTGTTAATCATATCTACAACATAATCATTTCACTTAAACAAATCTAATAGTCACTGCAGTAAGCAGCGAACAGTGATTAAAAGGAGTAGAACACTGGGTCGAAACTGTAGAGAGTAAAGATGGCAGCTGCTGAATGGGAACCCTGATATCCTGTGGTTGTAGTCAGGGCTTTAAGTGGGCCGGGTCCTGCCGGTGCTCACACCGGCAGTTCTAAAAAGCAGGAACTGGGACGGTTCCCTATGGGGCTCTCCATTTTTGCCCTCACCCTCAGGGTGGAAAAAAAAATCTTCACTCTGCAGCAGTACGACTGCTCACTGCCTTTGATGTAACTTCAGAGGCCTTTCACAGTCTCATCATTTCAGAACGGAAGCATTTTCAATGTTATATACAACGAAGACGTAGATGTTGCTTATTTATCTCATTAAACTAACAACCATTGACAAAGCCAATAGTCCTGGCTTGTTGTAGGTTTAATGTTACTTGTATTATATATCTGGAGGCAGTGATAAAAGCAGCAAAATCCCAGGAGGGTGGCACACTAGGCTAAGTACAGATTTTTTTACTTACAGTTTTTTAAGCCACGCCCCTTTAAGAGACCCCCCCCCCCCCAGTTTTTTTCATTTCACTTAAAGCCCTGGTTGTAGTTGGATGGAAGCTGGGGGATCGCAAAAATGGGTGTGGTCAAAACGTTGATATGTACCCTTTGTCAGAGGTGTGGCCTATGTAATCAAGGGTGTGACCTAAAATGTCAACTAGAATCCAGTGCTTGACGAAGACCTCCACATTAACAGTACTGAGTGCCTCTATGGGGCTTTCTTTTAGCGCAACCAAAAATATATAACAGTATCACAAGTCCATACAACAGATATCCCTAAAACAAGCAATTGTCTTTTTCTTTGGCAATGTTAATATTCCAACCGTTGTATATTTCCTTCATACACTTCATAATTAGAGTTGGCACGTTTGACTATTGCTCAGAGAGCTCTGCAGAGAGGTCATGGGTTGCATAAGCATGATGTTTGAAAAACTACGACGTAGTAACAGGCTATGTGAGAAACCCATACTTCTTTCGGCCTCATCTCCAGACCCCCTCAATCGGGCCCGACATGAGCACCGTCCTACAGAAAGAACCAGTGCCATAAATGGAAATATAAAAGTGCATGTACTCAGTATTTAAAGTGCCACTTAGCTCCTGAAATGTGCCAGTACTCCCATATTAAATGTATTGCAGCGGAGCTGAGTAGGACAGGTACTCTCCCTTTCAAATTAAAGAAGTGCAGGTACTCAGTACCGGACAGTGCCTGCCCATTACAAGAACTGCAAAGATCTCTCCCAGACATCTAAATGTGACTCAGTTCGAAGTATGTGCCATACAGGCTCATAAGCTGCATGAAAAACAAAACTACAGAAACACTAAATCTGGGAACCTTGGGTAATGGATACCCACATATCAAGAACAGGAAGTAAGATGTGTGACACATAAACAGGCACTGCACTATTCAGTTGTCATAAGGGTTTTCACATTCATTGAAGAGAAAGAGATCAGTGTGTGAGAGAAAAAAGACATAAATGTCCATCTTGTTTACAATTCTGCCCATTTCGAAAAGGTGAGGGTCAAGACTGATTTGCATATGGCTGGGTCTGAACTAGGGTGGCGAAGTGAGCTAAAGAACGATGATGGATTCAACCCAGATCTGTGACTGGGGGTGAGAGTCTGAAAAGTTTCAGCGCTCCGTCCATCAACTCCTTGTGTTTGCTTTGTTCGCCCCAAGTTGGCAGGGTTTTCTCAGACGTGGGTCCCTTGCTCACTTTGCCACTGGATTTAAGCTAGCCTGGCTGATGAGGGGTGTTACCTCAAAACTGGTCCCAGGATGCTTGTTTCCGGTCCAGGGGAGACCTGGCTTGGTAGTTTGGGCTGGACTGTTCCCATGAGGAACAGGGTCAAGACTGATTTGCATATGGCTGGGTCTTAACTGGGGTGGCGAAGTGAGCTAAAGAACGATGATGGATTCAACCCAGATCTGTGACTGGGGGTGAGAGTCTGAAAAGTTTCAGCGCTCCGTCCATCAACTCCTTGTGTTTGCCTTTCAAGTACCAAACACTGTGCTTTGAATAGTAATAAAGTTCTGTTTTATCAATTCTTTTGTGAAATGTCTGCTTCAAATGGGGTAGTGGATAAATGAATAATAATCCGTTTTACTTTAGTTTCTAGATGCATGGAAAAATAGATTATGGATTTCTAAAATATGATAAATTAAATACCTATCACACTGTCACAGATCAGATAAAAAAACACAACAAAGCTCGGACCTTTCTTTTTAGAAAAGTACTTTTACCCCATCCAGAGATCTCCATTGCATCATGTGCACTGTAATGTAATTGAAAATTGTGAAATGACTAAAAGGCCCTGCTGTAGGAACCGTTTACCATGTCTTTTATGTATTATTGTTACTGTTGGCGAGGACTAACAGGACTTGCCCCACTTAAAACCCTGCTTAAGTGATCACTGACAGAATATCGACATCAAAAATATCGAGGTACAAAAATATCGATGCAAAAATATCGTTGCCCAGAATATCGAAGTCCTATCTACATAATGGTAAGTACAAAAATATCGAGAAAAAAAATATCGTTGTCTAAAATATCGTTGTTAAAAATATCGGGGTTTTTTTATGTTTAAAAAATAATGTAAAGTAAAGGAAATAATACATATAATTTAAAAAAACAGTTACAATTATTAGATTTTTTTTAAAATTATAAGTATTACATATAATGTAAAAAAAAATAAACATACATATATATAAAATATAATATATATATTTACTTAATATTAATAAATAATTATTTTATTAAATTGTAAATTGTTAGAAACATATTAAAAATTATAAATACATATATATACACATACACCAATAACCTAAAAATAAAAATAAAATAAATATATAATAAATTAAAATATTACAATATTTTTAATCTTTTTAAAATACATTTTACACTACATTAACTGAAACAGTAGAGAAAATATTGGCTAGCGGAGGGGTAAAATTTACTATTCCCACTCCAGAAAGTGAAACAGTAGGGAAAGTGTTGGATAGCGTAGAGGTAAAAATTACTATTCCCACTCCAGAGAGTGCAACAGTAGGGAAAGTGTTGGATAGCGTAGGGGTAAAAATTACTATTCCCACTCCAGAGAGTGCAACAGTAGGGAAAGTGTTGAATACCGTAGGGGTAAAAATTACTATTCCCACTCCAGTAAGTGCAACAGTAGGGAAAGTATTGGATAGCATGGGGTAAAAATTACTATTCCCACTCCAGAGAATGCAACAGTAGGGAAAGTGTTGGATACCGTAGAGGTAAAAATTACTATTCCCACTCCAGAGAGTGCAACAGTAGGGAAAGTGTTGGATAGCGGAGAGGAATAATTTACTATTCCCACTTCAGCAAAATAATTAAAAATAATTAACAAACAATTAATTAATTTAAAAAAATGTACCTCCCACCATATTCCCCTATAAATGACACCACCAATTTTGTAAAACATAAGACTATTAACATAATTAATTAATAATTAATTAAATAATTATTTAAAATTAACAAACAATTTAAAAACAATGAATAATAATGTAATTCACACAATTAACAGTATAAATCAATTTAAAATAAATGTTATAATAAAGAAATAAAACAAATATAGAAATTAAATTACTTCCCAGCCTACTCCCCTAACACACAACCCGCTCCTAAATAAATAACACAATTAAGATATTTACAAAATAATTAATCATAATTAACAACCAATTAATAACTAATTGATAATAAATTAATTGCCACAATTAACAATATAAAATATTAAATATATATAAATATTAATTAATAAAAAATATTGAATAATTAATTGTAATTAAATTACTTCCCACCCTATTCCCCTATAAACCCACAACCCGCTACGGAATAAAAACGCAAAATTTAATTAAAAATAATTAATAATTTCTAAAAATTATTATTAAATGTACTATAATTAAATTACTTCCCACCCTATTCCCCTATAAACCCACAACCCGCTACGGAACTAAAACGCAAAATTTACTTAAAAAAAATAATAACTTCTAAAAATTTAATACATATATTAAAAACAAAATACAATACTTAACCAAAAATATAGAGCACATACATTTAAAATACATACTAAAATACATAACACTAATATAAACATCGATATTATCAACAACAATATTTTTACAAACGATAGTACTGACTTCGATATTAACAAAAACGATATTTCTTACCTTCATGTCGATATTCTGGTCACCGATATTCTTGATGTCGATATTCTGCCCCTTCAATATTTCCAACTCGATATTTTTGTACTTCGAAAATAAAAACTCAATATTATGTCTGTGCACCACAGAATGAACGCAACATGGAAATGTGCCAGTGGAGAGCTACACATGGGTTTATAATAAAAAAAGCACGGGCAAAGCCAATATGTCTCACTATTTTTTAAAGAAAGTAATGACATTCACAGTACATGCCCTTCAAAAATCAATACTTTCCCAATGCAGTGTGCAGTCCCTTAGGTGATTTAATAGAGGAGCCTCAAGTTAAGCCCAAGAGCTACAAGAAATCCCGAAGGTATAACTTGCTGTTTTCACAAACAGCAGAGGTGGAGGGAGGGGTTTACTCATGGTAGGTTAGGTATGGCAGATAAGTTATGGTAGGTAAGGTATTCTAGGTATGATAGGTGTGTATGAATGGTAATTATGGCAGATAGGCATGATATGTTAGATATAGTATGTAGGTGTTTTGAAGGTAAGTATGGTAATTTAAGAATGTAGGAGTGGTTGATAGGCATGAATTTTGTATGGAGGCCGGATTTTGTGTGGGACCCACTTATCCTCGGGGGACACAGGAGGGAGTAGGGTAAGATCATGGCTATTGAAATATTTACATATGTCATTATATGTGCAAAAAACACATGCTGTCCCGCTAGGTTGGCTCAATAAATGTTGCACAATATATATATAGTAAAATGAATTAGGCACCCTAGATTTAATAGACCATATTTTTCTATCTATATGCCTTTGCAGCTTTGTCATTTTTTAAAATAACATTAAGAAATGTTTCCTCATGAATTCAGTTAAAATTTTCATCCATTTCAGCAAGAAAATGTTTTAGATTTTGGCAGTGGCTGTGGATTAATTCCTATAGTGTAATGATCGTTAAGGAAGCTGCTACTATCAGTGCCTTGGAAGTTTCATCGAGTCGCCAGTTAGTGACACCTTGGCAACCTCATCGCCACTTCCACCGCAAGCAGTCGTGATCCCAGCCGGCAGCCACTCCCTCCCACCCCCAACCACAGAGGCCCTCCTCCAGTCGATTGTACAAGGCCTGGAGGAACGTAAAGGAGGGCCAGCAGAACATTTGCAGGAGGCTGGAAGCTCTTGAGGGATGTTTTCTTCAGGGAGTGTTTGGGCCTGTTGTGGAAGGTGAGGTTGGGAAAAATAAGTTGGAGATGGGGTAGGTAGTTAGGTTACATTAGTTTAGAGGGTTTTACTTTTTGAGGGTTTAGGGAGAAAGGCATGCCTGTAGTGGGAGGTAAGGATGGCATTTTCCCTTTTTTGTTAATAAATGGTCTTTATTTCTTCAATATGTGTCTTTCTTTTTTTTAAATTCATTACTAATTATTAATGGTTACTGTAGCATCACTGTTAATTAAACAGAAAGTTCTATCAATGTAGTAATGAAAGAGGCTGAGCCCTAAGACAGGCCCATCACAAAGAAATTGTTTAACTTTGTCCATCCCCATTGTTCTCTCTTTGGTCTCTCTTTACTTGAGCTCCCCCGCCAGGTTAGGTAGATTACCTGACCTTACTTCCACTAGTACACCCTGTGCAATCAGTGATGGAAAACTAACCATGACCATGCCGATCCCTCCCCGGTTTCATGGCTTTATCTTATTTTACCTGAGCTACACCCACCCGCCATCAGTAATAGTAGCCCTTAACCTACCCTCTGTATCTATTGACCACAAATAGTGCCTGCCAACCCAGAGCGAAAAAAATCCTTCTTTCCTGTTCTTGGAACTCTTTTCTTATCTAAGAAGAAAAAGTGTTTTCTGCTCCCACCCCCAATAGGCTCAATATCTTAATGAAGTATTTTAATTTAGGGGGGGCATGGCCAAGCTGCCCTACCAAGATGGCCAAGTAGCTTTTGAGCTCCGCCGAACTCCCCTAGGTTCTAGCCATGCATGGGACACGAAACACCACCCAAATAGCATAATCGAAGCAGTGGTGAACGCAAGAGCGGTGGGGGCCGGAGACAGCGCAAAACAGACATGAATACGCTCGCTGTTGCCCATGAATAGGACGACAGCCTTCGGCCTCGCGGTGCTGTACGCGGTCGCGACGGAAGGAGGACTTCACTCCTGGACTGGGAAGCGCTGTGCCGATTGTGGCAGGCTGCATTTCCCCACCCCAGACGACTTGGCAGATGGAGGAGGCCGGATGGGGGAAATATCGGTGATGCTACAGGCAGGCCACAGTGAACGGATCAGCGGGGCAGAGAGCGAGCAGCACGCTTAGCGGGCATGGCGGTCGGGCCGCACCAGGGAGCGCCTTGTCCCAATGGCAACCAGAACAAGGTAAGGCCGTCCCACAATGCCTCCGGAGGCCCAGTGGTGACAGGGTCCATGGGTAAGCCTGGAGGCCGGCTGTCGGGCCGTGCTGGGCCGGCTGGGACTGGGCGGGCCCCTCATTAGATACTGCCTTGCCCTAGACACTGCCGCTCCGGGCGCCAGCGAGGACAACCCACACAAGCATGGCAACAGCCCCAAATTTGCAAGAGCATGGTACACTGAGGCCCATAACTGTCTGCAGGGCCAGAGCTGCAAAAACTAACCCCTTACGCGCGGAGTGCTCATTATCAGCCTAGCGGGGTAGGATAACCCCCATGCCAAAAACAATTCACATGATCCCAACGATGCACAACGCCAGGCCAACTACCGGGGGGTGAAAGAGCTGGACAGTGCGGTGGTGAAGCCCCAAACCAAATCAAAAGGCGAGCTCCCCTGGGGCAGCGCATCCCATACCAAATATTTGGATAGAGATTTTCCGTGGGAAAACTATGAAGAACTCCTTGATCTGCTGCACTAAAACACCACTGGGACAAGACTGCACAAGTCCACCAGGGGCCCCCCATTATAGTCCTAAAACTAGCCACACATTACGCTTTGCCTTGTGGGTGGGTCATGGTCCACGGCGACCCCAAGCAACGCAAGTTAAACTTCGACAAGGCCAAGCGAGCCGGAGAGACACCAGGCCCAGAATGGCAGAGGGCGGGAGGATGCCAGACAACGAAACAGTTGCGCCAACGGGAGTGGCCGCCATCATGGTGGAGCTGTGTTTAAGGCCCTAGGTACCCGTTTTGACTCACTGGATAAATGCCTGGATATAATGGGGGCGCGCCTGGATCGACACAAGGGACGACTTGACACCGCAGAGGGAAGGATCTCTGACCTAGAGGATGGATCGGCCCAGACAACTACAAGATTGGAACGTATGGAAAAGCTCCTGAAGACGGTGGCCATGAGAAACGAGGACCTTGAAGCCAGAAGTAGGCGCAATAACGTTCGCATACTAGGTATACCAGAATCCACAAACACAGGACGACTTGATGCATTCGTGGAACAACTACTAACCGATCTGTTTGGCCGAGAATCCTTCTCTCCTGCATTCCTAAAGGAAAGGGCACATGGAACTCTGGGGCTGTGCCCGAACCCTGGATGCCCCCTTCGCTCGATAATTGCCGGCTCCTCAATTTTCGGGACAGAGGCACGGTATTGCGACTGGCGAGAGACAAAGGGCCTCTAAGTTGGCAGGGTTCATCGATCTCCTTCTATCCGGACTTTACCTCCATGGTCCAGGAAGCTCACCGAAAATATACTGGAGTCAAGGCTACCCTTCGAAATCTTGGCCTGAAATATGGGATGCTATACCCCGCATGCCTGAGGGTGGATGTGGACGGCAGATCGCAGATTTTTGAAACACCTACAGCGGTGCAGGAACTTTGCCGCACCTGATCCAAGACTCAAGGCACATGGCAAACAACCTCTCCTGAACGATCACCCCTGGATTCTAACTCAGGAGCCAGCGCTGATCTGTTCTCCTCCAGCTAACGCTTTACCAGGCCCCAATCCATGGGCGCTTGGAAGATTGCATCAGACTAAAACGAAGATACACTTCTGCACTGAGAGATTGAAATTAAAATACCGAATGCATGGCATGCAGACTTGCTTATAACACACTACACGGTAAAGGGGGAGCCGGCGCGGCGTCACTACCTCCCAAGTGTATTCACACTAATTGGTTAAAAGTTGTAAAAGTTACTAAAGTATGATGTGTGGAAGAGTTCAGGTCATGGGTTTTCCTCGTAGCAATGGGCATGGGGATGGGTGGGGGGAGGGAAAGGTAGGGTAGTGGATGTTCAGATTGTACCACAAACACTTGTCTTTGAGAATGTTATACATACCGTACAGAAGATCTCAGATGAATACACTCCAATCTTTTTAGCGCAGCAATGAGTGTTAAAGATAAGATCTGCCCCTTTGCAAACATCACATTAGTGTCCTGGAATATACGGGGACTAAACAACAGGCACAAAGGTAAACAGGTAATCCACTATTTACAGTGCCACCAAGTGGATATTGCCTTTATACAGGAAACACACTTATCACCTGCTAAGCCGTCCACTCTCACCACGGGCTGGGGACCCCATCGATACTTTGAGAGCTACAGCACATACGCTAGAGGAGTCTCTATATTAATTCACAAATGCGCCCGTTCCACCCGTCAGCAATACGAGCAGATACTGAGGGGCGATATCTACTGGTGAAGGGTTGCCTACTAGGACACCCCATACTATTAGTTAATGTATATGCACCAAACACTGATCACCCAGACTTTTACCTGGACCTTTTGACTCAAATTGACTGCATGGAGGTAACCCAGGTGTGCATGGGGGGCGATTTAAACATTCTGCTTGACCCTAAACAAGACAGCACAGCTGATACACCTGAAACAAAACCTAGAGCCAGACGTGTATTAGCAGACCTTAGGGAAGCATATCATTTAAAAGATGCATGGCGCCACCAACATCCCACACAGGTAGCATATACACACTATTCAGCACAACACAACACTTGGACCCGCTTGGACTACTGGCTCCTTGCACCCAGTCTAACACAATGGATTGATTCCATTCAGCATCTACTGCGCACCCTGTCGGATCACTCCCCGGTCCTTGTAAAGCTACATGTTCCTAGGGCAGGAGGGGTGGAGAGGCAATGGAGATTCCCTGAAATGGCCCTTAGAGATGAATTGTTCGCGATCCAAACTGCGAACGGCAATTGTGGAATACTTCGAGATTAGTAAAGGGACGGTGAAATCCTGGGCCACACTTTGGGAGGCCTTCAAGAGGGATTTGCATATCTAAGCATGCAGGTATCCTTAAAGACTTGTGGCACATGTTATTCCAATTAGAAAAACAGAAAAACAGCTATCAGAGTTAGATCAAACACAAACGACACAACACCAGCCGTCCTACCTACGACAACGGGATACACTACTGACAGAATACCGCGAAGCGGCAGATCGGGAAACACGATATCTGGGGAAATATACAGTAGCACGACGGTATGGAGAGGATGAAAGGCGAGGTTGTACACTTGCATGCCTTCTACAGCCCCCCAGAGGCCAGCATTACATCTCTGCTCTCCAACGACCCAATGGCACATATATATCAGACACCCTCAGTATACAAGAAGTAGTACTCACTTATTATTCCAAATTGTACACAGCCCGAGCTACGGCGGATAAAAGGGACAGCAACCAATATCTAGATGAAGTGGCCATGGTTTGGCTCAATTCATCACACCAACAATTTCTCAGTGAGCCTTTCACGGAAGACGAGGTCATTCAGGCAATAGAAGCAATGGACGGTTCGAAGGCACCCGGGCTGGACGGCCTCTCGGACGGCTTTTATAAAGCATATAAACATTTACTTGCCCAGTATCTCTTAGAAATCTACCAGGAGGCAGTGGAGAACACCGTGCTTCTGCCCACACTCCGTGAAGCTGTAATAATACTGCTTCCTAAGCCAGGGAAGTACCCGTTGCAATGTGGATCTTACCAACCACTTTACCTATTAAATTTTGATAATAAAATACTGGCCAAAATGCTAGCCACCAGGCTTTCTCTCTTACTAAATCAGATTATATCACCAGCTCATTCTGGCTTTGTCCCACACAAGTCTACAGCCATTATTTTGCGAACACTCTTCGCAGTTCTACACATAATCTCACCTATGTCCGGGCTGCTGCGGTAATGTTGAATGCCGAAAAGGCATTTGACTACATGGAATGGCCATTCCTTCAGTCCACGTTAGGCAGAATGGGAATCCCACTGGGATTCATCTCCATCATTAACCTATTATACCCAAAACCTACAGCATATATCCGCCTAAACCGAACACTGACACCAGCTTTTTATCCCACACGAGGGACAAGGCAGAGTTGCCCTCTCTCTCCACTATTGTTTGTTATAGTACTGGACCCTCTGGTGCGCCACCTGCAAGAGCGTCACCTCCATAGAGGACTTCAGTTGAAAAGTGGCCTGTTCCTTCTCACACTATACGTAGATGACATTATTCTCTACGTGCGGCAGCCGAGCGATAATTTGGACCCTTTGCTTAGAGAGGTAACCCAATATGGCGCCCTGTCCGGACTCCATATAAACTGGGGCAAGCCTGAAATCTTCTCTTTAACTCCGGTATACCAGGGAGGTGGATACTGAATACCTGGAGATATATATACACACAGAGACCCGGATCAGACACTAAGGCTTAACTAGCGATGGAAAAATTGACCCGTTGATTTGAACGATGGCTGAAACTGCTACTAACCATGACGGGCAGAATAGCCATACTTAAGATGGTGGTACTCCCCAATTCCTCTATCTGTTTCACAATATCCCAATCCCATTGACTAACGCCTTCTTTACAGCACTACGTACATTATTACTGCGACTCATATGGGGAGGAAGACAACCGAGGATAAGCTGGGATACGCAGACACTACCTTCCGAACGTGGTGGGTTTGGGGTTCTGAATTTCCACATATATTATCTGGTAGCCCATTGCAGCTATGCCAGACATTGGTACCATCCGGATGCCAGGATACCATATGCCAAACCGGAGGCAGATCTTACATACCCCAACCCTTTATCTACAATCTTGCCAGCAGGCTTATCATGCGACCAGCTAGGCTTGGAAAAACTCATCAGAACAACAGGAGGTCACTTACTTTAGTTGCCGGCTCTTCCCTTGGCGGGGAATACCTGGTTACCCATCACACAAGAGACTCTTGTAAAGCATACCTTGGCCAAATACTCCTTAGAAACTATTGGTGACCTATTTCCTGAAGGGCATGTTTTTACTCGGACAGAGGATGCCCGTTTCCGAGATTCCCCGCTAATGGACCAATTTTTACTGAGGCGGCTGCTGGGAGCACTTAGAGCTCAGATCCCCAGTTACCCTCTTGAACCGACTGAATTTACCCCTCTGACATTGCTCATCAAAGATATGGGCGGTGTTAGACTAGAAATGCTCATATTTGCGCATTGCCTTATGTAAGTTAGCATTCGCGGCACCATTTTATGTTTAAGACGCCATTTTAGGTACATGAGTGAAACTGACCTGTGCTCGTTTCCGAGAAAAGGCCTTTGTTAGGTTTCATTTCTGTGAACGTTGAAACTTTGCCTCGTTAATGAATACACTGTTCATCTGCTGCATACCTTCCCACTAGATGGAGGCCCTCTCCCACCCACTTGTCTGGTGACGGGTGCAGGGTGAAACGACTTTGAGCTTCTAGGTAATGTATGATACAAGGACCTAAACTCATTTTTTGTATTTCACTGTTCAGCTGCGTTTGCTTGGAAAATTTCCCTATCGGCGTGTTTTAGCCCAGTTACGAAATGTATAATATGTATCTCTATGCTTGTTGATTTCAGTCCCTCTGCAGCACTCCTAGTGACTGGGCAGACTGGGCTCCGCTCTGAGTGTATATGAATAAACAATTATTGGTTTGTATTCTCTACTGTCTGACCGACTCTTCCTTTGGTAAGGAAGGCTGAGAGGTGGTCTTAGTGACCCAGGTGGCCCTAATCGGGTCACTTCCTTCAGTTGGCGCCCGAACAGGGACTCCTTCGGGTGAGTGACCCATCCCCTTGCCGCTGACGGAGGGGGAGGACGGGGACACCGTTAGGTTGGACTGACGGACCAGGGATCCCTGCACGAAGAGTTTCTGATACTTGCAGCTTCCCCTTCTGTCCCGCCGGACGGTGCCTCGCCCAGTGGTCATCCTGACTGGAGTCCTGAACGGCGAAACCCTTGATCTGACTGTTTGGTCTGAGGAGTCGGCAGTGGAGAATTGATTTGTTTTTGCAACTGATATCAGGTGAGTTTGTTTTGGTTCTTTGTGGATATGGTACCATTTGGGGTTTGAGTTTGATACGGTCTACGGACTGTTTTGATAAAACAAGTTTGCTAACTTTTTGTCAGGAAAAATAATAATTGTGTTTTCTTTTGAAAATGCCTGGCCTTAGCAAAATATTGACTTTGTGTTGTTGTTGTTGTTGTTGTTGTTGTGCAGAAGCTCGGTTGGAGGAAGCTCAACCAGCGCCTCCTGACGGCAGTCCTAATTTCGATACGTATGTGAAACATGGCCTTGGCCCTATTATGTTTAGTACATTATGGCACAAATATACGAGGGACAATGGTTGAATGTTGACAAATCTTATGTGGTTACAGAGGAAGATGATGTTCTTCTAGAGGAGTTATTAGATACTAGGCCCCCACCTCCTTATGCCCCGCAGAGGATTTATCCTGTTATCCCTGCACAGTCTCAGCCACCTGTTCTGTCTGTTTCGACTATTCCTGTATCTCTAGCCGTTGTTTCCACGGCTGTGGCTACGGCCCCTCCTGCTCCTACTGTGCCTCCGCCATCTTTGATTAATGTGATTTCTAGTACGCCTGCTGCTTCGGTTCCTGTCTCTCCTGCCCTTTCCCCTCCGGCACAAGCGATGATTGTACCTGTCACTTCTGTTGCCTCTTCCCCGATGATTCTTCATCCCCCGACGCCTTCAAATGTTGAGACGCCAGTGCGCAGACTTGAGGATAGAGATAGGGCAAAATTCAAGGAACGAATAGGCCCGCTGGTGCGATCGGGGGAAGGAGATGACGAGAAACAAGTGATAGCTAACGAGGCTGCGCAGTGGGCTCGTAATGCGATCTATAGTGTGGAGGATATTTGGCAAGTTATGCGAGATTTTGAACCCTTTATACAGCAACATGCCCTTAAGCATATGTCTGCTACGTTGATTAGTCTTTGGCAACCATGTATTGGGTCAGAAGCACCACAAATTCTGTTTGATATTAAAGATTGTGTATATGTTACTGATTTGGGGCCAGGCCAGGTATTCGGGAATGTTACCACTCTAGTTGACTGTAGGGGTAGACTGTACGAGAGGAGCACTGTTCAGGTGACTCAGTTTCCTATGCGTGAGGTTCACCCGATTTACCATCCTGAGATGCCTGTGTTAACGGATCAGCACGATGTTATCACTAGGCCAGCTGTAGCTGCTCGCTTCCAGGAGCAATGGGTGTACACTCTGTGGAAGAGAAGTGAGGTTTTAGCCCTTAAAGCTCATTTGCCTGACCCTAGGAAGAATCCCACAGCCTATTATAAAGAACTGACAGAAGCTGCCTCCTCTACTGTCATTACTCTTGCTGATATTGAAATGTTTTTTTGGTCTTCTTGTTCCGGTTGATGTTTGGAGGCAGGTTCATACGCAGGACCATGTTGCAGAGCTGGGTGGCACTTGGGATGTGATTAAAGGTTGGGATCAGGAAAGGAAGCCGGGTGACAACCCCCAAGCTGAGATACTTGCTTTACCAGGTCGTATTATTACATATATGCTTTCTTTTATTCCACCTAAGAAGGTAAGTTGGGACAAAATGTCGGCTTGTAAACAGAAGAAAGATGAAAGTGTTTCTGATTTTTTTACTCGGTTTGAAGACACGTTTTGGGATTATAGTGGGCAGAATATGTCTATTGAAAGGGGAATTACATTGTTTGTCGACAGATTTGTGGCTAATCTTCTTCCTGAAATTGCTGCTCGTTTGCAGGCTTCTGAGAGTACCTGGTCTACATCTTCCCCTTCTGTTATTTTGAATATGGCTCAGTATTATGAACATCGAGATCAGGAGGAAAAGGATAGGTCGGATAAGAAGCATTAGGAGTTGAAGACGAAGGCGTTGATGCAACAGGCGTTCAGGGGTAGAGGTAGAGGACGTGGTGGTCCTCCCGGACAGCTTCCACGTACCAGTAGGCAGCCTTCGATGACACCTTTGGGGCCGAATCAGTGTGCGTATTGTAAGGAGGAAGGTCATTGGCGTAGCCAGTTCCCTGTGCTTTTACAGAAAGTTGCGGCTCCGAGAGGGCGAGGTACTGGTGGGTGAGGTCGTGGGACGGAGAGAACGCAGAATGCTGCGGTTTCACAGGGTCGTTATGATAATTATTTTGATGACCCTCGTGATGGGCAGTATTACCATGATGATTATGATGATTGATGAGGTGGCTGGGATGTCTCACAGTTAGGACAGCCAGGGACAGGGTGAGGGACCAGTTCAGATACCTGTAGATCAGGCCCTTATGTCACAGCAGAATTGCAAGGCTCGACTAAGGAATTTTTAGTGGACACAGGTGCGACGAAGAGTTCTGTTTCGCAACATATGGTCCCCGGGGCGGCTCTGTCTGGCCACAATAATGTTTCGGTAGGTTTCTCAGGTGTACCGGTTGTAAGCCCCATTTCACGGCCACTTGCTTTGACTATTGGTCCTTTTACTGTGTAGTCTCCCTTTTTGTTGACGTCCAATTGTGGCGAGAATTTGATGGGTTTGGATTTGTTGAAGAAATTGCATGCTACTATGTATTGCTCTCCTGCAGGTATTTATATCACTATGGGTCCAGATGTGAGTACGAAACAGTGTTTGTCTCAGGATGCCCCTCTCCCAGTTGAGTTTGCTGATGTCCCACCTACTTTATGGGCTACAGGTGATACGGACGTAGGGCTGTTGCATATACCACCAGTTTCCATACAAGTTAAGGAGAATGCTGTGTTGCCCCGCATCCCTCAGTATAGGATACAGCAGGCGGGAGACCGGGCCCTTCTTTAGATCATTCAGGAGTTGATCCAAAAGGGAGTAGTTGAAGAAACATCAGCTAATATTTGTAATAGTCCTATTCTTCCGATTCTTAAATGGGCACCTACAGGCTCCTCTGATGAAACTGCTGATGTTTATCGCTTCGTGATTGATTTGTGCGAGGTTAATAAAATAGTAGTTCCACAGTTCCCGGTGGTTCCTGATATTACTACACTTTTGACGATGATTCCTTCTACTGCTAAATTCTTTTCTGTTATTGATTTGAAAAATGCCTTCTTTAGTATTCCTATTCATCAAGACAGTAGATATTTGTTTGGTTTTACACTAGCCGGCAGAAGTTTTAGGTTCTGTCGAGCTCCTCAGGGCTATACAGAGAGTCCTAGTATTTATAGTCAAGCATTAAAAGGTCAGTTGGATTCCCTAACACTCCCTCCAGGTAATGTATTAGTGCAGTATGTGGATGACCTCCTTTTCGCTTCTGATACGGAACAGGGTTGCAAAGATAGTAGAGTCAAATTGTTGTTGCATTTGGCCCATCATGGACATAAGGTTTCCCTTTCTAAATTTCAGTATTGTCGACAGGAGGTCACCTATTTAGGTCACCTACTGTCGAAGGAGGGTAGGAGGTTGACCCCTGAGCGCATCAGTACCATTGTTAAAATGCCCGTTCTACAAACTCAAAAGGATGTGCGCGCTTTTATAGGTATCACTTCGTATTGTCAGCAGTGGATACCTAATTATTCCCTACTAATTAAGCCTTTGCTTGCACTAACAACGAAAGATGTGCCTGAGACTTTACCTTGGACGCCTGAATGTCAGCAGTCTTTTGAGCAATTGAAAACTGCACTTTGTTCGGCTCCAGTGCTTGGTACACCTAACTACAGCAAGTCGTTTGTGCTTTATGTTCTTGAGATGGCCGGTTGCACGCTCTCAGTCCTAACACAAAAGTTTGGGGACAAGCAAAGGCCGTGTGCTTATTTTTCTGCTGTGCTTGACCCAGTCGCAAGGGCACTCCTGAGTTGTCTGAGAGCAGTCGTGGCCATGCCACTTCAATCAGACAATCGGCTGGACTTGTGCTTGATACTGACCTCACAGTTATGGTACCCCATGCTGTGGATACTCTTTTGAATAAGACGAAGACACAGCACCTTACCAGTGCACGTCTTACCGGTTATGAACTGACCCTCTTTGCTAAGCATATTACAATAAAAAGATGTGCCACTCTGAATCCAGCCACGTTACTACCCCTCCCTTCTGAGAATGGTGCAGTCGATAAGCATGACTGTATCTTCTGCACAGAAGAAGAGACGAAAGGACGGGTAGACCTGACTGATGTTCCCCTATCTGACCCCAAGGGGAACTATATGTCGATGGGTCTTGTTTTAAGTTACCAGATGGCACTACGACAGCAGCTTATGCTGTCACCACGTTGCGCACGGTGGTAGGGACATCAAGGGTCCCCTATCAATCAGCTCAGGCTGCTGAGCTTGCTGCTCTCATTTGTACCTGCGAAGTAAGCGAGGGACTGGTTGTCAACATCTATACTGACAGCCAGTATGCTTTCGGCGTCGCACACAATTTTGGGTGACTCTGGGCAGAGAGAGGGTTTCTTACCTCCCATGGTACTAAAATTCAGCATGGACACCTCAGATTGAGGCTTTTGTCCACTTTAACACTCCCCAAGTAATTGGCTATTGTCAAATTTAGTGCGTATGGGAAGGTTACTGATGATGTAGGTAGAGGAAATGCTTTTGCAGATCAGACAGCTAAGGAAACGGCTCGAACAAAGATGAAACGTATGTTTGAGGCAGGTCCAGCTAGGTGGGTCCCTGAGGTTGTCATGTTTGAAGATACTCTTGAAAATGTAAAAGAGATACAAAGTGAAGCCACAGTGGAAGAATTAGCGACATGGCAAGATAGTACAGCACAGTTGGATGAGGAGGGATGTTGGATAGACAAATCAGGGAAACAGAGATGGATGTTGCCAGATGCATATGTTCTTCCTGTGGTTACGATGGCACATGGTCCAGCTCATATTAGTGCAAAAGGCATTTTTAAATTGTTAGCTCCTGTATGGCAGAATGACAATATTGCTAAAACAGCTGCACACTTAGTGAAATATTGTATGGTTTGCATGATGCATAATCCAGGGAAGGGCACCCGGACACCACCTGGTAATTTTGCACCACCCACTTTTCCTTTCGAAGTCCTTCAGATGGACTATATTGAATTAGACAGATGTAATAATCTTAAGTATGTTTTGGTGGTTGTATGTGCATTCAGTAAATGGGTTGAGGCTTACCCCACTAAGGATAACACAGCCATTACAACTGCAAAGGCACTCCTGAAGGAGTTCTTTCCTCGTTTCGGCTTGCCCCGAGTTATCTGGAGTGACAACGGAAGTCATTTTAATGCGAAAGTGATTCAATTAATTTGTGAGGGTCTTCATGTTAAGCAAAAGTTTCACGCTGCTAATCATCCACAGTCAGCGGGTTTAGTTGAGAAGTACAATGGTACTCTCAAACTAAAACTGGCAAAAATACAGGAGACTACAGGGTTAAAGTGGCCAGATGCTTTGCCGTTAGCCCTTTTGTCAACAAGAACGACAGCACATTCTAGGACAGCATTGTCTCCTTACGAGGTCGTGTTTGGGCACCCAGCAAATGTCTGGGGCGTCCTGCGTCCTTGTAAGTTTTCAGACATTGAGTACCCAATGTTGATTGATTATCTTGGCCAGTTAACAGAAAGTTTGCGTTCTATTCACCAACAGGTGCGGGAGTCCCTGCCTTCTACACCAGAGGGACCCGGCCATGATATTCAGCCTGGTGATTTTGTGCTTTTCCGGAACTTCCAGCGAAAGAAAAGTTTGGAGCCGCGATGGAAGGGGCCCGAGCAGGTCCTACTGGTGATGCGGACTGCTGTAAAGGTTGCTGGCCGTAAGAACTGGGTGCATGCCACCCATTGTCGATGGGTTCCTCTCCATCTACCTTACGATCAGTGGTTCAAGGACGGCATCGGGGACTCCGAGTGCGATTCAGTGCCTCGGTTTGCCCCTTTAAGTGATGCCCAACTAACGTGGACGCAGACGGATAAGGAAAACAATAACATTCTGAACGAGGCTGTTCCACCAGAAATACGAGCTATCCAGGAGCCTCTGTTCAGTGACCCCACAGTGCCTGTGGTTACCAGGTATAATTTGCACCCTCGGCTGAGGGATACAAAGTCCAAGGAGATTAGAGATGGACTGCGTAAGATAGGTTGCACTGTGTTATAGTACCAACAAGATTATTTGAAAAAATTAGGGAAGGATTTCTGTTTTGCTTTAGTTTAGTTGTTTGAACATTAGTTAGGAGAGACTGAAGTATACCCTTCAGGTATACCATCTGGATCGACGTGGGATGCATCAAGAGCTTAGGACATAGCAAGCTCCACCGCCGGTGCTCAAGAGCGCCAACGTATTGATGGACATGGGAGCCTGTACCAGTGAGGCTCTGACGGACACTGGGAACTTACATATTCCATTTGCATTTTTGCCCCCCCCTTTTCATTCGTTATGCATCCCTTTGGTAGACAGGTTGCTGAGGAGGAGCAGCCAGTGATTCTTATTGTTCGGCCAAATATGATGTGGACCCCTAAAAAGAAAATACTATGTGTTGCCTTTGTGGTTCTATTGCTTATAATACTATGTGGAGTGTCATGGGTTTTGAAAAATGATCAGGATGTGGTTTTGTTTAGTAAAAGTAAAGTTATTCCCCTGACCAGAAATAAAAGGACAGTCCCTAGTAATATATTTCTAGATACACATCAGAGATTCTTTGGAGAAGGGACGGCCTGCTACCCCACTGATTCGGTCACTAGTTTATGGAGTGCTTATGCATTGTCACTTGTGAATTATACATATATACTCGTCCAGAGCAATTTACCGAAGTGAAAGGAGTTTTTGGCTTTGGTTATCCAGGTCGTTGTTTATATTATAGAAAGCCATGGGGAATGGGTTATCCTGGGTGTGATAATGATACGTACTGCGATAATTTCTATATGGAAGAACTGAATATTACTTTGGTGGGCTGGCACTATAAGGAACTGATAGTTACTCGAGAGGCTGGTTATTACCCTGCTTGTTGCCCCATCGTGAATAGCTCAGACGCTGATTTGTATGTCAATTGTTCAGGAACAGTGCTGTATAAAAATACAATGTCCCTGGTGAATGACAAAGATCCGAGTACGTTTGGAATGAACACTAGATACGCTGCAGTAGATTTTGAAGGACCAATTTATGCACACCCGGGGTTCTATTTCTTGTCTAACGTTACTTATTCTAATGTTCATAAGGGTACCAGTGATGTCGCTCTTGGGATGGTGTTGCCCTTAGGTGTGCCTTGTAAATATGCGAAACCTAATGTCCATTGGGTTAAGAGGACGGTGACCAAAGAATTCTGTGAGGGAGTGACTGATATAGAGATCAATAACTATCGAAATGGGATTACTTTTGGATATGTTCTTGTCGTCCATTGTCACTTTGGGAGGTACCTCCATGGCTAGAGGAGAGAAGGCCAGAGAATATTTTGGGTGCAAGCTGCAAATATTGTCTAACACTACCGTGGTTGCTTTACGTGACATCACTACTCAGCTAGAAAGTATGCGGATATATTCTGAACAGACTTGATACGCAGTGGATTTCATCCTAGCTAAGAGTGGTGGTGTGTGCGCTGTAGTAGGCGATCAGTGTGTAGTCGGGATCAAGAATATGGAAAAGAATATTAACCAACACATTTTAGATATTTTGGAGAATGTCAAGGGAATGGAAAGTGGAAATTGGGATTGGTCTCTTTTCGGTAACTGGGGCTGGATCCTCGAAAAGGTGATTTATTTGATTGTGATCTTGGTGCTTTGCTGTGCTCTTATCCAGTGCCTTCCCTTTTGCTGCTCATATTGTACCAATATTCTGACCCCCAAACGGAAGATATCGATTCATGATACCTATGGTGCAAAAAGAGATAGATGACCTCATGCAGATAGATGAAGGCATTTTTGAGACTTCTTCCCTCCTTACAGAATCCCCTTCTGATGCTGATAACATGGAGTGTTCATAAAATGTTATTGTTATTATTGTTTATGATTTTTTGCTTTCTTGCTGCTTGAAAAATGTTTAGCTCATGCTAAAAGGAAGGTCTATTCGACTAGAAATGTTCATATTTGCGCATTGCCTTATGTAAGTTAGCATTCGCGGCACCATTTTATGTTTATTAAGACGCCATTTTAAGTACATGAGTGAAACTGACCTGTGCTCGTTTCTGAGAAAAGGCCTTTGTTAGGTTTCATTTCTGTGAACGTTGAAACTTTGCCTCGTTAATGAATACACTGTTCATCTGCTGCATACCTTCCCACTAGATAGAGGCCCTCTCCCACTTGTCTGGTGACGGGTGCAGGGTGAAACGACCTTGAGCTTCTAGGTAATGTAAGATACGAAGACCGAAACTCAATATTTTTGTATTTCACTGTTCAGCTGCGTTTGCTTGGAAAATTCCACTATGGGCGTGTTTTTGCCCAGTTACGAAATGTATAATATGTATCTCTATGTTTGTTGATTTCAGTCCCTCTGCAGCACTCCTAGTGACTGGGCAGACTGGGCTCCGCTCTGAGTGTATATGAATAAACAATATATGGTTTGTATTCTCTACTGTCTGACCGACTCTTCATTTGGTAAGGAAGGCTGAGAGGTGGTCTTAGTGACCCAGGTGGCCCTAATTGGGTCACTTCCTTCAGAGGGGACCACCTAGTGTCCAAACTATACAAAACGTGCATAGCACTGCTCCCTACTAAAGAGGCAGTAGTGTGAGCTGCGTGGGAACAAGACCTTGGTCATACACTATCAGACTTCCAATGGTACTCCTGCTGTACACAGACATGCAAGATCTCCTTAAATCACCAACATAAGATCCTACACTTTAAGTTCTTATGGGTGCATATGTCACCCCTATAAAAGTTAATCGTATGGATCCCTCTCACCCACATACCTGCCCCAAATGTTTAGAGGGGTCCTGCTGGAAAGGGGAATATTAGTAGTGGCAAATATGCATCTGCCACTGGCAATAAGGCCACTAACACAAATTAGGGCTCAGAATAGGTCTTAGAAAATGATTCCCATGCTCAACCCTTGGTAGCTTGGCTGCGAGCAGGCAGGCTTAACTTCAAAGATAGGTATGTAAAGCATTTAAAAACACCAATTCAGTAAAAAAATTCAGACACAACACACAATAAAATCCAACACCAATTTATAAAAATTGGAAATATTTGTATCTTTAAATGACACCAAAACTAAAAAAATCCAATGTAGGGAACCGGAGATATGAATTTTGGAAGATTTAGCTCTTTGTAGCACATAGAAACCTATAGCGCCTATTGGGACATCTGGTTGCTGTAGACCGGGCCAAAGTCAAAGTTTCAGGCTGACTGCGATGGAGCCCTGCCAGCTACCCCTTGTGGTAGGTCTCGTCAAAGTTCTTACGTTCGGACTTAGAAACTTTTCTGGAGCTTTTCATCCCAGGGTCCCTAGAAGCTCTCAGCCAGTCCGGATTTGGTGAGGGTTCGCCAGCTTGACTTGTGATGAGCTCCCGGTCAAACTTATGGAAGTCAGACCCCTGGAGCTTTCCAGCAGGTTGAACCAGGGGTCCAGGCCGGCTCGCAGTTGAAGGTGGGGGGCTTGACTCTCGCAGTTGGTCCCGGTCACCTCTACTATGTTCGGACTTAGAAACCTTTACGGAGCTTTTTCTTCAGGGGTCCCTCGTCACTCTTCACCAGGTCGGCTTCAGTGAGGGTTCCCTGGCTTGGGTTTCAGCCAATTCCCGGTCAAACTCTGGAAGTCTGACCTCTGGAGCTTTTCAGTGAAGCGAACCTGGACGGCTGACCGGTTCATGGTAGAGGGTCGCCGGCTTGGCTGGCCAGGTCGAGTCAGTCCAGGTCGAGTCAGTCCGAGCTTTTTTCCAAAGTTGTTCCAAACTTCTTCCAAACTTCTGGAACTTCTTTCTGAAGTTCTTTTGAGGGTCCTAAAGTGTCCAAAACTTACTCCAAGGGTCTGGAAGCTCTAGGCTGGTCCTTGAACGTTTGGGACTTCAATTCACACAATCCACTTGGACAAAACCCTTACAAATCCACTGGTAGTACTCCAGGCTGGGGATTCTTGGTGGTGATGGTCCAGTCAGCTCTGTTAACCTGTAGCATGCAGGGACTCCACTCTTTAGTACTTTTGAAGCAAGGTATGTCCACAGGGCTGTAGTTCAAGTTTGTGCAGCAGGCGCAGTCAGTCAGAGTGCAGGGCCTGGTTGGTGCAAATCTAACTTCTCAGCATGGACCCTTCTTCTTTTTGTTTCAAGCAGCAGATATGAGATGCTCGGCCCCTCTCAGATACTTATTCCAAGTTCTCTGGGTCAAACAGGAGGGTACTCCTGCCCAATGAGGTGCAGGGCAACACCCTAGGGTATGACCACATCCTCCAAAGTGTGGCACTATATTATCCCAGAGAGCACCATTTCTCCAAAACTCAATATGGCTGAGTTTTCAGCAGGGAGAGAAGAGCTGGCTAAACACACCTCCAGGATTTTTAATCTCCATAGCCTGTCCCCCCTTGCATCTGCTCATTCCTTCCTTAATCCTGCCATCTGGCTGGGTTCAAAGAGTAGGGGTGTAAATGAAACTGGCCTCTCCTGCCTGTCTCGTCCTTCTATTGGAGAAGCTAGTTTACAACCCCTCCCCCTGCTCTGGCATTCTTATGTAGCAGAACCCTGCCATCCCAGAAGGGCTCTCTAGCCCCAGGGGCTACTTACCACCTCATCAAAGGAGCCAGGCTAATCCACTTAACTCTGACCAATCAGGACAGACCACTGGAAGGCTGCATTTTGGCTTACAGACAAGAAAGTCCTATCACTTCTTGTCTGTACATTTTAGGATAAATTCAACAATAGCATATTGTTGAATTTATCAATACCATTCTAGGAAGTCCTTGAATGATATTTTATGACCTCCTGGACGTTAGTTATTATTTAATAACTTCTTGCCATATGCATCTATGTGGCTGGGGATTTGCAGTGGGAAAAATGACTTGGGCAATTTTTCCAACACCAGGCCTTATAAAACCTTTTTTATAAGGACCCTGCCTATATCTACAGGACCCTACATCCCCTGGAACACCTAGGGGAGATTTAGGGGTTCAGAATATGTAAAAAATATTGCCAATTCTCACTCCACAGTGCTCCTAGCACAAAAATAAAATCGATTTTGGGAAGCACTTAACTGCAATGTGGGGAGTGAAATGTGCAATTTCGCCAACCACAGGTCATATAAAAACCATTTTATAAGGGCCCTCCTTATAAATATCTGTCCCCCCCAACCCCGGGACACCTGGGGGTCCCTAATATGCCCAAACATTGTAGTTTATTAATTTTTAAGTGCCACAAACACCAAAGTCGAGTTTGGGCACAATTTTCATTTTAAAAGCAGTCCTGCAACACAGGGCTGCTTTTAAACTGGTCTCAGGCTTCAGCAGTGCACACATACAATTGCAGAAAGGGCTGCTGGCCTCTAAACTGCCATGCCCTATTATATACTAGAGACTTAATGGTAGTTTCAATCACCCTGCCCTATTATGTACTAGGGATTTATAGGGGAGGTCATGCCAATCATAGGGGTACCCTAACCCATTGTGTACCCTAGTGTATGTAGGTTTTTTCACTGTATTCTAAATGTGTTTTCAGCATAGCACTGGCCCTGGGCCTGGTTAGGCAGAGCCCGGTGTCAGTCAGAATCAGTTACCACCAGTACCATTCAGCAAAAAAGCGGTCACAGTGAAGTGCATGCTGTCTCTCTTGGCAGGGAGCAGATTAGAGACCCCATGTGCACAGGAGATGGGTCTCCTGTAAACTTTGGCCCATTGCCGGGGATTAAGACTAGATTGATGACCTCCTTGCTGCAAAGGAGGGGGCCACCAGGATGTGCAAGCCATTGCCCATGGTGAAGTTCAAGTCGGTGTTCTCCTTTGCGTTGCCAGGTGAGTGGCCCGCCGTTTAGATGAGGCTTGCTGAGGTCTGCATCGACCCATGTGACCAGAAGAGGTGGGATCACCGTGGAGGCAGGAGAAACACTTTCTGGTCAGTGCTGGAGCCAGCGAGGACATCCGACATCAAAGCTGGTCGGCTGGAGTTGAGCAGGCCGTCATGTCATGGGGAAGACACTGTACAGGACACAGGCCCTCAGAGTTGAGAGGCCTGTGCTTATGAAGGTGCATCTCAGTACTCCTGGGACTGACAGCTGCCATTTGGTCAGATAAGCCTGTTTAAGGCCTGCCAACCACTTGGGAATTGGACGAACTTAGAGCTCAAGAGCTGCCAACTAAATCTTTAGGCAAAGCTGAGACTTTGGGGTGTGTGGAGCTAGCGTGGGCCACATCAGGGAGTTGCCGCCAGTATAGAATAGGGAATAACCACCTTTACTAGAAGGGACCAAAGGACTCATGGAAGATGCCTGGGAGAGTGCTAGCATGCTGACCTTAACAGGTCTGTGTGGATTATTTAGTGTGTTGTATAGGCTTTGTGTGTTTACATTAAATTTAAAAAAATTCATACATGCTTGTATGCTGACCTTGAAAGTGCATTGTGGATTCTTTAGTGTGTTGTAGAGGCTTTGTGTGTTTTAATTAAATTCTCACTTTTTCATAAATGCTTGTATTTTTATAGGACAATCCATTTATTGATGCTACTGTTTGTATGTTGAATAATCAGCCTGTGTTCCTTGGCACTTATTTCTCCTGATAAGCCTTTGACTGCTCAGCCCATGCTACCACTGAGAGAGAAGTGCAGAACAGGGTAGTACCTGACCCAGTGACTCAGCACCCTTAGTAGGTTGGGCCCCAGGACATCTGGAGTAAAAGTTCTCAACCCCAAAGGTTTGGCCCAGTAGTTGCTGCTTGCCCTCACGGCCCTTTGAAAGGGTTTCTGACATGGATTATCTACCCACGTTCTTTTAAAGTCATGTATAGAAATTCAACTACTTCATATACTGATACAACAAAGTTGTAATTATTTATAAGTTTAAAAAAGACGAATAGAAAAATTCTAAAAAAATATTGTGGCTAGGAAATGTGTGTCTTTGTTTTACAATGTTCCATTTCATAGGCCACATACCTCTGCTCACCATACTAAACTCTTTTAGGGAGTTATTGCCCTTAATATGCAGTCTTTGAAGTGCTGGACCTGTAGTGTAGTTCCTATTTCCCTAATAGGCTCTACGCATTGGAATAATATACCCTATAGATTTGACATAGGACTGAGGTCAGTATGTCCCTATCGAGTATATTAAACTTAATTACTTTGTGCCAGCTAACTCAGAGGCCACTAGAAACTCCTTGTGAACAAGAAGGGAGTAGTTTCTGGCAACCGCATAAACATGACAACTTTGTTTCCCTTTAGAATCGGAACGCTCTCAGAATCGTGGAAACAATATATAACAGTTTCACTCAGCTAATCGTGCATGCTTAGTTTCTTCAGAGTTACACAGAAAGAATAGACGGGCGTTTCAATAAAAGGATTTATTGAACAGTCTTGTTTCTCGTGTAAGAGATATGAGCTGTTATGATCACAAGACAGTATGCAAGATATATAATGTACAGTGTAAGCAGTAGAAAGAAATAATACTGCGCTAGCATTATCTTTTAGCTATGACACATATATTCATATACATAAATAACATAAGCTAAAAATGCGAGTACTCATAAGATGCTTCTCTAAGCTAGTTCTACCCCAGTGTACCTAACCTAACCGAAGTGTAGTGCAAGGTAAGAAGTAGGTGAAGTATTCTATAGTATGGTATGCTATAGTCTAGTATGCCAAGAGTCTGGTATGCTATAGTCTAGTATGCCAAGAGTCTGGTATGCCAAGAGTCCCTCTAGGTCCTAGTCAGCTCCATACCTTGAGAATGAGAGAGGTGGGAATCTCTTTCCGGATCTCCAACTCTAACACCCCGCGAAGGGAGTCAGAACACTGGAAGCTGGATTCTCTGCGAGCAGGGATGACAGCGTCTCTTCTCAGTGCGTCAGGCCGGGACATGGGCTCCTTTAAAGTCGAGGTCTCCTCCTAACTTGCTTGAGCAAGGGAAGGTATATTTATACCTGGTAGGTGCCTTGGAATGTTAGCATTGACGTGAAGTCGGACAGAGGATGACGTCGGGAATGAACCCTTAAGGAATAGCGGTTCATGCATAATAAATGAGTTCTTGGAGAAATCAATAATCCTGTGCTAGGGGAACTCCCAAGAGCTTAAGGGTCTGGTTTCTAAGAACTCGTTGTGAGGTTAGGGTGGACGGATGTCGGTGACCATGCCTGTATTTGGAGTGCATGGTTAATGCCTAAATAAGGACTGGGATTTTATGCCTATGTAAGAGCAATGCGAATTGTGCCTATATAAGGACATGTTTCAGGAAAGCCTATATACGGACACCTAAAGCGGAATACAACACCCACTCCACTTTCGAATGAACGATAATACTAAATGCTAAACATGAAATGCTAAACATTAAACTGAGTACCACATGTTGCTAAAAACATTTCTAAAAGCATATTAAAAAGAAGTCTTTAAAAGAAACTGTTGCTAAAACATGTAATGCAATAGGTACTGTACATTTTAAAGCATTTTTTCATTCTAAGCATATATTATAAATAAAATGGAACTTGAATGAATAAACAGAAATATATACATATGACGAAATGGTGGACAAGTTTTCAAAAATCAAAGCCATTGCATATCATGAAAGTTTGGTGCATAAGGTGACAATGTGTCCCTGGAAGTATTCAAAGAAGTCTGTTTTATATGAATAGTTCTACTGTAAGCAGATTGAGTTGCCATGTATTTTTAAAAAATAGAGAAAAAGAAAAAGTTCAATTTTTAGGAAGAGTTCCAAGTTTTGTTTTGTTTTGAAAATATGGAGGCCAAATTTCATTGCGTCCCTGGTACACTGAGAGCCGAATCAAAGTCAGTGTATGGGTCTGGTGTAAACATGAAATCATCTATTTCTATAGACAAAATATCGTCTACCGATGTTGGTGACATTTGGAACACCTCGTTCAGAATGTTAACTGCAGAGAGATGAGAAGCATCGCCTTAAGCATAGGATGCCGCAGCAATGTTCGCGTCCATTGGTACCTGTGTGCCTGTTGATCCATCTCGTACCTCAGCAGCAGCAGGAAGCGTCTGTGAGATCTCAATGAATGCCGTCATCAGGATTGGTAGCCTTTGGGGACAACACAGAGCATGGGCCGTTATCGGGTCCAGCAGAGTATCGATATCCGTTGGCATGACTGATGGGAGTGTTAGACAGGTGTCTAGCATGCATTCTTCACCGCAAAGCAGGCAGTGTAGAACAGGTAAGATGCAATCTTGCCAGATTGGTCTGAATGACAGAAACCATGTTGTATTATGTTCCCGTAGACGAGGTATGCCCAAAAGTTGCACTATGCGCTCACGGCACATCCGTTGTAGGAGAGCTTTCTCCACATCGCTCGGTGTGATGCCGGTGAATAGGCTTGCCATAGCGTAGTAGTAGGAATAGAAACAGGATTCCTGCAACAAGTGCTAGAATTAATGGCACACCACCAAACACCGAATGTGCGAAGTTTGGAATGATTCAGAGGACTGCCTGAAAAGGTGCTAACAGTCCTGAACAGATGGTCTTAAATACATGTACAATCCCGCTCGTATCAGACATGTTTAAGATACGTCCCATCATTTCTACGAAATGTATAGGGCAGTTTGTACGAATTAGAGCCTGTATCTCAGCCGAAGTCCTTGCAATTTGTAAATCATAGGTTTCTTTGGCCGAGGTCAAAGGCACGCTCTGTTGTAAAAGCATGGCTTTCATTCTGCTTAAAGTATCAAAACGTATAAAAGAAACATTCAATGAAGGCCATAGAGGCGACTCCCTGACTGTCTCTGTTTGGGGGAACAATACTTGCATACAACAAGTAACCCTGGAGCCGACCGTTACCAGATATGGGATGCCTGGCAACATGCCACAGCAACTCTGATCATTCAACATGAGGTAACTCCCATTAGAAAGTTGTCCAAACGTTGGATTAATCACAGCAGCTGGTGTACCCTGCAGGTGGCAGGACAAGTTTGCCACAGAACCATTACAAGCCCCGTGTAAAGAAATGTCCTGACATATGAGTGAACCGCTCAGGGCATTTTCACAGTGTGTACCGCTTAGAAACACTTCACGATCCCCACTCCAACATCTGTATTCGTAAGGTAAATCCCAGGATGTCTTAATGTATTCTTTACCCAACCTTTCATATTTGCCCGCTTGCATTTGTTTGAGGCAATACTGAAAATGAAAAGTAGTGACAGGCAGAGTTATTTTGCCATGAATAAGCCATTCTGTAGCTGGTTTTTCTGCCACTGTGAATGGTAATTTTTCCAGTTTTTCAATGCTCAGCACTGTATACTCTGCTGCCCTTTGTGCCAGTTCAATCTGTTTATCTGTTAGATTGTATTCCGAAAACAGAGACGACGTGTTGATAAAACCCCAAGGCACATAGCCCGCACGCAAAGATTGCAGCGTCCAGCTTAATAACATAATAGATCGTAACTGAGATTGGCCATGTTGTAACATGGCTAAATCTTGTTCCAGTATGTCAATAGCAGAGGATACAATGTTGTCCAATGAATAAATTCTGGATGACAAAGTTGTTAACCCATTGTCGACCACAGTGAGAGATTTCTCTAAGTTAATACGATCAAGTTCACGTATTCTTTCTGCGGCCTCTGCCTTTGAAACCTTCCATATCTCATTATAAGCAGCATAAATGCCGGCATATATGAAACGTTTTTGACGTGGTTTTCTTGGTCCTAGCAAGAATTCCCTAAGGTCTGCGTCTTCTTTAAGTAAAGATAAGTGTTGTTTCACATCCTCGAGTGTAGATTTTTGTAACCAGTCAAGGCACAATTTTCCTACACTGTATGTTGTTACTACCCCTGGATGTTGTCGTTGAACATATCGTGGGTCTGGCCTATTGATAGTAAAGCCCTGTATTCTATTCAGGAATCTTTCTTGACAGATGTTTGTGTCTGTGGGCAGAGTAACCATTTTTTCCAATCAGGATCTGTTCTGTTGGTTTGTAGTATTGTGTCTACTGTGACCGCTCCCTGTGTAGTGCTATTACTTGCAGGTGTTGGTACAGAAGGTGTATTCATATCTTTTATCTTGGCTAAACCAAGGCAAGACGTTTGTTGCACAGTGTCATTCAAAAACATTATTTGATGTGGGATGATACATGCTCTAAACAAAGCTTCAATCCCCTGCACTTGCCAATCTTTAGAACCCCAGACAGTTTTTGTGTCTATTGTGTCTTTCCAAAAGTCAAATCCTTGTCTAGACAGTTGGGTAATAAAGGCTGCAGAATAAATCTGTTTTGTATTAGTTAACATAATTTTCTGTCCTGTCTTGTTTACATTCTTATAGTAAAATGATTCTGGATCAGATATAGTGTAAAACACACAAGATGATGGACGGAATGCTGCACATTGGCAAACATTCACCCTCAGTCACAGATCTGGGTTTAATCCATCGTTATTTTGCTTCACCACGCCACCCCAGTTCAGACATAGCCATATGCAAATCAGTCTTGACCCTGTGCCTCAAGACTGATTTGCATATGGCTATGTCTGAACTGGGGTGGCGTGGTGAAGCAAAATAATGATGGATTAAACCCAGATCTGTGACTGGGGGTGAATGTTTGCCAATGTGCAGCATTCCGTCCATCACCTTGTGTGTTTTGTGTGTTTTTCAGATATAGTGTACCCTGAAAAATATGGAAACTTCTTTGCAAACGTTCTTGAACTACCCCTTGGTGGTGTAGGACAATGTTCCCATTGGTTAAACATAAAAACATTTCTAGGTGTTGCAGATTTATGCAAGAAATGATGACCATAATGGTTGTAACAATAAAGCTGTTCGTAGTCTGATGAGCCCTCTAAGTATTCATTGTTAGAGAACGCTGCAGACTTTTCTAGATCAGACATCATATCATTAACAGTCTCAAGGTCCCAATCATCAGAATAGGTACTGGAGGTAATAAAGTCACTTAATGAAATTTTAAATAAATGTAGAATCTTCAAAAGTTCCGTCCGGCCGAATATGTTGAAATCGGTTTTGTCCCACACTATACCATCCTGTATAGGAACGGCTGTGATGTTCACTGCTGACAAGTCTCTTGTTTCACGATGGGAAGATTTGTGTGGTTTTAAAAGTAAATTCACATTTTTACTTTCAGTGTCCATACGAATGTATCTGCCATTTATTAGCATGCTAAGAGTCATAACCAAAGCTAGCCAAAACAGAAAGAAAAATATTCCAGAAATAATCCATAGTTCAATCCATGGTGAAACCAGATAAGTCTCCTTCAGAAAATGAAAAAGGTCTTGTACTTGTTGCTTGAAAGTTTTTGATGCTGGCGTCGTTTCAGGCTCACTCGGATCCTCAGAAAACGTATCAAAGTTAATGAAATAGCCAGAAGCAGTTCGGTCAATTGTTGAAATTGCATCAGGATTCGTTGAAATCGCTGGAACCAGTTGATCACGTGTTACGTTGGTGTAGACAGGTGTATCTGGACGAACTGTTACTTGAGTTTCAAGAGGGATGAGTTCCATAGCATTGTTGATTAGTCCTTCATCTGTTACTGCTGAATTCTCGATGGTTATGAGTCTTTCAGTCTGAACCTCTTGGATAGTAGCGAGAGGAGTGCGTCTGCTACTAGGTCTGAGTCCACGAGGCCTACTATTTAGTATTGGCCACATACTGTGGTTTGATGAAGTCGATGGACACAAATCTTTTCTCCTTTTTTCCAGCAAGGGGAGGCAGAAGTACTGTTCTTGTTCCGTGGACGGCTAGGACAATTACTGGTTGTCTGTAAGAAGGTCCAAATTCCTTCTTGTCTGCAATCTTCTCTCTGACTAGATCCCCAACTTTTGGGATCCAGACAGGCCTTGCTGGGACTGCCGGTGTTTCCCCAGTGGTGGTTGGCTTCAGGAACACGTTGCTTTGTTTCGATCTTAGTTCATTTAGATCCTGTAAAACAGCCAAACGATCTTTGATATTAAAGGGTTTATTTTCCACCACTGTGCCTTTACATTCGAGATCAGGAACCCACATTCTTGTCCCAAATAAGACCTCATATGGAGTGACCCCCCCTAGAGAACTTCTTGGCAAATTATTTAATGAGCGTTGGACCCCATAAAGATGTTTGACCCACCCATCACCCGAACCTAATAATCTAGCTGTTATAGACTGCTTTATGTCCCGGTTTTTCCTTTCCACAACAGAATTTCCCTCAGGATGAAATGGAGAGGAGTACCGCAATGCTACGCCCAAACTGGCCATGGCTTCTTTGTAAGCCCGAGAGCTAAACGCAGGGCCCTGGTCAGAATGTAGCGTGCCAATTGCGTATGTGCCGATAAAGACTCGCAAATCTTTTATAATAGTTTGAGCGTCAGCCGAGCGCTGATTCCATATCCATAGGAACCTTGACTTAGTATTTTTGGGATTGCATTTGTCCAAAAGGACGCCTGCGCGTAGATAGTCTAATGCTGTCTAACAATGGTGTCTGTACTGGGCAGGCTACTTCGTAGTCTGGTGTCTGATGGCGTTCTGCACCACGCTGTCTATTGCAGTCCATGCAGTCATCGATGAAGATGTGAATCTGTGTATTCATTCCAGGCCACCAGTACATCTCTTTTAATGTTAATATTGTTTTAGAGATCCCTTGATGTGACAGACCCTCCCCCAGATGTGCTTCATAAATCAAAGCTGCTCTACGTTCCATGTTTGGAATTACCCTATCCCCCACTCCAGGGATTCGAGCAAAAGGAACGTTGTTTGCATCAATTACATATGAGTACTTGAGTGGAAATTTCTTTGGTAACGCTGCACCACTGCCTTTGCTTGAAGCATTGACAGCCAACAATATCTCACTGTCTATTCTCGTTTTTGAACGAGTGATCGCAGCTACGGAAGCCGTCTGAACAGCCCCCTTTGCGGCTTCATCAGCCAATGAATTCCCTGCAACGTGAACGCCATCACGTTGATGACTCAGCGTGTGTATCACATGAGCTTTTGGTAGTTCGTTTTTCAACTGAACTACTTGTTCCCAAAGCGTTTTATGCTTTATTGTGCCACCTTTTGCATCTTTGAACCCATTTTCAAGCCAATTTTGTATATATTCATTATACGACTGAACACAGTAAAAAGAATTGCACACTAGAAGTGTGGGGAATTTGCGATCTGTATTTTCAAGTGCCAGTTTGAATGCTTGTAGTTCAGCTCGCTGAGCTGTACAATCTCCTAGAGATTGAGTTTTAGTGACCATTGGTCTGAAGTTACCATCTTGCATGCGACCTTTAACGATTGCGCACGCTACACTGTAAGCTTGCTTACTCCCTGTAGCGGGTTGTGCTGATCCATCAGTATAAATTATAAATTCGTACTGATTGAGAGGCAAAATTTCAGTGGGCAGAGGACATTCATGTTTATATTGCAGGAACGCTTGTGTTTTTAGATCAGGATCAAAAACATTCAACATCTGTTGCAGCAAGAGAATTAACCCATTGTATCCATCTAGGATGTAAAGCTTTTGCATTTGGAATGCTCGCTTTTGTAAACGCCTCTAAGGCCGGTACTGGGGTCACGACAATAATGCGTTTTCCTTGAGCTAGAGCTCTTTCTTTTGCTACAGCGGTTTGAACTGCTGTCAGTATTTTTTCTGTTGAAGTGAAGCGCATTTCTGCTTGTGTATACAAATGTGATTTGTATGCTATTGGTACTTTTTCTCCCTCATTAAATGTTAAATAGGTGAATCCGCATGGAGCCGAAATTATACGGATCACTAAATTGCGTGTATTTACGCGTGTTTGTAAGTGATTAGTTGCTAACATGTTAGCTTGGAGTGAACGCAGGATTTCTGTGTGTTCCTGTGGCCAATGTTTTGTTGAAAATTCAGGTTTTATTAATTCGTAGAGAGGTTTAACCCTTTCTGCGTAATTTAGAATGTAAGTTCTTCCAAAATTTAGGAAACCCAAGATAGATTGTACATTTTTCTGCATTTTTGGAGGTTGGAGCAGCGCGCACTTTTCTAAAAAGTTAGCTGCTAGGCTCTTGCCTTCACTTGAAAGCTCATATCCTAGGAAAAAGACATTGAGATGGGCAATTCTGGATTTTTTAAAGTTGAATTTATAGCCCTCTGAGGCGAAGCCCAATATAATGGTACTCACCCTGTTCAAGTGCCTATCTAGGTCATCGTCTGTCAGATAGATGTCATCGACATATGACAATGTCTCATTATCATAAATTTGTAGTAACTCTGTTACCCTCGCTGAGAATAACCCCGGGCTATTTTTGAACCCTTGTGGAGTTTACAAAATTGACGCTGGGTCACCATTATTGAGAAAGCTGTTAAGTACCTGCTTTCAGGTGCTATGTTTTGACAAAAGAAACCATTTGAAATATCCAATGTGGTTTTATATTTTTTACGCACAATGTTATTCATTAATGTTGTACTATGTGCATTTTGCACTGCAAATGTTTTAGAACAAGTGTTCAAGTGTCTGTAATCCAAAACTTGACGATATGTATTGTCTGGTTTGGATACAGGAAACAAAGGATTGTTCATTGAGGAGGTGCATGTTTCAATCACCCCTTGGTATTCAAGTTGATCTATGATCTCCCTGACCTGTTTTTTAGCTTCTTGCTTTATTGGGTACTGCCTTTGTGCAGCAGGTTCATTTTTTAACTGTATTTTGTGGTGAGGTGAGTCCTTATCCCATCCTACATGATTTTTATATAATGCTGGGGCCTGGGCAACTGCCCATTTCCTGGCATAAGTATATTTTAGGTGAATTGGAATATGGTTGGAGAAGGCAGGCATAATAATGTCCTCGCCATGTGGGCACTCCCTGACAAAGTGTGGTGGCCAGTCTTTTTCTGCTAGAAGTATATCATAACCCCTTGAAAGTTTCTCCCAAAAGAGTGTTTTCACTTTTCTTGGTATGTCTCCCTCCATTCGGAGTGTTATTTCATATAACTTTTGTGGAGAACTAACCCTGGTGTCTACAGTTTCTACTGTGATGTACTCATTCAAGTCCACTATCTCTAGAAGTTCCTTCAGGTTCTGGCGAGCTATTGTGACTTCTGCTGCACTGTCCAGCATTGTCTGAGCCCATTCTCCGTTCTTGAGCTGTGTTCTCAGTATTCTTGGCATGTCTGATCTTCAGACCCGCTACCTTCTTTTTTGAGAATTGAGGTTTTGATTTATTTTTCTGAACGTGTTTATCGTCTTTGGATTTCACGCGCTCTTCTCTATGTTCTGACCGTCCTCTTCTTTCCGATGTCTGTGACGATATCTGAAAGGTACGAGAGGAACGTGTATCAGTATCTTGATACCTGTCAGGTTTTCTTAAATTATCGCTATTCCTGAGGTTATACCTCCTTTCAGAGGGCTCCTTTTGAGGAGACCTACCTCGGGATTGAGAATGTGTCCCTTTTAAATTTTGTTTATTAGTTTCCCACTTCTTTTTAGAAGATGTGGGAGTTTGTTTAATAGAGTCCTTCTCAGGACTTTCAGATAGTTTTGGCTTCAAAGGTTTTCCACCCAAACTATCTCTGCCTAATTCTGCATAAGATTGTTCTATTATTCTGGGTAGTTCATGTTGATGTTCTGTTACATCAAATTCCCTTAAGCGTTGGCGGATCGCCACTGATGCTGCCTCCCCTTTAATATTAGATAATATTATTGTTGAGACCTGGTCGAAGTTTTTCAGTAATTTCATACCTAAATTCAGAGCAGGCTCTGCCCCGTATTCATTTTGAATTTGTTTCAGGACATCTGGTATTACTGCAATTGATGGAACACCATGTGTTTTAGTATAGATGGCAGCAAAGACTGCGCCCCAAGTGGTGCAATCTTCCAGTTGTGGTGTGATCCCCATTGGTAAACAGATTGTTAGGATTCTGTGTTTCTCATAAGGGCTAGTATTTGGAAATACTGCTTCGATTTGAGTAATTTTTTGAGCTATCCAGAATGGAATTTGCTCACGTTTTGTGGGCATTTTACCCATGACTGCGTGTAAAGTCTGTGGAGTAATTTTTAGTGTATTCCCCTGTTGAGGGGTTTGATTTGGAATGGTCATTGGTTGTTGGACTGTGAAAGTCCGCATGACATATTGGACTAATTGTCTGTAAATTTTTATTAACTCTTGTAGTTGAGTAAGTAATTTCTCGTCTGACATCTCTTCAATGTCAGGATGAGGTGTGTAGCCGGCTAGAATCGGCCATGTTGCTCCTGGTCTACCTAGTGGACCGAGCCTGGTAATGTTTTTGTGATGTTTTAGGGCGCCTTTAAACCAGAGATTATGCTCCTGGTATGTTAGTGGAATTTCAATATCCTCGAAAGGAATATATTCCTCTGGTGGTTCATCTTCTTTAAAGAAGTGAAACACTTTTGTTACTGGATCTGATTCTGGGAATCCTATCCATGAATAGAATACCTCTGTCTGAAAGGATTCGTGTGCCCTATCACGAAAACTGCTCTACCACCTCTTGGTGATAGGCCATGTTTTATAAGTTTTAGAGTGATGGCTCTCCTTAAGTTTGGAGGGATGTTTATAACACCCTCATCGGTTTCATTTAAACCTGTAAAGTTAAAAGCTGTTACGACTGGGTCAGCCGCAGCTACACCGTTCTCGGTGTCATTGTCCCCGTGTATGGACATTGTTTTTTGAAAAATGTAGAACAAGTTTCAAGGAAACAAAAGATAAGGTGCACAATATTTTGGAACACTGTATCCTTCAACGTTGAACAAACCAAACAGCTAAAATATAGGGTTTTTTGTCCGATTTAGCTTTGGCGGATATTTAACCCTACCCACTCCAGACGTCTTATGGAGTATGTGAGTAGGGGTCTCTGAGAGAAAAGCACGACTGAGTTACTCAGTATCTAGCGTTAAATTAGTGCCTTACCAAACCGTTGGGCGCCATGTAGTGTAGTTCCTATTTCCCTAATAGGCTCTGCGCATTGGAATAATATACCTGTTAGAAATGGGATCTCTAGTTGGCAAGGGCTTGCACCTTTGTCCAAGTAGGGACCCTTCTTCCTAGTCAGGGTAAGGGTGTTACACTCATGAAGTAACCCCTGCTCACCCTCGTGGTAGCTTGGCACGAGCAGTCAGGCTTAATTCAGAGGCAGTGTGTAAAGCATTTGCACATAACCAACAGTAATACAGTGTAAGCACTACAAACGGACACCACACCAGTTTAGAAAAATAACCAATATTTTATATATTCAAGACAAGACCAATTACGACAAAAATCCACAATACTATACTTTACGAATGAATACTTGATACGGTAACTTCTTCTTTGCAGGAATAGCACAAAAGCAAAGTTCGTACGGAGTCGGTAGCTCCGTCCGACCCTACCGTGATGCTGAAAACCCCAGAGTCTAACAGTTCCAGCCGACCGTGTCGATACGGGCCAGCAGAGTCATGAACAGACTCGGTTACAGTACCTTTCTCGTTGTGGCTGGTACGGAGTGTACGAGCCGGTCGGCGTTCGTCGCGGTTGCGGTGCAAGACGGAGCGATGCAAGGTGCGGTGTCCCTCGATGCGGTGCAGGCAGCGGCTCGATGAGCGTCGTGCAGACGGAGTCGGTGAGTCCAAGGCGTGCGATGCAGGGTGAGACGATGCTCGATGCGGTGCTGACAGGTTGCGATGCAGGCGACCTAGCCGGAGTGCGGGAGCTGGTGTCGGACAGCGGTGCGAGTCGGAGCGGTGCGTCGCAGACGTGCGAGCGGTGCCCCAAATGCGGTGCGGTCTCGACTCTTGAGCCAGTTGCAGCGACCGCGTCGGTCGGGTCCGGTTGGTTCAGTGAAGCGATGCGATGCGAACTGCGGTGCCCACAGGTCACGGTGCAAGCAGCGGCTCGATGTTGGCGGCGTCGGACGTCGCCCACGGTGAGACCAGGGTTGCGATGTGAAGCGGGGCGATGCGGTCTGCGGTGCAAACAGGTCACCGGCCAGGGATGGATTCGGTTGACGGAGTCGGTTGTGGTTCCCTTCCTCTGTGGCAACTGAAACAGCGTTCCAGAAGCGGTACCCAGAGGCTTGTGAAGTCTTTGTAGTCCCTGAGACTTCTTAACAGGAGGCCAGCTCGGTTTCAGGCCCTTGGAGATACTCAGCACAAGTTTGTAGAAAGTTCAGTCCAGTCCTTTCACTGCCCAAGGCAGAAGCAGCAGCTGCAGGCCAACCCCACAAAGCAACAACACAGCAAAGGGGCAGTACTCCGCCTGGCAGCTCTTCCAGCTCTTCGTCTTGGCAGGTTCCTTGATTCCAGCGAGATCTAAATTCATGGGGTCAGGGCCCCAATATTTATATCCCAAATTCCTTTGTTCTCTGAAGGCAGAGAGGTCTTTGCCTAGTCCAAACCAGTTCTGGAGCACTTTGTTGACAAGTCTCCGTCCCTTCTTTCAGTGAGTAGGCCAGGGACATCAGACGCACCACAGGAGGTGGAGCCAGCATTGTGGAGGGAAGGCACTGTCCTATTCAGGGCCCAGGTGCGACCCCTCCCACCCATCTACATGTAGATCTTGCTATTCAGCCCTGTGCTGACTCACCCTGTCTCCTGGCATCCCCCAGCCCCTGTCACTCACACTCCAGACAAGGAATACACAACCTCGCAGAGGCAGGCTTGGATGGTTAGACAAGAAAATACCCACTTTCTAAAAGTGGTATTTTCAAACACAGAATGTTAAAACCAACTTCACTAAAAGCTGCATTTTATCATTCTGAGTCCAGGCATACTAAACTCGAATTTCTACCATGTTCCCGGGGTCAGTTAGGATTATAAGCTGTAATAATCAAAACTGCCCGTTCTGGCCTAGGGGGAACAGGTAGCCTTGCAATAGTGAAAAACGAACTAGGCTGTAATTCACTATCAGGACATGCCGCACACACCCGGGCATGTCCTACCTTTCACGTACAACGCACCCTGCCCACAGGGGTACCTTGGGCCTACCTTAGGGGTGACTAACATGTAGCAAAGGGAAGGTTTAGGGACTTGCAAGTGTGTGCACTTGCCAAGTCGTCATGGCAGCCCCAGGCTGCGCACAGGCTCTGCGGTGGCAGGCCCGAGTTACACTTTACGGGCTGTTTGCGTGGGTGGCACAATCCAGTGCTGCAGCCCACCAACAGCATTTGGTCTATAGGCCCTGGCACTCGCAGTGCACTTTACAAGGGACTGACACATAAACCAAATAGGCCAATCATGGAAACACCAATCCATAACGCATTTTATACAGGAGCACTTGCACTTTCCCACTGGACAGCAGTGAGGAAAGTGCGCAGAATCATTACACCAGCAAAAACAGAGTCAAAACCGGGAGGTCAGAAAGCAAAAAGTCAGGGGAAACACGCCAAAAGATGCCAAGTCTAACACATGTCCCCTCCAGCTGAAAGTAGGAGAACTACCCAACCCCATTGGAGTTCTCCTCACTAAGGCGGAAGAACCTGGACAGACCATCTGCGTTGGCGTGTTCTGTACCAGGACGGTGCTCCACCATAAAGTCCATTCCCTGTAGGGATATGGACCACCTCAGCAGTTTTGGATTCTCACCCCTCATTTGCATCAACCATCTGAGGGGCCTGTGGTCTGTCTGAACCCGGAAGTGAGTCCCAAACAGGTATGGTCTCAACTTCTTCAGCGCCCAGACCACAGCAAAAGCTTCCCTTTCTATGGCACTCCACCTCTGTTCCCTGGGAAGTAGTCTCCTGCTAAGGAAGACTACAGGCTGATCCAGGCCCTCTTCGTTCAGTTGTGAGAGCACCGCTCCCACACCATGCTCTGAAGCGTCAGTCTGCACGACAAATTCTTTGGAGAAGTCAGGTGCCTTGAGCACGGGCGCCGTGCACATGGCTGCCTTCAGGGCATCAAAAGCTTTCTGGCAGGACTCAGTCCAGATCACTTTCCTGGGCTGCCTCTTAGAGGTCAGCTCGGTTAAGGGGGCAACGATGGTGCCATGGTCCTTAACAAATCTCCTATAATAACCGGTGAGACCTAAGAAGGCTCTCACCTCTGTCTGGGTCTTGGGGGGTTCCCAAGCCAGAATGGTGTCAATCTTGGGTTGTAGGGGCGCCACCTGGCCGCTTCCTACCTGGTGTCCCAAGTACACCACAGAACCCTGCCCGATCTGGCACTTACTGGCCTTGATCGTGAGGCCTGCACCTTGCAGAGCCCTCAACACTTTCTCAAGGTGCTGTAAATGTTCTTCCCAGCTGGAACTGAACACAGCAATGTCATCCAGGTAGGCGGTACTGAAATCCTCCAGCCCAGCCAACACCTGATTGACCAACCTCTGAAAGGTGGCAGGGGCATTCTTCAACCCAAAGGGCATCACCCGGAATTGGTAATGACCTTCTGGGGTTGAGAATGCCGATCTCTCCTTGGCCCCATTGGTTAAGGCAATCTGCCAGTACCCAGACGTCAAATCAAACGTGCTGAGGAACCGGGCAGCTCCCAACCGATCAATGAGCTCATCAGCTCTGGGGATGGGGTGCGCGTCAGTCCTGGTGACGGCATTGAGCCCACGGTAGTCCACACAAAACCGGAGTTCTGGAGTGGCACCGGGCGCCGCAGCCTTTGGGACCAAGACCACTGGGCTGGCCCAAGGACTGTGGGAGGGCTCAATCACCCCTAACGCCAACTTCTTAGAGACCTCCTCCTTGATGCTGGCTCTGACCCAGTCAGTCAACCTGTAAATCTTGTGCTTCACAGGAGGGCTGTCACCGGTGTCCACGTCATGGGTACACCAGTGAGTTACACCGGGGGTCAGAGAGAACAGTGGGGCGAACTGTCCCAACAACTGGCGACAGTCCCCCTGCTGCTCCTGAGTCAGAGTAGGGGAGAGGATCACACCCTCTACTGACCCATCATGCTCCTTGGTAGACAGGAGGTCAGGGAGAGGCTCACTCTCCTCTTCCACCCCATCATCTGTCGCCAAGAGCATACTCACTTCGGACCTCTCGAAGTGGGGCTTGAGGCGGTTCACGTGAAGGACCCTCAAAGGGTTCCTTGGAGCCTGCAAATCCACCAGGTAGGTGACGTCACTTTTGCGCTCCTTTACCTCATATGGCCCAGTCCACTTGTCCTGCAAGGCACAAGGTGCCACTGGGGCCATGACCCACACTTTTTGCCCAGGTTGAAATTCGACCAGAGTGGCATTCTGGTCATACCATCTCTTCATTTCTTCCTGGCTTGCTTCTAGGTTCACCTGAGCGAATTTCCTGAAGCGGGCAGTTTGGTTTCTAAAGGCCAGCATGTAGCTAAATACATCCTGGGGAGTTTTCCTGGGAGCTGCCTCCCAGCCTTCCTTTACCAAACTCAGAGGTCCTCTGACAGGGTGGCCATACAGGAGCTCAAAGGGGCTGTACCCAACAGACTTCTGAGGCACCTCCCTGTACGCAAAGAGTAGGCATGGCAAGAGGACGTCCCACTTACGCCTCATGGGTTCTGTTAGACCCTTGATCATGCCTTTCAAGGTCTGGTTGAATCTCTCCACCAGACCGTTTCCTTGTGGGTGGTAAGGAGTGGTGAACTTGTAGGTTACACCACACTCCTTCCACAGGCATGTCATATACTTCGATATGAAATTGGTCCCCCTATCAGAAACCACCTCTCTGGGGAATCCCACACGGGAAAAGATCCCCATTAACGCCCGGCCCACCACTGGCGCCGTCGTTGTCCTGAGAGGGATTGCCTCCGGGTACCGGGTGGCATGGTCCACCAAGACCAGGATGTACCTGTTGCCCATGGCTGTCTTGGGATCCAGTGGCCCCACAATATCCATCCCTACCCTTTCAAAGGGTGTTCCAACAACAGGAAAAGGTTGGAGAGGAGCTTTGACCTTCCTCCCACTCTTACCGCTTGCCTGGCAAGTTTGGCAAGACCTACAGTGTGCATCTGACTGCCTTCGCATTTGGGGCCAAAAGAAGTGGGTGACAAGCCTGTCAAAGGTCTTGTCCTGCCCCAAATGTCCTGCCAAAGGCACGTCATGAGCCAGACCCAGTAGGAAGGTCCTGAAGCGCTGGGGTACCACCAGCACACGGGCTGACCCAGGCTCAGCAACCTTAGGCTCACTGTATAGGAGACCACTCTCCCAGTAGATCAGATGTGACCCGGACTGATTACCAGCTGCCTGGTCTGCAGCCTGCCGCCGCAGACCCTCCAGAGTAGGGCACTCGTTCTGCTCCTGCAGAACTCCTCCCTGGTGGGACCCCCTTCTTGCTGCCAATGGGTCAGCTCAGAGATGTCTCCCAGTTCAGCTACCTGCTCCCCTGTAGGCACCGGGGCGTCCCCCTTGAGGTCCGCCTCCTCCCGGTCCGTGGGAACTTCGGGGGCCGGTTTCCCGCGCCCCTGCCCTTTCTCTTGGTAGGGACTTGGGCCACTGTTTCAGGCTCCAAGTCCTCTTGATCACCCTTTCTGGCTGCCATTGACCGAGTAGACACGCATGCCCACTCTGGCAACCCAAGCATCTCCAAGTGAGACCTGAGCTCAACCTCCTTCCATAAGGACTGCTCCAGGTCGTTTCCTAGCAGACACTCTACAGGCATGGTAGGGCTCACAACCACCCTCAAGGGACCTGCGACCCCCCCATTCAAAGGGAACCTGCGCCACCATACATTGGCGCTCTGAGTTGTCTACAGCAACTACTTGGTGGAATGCTCCTGGGACTACTTGCTTCTCAGACACCAGGTGACACCGGACTGAGGTCACACTGGCTCCAGTATCTCTGAGAGCCTCTACCCTGTTCCCATTAATGGTCACCCAGGTGCTATATTTCTTTGAGTTAGGGGGCACCTGGTTTCCTGGGACCATCTCACTGTCCCCGAGTGAGACAAGGGTCATTTCTGCGGGATCCCCACCCTCCTGTGGGTACCCCTCCTCCCCAAGCGCTACACTAGCCAACACTTTGGACTGTCCACCGGTGGGTGGCTGTGTCCCCTTCGGGCACTTGGGGTCCCCCTTAAAGTGACCTACCTGGTCACATGCATAACACTTGTGGGGGCCGGTCTCAACAGGCTTCCCTGTAGAGACCCCTTTCTTCTTATCACCGGGGGCTGGGAACCTTTACCCTGGGTACTAGTTTGGGGCCCTTTAGAGAACTCCTGTGCTTTACCCTTGTCCCCCCACCTTTCTGCTGGGGACCCTGCCCACCTTTGGCTGAGTCTCCCCCAAATGCTTTCTTGTGGACCCTGGTACTCACCCAGCGGTCCGCTTCCATAGCAAGCTTCCTGGGGTCAGTTAGCTTACTATCAACTAGGTGCTGGCGCAGATCTGCAAAACATAGACTAGACAAGTGCTCCCATGCAATCAAGTTGTAGAGCCCCTGAAAATCTGTTACACTACTGCCCTTCACCCAACCATCCAGAGACCTGCAGAACACATCCACACATTCCAACCAAGTGTTGGCATCAGACTTCTTACTGGACCTGAACTGATCCCTGTACTTTTCAGGAGTAAGACCATACTTCGTGAGAAGGGCATCCTTCATGTCAGCATAGGTGAGGTGATACCCCTTACCCAAAGCTATCAGAGCATCCCTTGCTTCTTCAGGGAAAAGTGGCCACAATCCTGCTCCCCAATTCTCCTCAGGGACCCCATTCATGTGTATGGCTGCCTCATAACCCTGAAACCACCTTTGTATGTCATCCCCCTTCTTGAACTCCTTGCCTACGTTCTTGGGAATGTGCACAATCCTGTCTGCCTTTCTGGACGAATTGCTGCCACCATCTGAGCCTGACTTACTCCTAAGTTCTAGCTCCTTCAGTTCTCTCTCATGCTCTAAGAGCATCTTCCTCTCCTCTATGGCCAATCTCTTCTCCTCCCGCTCACTCTCCAGCCTGAGCTTCTGCAGCTCAAACTGCCTTGCCTCCCGCCTGTCCTCCAGCTCCTCTGGGGACAGACTGCTGCTGCCTGACCTGGCGGGTTCCCCCTACCCAAAAGCACATCCACCCTGGAAATAGGCTCCTCCACCTCCTCACTGAGATTACCAGGCTGCCCATTGGCATGTCTGGCTGCTACCCAGGCCCTCAGCGCCTTCTGTAGCTCCTCCTTCCTTGTGAGGCCTTTAATTTGGACTTTTAGGTTTTTACAAATCGCTCGTAGCTCCTTTACGGCGTAGGATTCCAACCTATCCTCCTCAAAGATAACTTCCAGAGATGCAACGGATGATGCAATTGATTCAGGCATGACAAAAGTAGTGAGTTGAAAACTGGCAAGATCAAAAATAGGCCAAAAGAAAAAGAACCAGTATGTGGTACGTAATGGTCTGCGATATGGTAGTAGTGCACACCAATCACTGTAAGTCAAGTGCAAACACAAGTCCTATCCTCACCGCTGACAACCAATGTTAGAAATGGGATCTCTAGTTGGCAAGGGCTTGCACCTTTGTCCAAGTAGGGACCCTTCTTCCTAGTCAGGGTAAGGGTGTTACACTCGTGAAGTAACCCCTGCTCACCCTCGTGGTAGCTTGGCACGAGCAGTCAGGCTTAATTCAGAGGCAGTGTGTAAAGCATTTGCACATAACCAACAGTAATACAGTGTAAGCACTACAAACGGACACCACACCAGTTTAGAAAAATAACCAATATTTTATATACTCAAGACAAGACCAATTACGACAAAAATCCACAATACTATACTTTACGAATGAATACTTGATACGGTAACTTCTTCTTTGCAGGAATAGTACAAAAGCAAAGTTCGTACGAGTCGGTAGCTCCGTCCGAGCCTACCGTGATGCTGAAAACCCCAGAGTCTAACAGTTCCAGCCGACCGCGTCGATACGGGCCAGCAGAGTCATGAACAGACTCGGTTACAGTACCTTTCTCATTGTGGCTGGTACGGAGTGTACGAGCCGGTCGGCGTTTGTCGCGGTTGCGGTGCAAGACGGAGCGATGCAAGGTGCGGTGTCCCTCGATGCGGTGCAGGCAGCGGCTCGATGAGCGTCGTGCAGACGGAGTCGGTGAGTCCAAGGCGTGCGATGCAGGGTGAGACGATGCTCGATGCGGTGCTGACAGGTTGCGATGCAGGCGACCTAGCCGGAGTGCGGGAGCTGGCGTCGGACAGCGGTGCGAGTCGGAGCGGTGCGTCGCAGACGTGCGAGCGGTGCCCCAAATGCAGTGCGGTCTCGACTCTTGAGCCAGTTGCAGCGACCGCGTCGGTCGGGTCTGGTTGGTTCAGTGAAGCGATGCGATGCGAACTGCGGTGCCCACAGGTCACGGTGCAAGCAGCGGCTCGATGTTGGCGGCGTTGGACGTCGCCCACGGTGAGACCAGGGTTGCGATGTGAAGCGGGGCGATGCGGTCTGCGGTGCAAACAGGTCACCGGCCAGGGATGGATTCGGTTGACGGAGTCGGTTGCGGTTCCCTTCCTCTGTGGCAACTGAAACAGCGTTCCAGAAGCGGTACCCAGAGGCTTGTGAAGTCTTTGTAGTCCCTGAGACTTCTTAACAGGAGGCCAGCTCGGTTTCAGGCCCTTGGAGATACTCAGCACAAGTTTGTAGAAAGTTCAGTCCAGTCCTTTCACTGCCCAAGGCAGAAGCAGCAGCTGCAGGCCAACCCCACAAAGCAACAACACAGCAAAGGGGCAGTACTCCGCCTGGCAGCTCTTCCAGCTCTTCGTCTTGGCAGGTTCCTGGATTCCAGCGAGATCTAAATTCATGGGGTCAGTGCCCCAATATTTATATCCCAAATTCCTTTGTTCTCTGAAGGCAGAGAGGTCTTTGCCTAGTCCAAACCAGTTCTGGAGCACTTTGTTGACAAGTCTCCGGCCCTTCTTTCAGTGAGTAGGCCAGGGACATCAGACGCACCACAGGAGGTGGAGCCAGCATTGTGGAGGGAAGGCACTGTCCTATTCAGGGCCCAGGTGCGACCCCTCCCACCCTTCTACATGTAGATCTTGCTATTCAGCCCTGTGCTGACTCACCCTGTCTCCTGGCATCCCCCAGCCCCTGTCACTCACACTCCAGACAAGGAATACACAACCTCGCAGAGGCAGGCTTGGATGGTTAGACAAGAAAATACCCACTTTCTAAAAGTGGTATTTTCAAACACAGAATGTTAAAACCAACTTCACTAAAAGCTGCATTTTATCATTCTGAGTCCAGGCATACTAAACTCGAATTTCTACCATGTTCCCGGGGTCAGTTAGGATTATAAGCTGTAATAATCAAAACTGCCCATTCTGGCCTAGGGGGAACAGGTAGCCTTGCAAAAGTGAAAAACGAACTAGGCTGTAATTCACTATCAGGACATGCCGCACACACCGGGCATGTCCTACCTTTCGCGTACAACGCACCCTTGCCCACAGGGGTACCTTGGGCCTACCTTAGGGGTGACTAGCATGTAGCAAAGGGAAGGTTTAGGGACTTGCAAGTGTGTGCACTTGCCAAGTCGTCATGGCAGCCCCAGGCTGCGCACAGGCTCTGCGGTGGCAGGCCCGAGTTACACTTTACGGGCTGTTTGCGTGGGTGGCACAATCCAGTGCTGCAGCCCACCAACAGCATTTGGTCTATAGGCCCTGGCACTCGCAGTGCACTTTACAAGGGACTGACACATAAACCAAATAGGCCAATCATGGAAACACCAACCCATAACGCATTTTATACAGGAGCACTTGCACTTTCCCACTGGACAGCAGTGAGGAAAGTGCGCAGAATCATTACACCAGCAAAAACAGAGTCAAAACCGGGAGGTCAGAAAGCAAAAAGTCAGGGGAAACACGCCAAAAGATGCCAAGTCTAACAATACCCTATAGATTTGACATAGGACTGAGGTCAGTATGTCCCTATTGAGTATATTAAACTTAATTACTTTGTGCCAGCTAACTCAGAGGCCACTAGAAACTCCTTGTGAACAAGAAGGGAGTAGCTTCTGGCAACCGCATAAACATGACAGCTTTGTTTCCCTTTAGAATCGGAACGCTCTCAGAATCGTGGAAACAATAGATAACAGTTTCACTCAGCTAATCGTGCATGCTTAGTTTCTTCAGAGTTACACAGAAAGAATAGACGGGCGTTTCAATAAAAGGATTTATTGAACAGTCTTGTTTCTCGTGTAAGAGATATGAGCTGTTATGATCACAAGACAGTATGCAAGATATATAATGTACAGCGTAAGCAGTAGAAAGAAATAATACTGCGCTAGCATTATCTTTTAGCTATGACACATATATTCATATACATAAATAACATAAGCTAAAAATGCGAGTACTCATAAGATGCTTCTCTAAGCTAGTTCTACCCCAGTGTACCTAACCTAACCGAAGTGTAGTGCAAGGTAAGAAGTAGGTGAAGTATTCTATAGTATGGTATGCTATAGTCTAGTATGCCAAGAGTCTGGTATGCTATAGTCTGGTATGCTATAGTCTAGTATGCCAAGAGTCTGGTATGCCAAGAGTCCCTCTAGGTTCTAGTCAGCTCCATACCTTGAGAATGAGAGAGGTGGGAATCTCTTTCCGGATCTCCAACTCTAACACCCCGCGAAGGGAGTCAGAACACTGGAAGCTGGATTCTCTGCGAGCAGGGATGACAGCGTCTCTTCTCAGTGCGTCAGGCCGGGACACGGGCTCCTCTAAAGTCGAGGTCTCCTCCTAACTTGCTTGAGCAAGGGAAGGTATATTTATACCTGGTAGGTGCCTTGGAATGTTAGCATTGACGTGAAGTCAGACAGAGGAAGACGTCAGGAATGAACCCTTAAGGAATAGCGGTTCATGCATAATAAATGAGTTCTTGGAGAAATCAATAATCCTGTGCTAGGGGAACTCCCAAGAGCTTAAGGGTCTGGTTTCTAAGAACTCGTTGTGAGGTTAGGGTGGACGGATGTCGGTGACCATGCCTGTATTTGGAGTGCATGGCTAATGCCTAAATAAGGACTGGGATTTTATGCCTATATAAGGGCAATGCGAATTGTGCCTATATAAGGACATGTTTCAGGAAAGCCTATATACGGACACCTAAAGCGGAATACAACAGACCTATCTTCATTTTAGTTTTTGATTTTTGAAATTGTTTAATGTTGTGTCTCTCCTTTGCTTTTGTGGTTCCAGGTTGATCAGTTGCGTGTTTGATATGCCCACTTGTCTATTAACCAACAATTTGCTTCTTCGGTCTTCCACACTCTCATTTGTTAAAGTTATTTCTATTTATTATAGTAGTCAAGTCAAAACAGATTTATTCGGTACATTGAATACGACCATAAAAGCATTCTAATCACAAAAAACAATTTACATAGCTGTAGAATCATTAAAATTTCAGTACAATCAAAAGATGTTTTACAATCATACATACAATTCAATTTTAATCGATAATTCAAGATATTAAGTCAATCATGGTTTAAGCTAATAAAAACCTGATAAAACCATATAAAAAACAACATGTTTCATAATTATTTGAACAAAGTGCATTTCAGTAAAATATATAAAGTGCAGGATAATACCTTAATCCGATCATCCTTTGAATGAAAAGAGTTCTCCTAAAGTGCATATAGTGCCAAGTTATAGCGTACATCAAAATCATAGGGACTTTGCGACTCCAAGTTCAATCATTCAAGATATTAAGTCAATCATGGTTTAAACTAATAAAAACCTGATAAAACCATATATTTAGAAACAACATATTTCATAATCATTTGAACAAAGTGCGTTTCGGTAAAATATATAAAGTGCAGGATTGTACCTTAATCCGATCATCCTATTAAATAAAAAGAGTTCTCCTAGAGTGCATATGGTGCAAAGTTATAGCATACATTAAAATCATAGTGCAAAGTTATAGCGTACATCAAAATCATAGGGACTTTGCGACTCCAAGTTCAATCATCATGTTGTTCATAGACTAGAGCCTCTAGATAGGAGTAGTCCTTTCTTCTCCTGATGGACATTTGTATAAAACTAATAACGGCATTCATAATTTTGACACTCTCCAATCTACAAATAAAATTAAAAGCTTGTTTATAATGATAAAATTTGTTAGCTAAAACGAGTGGTTTCAATACAGATTTTCTAATATCCCTATAAAAGTTACAAAATAATAAAAAATGCAGCGTGGACTGGGGGGACTTTCCATCGCATGGGCAGCTCGGGAGTTTATGACACCACTCTCCCATCTTGGGGAATGCAATTAAAAAATGTAGAGTGCCAAACCTAAGCCTCGTTAGGTAAAACCTTTGCTGAGTATTTCTTACCATAATAAGATAAGGCTGTGTGCCCACGAACAGAGGGTACTCACAATAAGAGGTAACACTTTGTTTCCGACTTATTTCCGCCTCTCTCACCAACTCCATGGAGGAAATAAACCTTGATTTCAACTCATTTTTGCTGTAATCCTGTATGAGTGAGGGCTTTTTTCGGTCTAGAGTTGCCTTACAGCCTTTTAAGAGGGTATAGATATACTCTAGCCAGGGTATTTTCCTACAATTATCAAGAGCCAGGCAATCCATAATTAGGTCCTTGGTAAACTTTGTCTCTTCTTTCGTCCATATCCCATGCCATAGGATAAGTCCTGCTATACCTATAAGGTCACTAATATAAGGAACGGACAGTTCTCTATGGACTATATAATTAGCTGTGGAGCTTGGGACTGCCAGCAGTCATTTAAAAAACTTATTCTCTTGAATTTGTAGAGAGGTAGTGTTGGACCTTCCCCATATGGCTGCCCCATAGCATGCGGTTGTGATGGATTTACTCCTATATAGGGCAAGGATTTCCGTTGTTGGTTTATTTCCTATTTTTGAGGCAAATCTAAAAATGCCCTCAATTGTTCGTAAAAATTTCAAATTGGATACTTCTATGTGCGCGCCCCAGGTACCATTCCTATTAAACAATAAGCCCAGGTATGTAAAACTTGAGACTCTGTTGATTTTGACGCCGCCCACATGGTGCTGTCTGTTCCTTGCTCTTTTTTTACCGCACGTCATGACGAAGGTTTTTGTAAGATTCAGCTGTAAATCTTTTTCAGTCATGAATTGCGTAAATTTTTCTATAAGGCATTGCAGGCCATTCACTGTCCTTGAGATTAGGACAGCGTCGTCTGCGTATAAAAGCACTGGGGTGGGACGAACGCCTACTCTTGGGGCATCTATCTCTAAATTTTGTAGATAAGAATCAACATTATTTATATACAGTGAAAATAAAAGAGGAGCTAAAACACAACCCTGTCGTATCCCTCGGGTTACCCTAAAGTCCGGGGTACATTCGCCTTTTAAACCAAACCGTACTCTAGATGTTAAAAAAGTATAAATCTGGGAGAGATAGATAACAATATCGTTTGGGGCGCCTAACTCAACCAGTGTTTGCCATAGTTTAACATGATTAACCATGTCGAACGCACTGGTGAGGTCAACAAAGCAGAGGTGTAAAGCCCCTTCCTTGGCTAGGGTATATTTCCCTACCAATAATTCCAAATTTACACATTGTTCCACCGTCCCAATACCCCTTCTAAATCCATACTGGGCCTCGGTTAAGATGTTGTTGTCAGAGGCGCAGTTTTCTAATCGTCCTAACAACACTCTGCCCATCAGTTTCGAGGTAGAGTCAAGAAGGGATATGGGACGGTAGCATTTGGCCTTCCCTCTAACCCCTGTTTTAAAAATGGGTACTATTATACTTTCTACCCAGGATGCTGGTAGCATTCCTCCTAAGGTGGCGTTAAAAACATTCAATAAAATAGGTGACCAGAAGTCAATATTATGTTTGAAAACATCGATAGGAACCCCATCAGGTCCTGCGGCTTTGCCATTCGCACTTTTGTTTAGAGCCGTTTTAATCTCTTCCAGGGTTAACAGGGGTAACCTAACGGGCTCAACTATAATAAAGTTGCTCTTTTCCTTTTTATTGATTAAAGCAGCTCTTGGATTAAAAATACTTTCGAAGTGGGCTATCCATTCTTCCAGCGAGACAAAAACATCTATCTTCACTGCAGAACTATCTTTAAAAAAAGGATGATCTATGGTTTTCCAAAATAAGGTTGTATCTCGTGTCGCTGCGGCTTGAATTAGCTTTTCCCAAGCTTCCTCACGGATCTCTATTTTTCTTAGATTCAAGGAGTCTTTATAGGTTTTCCTTAAAATACTTATATTGACACTATCCCTACGCCTTGTTTTTAGGGCACTTTTTAATTCCTTATTTAGCCTTGAACACTCCTGATTGAACCATCTGGGGTTTTGGTTACAAGTTTTTCTCTTCCGTTTTAATTTTAGGTCTTCCGCTATTTCGGTAGTAATGTTACAAAAGGCACTTATGATGTCTAGATTAATTGAGGTAGTATCTAAACAGGTGCTAATATCTTTCTGTTTTTTCCCTACAAGATTATCCATGAAGGTGGTTGGGTTAACACCTGACCATTTTATTGATACTCCGTTGTTACCTTGTGTCTCAATATTTATATCCGCTGCCCTCCCCCTTTTTTGACGTGACGTAATAAACTTCAAAGTCATGATCAACGGATAATGATCGCTAATCAAGCTTACACGAATTGTAAAATTTCCAACTAGTTCCCTGCAGTGCTCTGACACAATAAAATGGTCAATAGTTGAAGAGGATCGAGCCCCTACAAAAGTTTGAGTAGGTACCTCTCCATCGAATTCATCCAATTCCATAGCTACTAAATTATATTTATGGATAGCGGAATTTATTGCTTCCCCATAAATATCATGTGGAAAGTGAGGGATTCGGTTGCCAAGATGATCAAGGTAACCACATTGTTCTCCTGCTACAATATCACATCTTTCGCTATTAAAATCACCCGCCCAAATAAGTGTATAATCACCCCCACCCCCTTTAAAAAACCATCCAGATCTTCTTCTAGAGACTTAATTACCTTAAATCTTGTATTATCGAAAATGTTATTATAAAAATTAATTACGATGATTGATTGTTTCTCCTCAATATAAAAATGAATAAACTGGTAGAATTGTGACATGGTATATGTTTTTCTTAGTTTTAGGGGCGAGGATACTGAGATTGCGGTGGCAAGGCCACCTTTTGCACGCCCCATTCTAGAGGGGATGGCCTGTGTACATATTGTTTGGAAACCATTGATGAAAAAAGGCTCAGTGTGCCAAGTTTCCTGTAACAAAACTAAAGCACAATCCTTAAACGTTTTTAGCCATTCCCCATCATTTAATTTATTTTTGACCCCTGCCACATTCCAAGACATAATAGGTAAAATGTCATAAGATCGTTCGCTAGCGCCGACCTCTACTACGTTACAGGTATTAACCTTATCATGATCTAGAGGCCCGCCACCCTCTAAACTATTACAGGTAGAGGTAATATCCTTATTACTAATAGATAACCCAACGACATTCATCCTCTGTCAATCTATATCGCTACAGCTTCTTAGGGGAGCGTACTTATTATATGAGGGGGTAATCACTTTTGGGTCATACCTGTAAATGGTATTTGTTTTACTATAGTCTTGCACGTATCTAGCCCCATAAAAATAGCCTAGTGGGACGGCAGTAATATAATCATCCTGATTGAAAAAAGGGTCAGCGGAATGGTTGAAGAAAATATCAATCAAGTTCCCTGCCAATTCCCTGCTACGAAAATTAACCACCACACAGTCTCCTTGGCATGTTTTTCTAGAGCTCCCCACCCAATTCACTCTTCTCAACATTATGATGTTATGTTGTAGTAGATTAACATTAAGATCAGTCCTTGCAGAGATCCAATGTACGACTTGATTCTTTAATGACTCGTATGTTTCCCTTTTGTTGTCTGATAATTTTGGAACTTTTTCAAGATAATAACATATGGAGTGGAGGTAGATGCAATGAATCCGCAGAATTATCGGTTAATTGCTGGGTCCCAATTGCTTTATCCGGTTGGTTAGCTTTTGCTGTACTTAGCGGGTTAGTGTTACTGTCTTTATTTGCCCTAATTTCATGTCCAGGTTGTGTGTTTTGGCAGGTCCTTAAGTAAGCTGCGGGACGAGTCGGACTTGAGTGATTTATGCCAGCTGTGGTGGGGATCCCTGGACCTTCTTTTTGTGTCTCAGCTACAATGTTTGCTCTAGGTGCTTTATTCGATGTTTTTAGTGGTAATATTTCCGAGACCAAATCTGTTAAATACGTAACGTCCTTTTGAATTAATTTCATTTCTGACATCAGTCGACGTTCGATGCTGTCTATTTTACCATGCAGTTTTTTAAAAAGAGTTTCCAGATTTTGTGGTTTTTGAGCATGAATTTCCACATGGGTACCCTCCAGGCCTTTTACCATCCCTACGTTTTTCCCTCCTTTTTTCGGCTTTGGCTTAGGTTTTATTTTTATTGCCTGGTTAGCTGAGGGTATATTAGTTAGTTGGGGAAGTTGTTTCAATTTTTTGGCCGGAGGAGAGACCAAATCCGTAGTGTTAGATAACACCGAGATCTCCAAGGAAGATATTAAGACACAAGGATTAACCATATCCGGGATGGCGACTGTATTGTTTTCACAGGCACTAGGTCTCTCTACCACAGAGTCCTTCACTCTCCCATTATTCATTGAAAATGAGGGATCTATCCCACCCTCTGGTAAGGAGTCTTTTATTGCAGCATCCAGGGCGTTTTATGTGGCCGCGAGTTCTTCCTCAACTTGGGATATTTCGTTATTAATCAGCCCCACCGCGTTTTTCAAAAATTTCGTAATAGGCACACTTTTAGAGAACTTCCCTCCAGTGGGGGCTAGTTTCCTTTTTCCCATGTTACCGCTAATGTTTATCGGATACACAGAAAGCTGTTAGAATATAATAAGTCTCCTTACCGATAATTTACAGATCCTGGAACCAAGGGGGATGGCCCAGCCCAACCTTGTCCTGCCGCAGGACAAGTGCAGACTGGCCCGCCCTTGGCCCGGGCGCGGCCCAGGCACGGCCCTGGCACGCCCGCTCGCGTCCCGTGCTGCGGGAGCCCGCTGCCACTTTTGTAGTGCCTCCTGACGCTACACGATGACGATGGCGGCTACGCACCGCAAAGAGAGCTGGTAATGGTGGTCCCCTGGTCCGGGAAAGCAAACAGCAGCAGTTAGCAGATGAAAGCGGGTCCCGCGCTGCGGGAACCCGCGGCCGCTTTTGTAGCGCCTCCTGGCACTACACGAGGACGATGGCGGCTACGCGCCGCAAAGAAGCAAAGAGAGCTGATAATGGTGTCCCCTGGTCCGGGAAAGCAAACAGCAGCAGTTAGCAAATGGCGGCGGGAACCCGCGGCCGCTTTTGTAGCGCCTCCTGGCGCTACACGATGACGATGGTGGCTACGCGCCGCAAAGGAGCAAAGAGAGCTGGTAATGGTGGTCCCCTGGTCCGGGAAGGCAAACAGCAGCAGTTAGCAGATGAAAGCGGGTCCGGCGCTGCGGGAACCCGCGGCCGCTTTTGTAGCGCCACCTGGCGCTACACGATGACAATGGCGGCTACTCGCCGCAAAGGAGCAAAGAGAGCTGGTAATGGTGGTCCCCTGATCCGGGGAAGCAAACAGCAGCAGTTAGCAGATGAAAGCGGGTCCCGCGCGGCGGGAACCCGCGGCCGCTTTTGTAGCGCCTCCTGGCGCTACACGATGACGATGGCGGCTATGCGCCGCAAAGGAGCAAAGAGAGCTGGTAAGGTGGTCCCCTGGTCCGGGAAGGCAAACAGCAGCAGTTAGCAGATGAAAGCGGGTCCGGCGCTGTGGGAACCCGCGGCCGCTTTTGTAGCGCCTCCTGGCGCTACACGATGACGATGGCGGCTACGCGCCGCAAAGGAGCAAAGAGAGCTGGTAATGGTGGTCCCCTGATCTGGGAAAGCAAACAGCAGCAGTTAGCAGATGAAAGTAGTGTTCTATTTTTTGAGAACCTGTTTTTTGGGTTATCTAATGAGATTTAATTTGGGGGGGGGGTCGATTGTAATGAAGTCCTAGGCTCATTTTTAGACAGAAGATCAAAAACTAAATTTATATTAAATCGCAAGCAGAAAACATTCAAGCAGGCTGTTTCTCAAAGAGCATGGAGATTGTGAAACCCGGATGTTAATGACTATGCCGTTTATTCACTGGTGTATTCTTCACATTCTAGAATACATTATATTTTTGACAGTAACATTACCATTCAGGGTATTCTAAAGTCTGAAATAGGCTATATAATGATTTTGGATGATGCACTAGTTGCTCTAAAGATTGAGGGTCTGATTTAGATCTTGGAGAAAGGGTTACTCCATCACAACGGCGATGGATATCCCTTCCGCCAAAGTATAAATTCCATGGGATATAATGGGATTTATATTTCAGCAGACGGGATATCCATCATCGTTGTGATGGAGTAACCTGTACACCGAGATCTAAATCAGGCCCTGAGTGATTTTCAAACACAAGTGAGCCTGGTAAATGGATATTTAACTCTTATCTATTGAAGGATGCTCAGTTCTGTTCAGAGTTTCTAATTTTGGCTACCCATTTGATTCTAATTCCTTGTGTTCTCTTGTAATCTCAGGGGCCTTTACAGCTTTAGCAAAAGGCTTTATTGTTAACTATGTGGCCTAAAAAAAAAAAAAAATCTAAAAACAAGGACAAGAAACTCTTGGCAATGTTAAGAAATCAGAATACAATTTTAATACCTCCAATAGCAAAGAATGTTTGTATAACTTTGTAAACGCTAAGTTACAGTTTAATAAGCTATGTATAGAGATTGCTTTTAATTATTTGCTAAAAGTTAAAGGCAGAATTTATGATGGGCAGAATAAGTGGTAAATTGCTAACTACCTTAAAGTCAACCAAACAATTTGTGTGTTCCATCTATTGAAAATATTGAAGGTAAACTTATTTTTAAAGACTGTGATATATCTGAAACTTTTGCTAAATTTTATAAGGAATTATACTGTGCAGATAATAATCCTACAAGATTACAATTTGATAATTATTTTTCAACTATATAAAGACTTATGGAACCAGGGAAGGATCTTGATAGCATGGAAAAGGATTTTGATGTGTAAAAACCAGAGAACTAGAAACAAGTTTAAATTGATAAATCTCTGGGCTGATGGTTTCCAAATCAAATGTTATATGCATTTTTCAAAAATGTTAGTGTCAGACAGTTTATATTCAATTTGGATTGTAAACTTTTTGCTAAATTATCAGCTTTACAGTTTAGAAAGTTTTCTACCTAAACGTATAAAACCCGAACAATGAAAAATCAGGTTTTGTCTAAGGGAGATATATTTCAGATAATCCAAGAACCTTTTTAAGAATTATTAGCACTGCCACAAAGCTCCTTGCTGTTCTGATCCTCAACTCCTAAATCGAACTTCTCCACTCTGCCTGAACTGAACTTTTATGACATTATTTCGAATTGAAAACTATCTAGAATCTCAGTTTATTAGTGTACTATGACTGTTTATGATTCTGTTGTGTTTGTTGCTGTAAAGCGCTCTGATACCCCCTGGGTCGTGTCAGCTCTATATAAAACTCCTAAAATAAAAAATAAATAAAAATAAATACATTCATGGTTCTTCTTAATTAGAAAAGGCTATTGCTGCCATTTCATTTTATGTAGAGAAAGCATTTGTTAGAGTTGGATGGATCTATATTGAGAACATTAAAGTGGCACCACTTGGTCCTAAACTTTTGAAAATGATTTTATTATTATATTAAAATCCTAGAAGTGTCGGTGCCTGTTAATGGTGTTATTTCTTCACATTGTTCAGTAGAGAAAGAACAAGGCAGGTTATCCCCTCTCCACATTGTTGTTTATGTTATCTATGGAACCATTCCTCGTAAGAATGAAAGAAACCTTAAATAATACAAGGTGTTAAATAGTCCCATGGGGAATGTAAATTATCTGTATATGCAGGTTATATTGTATTATATACATATATAATCCAGAAACTACTATGACAGCATTTTTGAGAAACTACACCAGTTTTCACATTTCTCAGGATATAAATCAAACATAAATAAATGAGAAATGCTGCCCCTAATTAAACATTGCTCAAAGGCATGTTTTATTCATTCGAGCCACTGTGGAATCTTGTTAGAATAAAATATTTAAGGTTATGGTTCTAATATTATATATACTAATATAGTATACACTGTAGTCTAATGCCATCAAATTCAATTTAGAATATATAATTCTGAAGGTAAGTAAGTTAATTGAACAATGGTCCAACATATTTTTACATGGTTAGGGAGATTGGATACTATTAGGATGATGCTAAAGCCAATTGTTAATTATCTATTTTCTATGCCTCCATTTATATTCAGTAGAGCCTTTTTATGAAATTGGATAGCAGATTAATGTAATTCCTATGGATAGGATAAAAAACATTCTTTGTCTAGAATAAAATTAGCCATGGAGTATGGAGGAGTAAAATGTCAAGATTTCTGTTCTTATTGCTCAGCTTTTTCTCGTTAGACAAGCTTGCTTATGTTTGTCGGATGGCTGCTATTCCACTTCACATATTTGATTAAAAATATAAAAGAATGTTACATATCCTTTCAAATTAAAAGTTCTTTTTAGGACACAAAAGCCAAACATTACACTCTCTCATATTCCAAAATGTACATTTTTTTGTTATACCTTATTTTGGTTAACGATTTTAATGACCAATGGATTATATTTAGTTCTACCATTTGGTCTAAAAATAAAATTAAGATTAATTACAGTGTTTGTCATTGGAAAAATAGAAAGCTAAAGGTACTATTATGATCAATCAATTTTTTTTTAATTGTGTTTAGATTTATCACATAAAGACTGAATTCAAGCTTTCCTCTTCCCATGAACATCAATTTAATTTATTGTGTGATATAATCAGCCCTCATGTTATGTAGAAAAATTGGTGCATCCACAAATCTTTTCACAAAATATTATTATTCAAAGAAGTTATTGGACTGTGCCACAGAAATGTATACATGTTTAATGTATACTGTATACAATGTATAAATTATACAGATCTCTACCTTCTTGTAGAGAGGAATCAAATGTTTAGCTAATGTGAAAAAGTGATTTAAATTGCAGTAGCCCTACTCAAGACTGGGGAAACAAACTTCTTAAATCTTCTAGGGCAGTCAATGTTGCTCAATCTTTTTTTATATACACTAAGCTATTTTAACTCACTCCCACTAAATGATTTAAAATACAAGTACTAGATGCTAGCAAGTGCAGGTTATGCTTTGATTCAAAATGTTCTCTTCATCATAATGTTGTTTTACTGTCCCCATGCTTTTAATTTTTAGATAAACGTTTGGCTGAAGATGAATGCAATGTTTATCTAAGCTTTTGTCTTTTACAAATATCTTAGGATCTGAGCCTAAGAAATGGTTAGATTCTGACTGTAATATTAAAAATATGGGGTTATCGTTAATTTCAACAAATTGGAATATGCTAATTCACTTTCATAGAAGGCTAGATCGAATGATAGCTATCATAATTACAGACTAGAAAGAGTAAAAGTATCTTCATTGAACCATGTAGTTAAAAGAGGTATATTATGAATACCCTTTACATTGTATTTATCTAAACTTATATTGTAGAAAGAAATCATAATTGGTTTAATAGTGAGGTTGATAAACCTCCTTAAATGTATAGCTGTGCACTTGCAATACTCCCATAAATATTGGTTGCTTAGAAGTTTGGATTCTATAATGTGTTTTAAAGTCATTTTTTTGTGCTGTACATTAGCTGTCCCCTTTTTCCCAAGGTCCTCTGCCCCCCTCTTTCCTCTGTTTTCCTTTTCCATTTATACTATAAAATCAACAATGTATACGCTTTTCTTTCAGTAAGATACCTTTGTTCTTACAGTTGTATAATATTTTCAAATCAATGTCTAAACATAATAGGAAATTCTTTGATTTCAGAGGTTTTCCATTTCTGATGTGCATCTCGTGTATAGTCTCGTTTTTCGAGACATCTGTAATAATGAGATAATATGCTATGTGTTACATATTTTTATTTTCAATAAAGCTTTTGAACACAAAACAAAAGAGTGCCAGTGAAGATTAAACCCAACAACTAACTGCAACGAAATAAAGATGCAAATCAAAAATGGTACAATGAACTCATTGTACTCAAAATATTTCACCCTGACTGCTTAATGAATCTCGCTGCCAAATGGGATGCAGAGGAGATTTTCCCCTACAACATTTTTGTAATGTTGTGCAAACTGCTGAATTTTGATACCAAAATCAAATCAAAGTGCCAGCTATTAAAAAGTAGTACATAGGTAAATACATTATGCACACTTCCAGCGTGTATTTCATACCTGGTAAGGTGATACAAGATTTCCATGATGTCATAATTAGGTTGTTACATCTTCTAACATTATGCATATGTGTTCATCGTTTAAGGACATGGAAGTGATTTATAGAATCCTTTTGGGTCCGAAATACAGTGGAGTACTTTACACATTACGTAAACCTTTTCGACACAGAATGTCACCTTTGATGCTTTTTGTCAAATATGTCCTACAATTGTGAGTTTCACAGTGGCACTCAGGTTTCCAAATAGTTTTATTTCTGATTTTAAGAAAGACATATAAATGTTAGAGGAATGTGTCTTCTTCTTCCCCTAATTGTTTTCACATTTGCCTTTAGTTGCACTTTTAAAATAATGGAATCCTGTGGGTCTATAATCACAGCTGAGTTTGATCAATCATCCTGGTCTTAGCTTTTTTCATCCCGCTCTTTTGAAGATTGTATGACACAACTTCACACACCACTACATAGGAAATCATTATGTTACAATCTTTTTTGCTTTTTTTAATCACAGTTTTGCTTTTCAGTTGAGTGTATAAAAATTACCACTACTTCACAAGACAATAATTCTTATTTTTTTTATGTTACATCATAATTTTTTTTAAATTGGTTTTAAATACATATCCAGTTGTTTTGTGTATTTAGTGGCCAAGAAGCAAAAAACTTTCTAAAACTTATGACACAAAAAGTTATGATGTACTGCATTGAATTGTATCTAATCAAATATAGCTCTTACCCAGAAGTGTGAAATAATGAAACATTAAATTAGGGTTTTACAAATATATTTACCGATCTTTCTGGCACAATATTCCTACCTTGATTTTCTGATTAAAAACATGTTTTAGATGTCAAAATGTGAAATTTCACAAAAGACATAATGGAATATTGAGTCAGTCTAAACTCATTGAATGGGGACTGTGGATGAGTGAAGGTGTAGCTCCTTTCAGATGCTACCATAGCAGTTGTTTGGCACCATCTGCTCTATTTTGAAATGTAAGAAAACTTAATTGTGCATAAAAATATTTCAAACATTTATTAAAATAAAAATACAAATAATAGTGAAAGTAACAGTTTTTGTGTTAGTTTTCTAACTTACATACAGGATTACAGAGTACATATCCATCTCCTATTAAAAGATGTAACCACACAGTAAATAAGTATTACACTACAATTATGCCGACTGATATTTGCTATTTGTAAGTCGTGTAATTAACAAATTGATTTTTCTCAAGAAGATACTTCTGTCTACATTACAGATTTACAATATGTGGCCTTCAAATCTATGCCACTTATCAAAAGTAACCATACCGCTGCAAGAGGGTAAACATTTTACACTTGTACAAATAATATTTATTTTAAAAATATATATTTAGTACCGAACCAACAATCACTAATGTTGTATTTATATGTTTGTGCATGTTTTTATACATAACCAAATATAATATAGAAAACGTTTAACCAGCACCACATGAGAAATTGAGAAATGGGGCGTAGCTCTCTCATTTAGGGGATACGTTTACTGTAAAGAAAGAGATAATGAACAAAGAGCTCAAGGAAAATGGGTTTGATATTTCAGAACCAAGTGGTCTGCAAGAAATATAACTTTAGGGAATGTTGTTGAATTATATCCCAAACACAACTATTCAACATCAGTAGTGGATACTAAAGTGAGGCAGACAACAGATAACGTGAAGGAATTAGCTAGCTCATCCAGTGACCCCTCCATCTCTATTATAAAAAACTGTCAAAATATACCCCCTCATGTTGATTCAAAAGCTTACTGCCACTTTTAACGTAAGACACGCTGTACACCCTAACAGTCAGTGAGACAGTACCCTGAGCAATTTCTAACTTAGACAGTAATATCCCTAACACTCTAAAAGTAACACACGTTAATAATCCTTTTCTCTTGTATAATAACAAAAAAAACAAATCCACATCTTACATTTTCTGTGCGCCCCCTGAGAGATTCTTTGCCTCTGCGCACGCGTCTGTAATATGGCGCAGGTACAGAGGCAAATGAATTCCCTCATTTGCATAGGGCATGCCCCTATGCAAATGAGGAAACATCCCCTGAAGGTAGCGCTGGCGCTTTAAGTGTGCCAGCGCTATTGGTATTACTGAAGGGGACGCACAAGTATCTGCGCCCCCTTCTGTAATACCAAAGTGCCCTGGGGGCACGCAAAGAGGGCGTAAACGCCCGTTGCACCCCCGGGGCACTTATTGTAATGCGGCCCCAGATTTGATTTCCTCAATGGCTTTACACATGTCATCTCTGAGGGATGCTAGATTTTAAGTAAGAGTCTTCTCAAAGCCAGCTTTGAGTTATGGCATATCATCCTTTGTAAGAGTATCCGGCTGCTTTCTTGCCATCTCGTCCCAGAGTGTGTCAGACCACTGTTTCCACACTACTGTAAATAGTGTTATATATTGCCTGTATTGGCTTTCCTGGGGGTAGGAGGAAGCTGACGCAGATTGGGACATACCACATAGAAGTAACACAGAGTTAGTCTTCAAAGTCAACTCCCAAATAATATCTAACAGATTTAGAGTGAATCCACCTTTAATCCTGGGATGCACCAACCTGGTAGGCCACAGAGCATACAATCTCACAATAGGCCTTCCCCATGGTCAGTATTTTCATCACTGGAATGAAACGTTATGGAGGGTATGCTGATCAATAATGTATGAAAGACCTGAGAGCCATTGCCTGCACCAAGAAACCTTGATCAAGGTTCACAAGGATTGACCCGATTACAAAAGGTGCACCAGGCAAGCCGAATGCAGTGTTCCTTTAATTCCCAATTGTAAGGTAGCCAGACACTTTCGTACAACAGAATATTGGCAAAAGTCTAAATAGGTAGTTGGCACAGTGCACTTGCATCCAAAATCACAGTTGATTTACTGAGATTCCTTACCAACACTGTATTAGGAGCCGAAGAGCAGGTCGCTCAACTATAAAGTGCCTCTGACTCCTGGAAGCGGGTGTAGGAGAGGCCCTGCTCAAAAAAGAAGATGCCCCATATAGGCATCAAGGACTGAAAAGTCACCTTGTGGCTCCATGGTTTTCATCATTTACCACACTGTATAACTGATTCTGCCACAATCAGATTGACAGGTTCCTAACCAGGGAGTGGCCCTGGTACATCTCTGCCGTTTCTCCGCAGGTGTGGGGGGGGGGGGACACAATCTCTAGCTGCTCTTTAGGTGAAATGTCACATGCCACATTTGGTGTTTGGGGTGCACTTAATGACGGGGTGAAGACAGCACTGTGGAAAACAGCCAACCCCTAGACATCTGCCTACTTCCCACTGATTGGCACGGGATGATGAACCTCACAGTTAAACTGGCGCCATCTTGGGTGACATAGCTCTGAGCGACCAGTACTACTTCCAATCGAGAAACCTTTGTTAAATCTCCGACTGCCACCACTGTATTCCCCCCTGAAAAGATGGATACGCTGCTCACATCAGCACAGTGGGGTACCTGGATTGGGAGTCTGGCACAAAGTGGAATAGAGGTGTAGTTATAACGCCATCATCTTGCGTGGAATCAATAAGTTATTTTTGACAGTACGTATTTGCTGGTGCAACCTAACATGTCTTTTCCTTTTAACAATTGTTCTCTATTCTTGTTATTCTGCAAATCTATTTCTCAATAACAATTTTTCTGTGTAAAGGGTTTTCTCAGTTTGGATTTCTCCATAATGACGGATTCTCTAACACCCATTCTAAAATTGCTCTTTTTTAAAGGTCTGCCACCTACCTAAAGGATCCATCAAAGGAGGGCCTCCAGGATCCTGTGGCTTTGGTGAAAGCCCTGAGGTTCCAGCCTCAAGGAGAGTGAAGGGCCAGCAACTGCAATAGAGGGCGTAATGCAGTGTCTGACCAAAGAACTTAAATCTCTGCTAGCTCCCCCCAACATGAGCAAAATGGCAAGAAGCCTCTGGCTCACACACTTTTCACAGCACAGCAGGACGACGTACTCTCAACTGCTGTCACACCACTGCTGGCACAGCTTGCAACGCTCAATCAAACAGAGAGGGACTAAAAGGGCTTTTTTAAGGAAGGCGGTCCAGCATACATGCCCAATCGTATCGTAGGAAAGAAGGGTATGCAGTTCCTCTAGTGGTTAGACAAAGGAGGGAGATATGTCAATCAACCCCCAAGTTTGTGCTGCTCTGGAAAGTATAGGAGGAAGGGAATTCCTCCTGTCGGAACTAGGGCCCTCAAAAACCCAGCCAGCTAGGTGTCATGCTTCATCATATGGGCCTGCTCCTCGTCGGGTCGGCGCTGCAATACCCAACGGGCACCCATAGAGGGGCTCTTTAGCGGAGATCTTTTGTTCCTTGCCGTATGGTGCAGTGGGGGTGAGGGGCCATATAAAGTGTAGATGTGGTGCGAAGTGGTTAAAACAGGTTGGATAGTCCAAAGATACTTTTATTCAGACTGGCCATCCACCTGATTAAAAACGTGAACAGAGTGGCAGTTATCCGAAATTTATGATTCAGTTTAACTACGCTCAACTCTATGGGTCAACATGTTTCATGCCGTTAGGTCAGGAGGATCCATGGCAATTCATCAGGACCTAGTGGTTGAACTATCTACACCGTGTGGTGGGTGTGTAATCTACCTTCCACATCTCAACGCTGTGAGTCGAGTACCCACAGTATCTCAGAGCGACCTAAGAGAAGGATATACTTTCCAGAGCAGCACATACTTGGGGGTTGATTGACATATCTCCCTCCTTTGTCTAACCACTAGAGGAACTGCATACCCTTCTTTCCTACGATACAGCTTGCAACACCACACAATGTGCCCTGCTAATGTTGCTCTTGACCACTTAGGTGGCCAGGTTCAACACATGCTGGTTACTTTGTTTCCCCTAAGCGCATCTACTCGCTGCTTTTCTTACATTGGCTACTCAATTTATTCCAAGCATGAGGATCCTATAAAGGGGAACATATTTCCTTTAGGGGTGTTGTGGACCTTCTTCATCTGAATATAGCACCGTGTGATCGGCTGACCCCTAATTCTTTGTGTGGCCAAGCCCAAAGGGATGAGCCATGGGATCTCCCTTTGTTGCACAAACACTGTTAAAACTTCCTTCAATACTCCACTGCCTCTGGAGCTCGGGCCCCACCCCGGTTGGCTCTTTTAGTACTGCTTGTGGTGATGTTTTCTGCTTTCCACATCATCTGTGCCAGCGCCAAGTAACCATTAAACTTATGTAGAGTGGATTTTAAGATACTATACTAAACATGTGATTGAGATGCTACGACCCTTGCACTTTATATCCTTTTTTGCATCTTTTCTTAAAGACGCCCCTTATAATCCAAAAGAACAAACGCATGTGTAAAAATTCATTTTTGAGAGGCTGCCAAGGCATCACAAATATATTTTATAAATATGGCTAAAAGCAAAAATATGTTTTGGCTCCGCTAAGCACCGTTTGCCATAGTAATCCCTGGTACTGAAGCGAACGACTGTCTGTAGATGGACTTCTTGTGAAAGAGCAGAATTCCGTCACTCACAGTGAAGTTAGCCAATGGCTGGTGTGGGCTAACTCCTTGGCCCATGCTGTATGCTGTAGTGGGTGGAACAAAAATGTGAATGGCACAATAACAGACCAATGAATGAAAAGGACTGGCTGAAAGGCCCTACCAGTAAGTATATTATATATATAAATGTATTAAAACCAAAAGTTCTTGACTAATACTCGACCTTATAATCGATATTAAATAATAACCCACAGGATCAGTGACGTAACGAAACTTATGGGGGCCCCCTGCAAGGTACATGGAGGGGCCCCCACTCTGAGATTAATTAGGAGCTCTCACGCCAGAGTACTGTGCTGAGGGGTCCCCCTGCAGCTCCCCCCCCGCACCGTGGGGCCTGTGTTACGCCGCTGAACATTGGTTTCCCAAAGAGCGTTTTACCATGCCATAAAGCACTTCAATGCCTCGTAAGGTAATTTGGTATTACACTGCATGTAGGCAGTTAAGATACTCAGCACAGTAGCCTTAGGATGGGAATTAATTATTAACTGCTCAGGTATAAGATGTAGGTTTAAATGTCAGTGTAAAAACTGTTGTAGCCTATGAAGCAATTCTTAAAATATTATCTATTTATGTTTAAGGTGCACTACATCTCTTTCGAGTTCCTTTTCATACATTCGCTTCTCTGGGTCAGTCCTCCCTGTATTCTCTTTGGGATTACATTGTCTGTTCTGGATTTGGCATGAATCAGACCTCCCTGGGGTGAACATATTTGAAAGGCACTGTGCAGCTCAAAGACATTTTGATCTCTAAACCTCTGGTGAGTTTCTTTTCCTCATTATCCCACTATATTGTGTTCATTTCTTCTACAGTCTAGGAATAACTCATTTTCACAACCACCCTGAGATATTTTTTTAAATTTTCAGCTCCCTCGCTGTCACATGTGGTGACATTTTCGATAAAGAATAGAACATATCTTGTATTTCTCTCCTGGTACTGGACTTCCTCCCCAAGCCCCAAACGTTTCAGGGTATTTAAATATCCAGATGCTTAGAAGCTCCCATCATCAAAGCATCCCATAAGCTCTCCTGAAAAGAGCAGACACTTTCTTATGTATATTTGGATCAGTTTTGCCTTCTGAGAAAACAGATTACTTGTCGAACTACTTTTTTCAATTTAAGTATATTCATCCATGGTTATATTACAATTAAATAATGCATACATTTATGGAACAAGTCTATAGGAATTTTGCTGTGTCCACAAAAGGTGCCAAATATCATCACTAGCATAGCGATTCTTTTCCATTATTTGCATAGATAATATAGGGCTGCTTTAGCGTTTGGCAGATGATACTTCTTCTGTCAAGGTTGCAGAGTGCATTACCTCTGCCATCCTGATAGACTACCATCAAATTTAGAGATGACCGTAAGCCCAGCAGCCATCTCTGTACATTGAAAGGAACTGCCATGATGGTGTTTCCTTTTATTGTACAAAAAGTTGTTCTTTTTCAGAAATAAACTTCCAAAGTGGGAATTTGTTTCTGGATAACAAATAACTGGCACCCAAACCTTGGGAGTTTTCTTCCAGGGTGTGTGCGTGGGGTTAGAGTCATTTTTTCTGTCCCTCACCACTGAGTTTTTCCTGGTGGTGATGGACAAAAAAAAGGAAGATATTACACCGTCCATTGTAAAGCGAGTGGGTGGTGTAATGTCCTTCCTCTGACTGATTATACTCCATCAGGCCTTTGAAGGAAGTTTTCCATCAGAAGAGACAACAGTGGCTCCTAGGACTGAAAACTTAAGGCCTGCCCAGCTCTAAATGAGGCAAATTAACCGAGGGTTTGCTGCACCGGGTACTTCGTCACATTTGCCACAGAGTTCACTGTCGGCCAAACTCTAAATCAGGCCATATGTGTAGAAGTTCATACATATACTAATCTACATATAAAAAGCCTCAAAGTGATTTAATTTTAGATAACTGTATCTGAACATTTCATCACACGAGCACATGGCAATCAACACAGGTCATTCAAATGTTTGTTTCAGGTTAGTTTAGGAATTAGTAAATAAGGCAGTTTATAATGTTTTTGGGAGGGAAGGAATCTGGTAATTTTCCTGATGTGAAGGGCTAGTACATTCTAGGCACTGGTAGTGGAACCACAGAATGTTTACTTCTGGGCAGAAGCCGGGAGGAATTTCTGCTCCTGAGTCTTCTCCAATGAAATATTTTAGAGAGCTGTTCATATAAGTGTGGCAGTCTTTTTATAGTGAATGGCTATGTAAGCCAGATAGCAGGTTTGGGAATTGGATCCTGACATTGCTAGGCAGTCAGTGAAGCCCACATAATATAGGCATTATGTGACTGAAATTGCCTCAGGTGGTGACAACTCTGGCCGAGGTGTGGAGTACCTCTATGAAGACTATGATGGGTACAGTGCCGGTAAAGATAGAATTTCCAAAATCCAATCTAGAAATTACTAGAGCCTATACAGTGGTTTTACTTTGGGCTGATGAGAATTGATGTGTGGTATTTCTGAGGCAATGGAGATTGAAATTTGCTGACTTTGCCACCCTCTTAATGTGCAGGATACAAGTAATGGCCAGATCTGCAGTGAGACCAAGTCATTTTATAGTGGGAAATAGAGCATGAAAGAAGTCTTCAAGTTTCAAAGAGTTCAGAAGGAAGAGATCAAATTTGCATCTGTGAAAGGAGATAAATGGGAGGAATTGTGTCTTCTGGAGGTTTCACATAAGGAAATACTCCAAAATCTCTCAAAGCGGTAACAATGAAGGACAATATCCTCAATTGTGGATTTGTGAAGCAATAATTGACTGTCGCCCTCTTTTATGATGCACTGAAACACCTGTATCTTTACGGTTAAGAGTTCGGCATTGCTAAACAAAGATTTGATAGAGCAGAGTACAAAATCGAAGAACTTGTATCCATCTACTTGGACAGGGGTTGATCAGTCCAGTGAGATCTAGTCAAATTTCCCAGTCCTTGTGTCTTTTAATTTTTTCGTACTTCTGTTATCTAGAGCCTTGTCCCTCTGTTTGTCTTTTGTCACGTTTTTATCCTGTTCCTTCTCCACCCTGGACCTGATTCACACAGCAATTTCTGAGTTTAAATCGGTCTTACTCAAACAAAAATCCATTTCCACCCTAGGAGTGGTTGGAGATTAACCCTACCAAAGCCAGGGGTAAATATATTTCCAGTGTGTGAAAGGGAACAGAACAAACCAAACCAAAATGGATGGAGGTGCAGGGAAAGCTGTTTATCCACAGGGAAATTATTTTCTCTGCAAAGAACAAATAAGAGAAAAAAGGCTAAAAGGCGATGGTATTTCACCATATGGAAGTGTACAAGGTGTAGCATAGCCCATGTGGAAATGCCTCCATATCGTCATAACCTGGAATTCACAAACATGTTCCAGAAGCACATCTGGAAAACTACAACTGTCACAGTATTCCATACATACCAACAGCTTTATGAATGTTGGAAAGTGCCTACTCTGCACCCCTGTGAGTGCAGATTTATGGCTTTGTTAATTGAGCCCATTGCCTCAAACATTCCCAAGCCCTATCCTATAGGAGGTCTTGTAGAATTCCAAATTAAGTAGCAACAACACTAGCCTCTTCCAGTTCTCTTATGGTGTTTACTGCATTCTTGATTGTAAGATTCTAGGATTACTTCATCTCCTAAGAAATATAATATCCAAAGAAGCAGCAAAAGACAGCAACACACATTTCTAAGAAGAGAATCTAATTTAGAAGCAGTCCAAATTAATCCTGTCAGTGAGGGCTGACTTCTATGTAATATTTTTCGCAGATGTTATCAAAAGCACGTTATTATTCTTGTTCAAGATTATGTCTGAAGTTCAGTCTAAAATATGACTAATAGATGTCTCAATGTCTATTTTTCCAACAGAAGAGGTATCTAGAGCATAGCTTAATTTTCTTCCGTCAGGACTCAACCGATCAAAATTGTAGATTATTTCGATGGGTTGAGCCCTGACCTAAGACAATTTAAATCTGTTTCTAAATTTCTGGGCCTTGAGAAAGAGGATTCTCCTCGAAACACGTGCTAGCAGTCCTTTGCTATTTATTTGGACATTGTATTTAGGAAGAGATGAACCTGAGATGAAGTAATCCTTGCAACAAAGAAAGAGGTAAACGCCATAAGAGAAATTGAAGAGACTGGAGTTTCTTTCGATTTCATTGGATTTCTTCAAGACCTCCTAAAGGACAGCATGACTTTCAGAGTGCACCTTGTTGGGGTTTGGTGCAGGAGGTGAAGACACCGGGCTTCCTTTCCTTAACACCCTGGACTTTGGGGTGATAATGATAATTCCCAAACACTAGCCTTTGATTTCTCTTTTTCCTAACCTCATTAACGTTGGACATCGTTTTTTTTTGGTTTAGACTCCCGGTCACTGAAACTTACCAGGTTTGTAAGCGAGGTAGCTACAATTCTGGCCTAGCCAGAGAGGTTGCACGACAAGCATCATGAGAAAGAGAGGTACTTGTCTCCCTTCCTCCTCTGCTCACTGCTCCAATCTCATCTCATGCAACATAGTAGCCAGTCCTATGGAAACATTCAATAAGCTGACATCCAAATCCTGCTTCGACTGCGCCAAAGGCCACCCTACGAAACTGAATGTCTACAAACTCTATAAAGGTATTTCCACAATTATGACAAATTATCAAGTCAGATTAGAATATATTTTAAATCATATGATCTCGGGAATAAATTATTTACATAAGAGAATATTTTGCATGCTCTCTAATCAGCATTTTCCCCCACTGGGTTTTCTTCTCTCTCTTTCTCGTTAATGTTAACACCATATCACCAATACTATACGCATGGAGTAAATGCAAGCACAATACATATAACCACAAGGCCAATGGGCACAGTAATGCAAAAAGTATTGGTCGATCCAGTAATGTCAAGCACTTCTCCTTGCTTTTTCCTCTGTTTTTTTTTAGAGTCTTCTCCTTGCTTTCCCCTAGTTTTCACTTCTTTATCCTTGTTTTTATCCCCGTTTTTTGAGTGCCTTCTCCATGCTTTCCCTTAGCAACTCCAGCACCTTGAGACCCTCACGGGTTATTTGCTGCGCTTTATAAATCCTTGATTGAATGTGATCTGACCCTTAGAATGCCCATACATGGGTCCTCCCTGTTGCCAACAGAAAACATGTACTATTGCAGCATTAAATAGGGAGGAAAAATAAGAGTGTGAGGAGATTGGGCAAAGGGGATATCGGTTCCCCTAGTAATACATTGCTGCCTATGCAACCATGATATGACATAGTGTAATACAACATTACACATTGGAGAGTCTGCTATCACAGTAGTGCACAGTCAGGGCACCTAGGCGACTTTGCCAGAAATTTGTTACTGCGCTTACCAGTCCATAGAGTGAGAATTGGCACTCAAAGAAATACCAATCAACAATACACAAATTTATAAACACATATGAACAGCAAGTTCCAGTTATAAAGACAGATTTATTCATATCATAAACCATATCTTCAACTGGGTATTTCAGAGGCATAAGTGCAGAGGGACCCCATGTGAGAAAACAATTGCCAAAATCATGAATAAGCAGTGAAGAAACGTTCAGAGGTACATTGGTATCCAAACAACATATGCGTTTATAAATTTGCTAAATCACATTAACCCCTTCGGTGCTTATGACGAGCTGGACTCGTCATGGCACACAGTGCTCGTGTGCTCATGACGAGTCCAGCTCGTCATAAGACCACCCACGGGGGAAGCGCTGGCGCTCCCCCCGTGGGAATCCGATCGTCGGGTTTTTTTGGGGGAAGGCAGGGGAAGGACTTCCCCTGCCTCCCCCCGCCCCGCCCTCCCATCAATGACGCCAGCGCGCGAGGCGCGCTGACATCATTGAGGGTTTCCTTTCTTCCCCGACGCGCTGGAAGCCATTTGCTTCCAGCGCGTCGGGGAAATAAGGTGAGTTTTGGCTCGGGGGGGGGGTTTGATTCTAAAGAGACATCGAGGGAAAGGAAAGGGTTTTCCTTTCCCCCGATGCCTCTTTGTGCATTCCTGCTGCACGATCATGTGATCGTGCAGCAGGAATGCCCACGAGGGCGCAATTCGTGAGCGTGGAGATGTGCCTTCTCTCCATTTACACCCTGAAAAGTTAGCTGTAATCCTTGATGGAGGTCTTTGCATCCTTGAATTTCTCGAGCGCAATGCTCGTGTAGTTCCTGTGACCAGGAGGTTCCTTCTCCTCGTCTGCCGCTGCAATCCTGCTCTGACCCTTTATAAACAAGAAGCATGTGAACGGGCCTAGAAGCCCCGCTCGTTTGGCCCCGCCACACATACACTAGCGGTATGCAACGTATTCCCGCCCTTCCCCCACTATGATGGACAGCTTACTCAAAGGATCCCGGTGCTTTCGGCGCGGTGGCAAAGTTACAGACACACAGGTCACTGGAGACAATTGTTCTGGTCCTTTACGCAGCTGTAGTGTAGGAAAGGCACTATACATTTACCCAACGAGGTAGCACTTACTGATTAGCCAGTAGAAAGTACTCCAGTTGAGTAGAGGTATTGCACAAAACGGTGGCATCTTCGTGGATAAATATGCAGGGCAGATGTGCCTTCTCTCCATTTCCAACGTGAAAAGTTAGCTGTAATCCTTGATGGAGGTCTTTGCATCCTTCATTTTCTCGAGCGCAATTCTCGTGTAGAATTCGTGAGCGTGGAGATGTCCCTTCTCTCCATTTACACCCTGAAAAGTTAGCTGTAATCCTTGATGGAGGTCTTTGCATCCTTGAATTTCTCGAGCGCAATGCTCGTGTAGTTCCTGTGACCATGAGGTTCCTTCTCCTCATCTGCCGCTGAGATCCTGCTCTGACCCTTTATAAACAAGAGGCATGTGAACGGGCCTAGAAGCCCCGCTCGTTTGGCCCCGCCACACATACACTAGCGGTATGCAACGTATGCCCGACCTTTCCCCACTATGATGGACAGCTTACTCAAAGGACCCCGGCGCTTTCGGCGCGGTGGCAAAGTTACAGACACACAGGTCACTGGAGACAATTCTTCTGGTCCTTTACGCAGCTGTAGTGTAGGAAAGGCACTATACATTTACCCAACGAGGTAGCACTTACTGATTAGCCAGTAGAAAGTACTCCAGTTGAGTAGAGGTATTGCACAAAACGGTGGCATCTTCGTGGATAAATATGCAGGGCAGATGTGCCTTCTCTCCATTTCCAACGTGAAAAGTTAGCTGTAATCCTTGATGGAGGTCTTTGCATCCTTCATTTTCTCGAGCGCAATTCTCGTGTAGAATTCGTGAGCGTGGAGATGTGCCTTCTCTCCATTTACACCCTGAAAAGTTAGCTGTAATCCTTGATGGAGGTCTTTGCATCCTTGAATTTCTCGAGCGCAATGCTCGTGTAGTTCCTGTGACCAGGAGGTTCCTTCTCCTCGTCTGCCGCTGAGATCCTGCTCTGACCCTTTATAAACAAGAGGCATGTGAACGGGCCTAGAAGCCCCGCTCGTTTGGCCCCGCCACACATACACTAGCGGTATGCAACGTATGCCCGCCCTTTCCCCACTATGATGGACAGCTTACTCAAAGGACCCCGGCGCTTTCGGCGCGGTGGCAAAGTTACAGACACACAGGTCACTGGAGACAATTCTTCTGGTCCTTTACGCAGCTGTAGTGTAGGAAAGGCACTATACATTTACCCAACGAGGTAGCACTTACTGATTAGCCAGTAGAAAGTACTCCAGTTGAGTAGAGGTATTGCACAAAACGGTGGCATCTTCGTGGATAAATATGCAGGGCAGATGTGCCTTCTCTCCATTTACACCCTGAAAAGTTAGCTGTAATCCTTGATGGAGGTCTTTGCATCCTTGAATTTCTCGAGCGCAATGCTCGTGTAGTTCCTGTGACCAGGAGGTTCCTTCTCCTCGTCTGCCGCTGAGATCCTGCTCTGACCCTTTATAAACAAGAGGCATGTGAACGGGCCTAGAAGCCCCGCTCGTTTGGCCCCGCCACACATACACTAGCGGTATGCAACGTATGCCCGCCCTTTCCCCACTATGATGGACAGCTTACTCAAAGGACCCCGGCGCTTTCGGCGCGGTGGCAAAGTTACAGACACACAGGTCACTGGAGACAATTCTTCTGGTCCTTTACGCAGCTGTAGTGTAGGAAAGGCACTATACATTTACCCAACGAGGTAGCACTTACTGATTAGCCAGTAGAAAGTACTCCAGTTGAGTAGAGGTATTGCACAAAACGGTGGCATCTTCGTGGATAAATATGCAGGGCAGATGTGCCTTCTCTCCATTTACACCCTGAAAAGTTAGCTGTAATCCTTGATGGAGGTCTTTGCATCCTTCATTTTCTCGAGCGCAATTCTCGTGTAGAATTCGTGAGCGTGGAGATGTGCCTTCTCTCCATTTACACCCTGAAAAGTTAGCTGTAATCCTTGATGGAGGTCTTTGCATCCTTGAATTTCTCGAGCGCAATGCTCGTGTAGTTCCTGTGACCAGGAGGTTCCTTCTCCTCGTCTGCCGTTGAGATCCTGCTCTGACCCTTTATAAACAAGAGGCATGTGAACGGGCCTAGAAGCCCCGCTCGTTTGGCCCCGCCATACATACACTAGCGGTATGCAACGTATGCCCGCCCTTTCCCCACTATGATGGACAGCTTACTCAAAGGACCCCGGCGCTTTTGGCGCGGTGGCAAAGTTACAGACACACAGGTCACTGGAGACAATTCTTCTGGTCCTTTACGCAGCTGTAGTGTAGGAAAGGCACTATACATTTACCCAACGAGGTAGCACTTACTGATTAGCCAGTAGAAAGTACTCCAGTTGAGTAGAGGTATTGCACAAAACGGTGGCATCTTCGTGGATAAATATGCAGGGCAGATGTGCCTTCTCTCCATTTACACCCTGAAAAGTTAGCTGTAATCCTTGATGGAGGTCTTTGCATCCTTGAATTTCTCGAGCGCAATGCTCGTGTAGTTCCTGTGACCAGGAGGTTCCTTCTCCTCGTCTGCCGCTGAGATCCTGCTCTGACCCTTTATCCCCTTCGGTGCTTATGACGAGCTGGAGTCGTCATGGCACACAGTGCTCGTGACGAGTCCAGCTCGTCATAAGACCACCCACGGGGGAAGCGCTGGCGCTCCCCCCGTGGGAATCTGATCGTTAGGTTTTTTTTGGGGGGAGGCAGGGGAAGGGCTTGCCCCCGCCCCATCAATGACGTCAGCGCGCGAGGTGCGCTGACATCATTGAGGGTTTCCTTTCTTCCCGACGCGCTGAAAGCCATTTGCTTCCAGCGCGTCGGGGAAATCAGGTGAGGTTTGGCTCGGGGAGGGGAGGGGTTTGTATCAAAAGAGGCATCGAGGGAAAGGAAAGGGTTTTCCTTTCCCCCGATGCCTCTTTTGTGCATTCCTGCTGCACGATCATGTGATCGTGCAGCAGGAATGCCCACTAGGCACCAGGTTTTTTTTTTTTTTTTTCTGTTGGGGAGTGGCCAAAAGGGCAAGGGTTGCTCCCCTTTTACGGGTGTGAATATTTTATTTATACTGTTAGGCCCACCTACCCCTTAGCTTGGCTGGTGGATTGTGTGTGGACTGGTGCATTATTTGCATATGTGATTGTAATGTTTTTTTTCCTCCTTTTTATTCTAGTGTAAAGCTTTGGATTCCTGTTTGCGGTTTCGGCAGTTGTGGTTCTGCAGTTTTGCGTAATTGCATTTATTTGGTAAGAAAAATATTTTTGTTGTGTGTACTCCAAATGAGTATTATTGTCATGCATGAATGAATTTTTTTGTAAGTGGTGCCATAATGGCAGCATATTTGTTAGTGTTCAGAGCATGAAATTCTTTGCGATGTTTTGCATTGTCTTATGTGTAATTTTTTTTCTTCTTCTTTTTTAGTGGGATATTGTTGATCCTTACTGTGTCTGTGCAGAGTAGGTGGTGGTGAGTCTAGCTGCTTCTGTCACGTGAGTGGTATAGTGTTGGAGTATATAGGTCTTTGTGATAAAGCTACATTTTGTTTATTTCTTTTTTTTACAAAGGGTTTGTTGTTGTTGACTTGTTTGACAAGTAACCTTTATTAGTAAGCATTATGGCTAGCCGTAGAATTACTGCTCAGCAGGTGGTTGGTTTGCTTCTTGAATCTTCCTCTGAGCAGGATTATGAGACTGACAGTGCGTCTGAGGGAGAGGAGGGAGGGGAAGATTCAGGCAGTGAGTTTTCTCTCCACATGGAATCATCGGATGATGAAGGTACTCTCAGTGCAGATGAAGTGCCTGATTTAGAGGAGGATACTACTGTGCCGATGGTGCAAGAGGCATCTGGATTGCAGCCTGGGGCTGCTAGGCTTCCTACTGGAAGTGCTGGACTCTGGGTTGATCCAAACATGGTGCAGCCGGTGTTGCCTGCCTTTAGTGGTTATGCAGGGTGTAGAGTGGATTGTGAACATTATTTGCCTATACAGTATTTTCAGTTGTTTATGGATGATGTATTTTTGGGTGAGATTGTTGAGCAGACTAATTTGTATGCTGAACAGTTTTTGAGGGACAACAGTGCCAGACTTAGGCCCCATTCTAGAGCTACCCGGTGGAGTCCCACAAATCTGGAAGAGATGAAGAAGTTTTTGGGTTTGACTTTTTTGATGGGTTTGATAAGGAAGCCGTCCATGGGTTCATATTGGTCTACCAGTCCCTTGATGGCAACAGCAATATTTCCTGCAGTTATGACTCGTGATCGGTATTTACTTTTGCTTTGGATGCTGCATTTTGTTGATAATGGTTTGGCGTTGCCACGAGATCACCCTGAATGTGACCGTCTTTTTAAGATTCGGCCTGTTCTTGATCACTTTGTAGATCGATTTTCAGAGATCTATACTCCAGGGAAAGAAATATCTATTGATGAGTCTTTGGTGCTGTTCAAGGGCCGTTTGGTTTTTAGGCAGTACATTCCTAGCAAGAGGGCACGCTATGGAATTAAGCTGTATATGTTGTCTGAGAGTAGGACAGGATATGTTTTTAATTTGCGTGTGTACACTGGTAGGGATTCCACTATTGACCCCCCTGGTTGTCCGTCCACTTTAGTAGGAGTTTCAGAGAAAATTGTGTGGGAACTTGCTAGAGGACTGTTTAACAGAGGCCACCATTTGTACCTTGATAACTTCTACACTGCTGTGCAATTGTTTAAGGAATTGTTCAAAGTGGACACTTTTGCTTGTGGCACAATCCGCTCTAACCGTAAAGGTTATCCAAAAGAGCTTGTTTGCAAAAAACTTCAGAGGGGACAGTGCAGTGCCTTGCGTAGTGAGGAACTGCTAGCTGTGAAATTTGTGGACAGGAGGGATGTGTACATGCTGACTACCATCCATGATGAGAGTACTTCACCTGTGGCTGTTGGGGGTCAGATTGCTGAAGTGCGCAAACCTGTGTGCATTTTAGACTACAATAAGCACATGGGTGGTGTTGATAGAGTAGATCAGAGGTTGGAACCTTACACTGCTATTCGTAAGTCTTACATTTGGTATAAGAAGTTGGCCATCCATCTCTTCAATTTAGCAACTTTCAATGCTTTTGTTGTGTTCAAGGAGTGTTCTCCTGCGTCAAAGTTGACTTTTGTTAAGTTTCAGGAGTCTGTCATAGGCAGCCTTGTTGTTGTGGAACAGGCAAGTGTTCCTAGAGTTGGAGTGGTGGAGGATGTGGCTCGATTGAAAGATCGCCACTTTCCTGATCACATTCCTCCTACACTCTCAAAAGACTTTCCCACTAGGAGATGTAGAGTCTGTTGGCGAAGAGGTACGCGGAAGGAGACTCGTATGTACTGCCCTGAGTGTCCTTCTAACCCTGGGCTGTGTGTGCCTGCTTGTTATAGAGCGTACCACAAGCAAAAGAATTATTGGGAGCAACCATGAGTGGTAAAGTGAACTGCCTGGTCTGTAATGTTTAAGAATTGTTGTTCTGTTTCAAGGTTGGCATTAGTGCAATGTTTCTGATTTTGTGTTAGTAGATTTGTATCTATTTGCAATTTGTTTGTGTTTTCTTTTTTGTATAAAAAAATCCTAAATGTGATGGTGGTGTGTGTAGGCTGGTGCTTGGCTGGCGGTGTGCGTGGAGTGGCGCTCGGCTGGCAGTGTGTGAGTAGTGACTTGCTGCTGGTCACTACACACACTGCTAGCCGAGCGACACTCCACGCAATCCATCAGCTTGTGTGGTTGCTGTGTTAGGAATGTGGGCGTGTGAAAGTGATGGGCCCTTGAATGGCGCTGTCTGCTGGTGTGAGTGTTGTAATGTGATGGGCCCGCGGCTGGTGGTGTGAATGGTTTTGTATTTGTCACACGTATGAAAGGTGTATGAATGGCCTGTAAAGAGGTTGGTGCCTTGTCGTGGCTTTACAGCTCACGAGCTGTGAGTCAATGGTTCAGTTTCTCGTCCTTTCAATTATTAACAGTGCATTTCATTTTTGTGAAATCACTTGTTAATACAATTGTATATACTGAACCATCACTCACCCTCGTGCCAAATCCAACCAGTATGTGTGTGTGTGCTTGAGGATTAGATGGCTGTGCAGTAATATTTTTTTTTGTCTTTCTCAAGCAGGGTGTACCTTGTCCCTTTTTGTGAATGTTGTAATGTGTTTGTTTCGTGCCTGGGGGTGTGAATGGTCTTGTGTGTATCATGTATGAAAGGTGTGTGAATGGCCTGTAAAGCGGTTGGGGCCTTGACGTGGCTTTACAGCTCACGAGCTGCGAGTCACTGGTTCCGTTTTTTGTCCTTTCAATTATTGACAGTGCATTTCATTTTTGTGAAATCTCTTGTTAATAAAATTGTATATACTGAACCATCACTTGCCCTCGTGCCAAATCCAACCAGTATGTGTGTGTGCTTGAGGAATAGATGGCTGTGCAGTAATCTTTGTCTTTTTAGTCTGTCTGCCAAGGTGTACATTCCGTCTAAGAATAACCTACCAACTGTAGATATTGTCGTAAACGAAACACCCAAGGGAGTACATGGTGATATCTCTCTTGTGGATCCCAACAAGTTATGGTACCCACAATGTCCTGCAAACCTCAAAATGTCTGTCACATTTTCCTTGCAATATTGTGCCAAAATTTTCACGCTGCAGAAATAAACAACACATTATCTCATTATGACCTGGTTTTGCAAGGGGGGTCACCTGGGTTTTTGGCCCGGGGCTCGGCGGCCATCTAGGGAAACCTACCAAACCCACACATTTCTGAAAAGTAGACACCCGGGGGCTTCCAGGGAGGTATGGCTTGCGTGGATCCCCCAACGTTTCCTTACCCAGAATCCCCTGCAAACCTCACTTTTAGCTGAAAAAATTACTTTTTTCACACATTTTTGTGTGGGAAAGTGTGGCATCACTGGCCTCACACAAATTTCCTACCACCCAGCGTTCCCCCAGGTCTCCCGATAAAAATGGTGCCTCACTTGTGTGGGAGGCCGAAGTACCCGCGACAGGCAAGGGCCCACAACGTAGTGAGGCGACCTCAAAATGGCCTTTCACAAAACCACCTGGTTTTGCAAGGGGGTCACCTGGGTTTTGGCCCTGTGCTCGGCGGCCATCTAGGGAAACCTACCAAACCCACACATTTCTGAAAAGTAGACACCCGGGGCTTCCAGGGAGGTATGGCTTGCGTGGATCCCCCAACGTTTCCTTACCCAGAATCCTCTGCAAACCTCACTTTTAGCTGAAAAAATCACTTTTTCACACATTTTTGTGTGGGAAGTGTGGCATCACTGGCCTCACACAAATTTCCTACCACCCAGCGTTCCCCAGGTCTCCCGATAAAAATGGTACCTCACTTGTGTGGGAGGCCCAAGTACCCGCGACAGGCAAGGGCCCACAACGTAGTGAGGCGACCTCAAAATGGCCTTCACAAAACCACCTGGTTTTGCAAGGGGGTCACCTGGGTTTTGGCCCTGTGCTCGGCGGCCATCTAGGGAAACCTACCAAACCCACACATTTCTGAAAAGTAGACACTCGGGGCTTCCAGGGAGGTATGGCTTGCGTGGATCCCCCAACGTTTCCTTACCCAGAATCCCTGCAAACCTCACTTTTAGCTGAAAAAATCACTTTTTCACACATTTTGTGTGGGAAGTGTGGCATCACTGGCCTCACACAAATTTCCTACCACCCAGTGTTCCCCAGGTCTCCCGATAAAAATGGTGCCTCACTTGTGTGGGAGGCCCAGTACTCGCGACAGGCAAGGGCCCACAACGTAGTGAGGCTGACCTCAAAATGGCCTTCACAAAACCACCTGGTTTTGCAAGGGGGTCACCTAGGTTTTGGCCCTGTGCTCGGCGGCCATCTAGGGAAACCTACCAAACCCACACATTTCTGAAAAGTAGACACCCGGGGCTTCCAGGAGGTATGGCTTGCGTGGATCCCCCAACGTTTCCTACCCAGAATCCCCTGCAAACCTCACTTTTAGCTGAAAAATCACTTTTTCACACATTTTTGTGTGGGAAAGTGTGGCATCATGGCCTCACACAAATTTCCTACCACCCAGCGTTCCCCCAGGTCTCCCGATAAAAATGGTGCCTCACTTGTGTGGGAGGCCCAGTACTCGCGACAGGCAAGGGCCCACAACGTAGTGAGGCTGACCTCAAAATGGCCTTTCACAAAACCACCTGGTTTTGCAAGGGGGTCACCTGGGCTTTGGCCCTGTGCTCGGCGGCCATCTAGGAAACCTACCAAACCCACACATTTCTGAAAAGTAGACACTCGGGGCTTCCAGGGAGGTATGGCTTGCGTGGATCCCCCAATGTTTCCTTACCCAGAATCCCTTGCAAACCTCAATTTTAGCTGAAAAAATCACTTTTTTCACACATTTGTGTGGGAAAGTGTGGCATCACTGGCCTCACACAAATTTCCTACCACCCAGCGTTCCCCCAGGTCTCCCGATAAAAATGGTGCCTCACTTGTGTGGGAGGCTCAAGTACCCGCGACAGGCAAGGGCCCAAAACATTTTTTGATAGGCAATGTTGATGTTGCCTCAAAACGTTTTGTGTCCTTGCCTGTCGCGGGTACTTGGGCCTCCCACACAAGTGAGGCACCATTTTTATCGGGAGACCTGGGGGAACGCTGGGTGGTAGGAAATTTGTGTGAGGCCAGTGATGCCACACTTTCCCACACAAAAATGTGTGAAAAAAGTGATTTTTTCAGCTAAAAGTGAGGTTTGCAGGGGATTCTGGGTAAGGAAACGTTGGGGGATCCACGCAAGCCATACCTCCCTGGAAGCCCCCGGGTGTCTACTTTTCAGAAATGTGTGGGTTTGGTAGGTTTACCTAGATGGCCGCCGAGCACGGGGCCAAAACCCAGGTGACTCCCCTTGCAAAACCAGGTGGTTTTGAGATAGGCAATTTTGAGGTCGCCTCACTACGTTGTGGGCCCTTGCCTGTCGCGGGTACTTGGGCCTCCCACACAAGTGAGGCACCATTTTTATCGGGAGACCTGGGGGAACGCTGGGTGGTAGGAAATTTGTGTGAGGCCAGTGATGCCACACTTTCCCACACACAAATGTGTGAAAAAAGTGATTTTTTCAGCTAAAATTGAGGTTTGCAAGGGATTCTGGGTAAGGAAACGTTGGGGGATCCACGCAAGCCATACCTCCCTGGAAGCCCCCGGGTGTCTACTTTTCAGAAATGTGTGGGTTTGGTAGGTTTCCCTAGATGGCCGCCGAGCACAGGGCCAAAACCCAGGTGACTCCCCTTGCAAAACCAGGTGGTTTTGTGAAAGGCCATTTTGAGGTCGCCTCACTACGTTGTGGGCCCTTGCCTGTCGCGGGTACTTGGGCCTCCCACACAAGTGAGGCACCATTTTTATCGGGAGACCTGGGGGAACGCTGGGTGGTAGGAAATTTGTGTGAGGCCAGTGATGCCACACTTTCCCACACACAAATGTGTGAAAAAAGTGATTTTTTCAGCTAAAATTGAGGTTTGCAAGGGATTCTGGGTAAGGAAACGTTGGGGGATCCACGCAAGCCATACCTCCCTGGAAGCCCCCGGGTGTCTACTTTTCAGAAATGTGTGGGTTTGGTAGGTTTCCCTAGATGGCCGCCGAGCATGGGGTCAAAAACCCAGGTGACCCCCCTTGCAAAACCAGGTGGTTTTGAGATAGGCAATTTTGAGGTCGCCTCACTACGTTGTGGGCCCTTGCCTGTCGCGGGTACTTGGGCCTCCCACACAAGTGAGGCACCATTTTTATCGGGAGACCTGGGGGAACGCTGGGTGGTAGGAAATTTGATGTGAGGCCAGTGATGCCACACTTTCCCACACACAAATGTGTGAAAAAAGTGATTTTTTCAGCTAAAACTGAGGTTTGCAGGGGATTCTGGGTAAGGAAACGTTGGGGGATCCACACAAGCCATACCTCCCTGGAAGCCCCCGGGTGTCTACTTTTCAGAAATGTGTGTGTTTGCTAGGTTTCCCTAGGTGCCGGCAGAGGTAGGGTTCAAAAACTACAGCAAGGCACTTTGCCAAAAAAGGGTCATTTTTCACTGCGAAATTGAGGTGTGACCACGTTGCGTTTTGCGCCGTTTCCTGTCGCAGGCACTAGGCCGATCCACACAAGTGAGGTACCATTTTTCTCGTAAGATTTTGGGGAACGCGGGGTGGGTGGAAATTTGTGGATCCACGCAGATTCCAGAACTTTCCACCACAGAAATGTGGGGAAAATGTGGTTTTTTTGACAATTTTTTATGTTTGCAAGGGATTCTGGGTAACAGAACCTGGTGGGAGGCAGTCAAGTCACCCCATCCTGGATTCCCCTGGGTGTCTAGTTTTCAAAAATGTATAGGTTTGCTAAGTTTCCCTAGGTGCCGGCAGAGCTAGGGTTCAAAAACTACAGCTAGGCACTTTGCCAAAAAAGGGTCATTTTTCACTGCGAAATTGAGGTGTGACCGCGTTGCGTTTTGCGCCGTTTCCTGTCGCAGGCACTAGGCCGACCCACACAACTGAGGTACCATTTTTCTTGTAAGACGTTGGGGAACGCGGGGTGGGTGGAAATTGTGGATCCACGCAGATTCCAGAACTTTCCACCACAGAAATGTGTGGAAAATGAGTTTTTTTGGACAATTGTTTATGTTTGCAAGGGATTCTGGGTAACAGAACCTGGTGGGAGGCAGTCAAGTCACCCCATCCTGGATTCCCCTGGGTGTCTAGTTTTCAAAAATGTATAGGTTTGCTAGGTTTCCCTAGGTGCCGGCAGAGGTAGGGTTCAAAAACTACAGCAAGGCACTTTGCCAAAAAAGGGTCATTTTTCACTGCGAAATTGAGGTGTGACCACGTTGCGTTTTGCGCCGTTTCCTGTCGCAGGCACTAGGCCGACCCACACAAGTGAGGTACCATTTTTCTCGTAAGACTTTGGGGAACGCGGGGTGGGTGGAAATTTGTGGATCCACGCAGATTCCAGAACTTTCCACCACAGAAATGTGGGGAAAATGTGTTTTTTTGGACAATTTTGTATGTTTGCAAGGGATTCTGGGTAACAGAACCTGGTGGGAGGCAGTCAAGTCACCCCATCCTGGATTCCCCTGGGTGTCTAGTTTTCAAAAATGTATAGGTTTGCTAGGTTTCCCTAGGTGCCGGCAGAGCTAGGGTTCAAAAACTACAGCTAGGCACTTTGCCAAAAAAGGGTCATTTTTCACTGCGAAATTGAGGTGTGACCACGTTGCGTTTTGCGCCGTTTCCTGTCGCAGGCACTAGGCCGACCCACACAAGTGAGGTACCATTTTTCTCGTAAGACTTTGGGGAACGCGGGGTGGGTGGAAATTTGTGGATCCACGCAGATTCCAGAACTTTCCACCACAGAAATGTGGGGAAAATGTGGTTTTTTTGACAATTTTTTATGTTTGCAAGGGATTCTGGGTAACAGAACCTGGTGGGAGGCAGTCAAGTCACCCCATCCTGGATTCCCCTGGGTGTCTAGTTTTCAAATTGTATAGGTTTGCTAAGTTTCCCTAGGTGCCGGCAGAGCTAGGGTTCAAAAACTACAGCTAGGCACTTTGCCAAAAAAGGGTCATTTTTCACTGCAAAATTGAGGTGTGACCGCGTTGCGTTTTGCGCCGTTTCCTGTCGCAGGCACTAGGCCGACCCACACAAGTGAGGTACCATTTTTCTCGTAAGACTTTGGGGAACGCGGGGTGGGTGGAAATTTGTGGATCCACGCAGATTCCAGAACTTTCCACCACAGAAATGTGTGGAAAATGTGTTTTTTGGACAATTGTTTATGTTTGCAAGGGATTCTGGGTAACAGAACCTGGTGGGAGGCAGTCAAGTCACCCCATCCTGGATTCCCCTGGGTGTCTAGTTTTCAAAAATGTATAGGTTTGCTAGGTTTCCCTAGGTGCCGGCAGAGGTAGGGTTCAAAAACTACAGCAAGGCACTTTGCCAAAAAAGGGTCATTTTTCACTGCGAAATTGAGGTGTGACCACGTTGCGTTTTGCGCCGTTTCCTGTCGCAGGCACTAGGCCGACCCACACAAGTGAGGTACCATTTTTCTCGTAAGACTTTGGGGAACGCGGGGTGGGTGGAAATTTGTGGATCCACGCAGATTCCAGAACTTTCCACCACAGAAATGTGGGGAAAATGTGGTTTTTTTGACAATTTTTTATGTTTGCAAGGGATTCTGGGTAACAGAACCTGGTGGGAGGCAGTCAAGTCACCCCATCCTGGATTCCCCTGGGTGTCTAGTTTTCAAAAATGTATAGGTTTGCTAGGTTTCCCTAGGTGCCGGCAGAGGTAGGGTTCAAAAACTACAGCTAGGCACTTTGCCAAAAAAGGGTCATTTTTCACTGCGAAATTGAGGTGTGACCGCGTTGCGTTTTGCGCCATTTCCTGTCGCAGGCACTTGGCCGACCCACACAAGTAAGGTACCATTTTTCTCGTAAGACTTTGGGGAACGCGGGGTGGGTGGAAATTTGTGGATCCACGCAGATTCCAGAACTTTCCACCACAGAAATGTGTGGAAAATGTGTTTTTTTGGACAATTGTTTATGTTTGCAAGGGATTCTGGGTAACAGAACCTGGTGGAAGGCAGTCAAGTCACCCCATCCTGGATTCCCCTGGGTTTCTAGTTTTCAAAAATGTATAGGTTTGCTAGGTTTCCCTAGGTGCCGGCAGAGGTAGGGTTCAAAAACTACAACAAGGCACTTTGCCAAAAAAGGGTCATTTTTCACTGCGAAATTGAGGTGTGACCACGTTGCGTTTTGCGCCGTTTCCTGTCGCAGGCACTAGGCCGACCCACACAAGTGAGGTACCATTTTTCTCGTAATATTTTGGGGAACGCGGGGTGGGTGGAAATTTGTGGATCCACGCAGATTCCAGAACTTTCCACCACAGAAATGTGGGGGAAATGTGGGTTTTTTGACAATTTTTTATGTTTGCAAGGGATTCTGGGTAACAGAACCTGGTGGGAGGCAGTCAAGTCACCCCATCCTGGATTCCCCTGGGTGTCTAGTTTTCAAAAATGTATAGGTTTGCTAAGTTTCCCTAGGTGCCGGCAGAGCTAGGGTTCAAAAACTACAGCTAGGCACTTTGCCAAAAAAGGGTCATTTTTCACTGCGAAATTGAGGTGTGACCGCGTTGCGTTTTGCGCCGTTTCCTGTCGCAGGCACTAAGCCGACCCACACAAGTGAGGTACCATTTTTCTCATAAGACTTTGGGGAACGCGGGGTGGGTGGAAATTTGTGGATCCACGCAGATTTCAGAACTTTCCACCACAGAAATATGTGGAAAATGTGTTTTTTTGGACAATTTTTTATGTTTGCAAGGGATTCTGGGTAACAGAACCTGGTGGGAGGCAGTCAAGTCACACCATCCTGGATTCCCCTGGGTGTCTAGTTTTCAAAAATGTATAGGTTTGCTAGGTTTCCCTAGGTGCCGGCAGAGGTAGGGTTCAAAAACTACAGCAAGGCACTTTGCCAAAAAAGGGTCATTTTTCACTGCGAAATTGAGGTGTGACCACGTTGCGTTTTGCGCCGTTTCCTGTCGCAGGCACTAGGCCGACCCACACAAGTGAGGTACCATTTTTCTCGTAAGACTTTGAGGAACGCGGGGTGGGTGGAAATTTGTGGATCCACGCAGATTCCAGAACTTTCCACCACAGAAATGTGGGGAAAATGTGTTTTTTTGGACAATTTGTTATGTTTGCAAGGGATTCTGGGTAACAGAACCTGGTGGGAGGCAGTCAAGTCACCCAATCCTGGATTCCCCTGGGTGTCTAGTTTTCAAAAATGTATAGGTTTGCTAGGTTTCCCTAGGTGCCGGCAGAGGTAGGGTTCAAAAACTACAGCAAGGCACTTTGCCAAAAAAGGGTCATTTTTCACTGCGAAATTGAGGTGTGACCACGTTGCGTTTTGCGCCGTTTCCTGTCGCAGGCACTAGGCCGACCCACACAAGTGAGGTACCATTTTTCTCGTAAGACTTTGGGGAACGCGGGGTGGGTGGAAATTTGTGGATCCACGCAGATTCCAGAACTTTCCACCACAGAAATGTGGGGAAAATGTGTTTTTTTGGACAATTTTTTATGTTTGCAAGGGATTCTGGGTAACAGAACCTGGTGGGAGGCAGTCAAGTCACCCCATCCTGGATTCCCCTGGGTGTCTAGTTTTCAAAAATGTATAGGTTTGCTAAGTTTCCCAAGGTGCCGGCAGAGCTAGGGTTCAAAAACTACAGCTAGGCACTTTGCCAAAAAAGGGTCATTTTTCACTGCGAAATTGAGGTGTGACCGCGTTGCGTTTTGCGCCGTTTCCTGTCGCAGGCACTAGGCCGACCCACACAAGTGAGGTACCATTTTTCTCGTAAGACTTTGGGGAACGCGGGGTGGGTGGAAATTTGTGGATCCACGCAGATTCCAGAACTTTCCACCACAGAAATGTGTGGAAAATGTGTTTTTTGGACAATTTTTTATGTTTGCAAGGGATTCTGGGTAACAGAACCTGGTGGGAGGCAGTCAAGTCACCCCATCCTGGATTCCCCTGGGTGTCTAGTTTTCAAAAATGTATAGGTTTGCTAGGTTTCCCTAGGTGCCGGCAGAGGTAGGGTTCAAAAACTACAGCAAGGCACTTTGCCAAAAAAGGGTCATTTTTCACTGCGAAATTGAGGTGTGACTACGTTGCGTTTTGCGCCGTTTCCTGTCGCACGCACTAGGCCGACCCACACAAGTGAGGTACCATTTTTCTCGTAAGACTTTGGGGAACGCGGGGTGGGTGGAAATTTGTGGATCCACGCAGATTCCAGAACTTTCCACCACAGAAATGTGGGGAAAATGTGTTTTTTTTGACAATTTTTTATGTTTGCAAGGGATTCTGGGTAACAGAACCTGGTGGGAGGCAGTCAAGTCACCCCATCCTGGATTCCCCTGGGTGTCTAGTTTTCAAAAATGTATAGGTTTGCTAGGTTTCCCTAGGTGCCGGCAGAGGTAGGGTTCAAAAACTACAGCTAGGCACTTTGCCAAAAAAGGGTCATTTTTCACTGCGAAATTGAGGTGTGACCGCGTTGCGTTTTGCGCCATTTCCTGTCGCAGGCACTAGGCCGACCCACACAAGTGAGGTACCATTTTTCTCGTAAGACTTTGGGGAACGCGGGGTGGGTGGAAATTTGTGGATCCACGCAGATTCCAGAACTTTCCACCACAGAAATGTGTTTTTTTGGACAATTTTTTATGTTTGCAAGGGATTCTGGGTAACAGAACCTGGTGGGAGGCAGTCAAGTCACCCCATCCTGGATTCCCCTAGGTGTCTAGTTTTCAAAAATGTATAGGTTTGCTAGGTTTCCCTAGGTGCCGGCAGAGGTAGGGTTCAAAAACTACAGCAAGGCACTTTGCCAAAAAAGGGTCATTTTTCACTGCGAAATTGAGGTGTGACCACGTTGCGTTTTGCGCCGTTTCCTGTCGCAGGCACTAGGCCGACCCACACAAGTGAGGTACCATTTTTCTCGTAAGATTTTGGGGAACGCGGGGTGGGTGGAAATTTGTGGATCCACGCAGATTCCAGAACTTTCCACCACAGAAATGTGGGGAAAATGTGTTTTGTTTGACAATTTTTTATGTTTGCAAGGGATTCTGGGTAACAGAACCTGGTGGGAGGCAGTCAAGTCACCCCATCCTGGATTCCCCTGCGTGTCTAGTTTTCAAAAATGTATAGGTTTGCTAAGTTTCCCTAGGTGCCGGCAGAGCTAGGGTTCAAAAACTACAGCTAGGCACTTTGCCAAAAAAGAGTCATTTTTCACTGCGAAATTGAGGTGTGACCGCGTTGCGTTTTGCGCCGTTTCCTGTCGCAGGCACTAAGCCGACCCACACAAGTGAGGTACCATTTTTCTCGTAAGACTTTGGGGAACGCGGGGTGGGTGGAAATTTGTGGATCCACGCAGATTCCAGAACTTTCCACCACAGAAATGTGTGGAAAATGTGTTTTTTTGGACAATTGTTTATGTTTGCAAGGGATTCTGGGTAACAGAACCTGGTGGGAGGCAGTCAAGTCACCCCATCCTGGATTCCCCTGGGTGTCTAGTTTTCAAAAATGTATAGGTTTGCTAGGTTTCCCTAGGTGCCGGCAGAGGTAGGGTTCAAAAACTACAGCAAGGCACTTTGCCAAAAAAGGGTCATTTTTCACTGCGAAATTGAGGTGTGACCACGTTGCGTTTTGCGCCGTTTCCTGTCGCAGGCACTAGGCCGACCCACACAAGTGAGGTACCATTTTTCTCGTAAGACTTTGGGGAACGCGGGGTGGGTGGAAATTTGTGGATCCACGCAGATTCCAGAACTTTCCACCACAGAAATGTGGGGAAAATGTGTTTTTTTGGACAATTTTGTATGTTTGCAAGGGATTCTGGGTAACAGAACCTGGTGGGAGGCAGTCAAGTCACCCCATCCTGGATTCCCCTGGGTGTCTAGTTTTCAAAAATGTATAGGTTTGCTAGGTTTCCCTAGGTGCCGGCAGAGCTAGGGTTCAAAAACTACAGCTAGGCACTTTGCCAAAAAAGGGTCATTTTTCACTGCGAAATTGAGGTGTGACCACATTGTGTTTTGCGCCGTTTCCTGTCGCAGGCACTAGGCCGACCCACACAAGTGAGGTTCCATTTTTCTCGTAAGACTTTGGGGAACGCGGGGTGGGTGGAAATTTGTGGATCCACGCAGATTCCAGAACTTTCCACCACAGAAATGTGTGGAAAATGTGTTTTTTTGGACAATTTTTTATGTTTGCAAGGGATTCTGGGTAACAGAACCTGGTGGGAGGCAGTCAAGTCACCCCATCCTGGATTCCCCTGGGTGTCTAGTTTTCAAAAATGTATAGGTTTGCTAAGTTTCCCTAGGTGCCGGCAGAGCTAGGGTTCAAAAACTACAGCTAGGCACTTTGCCAAAAAAGGGTCATTTTTCACTGCGAAATTGAGGTGTGACCGCGTTGCAGTTTGCGCCGTTTCCTGTCGCAGGCACTAGGCCGACCCACACAAGTGAGGTACCATTTTTCTCGTAAGACTTTGGGGAACGCGGGGTGGGTGGAAAGTTGTGGATCCACGCAGATTCCAGAACTTTCCACCACAGAAATGTGGGGAAAATGTGTTTTTTGGACAATTTTTTATGTTTGCAAGGGATTCTGGGTAACAGAACCTGGTGGGAGGCAGTCAAGTCACCCCATCCTGGATTCCCCTGGGTGTCGAGTTTTCAAAAATATATAGGTTTGCTAGGTTTCCCTAGGTGCCGGCAGAGGTAGGGTTCAAAAACTACAGCAAGGCACTTTGCCAAAAAAGGGTCATTTTTCACTGCGAAATTGAGGTGTGACCACGTTGCGTTTTGCGCCGTTTCCTGTCGCAGGCACTAGGCCGACCCACACAAGTGAGGTACCATTTTTCTCGTAAGACTTTGGGGAACGCGGGGTGGGTGGAAATTTGTGGATCCACGCAGATTCCAGAACTTTCCACCACAGAAATGTGGGGAAAATGTGTTTTTTTTGACAATTTTTTATGTTTGCAAGGGATTCTGGGTAACAGAACCTGGTGGGAGGCAGTCAAGTCACCCCATCCTGGATTCCCCTGGGTGTCTAGTTTTCAAAAATGTACAGGTTTGCTAGGTTTCCCTAGGTGCCGGCAGAGGTAGGGTTCAAAAACTACAGCTAGGCACTTTGCCAAAAAAGGGTCATTTTTCACTGCGAAATTGAGGTGTGACCGCGTTGCGTTTTGCGCCATTTCCTGTTGCAGGCACTTGGCCGACCCACACAAGTGAGGTACCATTTTTCTCGTAAGACTTTGGGGAACGCGGGGTGGGTGGAAATTTGTGGATCCACGCAGATTCCAGAACTTTCCACCACAGAAATGTGTGGAAAATGTGTTTTTTTGGACAATATTTTATGTTTGCAAGGGATTCTGGGTAACAGAACCTGGTGGGAGGCAGTCAAGTCACCCCATCCTGGATTCCCCTGGGTGTCTAGTTTTCAAAAATGTATAGGTTTGCTAGGTTTCCCTAGGTGCCGGCAGAGGTAGGGTTCAAAAACTACAGCAAGGCACTTTGCCAAAAAAGGGTCATTTTTCACTGCGAAATTGAGGTGTGACCACGTTGCGTTTTGCGCCGTTTCCTGTCGCAGGCACTAGGCCGACCCACACAAGTGAGGTACCATTTTTCTCGTAAGATTTTGGGGAACGCGGGGTGGGTGGAAATTTGTGGATCCACGCAGATTCCAGAACTTTCCACCACAGAAATGTGGGGAAAATGTGGTTTTTTTGACAATTTTTTATGTTTGCAAGGGATTCTGGGTAACAGAACCTGGTGGGAGGCAGTCAAGTCACCCCATCCTGGATTCCCCTGGGTGTCTAGTTTTCAAAAATGTATAGGTTTGCTAGGTTTCCCTAGGTGCCGGCAGAGCTAGGGTTCAAAAACTACAGCTAGGCACTTTGCCAAAAAAGGGTCATTTTTCACTGCGAAATTGAGGTGTGACCGCGTTGCGTTTTGCGCCGTTTCCTGTCGCAGGCACTAGGCCGACCCACACAAGTGAGGTACCATTTTTCTCGTAAGACTTTGGGGAACGCGGGGTGGGTGGAAATTTGTGGATCCACGCAGATTCCAGAACTTTCCACCACAGAAATGTGTGGAAAATGTGTTTTTTTGGACAATTTTTTATGTTTGCAAGGGATTCTGGGTAACAGAACCTGGTGGGAGGCAGTCAAGTCACACCATCCTGGATTCCCCTGGGTGTCTAGTTTTCAAAAATGTATAGGTTTGCTAGGTTTCCCTAGGTGCCGGCAGAGGTAGGGTTCAAAAACTACAGCAAGGCACTTTGCCAAAAAAGGGTCATTTTTCACTGCGAAATTGAGGTGTGACCACGTTGCGTTTTGCGCCGTTTCCTGTCGCAGGCACTAGGCCGACCCACACAAGTGAGGTACCATTTTTCTCGTAAGACTTTGGGGAACGCGGGGTGGGTGGAAATTTGTGGATCCACGCAGATTCCAGAACTTTCCACCACAGAAATGTGGGGAAAATGTGTTTTTTTGGACAATTTTTTATGTTTGCAAGGGATTCTGGGTAACAGAACCTGGTGGGAGGCAGTCAAGTCACCCCATCCTGGATTCCCCTGGGTGTCTAGTTTTCAAAAATGTATAGGTTTGCTAGGTTTCCCTAGGTGCCGGCAGAGGTAGGGTTCAAAAACTACAGCAAGGCACTTTGCCAAAAAAGGGTCATTTTTCACTGCGAAATTGAGGTGTGACCACGTTGCGTTTTGCACCGTTTCCTGTCGCAGGCACTAGGCCGACCCACACAAGTGAGGTACCATTTTTCTCGTAAGACTTTGGGGAACGCGGGGTGGGTGGAAATTTGTGGATCCACGCAGATTCCAGAACTTTCCACCACAGAAATGTGGGGAAAATGTGGTTTTTTTGACAATTTTTTATGTTTGCAAGGGATTCTGGGTAACAGAACCTGGTGGGAGGCAGTCAAGTCACACCATCCTGGATTCCCCTGGGTGTCTAGTTTTCAAAAAAGTATAGGTTTGCTAAGTTTCCCTAGGTGCCGGCAGAGCTAGGGTTCAAAAACTACAGCTAGGCACTTTGCCAAAAAAGGGTCATTTTTCACTGCGAAATTGAGGTGTGACCGCGTTGCATTTTGCGCCGTTTCCTGTCGCAGGCACTAGGCCGACCCACACAAGTGAGGTACCATTTTTCTCGTAAGACTTTGGGGAACGCGGGGTGGGTGGAAATTTGTGGATCCACGCAGATTCCAGAACTTTCCACCACAGAAATGTGGGGAAAATGTGTTTATTTGGACAATTTTTTATGTTTGCAAGGGATTCTGGGTAACAGAACCTGGTGGGAGGCAGTCAAGTCACCCCATCCTGGATTCCCCTGGGTGTCTAGCTTTCAAAAATGTATAGGTTTGCTAGGTTTCCCTAGGTGCCGGCAGAGCTAGGGTTCAAAAACTACAGCTAGGCACTTTGCCAAAAAAGGGTCATTTTTCACTGCGAAATTGAGCTGTGACCACGTTGCGTTTTGCGCCGTTTCCTGTCGCAGGCACTAGGCCGACCCACACAAGTGAGGAACCATTTTTCTCGTAAGACTTTGGGGGACGCGGGGTGCGTGGAAATTTGTGGATCCACGCAGATTCCAGAACTTTCCACCACAGAAATGTGGGGAAAATGTGTTTTTTTTAGACAATTTTTTATGTTTGCAAGGGATTCTGGGTAACAGAACCTGGTGGGAGGCAGTCAAGTCACCCCATCCTGGATTCCCCTGGGTGTCTAGTTTTCAAAAATGTATAGGTTTGCTAGGTTTCCCTAGGTGCCGGCAGAGGTAGGGTTCAAAAACTACAGCTAGGCACTTTGCCAAAAAAGGGTCATTTTTCACTGCGAAATTGAGGTGTGACCGCGTTGCGTTTTGCGCCGTTTCCTGTCGCAGGCACTAGGCCGACCCACACAAGTGAGGTACCATTTTTCTCGTAAGACTTTGGGGAACGCGGGCTGGGTGGAAATTTGTGGATCCACGAGGATTCCAGAACTTTACACCACAGAAATGTGGGGAAAATGTGGTTTTTTTGACAATTTTTTATGTTTGCAAGGGATTCTGGGTTACAGAACCTGGTGGGAGGCAGTCAAGTCACCCCATCCTGGATTCCCCTGGGTGTCTAGTTTTCAAAAATGTATAGGTTTGCTAGGTTTCCCTAGGTGCCGGCAGAGCTAGGGTTCAAAAACTACAGCTAGGCACTTTGCCAAAAAAGGGTCATTTTTCACTGCGAAATTGAGGTGTGACCACATTGCGTTTTGCGCCGTTTCCTGTCGCAGGCACTAGGCCGACCCACACAAGTGAGGTACCATTTTTCTCGTAAGACTTTGGGGAACGCGGGGTGGGTGGAAATTTGTGGATCCACGCAGATTCCAGAACTTTCCACCACAGAAATGTGGGGAAAATGTGTTTTTTTTGACAATTGTTTATGTTTGCAAGGGATTCTGGGTAACAGAACCTGGTGGGAGGCAGTCAAGTCACCCCATCCTGGATTCCCCTGGGTGTCTAGTTTTCAAAAATGTATAGGTTTGCTAGGTTTCCCTAGGTGCCGGCAGAGGTAGGGTTCAAAAACTACAGCTAGGCACTTTGCCAAAAAAGGGTCATTTTTCACTGCGAAATTGAGGTGTGACCGCGTTGCGTTTTGCGCCGTTTCCTGTCGCAGGCACTAGGCCGACCCACACAAGTGAGGTACCATTTTTCTCGTAAGACTTTGGGGAACGCGGGGTGGGTGGAAATTTGTGGATCCACGCAGATTCCAGAACTTTCCACCACAGAAATGTGGGGAAAATGTAGTTTTTTTGACAATTTTTTATGTTTGCAAGGGATTCTGGGTAACAGAACCTGGTGGGAGGCAGTCAAGTCACCCCATCCTGGATTCCCCTCGGTGTCTAGTTTTCAAAAATGTATAGGTTTGCTAGGTTTCCCTAGGTGCCGGCAAAGCTAGGGTTAAAAAACTACAGCTAGGCACTTTGCCAAAAAAGGGTCATTTTTCACTGCAAAATTGAGGTGTGACCACGTTGCGTTTTGCGCCGTTTCCTGTCGCAGGCACTAGGCCGACCCACACAATTGAGGTACCATTTTTCTCGTAAGACTTTGGGGAACGCGGGGTGGGTGGAAATTTGTGGATCCACGCAGATTCCAGAACTTTTCACCACAGAAATGTGGCGAAAATGTGTTTTTTTTGACAATTTATTATGTTTGCAAGGAATTCTGGGTAACAGAACCTGGTGGGAGGCAGTCAAGTCACCCCATCCTGGATTCCCCTGGGTGTCTAGTTTTAAAAAATGTATAGGTTTGCTAGGTTTCCCTAGGTGCCGGCAGAGCTAGGGTTCAAAAACTACACCTAGGCACTTTGCAAAAAAAGGGTAATTTTTCATTGTGAAAATGTGGTACGTCCACGTTGCATTTTGAGCCATTTGCTGTTGTGGGCACAAGGGCTACCCACACAAGTGAGGTACCATTTTTATCGGGAGACTTAGGGTAACACAGAATTGTAGAGCAACTGTTATTACCTATTGACTTTCGATGCATTTCTGCCTTCCAAATGAAAGACAATGTGTAAAAAATAAGTCATTTTGAAAAATGACCTATAATTCTCATGCTAGTATGGGTACTCCCAATTTCGGAAATGTGCAAATATCTACTGTTTCTAAAATCTACATTTTGTTCCCATTTCAGAAATACATAGGTGTCTTTCATAACAATTTTTCCATGTATACATTTTCCCAAAATAATTGCTATATACCCGGTACTTAAAAAAAATCATTGCAAGATGTTGCTCAATTATTGGCTCTGGGTTCGTCGGGTTCTTGGTGAACCTACAAGTCGTATATCCCCACAACCAGAAAGGTCCAGCGGATATAACGGTATATTGCCTTCAAATAGCTGTCATAATTAGAAGAAGTTACAGGTGAAAACGTTGTCACAAATGGCTGTTTTTTTCAACTAATTTTCAATTTTTCCTTTATTTAACTGTTAGTTTCTATAAGGAAAACTTTAAGGATCTACACAAATGACCCCTTGCTGAATTCAGAATTTTGTCTACTTTTCATAAATGTATGGCTTTCCAGGATCCATTATTGGTTTCATACCCATTTCTACCATTAACTGGAAGGAGGTTGAAAGCACAAAAAATAGCAAAAATAGGCTATGTCCCAGAAAAATGCCAAAACTGTGTAAAAAAGTTGGTTTTCTGACAAAAGTCTGCTTGTCCCTGAAAGCTGGGAAGATGGTGATTTCATCCCCACAACCCCTTTTTTGATGCCATTTGCAGGGAAAAATCAAGACGCTTTCATCTGTAGCCCTTTTTTTGCCTTTTTCCCAAAAAAAACAAAATTTAGCTGTATTTTGACTAATTTCTGGGTCCCCTCCAGGGGAATCCACAAACCCTGGGTACCTTTACAATCCCCATGATGTTAGAAAAAAGGACGCAAATTTGGCATGGATACCTTATGTGGTCAAAAAGTTACAGGGGCCTAAGCGCGCACTACCCCAAATAGCCAAAAAAAGGCTTAGCACAGGAGGGGAAAAGGCCTAGCAGCGAAGGGGTTAATGACAGTAGTTTTTGCTGTCTTCATCGAGTATCTTGCTTTAAATTTGTTCTGTTTAAACCACAGTGACTTTAATTCAACTCAATTCAATTTTCTTAATTCGGCTACGAAATAGCCATAAAAGCACATGATAAAATACAATAAATATACATTAAAAAAAACATCATATTTCATAAGTCATTAGGTGGTTAAAACATTTACATAAGAGAGAAAGAAACCAATAATCTAGTATTGTTTTTCTAGAGGATACAGCAGCTTGACGGAACATAGCTATGCAGCAACAAGTTTCATCATCAGACAGAGTCCGTAAGAAGCAATATGCCTGCATACAAGATCATATCTTTCTGATTCTCATAAATGGTATAAGAAATTTCTGAGTATATAACATATAAAAACCACAGAAAAAAAGAAAATGCAGCATATTTTGTTTCGAATAGTTGTTGCATGGGCATGTCCTCAATTCAAGCCCGTGGTGATATCCACTTGGGAAGCATAAAAGATATTTTATCGTTCCAGCCCTAAAGCTGAACAATGAGGACTGTGTCCGGCTGCTTTTCGCGTTCTGTAAGTAATCTTGACCGAGCTTCCCTAAGTTAAAATGCAGATAGTCTAAAACACTACTTTTCTTACTCTCGGCCAGTAATCTGTCTGTTTCAGCTTTCTCCAGTAATAAATGCTTCACTTGCTTCCTACAAGCAGCAGTCTGTGGCTCTCTTACCAAAAACTTTTCTATTTGGCCCACACTTTACAAGAATATTTTGACATAGACCAACCAGGGAACCCTTATCGCAGGCCAGACAATGATTGAATAAGCTCTTTGTTAGTTTGGCACCTTCTGCACTCCAAACGGATAGCCACAGGGTAGCCAGGTGGCTCTGAATAGAGTCGCTCAGATAGGTTATGCCCAGCTCCCTACGGCAAATGAAATGGGAGGAAGATGCTGGGGCTGATACTAAGCTTCTCAGGAAGCGATTTCCTCCCTCTGGAGATTTGTAGACGCACCCAGTCCCCATACGCCTGCACAATAGGTTGCAATCGGAATGCACTGCGATAGATCTATTTGCAGTAAGGGTTTCAGGGGCCTTCCTCCCTTTGATGATGGCAAACTAAGCAGTGACCAGATGGATCTTGAACATTTTACTCTGCACTGTGCTATATGCTGAGCCCATGAGCCTGAAGTACTGACATTAATCCCTAAATACGTAAAAGTGCTAATACTAAATAAAGTGATTGTGCCTACAGTAATAGAATATAGTTTTGTGCTCTTTGGACCACATGACATTAAAATTGATATGGCAAAATTTGTCGACAGGTTAAAATCAGCCATAAAATTCACAAAGGAGTGAGTTAAACGTCTCAAAGCTTTAGGGGTTCGGGCAATTACAAGAGCATTATCCGCGAAGAGGGGTACCACATACTAGGGGTATGTCAGGGGTGCTCTTAGTAAGTTCTGCACTCAGCTTATTTATATACAAGATAAACAATAATGGTGCTAGTACACATCCCTGCCGGACCCCCGGTTACTGTTGGTTTCATGGACACTCCCCCCTTACTTCCAAACCTTACATGGGCCATAGTGCCTGTGTGTAAAGATATCAACAAGTGCACTAATGAAGGATCCATTCTTAAATCAATAAGTATCTGCCATAGTTTTGTCTGGTTTACACAATTGAATGCCATAGTTAGATCCATAAAAGCCAGATACAGGTTCAATTGTTTAGCCACTGTATACTTCCCAATAATTGGGCTTCAGTTTAGGCATTGCTCTACAGTGCCTTCATTTATGTAGATTACCCATGCACACATGGACATTTGGGTTGTTCTTATTTTTGAAGAATACATTGCTAAAAAGTATGGCAAACAGACACTTCTTGCAGGTGGAAGTGGCAGGTGGAAGGTCCATGGTTCCTGAAGTAATCTGGCAACTATGGACAACACTCCCTACTCATTCCCCTCTTTAGCTTATCGCCCTCTGTTGGTGAAATGTGTCTCCTGAACCAGTGCTATGTCAGAACTTTTGTTCTTAAAGTAAGTCAGGGTTCTCTGCCACTTGACATAACTGTTAAGTCAATTAACATATAGAGAAAGTATATGAACTGAGATAGGAGAGGAGGCAGTCGTGGCCATGATCACCCAGGTAGCCTGGGGTGATGGCGCAGTAGGCCCTCTTTGTGTGTCAGATGTGTAAAAGGAGCTACAGATGTCTGGGAGAAGCATCAAATGCGACAGAGGAAGAGAGGGACTGCAGGCCCTCAGGATTGAAGGAGGGGAGTAGTAGGGTATCGGGGAGGAGAAAAAAAAGCAGAGAGAGGGAGTGTCACGGATGGGTACAGAAGTAGGGAGAGGGGTTTAACATCTTGTCTGTGAGCCTTACTCTATCCGCCCTCCACAGAGACTCTTGAGTTGGGTGTTGTGTCTATGTCCCTAATTTGAACAATATGGAGGGGCTGTGCTCAGCCCAGAAGTGCCGGCAGCAAGCATGCCTGATGGAATTGAGGAACAGTGCTAATGCGGCCCCTAAATATGTCCACAGTGGAGGGCCCTGGGGCAGTGCCTGAATGACATAGTAGCATACAACTGACATCAGGGGGCTCCTGGAGAGGATCTTGGATGTAGGTTCCCCAGCTGAGGCAGTCATCATAAACTTACGTACTACCAAGTGTACACAACATAGAAAATTATATCCCAGGAGCACATGGGCAGAAGTCAGGCTTCTTGTATACCCAGGAGCCAAGGAGAGGACTCCAAAGGAGAAAGGAGGCCATCATTAGAGTTCCCAGTGGGGTGGGCATCTGTTTGTTATATATCTGTTCAGTGGAGCGCTCTGCGTCTTCACACTTTATATCTATTGGAGGCAAGCCGGATTTGTCTTGGTCCTGCATGAGGTTTTAATCACTCTATTAAGGTCCACTCTGTCAGACGTCCTGAGGTGTGTGGTGCGGGGCCTGGAGCAGGAATCCGCCCAGTTCCATTGTTAATCTTTCCCAGTGGTTATGCAGATTCTAGTCACCTGTTGCAGTTCCTTGGTGTTCCATTTTCATTGAGGTGGGCCCCATTGCATCCAAGATGTCAGCCAAGCAATGGAATTCCAATTTGCAGCCCTTTTTGGGTGATGAGCATCACTTTGGGGTTGAGGAGGCCGTATTTGACATTACGTTGTCAAAGATGGGGTTGGCAAGGGTAGGAATTACTTGTGCTTTACTGCTGTTTTGTGAACAGTCAAACGGATATGTTGGCTGTCCAGCTGGAAGGGGCACTCATGCTTTTTTCGCCGCCTTTATGATGGCCCATAACTGGGTGTGACGAAGGAGTTGTGACACGCTATGATCGCGCAGTGTTGGTAGGCACTGATGGCAACATAGCCTGTTGGCCCTCTAAAATTGCAGAGGCTCAGAAAAATGAAAGTTCAAGAGACATAGCAGCACAGACTATAGGAAGGCAGTCATGTCAGTCCCCTTAGCCTCCTCCCGCACCCCGAGGATGCAAATATTATATCGCCAAAGAGGTTCTCAAGGATGATGATTTTCTGTTGGACACATCAGTGTTCTGTGTCTCCGTCGGGTTGCTGGTTCACTAGTCTGCTGAGATCATCCAGACTGTTATCGCCTTCATCCAAGTGTTTGTGGACTGTAGTAAAATCAGTGTACAGGGCCTTTATTTCCGGAGACAGTTTATTGATTGTAGTATCAAAATGAGCCATTTTGGATCCCTGGCCTGACATTTTATTCAGAATCGTATCGAGCACCATGTGCTTCTTCTGAAAATGAGAGTTGGCGTGACACTTTTAGGACCAATGTGGCAGTACAGGGATCCGTAGCTAGCTCGGGTGCCAGGGGTATGAGAAAGGTGATCACAGGGATTTAGAGAGTCCTTTGAGGCCTTTAGTCAGCCAGTGGTGAGCAAGGCACACTTGATGTAGAGCAGTGATAGCCCAGGTATCAGAGACAGCCTGTTATGCAGGCACTCTGGGCAGATGTCCATGACAGGGAGGGCCTAACTTGTAGATCAGCTTTCACGATGCAGGGAGTGGTCTTGATTTCACTGGACAGTAGATAGTGGCCACACCATACATGGGGGGAAGCAGAGTCACCAGAGAAAAAGATGCACGAAATGAGGGTAGTCACTCATTCCGGATCTTGAGAGATCTGTCTAGGAATCTGCGGGATGAGATCGAGGCGGTGGTTGGACTCGGGGTACTGGGCTTCAACGAGGATAGGAAAAGGGTGGATCAGCCTTTAGCAGCAGAAGGGCTTGCCTGTCCTAGGTGAAAATGTCCCAAATATAAGCAGTAATTAGGTCTGCCTCCCCCAAGTCAGGAACTGCAGGGGTAGCCGGGGAGATGGAGTCCCTGGGGGACATGCATGCCAACATTTCAGAAGAGGAAAGCTTTAGATTTCTAAAAAATAATTGGGAGACTGTATTTCTCCCATTGACTCCTATTGAAGGAGAGGCAATTTCAGGTGGGAGGCAGCCAACATAAAGCTATTTTTGGCTGTAAAAATCCAGAGTCTCCTGCATGAATACGGTCTATTGGTATGTGTGGCACACAGACAAATGCAAGCCGCCACTAGTGTGCCAGTACATGTCATGGGGGGGTGGGGAACAGGAAGCCCTTAAGGAGCTAGCAGTGCATCCCAGCAGCAGATGGTTCGTATTTGGTGGTCTGTCAGCCACCACTTTAGTGCCTGCATAGCTACTGGGCCATGTCAAATGGGGTCCGGTAATGGAGGTCGGCCGGACAGGGGGAAAAGGAGTCAGAGCTGGATCTGCAGCCAGGAGGTTCCTCAGGTCAGTACAGCAGGCATCTGCTTCCTGGAGGCCGGCTGGACATTAGAGAGGAAGTGGCCCAGGTCCAGCAGAAGAGGCCACGTCACCCACGCTGGCCGCAGAGGACACCTCTCCAATCTTGGGAGATCCGGTGGGCTTTCTCAACATGCGCACATGTCTGAAAGTGAGCTCTCTCTTCAGGTGGGTGGTGGGGGGCTGCCTGTGCTCCTCTGCCCCCCCCCAACCAAGACCCCATCTGTGGGTAGCAGCACCTCTGTTGAGTCCCCAGGCGCGACAGCATTTCACAGAGCCCTCATCTTGCACTGTTGCTTGCTCTCTCCTCGACATTTTCAAACTTTTAGATTGGCTAGAGGTTTCTTGATCATCCAGACAGTGCAGGAATTGAGCTTGTTATTTGAATTATTTTGGGTAAATACAAAGTGAAATATATTTCTGAATGAAGATACCAAAAGTAAAGGACTGTGTTCAATATAATGAGACAGATAACTTTCTTCTCCATTACTTATGTAATTACGTCCATGTAAATATATGTTTGATTCGCCCATCGAACTTCCAGGAACAAAATTCCAGGAAAGCCCTTCCCAGGGAGTCTTGTCAGTGCTGCAGTTGAGGAAAGGGCAGATGATCCACAACCAATCACACTTAGTTTTGCTTTCAGCAGCAAACGATTTTAAACAGTGATTTACCAGAAATGTTCCAGGCCTTAACCAAAGTTAGACTGTCAAAAAGGGACTCAGGCACAGTCCAATGTACTGGTATGACAGGTCAGTGTGCAGGCCATTTTTTGGGCTGTTTGTAGGCCTGTTTTCTGGATCAGTTTTTACTGATGATTTCATTGATATTGATATAACCATTGCCTGCAGCAAGCAAAATCCTACAACGTTTATAATTCAAAAACAATTTAAATGCAGAAACATATTCAGCATATAGTAATTAATACATGACGCACCTTGGAAAAGAGAAAGTAGATACCCACTGTTTGAAACAGGAAATGTCTATTTTATTCATAGTGCCAATAATAAAGGTAAAGCATTACCAAACAAGTAGTCGTCAGGAGGTTGCTCCAAGAGAAAGAGGAAGTGAAAAAGAGGGTGCTCTTGTGTGTGATAGAGTTGAAAAACACACAATGAAGGTAGTTCGAAAGGAGGTTACAATGATTTGACATATACAACTGGTTGTGACATTAGCACCAGTTGGTTGTGGCCTGTCCACAAATCATCATTTTTCTTAATTCAAAATAATTCATATGACGTTGCAGCTTTCCTGCCGCTTCCGTGACGGACGGTCGACTGAGTTCCTTTGAACAAATATAAGAATAGGGTGATTTATTCACCATCTACCGGATCCATACTTCTTGGTTGATTTGACCTTCCCGGCCTACCTCCTCCAGTGTTTTTGGGCCACCCTTACCGCAACAGTGATGCAGACTATGCGCCCCTGGGAGCTGGCAGCAGGGCCCTCCAACGCCAGGCACCTGATATAGGTTGCCCCTCTTCCTTCCCTGTCCTGAGGAAGACCTGCATGCGGAGGTTTTAAAGTACCCCCACGCCTCTAGTCGGGTCGAAAAGTCGACATCTACCCCCAATAAGGACCTGTACCATATGATACTACCACCCCGTCCCTTGAACAGATGATACATTTCTCTGCAACGTCATATGAATTATTTTGAATTAAGAAAAAATGATGTTTTGTGGACAGGCCACAACCAACTGGTGCTAATGTCACAACCAGTTGTATATGTCAAATCATTGTAACCTCCTTTCGAACTACCTTCATTGTGTGTTTTTTCAACTCTATCACACACAAGAGCACCCCTCTTTTTCACTTACCTCTTTCTCTTGGAGCACCCTCCTGACGACTACTTGTTTGGTAATGCTTTACCTTTATTATTGGCACTATGAATAAAATAGACATTTCCTGTTTCAAACAGTGGGTATCTACTTTCTCTTTTTCAAGGTGCGTCATGTATTAATTACTATATGCTGAATATGTTTCTGAATTTAAATTGTTTTTGAATTATAAACGTTGTTTGACTTGTTACGCGAAAAAGAGTCCTAGGACCAATTGTTGTTCTATATCATACGATACCCAGGTCCATGGACATTGATTGGGTTACCCCATTAATTTATAATGGCAAGCAAAATCTTCCATATCTTGCAAACCACTTATACAGCGTGGCTTTACAAGTTCAAAACTGATCCATCCCACAAACCTGGGCGACATTTTTTAAGCTATCTAATTCACAAATGGGGATCAGTTTTATTTATTTGCCCGGGGCAATTTCCTGTCCCAATCCGAACCTGGCCTTACCCATACAAATGTGTGCAAGTTGATTAACTGAATATTGATCTATCAAATTGTTTTGTACAAGCCTGGCTAGTGAATAATATCCGCCTTATAGATCTGATGACTATCATGAGACATCTCCTGTTACTGCCTTTCTACATCCTGGGTTTCCATGTATGAGGTGAATCAGGGATCTTCTGATACATGTTCAACTCCTAGTCCCATCAGATGCACTCAGAGAAGCATACAGCAAGACAAACCATAATAAGTCACAAAATAAATACAGGAAACAAAAGTTTTTCTTTGGGTACCACTTGTGGTGTTGTCGCTTGCCAGGGTGACCCAATGATTCCTAGTTCTGTTTCCTGTTCAAGCCTTCTTCTTTCACCACCCTACACTTCCTGCCTCTTTAACGTACTCTTTGAGATTCTTTTTCATTCCTATTTTCCTCACTTTCTCACTGTTTTCTATCCTTCTCCAGTTTTCTCCCTTTTCCAACTTTCAGGCTCTTCCGCAAAGTCTGATGGTGACATACAAGATAAGTCATAGTCCCCAAAAATGAGTGGCAGGGCTCACGATTGACAGCTACAGGGAGAGAGCATCCATGAACGATGTCACAATGCATCTCAAAACCAAGACTGGCGGTATCAAACAAAAGAATATTCTAAAATGTGTATTGTTGTGAGTATTAGGGATGCAGCACTGTTAAAAAAGAACTCTTCTGTTTGCTTCTCTGGATGGTCTCTTTAAGCTCTACAGCAGCACAGACATCAAATAAGACCATGCATGATAATGCAGTCTGCTTAGATAGATTTCATCTTTCAATGGAAATTGTGATGAAAGTGACCTCCAGCTGGACACCATGGAGTATCACTAGCAAACAGAGAATAATGACCCAGCAAATAGTCTCTCTTGGTCGCCCTAGAACTGGCAGCGATAACACAAGGAAACCCACTGGTAAGCTGGAGTAAGGACGGCTGTTAGATAAAAGGTAGGGGCCACCAGCTCATGCCCAATGACAATGACCCGTGTAGGACCTTCTTTCCAGGCACAATCCACCCAACCCCTATTGCCTTCAGAGACGAAGATGTTTCACCACTAGTCATTGCATTCTTTGCTGCTCTTCGCCATTGTTATCAATAGATGCTGATTTGCCTTCTCTTCCTAATCTGTCCCCATTTCTTGGCCAAGATAAAACTGGCAAGAGATACAGTTTCTGCCCAAGGGTCAATTAAAAACCTGGGAGTCATTTTAATTACACTGGAGTAACCAGAGTAATTTTGGTAATTCCGATTTACTCTTTGATGTGGAATTATGGATAATAATGAGATTTTGCTCGCATAATGAAGAGTAATTTGGAAGGAAAAAATCCAACCGCAAGGGCACATTTAGCGAACATGAGTGGCTGCTCCCACTGCTGTTTGTGTTGTCTTTTGTGTTAAGAAATGTGCGTTAAATGCAGCGAGTAAGTTGGTGAAAATCCTACTCGAGGTGCGCATTTAGCAAGCGCCTGCTCATGCTGCTATTTGTGTTCTGTTGCATTTAGCATTATTCTTAGCACCAAAATGCAATCTTGTGTGTATTTTGGAAGCGAGGGGGCCATTTTTGCTTCAAGAAAATAGCACTAACTGCTGAATTACTCTTCTTGCATATTTCGGGGTAATCTCACAGAATGTTTAGGTTATTCCATGTGATTACACAACCCAGAAAAGTGAAAATGAATCCAGTATACAACCTACTCCCATTCCAGAAGAGGGTTGGAACACCAAACTGGCATTCCAATAACAAGATCCATGTAACAATAGCATGCGGCAATTAGAAACACTACAACCAGACTTGGCAATAACACTGTATATGCATGGTCTAGCAATACAAATTTCTCTCTCCAATTTTTTTTTTCTTCTTATAAAAATCAGCCAAATATTTCATGATTGTGCATAAACATGGAGGGTATTCAAGTCTACAAACTGCATGTTTTATACGAAGGGTCAGGGGTCTCTAGAAGTCAGATCCTGCGTGTACTTGTCCTACTCTTGTTTACTGTTCCCTATGCTGGTCCAGCACACTTTATTTTAATTGCTATCATGGTAAACAGAATGTTTCATTAGTATATCTCAGGGCTTCTAGGCGTGACCTGGCTGGTGTACCTGCAGACACGAGTTCTCGTAGTCCATCTGTAGATATGATTTTTTTTTTTAATGCACATACATGTACCGTGGGGAGCACAAGAATGACTGCTTTTGAAAATGACATTAAGCACAATCTGAGTGTGTGGGTGCATCCTGTGAGTGAACATCAGATCGATCTTACATAGCATACTTGCCCAGGTAGCTCATTGTCACCCAGCCGCGGCCGCTGCAGGTAAGAGCGGTGGGGCGGTGGGGCCGGCTGGTGGGGATTTCGAGAGACGACCACCAGGGAAAATTAAATAATTAATTGTCCCTCGCGGTCGTCTCTCGAAATCTCTCCCAGCCGGCCCCACCGCTCTTACCTGCAGCGACCACAGCTGTTGTCACCTCTGCTACAGTCCCTCCAGGCCAGTTAGCATCAAAGCCCACAGGAGCATTGCCTGAGCTATTATTAAATATTTTTATGAAGACTATGAATGTAGAACATACAACTTATTTACTTGCAAAATCGGGTTCTCACAACAGGGCTGCCTTTATATCTTTACAATCTTGTAGGGCAAAAGAATGAGCATTGTTATTTTTTTTTCATTTATGTAGGGTGGGTTGGGCATCTGGTCTGGTAAATGGTTATTGTAGCTTACCTATCGGAGCTTACCATTTCTGTAACCTTTCCGCTGCCATCAGCGGGCCTATTGGTAAGGACCTCAAGAACTGCCCCTTCTGTTGACTTCAGAAGAACCTCTAGTAAGGGTCTGAGGCACAGCAACCTTTTTTTCTCACCTCAGAGGGACACCTAGTGAGGACCTGTGGTACTGCATCCTTGTGCTGCTTCAGCATAAGGAAGTAGTCGCAGATAAATACACCACTGTTTAGGAAGAATGGGGAGAAAAATAGTGTAAGCTTCATAAATGCTATCATTTAAATATATAAATGGCTCATTGTAATATTAGCAAATGCTGCGTTTTTGTTGATATCTTTGCAAATGGAATGCGGCTTTGTAAATGAACAATAATGCAAATATCAGTATGCACGGAGGATTAGTAAAGATGCTGGCGGCAACAACAACATGCACTAAACCTTACTGAGTGATGGTGCAAATCTGACCTACACAGCCAAGTCTTGTAAGTAACAATGTAAATTGACCTGACATCAAGATTTCTCAGTGCACACCATAACAACCATTCAAGATGGAGGAGTGATGGTGCAAAACTAAACACACACCAATTATTATTCAAGGATTAGGCAAATTTAAACATACTCTAAGGATTGATGACTGATGGCGCAATTCTTGACATATGGTGGACAGCCTTGCACAATGGTACTCAGTCATAGGTACTACTTGCACTGGCATACTGGTGGCAATTTATGGCATCTCGTGGGCACTCGTGTAACATTGACACTTGCATTACTTGCAGTAGCATAATGCAGCAATTCTTTTTATGTATTGTGGTCTTTCTTGGCAAGACGGTCTCTCTTATTGGTGTAGTGACTGAACTGGCAAACTGTTGGTAATTCTTGGTATTTTATACCACAACTTCTGCCAAAGTATGAGACCACAGCCCACAGGTATGCTGTAACCTGTTGGAATCCCTCCATGTACTCACTCCGTAATCCATTTATATATGCTCAACAATATCACAGTGTCCATCGCAATGCACTCACTATTTCAACCAACCATTAATGCTTCTGTAACCTCATTCATCCTATACTTATCAATGCACTAGGTCACTTACTCATTTATACATCTATTTACTCACTCTATTTGATGTCACTCAGAACCCCTTGATGAAAAACATCCCCGTTATTCATGGTTATCAATCTATAATTCAATTTTTTAATGAAATAGAGTAGTTTATCCATATTAAGGTGACCCACAATGGAACAGAAACGTGGGTTCACATGTACATTGATTGTTATGTAAAGCAGGCCTATAAAATTGCAACTTATTCTGTCACCAACTAATATATATTTGGCGATGAAGGGCGTCTATGATGGTCACTGTAAGATGAGGTGTTGCCTTTCCAATTTACAGATACAATGGCTTGTTGGGTATTATAGCTCCAGCTTGTCAGCGAGGCTTGTGTTTAAAACCAGTTTTAAAAAAGCAGAATGGCTGCTGTACCCTCAATTAGGGGCACTTGTATATTTTATGTGATGGGTTCTTGTAACGAAATTTGTGCTAAATTACTCAATTTTTAAAAATAGCGATTGGCTGCATAAACAAATAAACAAAATTTGCTGACCTATGAATGTTGATTTAATGAGGATTTCAGCTATTGTCTTTGGTTGCAGTTGTTGCTGTGTGCTCATTTTTATGTGTCACAGCAAATAGCGGTAATTCAAATAAATAAGGTTGTTATTATTAAACAAGTAACTCTGGTTCTTTTCAGCCCTGGCAATTTTGTTTCACAGTCAGTGTGATTACATCAGCAAAACATTGTCTGTTTTCCCCGCAGCAATGTGCAGTCAAACAGAGCCTTGGATTGTATCCAAGAATAAAACTTGTTTCCTTAGCTCAGGTTTTTTTTATTATTTGCGTTCCATCCTTTTCCCTGGGGGGGCGTTATCCTGCAGGGAGTAGGTGCCAGAGAACATGCGGCTCTTAAATTTGACAAGCCATTGCCTCCCAACGGGTTTCCAGTGTAGACAGAGCTTAGTTGATGGCTCCCCTGCTACAAGCTATTGTCTGTTCACCTCGTATAGGGAGTCTTTCTTTTAATGAGGTTAGCCACTCACTGGCATGTAGCGCGTGGCCGATGGACACAAAGTCATCAATTAATAAATTGTTGCAGCAGTTCATTTGTGACAGGGCTTGACGTGTCATTGCGAGTCAAAGGCAACAACGGTTTTCAAAATGGCGTCCTGAGGCAGCTGGGGACTGACATGGAGGGCTGATACAGTGCTTAATTTGAGTCGGTGGCTTCCAGTGCCCAGCACCGGCACTTAATCATCAACACCATTGCTTTTCATGAGCACCAGTTAAGGACACATTCATTTATGGTAGGCACGGGGAGATTAAGTGATTTGCCCAGAATCACAGGATGTTGAGCTGACGCCGCGACTCGAACCTGGTCCCCCAGCTCCAAAGTCAACAGGTCTGGCCATTACGCTACATGCTCTCCACACTTTCAGGGTTAGTAATAGGTTGTGTTTTAGGCGGTGCTAAAAAGAGAATTGGGCTGGTGCAAGCTGCCTCTGGACGAGAGCCCTGGTATTTAATTTTTTTACAAATTAACCACTGGGCTGATACTTCCATAAGACTATCTAAGGCATCAACCTTGGGGCGCCTGCTAATGGTGGTACTAAAGTACTGCATGAGGGCCAAAATGCCTTTGTTAAATGGATAGAGAGTAGCACTCCAGGAAGCAGAATTCGGCTTTGAAGATGGTGCTTCAAATCCTAACAGTTCCTGCTTCTATTGATATATTGCCTGATCACGTTTCATCAAATGATTCTAAACCCAATGTATGTGCTATGTGAACTAAGCAGTTTGAATCTAGTATAATAACCGCATTTAAACTATTTGTAATAAAGGGATTTTAAGTTGTTTTTTCCTAATCCCACAATTCAGTCTAACCATATTTTACAGGAGTGAGTCACACGCTTTTCATTGAAATCGTAGGAACTGGGCTCAGTTTCCTAACGAGTGAGGGTCCAATCCCACCCAAGTCATGCTAAAATGCACAAGTGCCACCAGAAGTTACAGATCCCGATTCATGAAATTACATCTGTATAAATTTACAAATGGATCTTACAATGAAGAAAACCCATCAGGTGAGTGGTTTAGAGGAAGGCAATGCTCCCTATAGCAAAATGAGTCCATTGGGACAAACATGATTGGAGTGGGGGGGGGGAGGGTCCCAGGGGTTCTACCTATATGTCTGCTATGAACTTGTGGTTGTGGTGGTGCCTAACTAGCCAAAGGGCTACCCAGTCCCCTCCTGGCTGATGACAACCTAGTGTGAAGTGTGGCTTCTAGCTATCCCAGTGAGCACTATTCTGCACGCTGCCAACATGGTGAGACCCTTCTCTTGGTGTGTGGAGCGCATGAGTGCCCCCTAGCTCAAGAATGTGCAGCTGCAGAGAATCTGCTGAATCAAGGTCAGCAGAAGCAGGTATACACCTCAAGTGGTTTTATTTTTGTATATTTATGCAATTCTCCAAAATTATTCAAAATGCGCGAATCTGTGAGAACGGTAGGTCTAAGCCTACAATTCATGTGCAAAAACTCCTAAATATGTGCCCATGCGAAAAATTTGTTTCTCAGAAATAACGGATATAATCTGGAAAACAAATTTGCCAGCAGAGAATCTTACCCGACTGATAAATTTACACCTCAAACAAATCAAGCCCATCATAGATCTTGTGCTGGGGAAAAAGCATCATAGTACAGTGTTGCCCACCAGAACTACAAATTCCACCAGAAACACTGGCATCTTATGCAGGAGTGTTATCATAAAAGACAGAGGGGCATAGCTAAGTGTTACCGTAAAGTACTGGGTGCATTCAGTAGCTGCAACATGCTGCTTAAGCATCCCCTGGAGGTGCTAAAATAGCCAAGGTACCACTCAAAATAAGAGGGTACCACATGTACCATCAGGGTAGGGCGAGGCGTCAACTCCGGAGTCACATTAATAATTTCCCTGGTACTATGTTAAAGAGGCTAGGCCATCACTCCCTTGAGGATTCCTGTGAGAGTACAGTGATTCACACAATCACATGATTCTGTGATCCCATATGTGTCTGCCAGCGGTGGTTCTGCCGTCGGCCACACTGGCTTCCCCTGCAAGTAGGGCAGGCAATGGCAGAGGTGGGGTACGCGCACATCCAGTGTTTTTAGCAGACATGTCACTGCTGCTCCCTCCAAAGCACTCTCCCTTAGTTTATCTTCAGATTATGGGCAGCAGCTCAAGAATTGATTTGCCACTGAAACACTTGGTTCCACACTTTGCGGAGTTCATCAGCCACAATAGATTGAGCACCCTTAAACAGAAATACACCCACACAAATAAATAATTAAATACATTATTTCAGGGATTCCTCTATAGAAAACCTTGACAATGATTTCAACACTAACAAGAAACTTGTACCATCTCATTCCTTTACACGTATATTTTTTTTTACCAGTCTCCTCGTAAACATACCACAATAATATTAACTCTCCCCACAATCCTATAACTAAACTAAAACTGAAGCTTGCATTACCAATTCCTGTTAGGGTCTGAATATATGCCTATTGGAATGAAATCCTTAGATGGGATACAGCTCCGCCCTATCACAACAAACCTTGTATTCCAGGTGCAGGAACACCATACCTGATTTTACTGGCAGAAAACCAGGCCCATAAAATCAAACAAGGAACATAGCCTTACCCTCAGCAACCATTAACCCCCAGGGGTGGCTTCTCCATTAGGGCGAAGGAGCGTTGCCCAACTGCTTTCTCGCAATACGAGAAGCCGAAATATAAAATGGTAAAACTACCATTTTATATTTCTGCTTCTCGCACTGCAAGAAAGCAAAAGTGTTTGGTTGGGGGCGGCGGGTGGGTGTTTGGGTCTGCGCTAGGGCAGGGGAGGAGTGGTTTGCCCACTGCTGAGGGCGCTGACTGTTTGGTCAGCCCCAGGGCCAACCAAACCAGTCATGCGCACTCTGCCCTTTCTCCATGTAGGCTGCAATGGAGCCTACATGGAGAAAATGGCCTCCCCATAGGCGCCTAGCTGGTCGGCTTAGGGGAGGGGGGGGAGGGGAGGGAGGCTGCGTACCTGCTTCCTGGATAGCAGGAGAGCAGGTCAGGAATGACGACGCCGGACCCGGGAAGGTAAGTTTATTTTAAAATTAACCCCCCCCGCGCGCGCGACCTCCCCCCCACCCGCTTGTCATGCCGGCCGCGACTGTTAACCCTGCTTATAGCAGGATTGTTGCATCAAATGCTCAAGCTGTCAGCAGGGGTGTACCTTTGGGGAGGAGGAGGGTGTTTGGGGTACTACACCCCCTAATAAATGTATTATTTAATAAATAGTTGGGTACAGGAGCTTTCAGTCGGGTATGGTAAGTCTGTTCAATTTCACCAGGGATTTTAAACTCACTCTAACACACACACTCACTCTCGTCTCTGTTTTGAAGATCTTAAAACATGGTTATTTTTTAAAATTCTGTGTTAAGTATACCCTCACAATCTGCACTTTTTTCCCTTTCCACTGCCCCTAAAGCTCCCCTCATTCTCTGCTTCCCATATAATGATTAACATAATATGGAGTGTGATTGTTCGAAAATCTGATGCTCTCCTCCCCTCCTCCAAAGTCTTACTGACCAAGCTACACCCCTGGCTGCCAGCCCAAAGCTTCTCTCGTTTGTGCCCCTCCCCCCATTTACCATCTACTTATAGCAGATTAGTACATAGTAATTCGGAGGCTATAGGTCATTCCCCATTCCTGACAAAAACAAACTGAATAATCAGATTTAGGTGCAGGGATAATGTGTAGAATCAAATAACTGTACACAGTGAAACCTTGCACGTAAATCCAGCACTCTCTGAATCGGGGCATTAATTTAACCCCCAAAATCAAACTATGAACACAAACATACTGTTAAACTAATCCTAAATCAAAATCTTGTTTTATCACAGACATTTACCCTAATCCGTTGCTTTTACATAATCTTATACTAATTACCCCTATCCTGATTGTAATATCTTTAAACCCTTTATAACAATATTTCCTTATTAACTAATCTAAAAAAATACTTTAACTGTTTTTTTTTTGTGGAAGCCTAAAATGATGTTTTTTAGGACTTTGTCAAATGATTTTTTTCCTGTAAAAGTATTTCACTGTTATTATCTTTTTTTTCTTTCTGTTGGGTTCTCTATAAAGAGATTTTGTGCATGTTTTTCTGTAACAAATCAATCCCAAACTAGATCTCTCTACACACAGAAGGGATCCAGTAACTCTTCTTTTGCCATTCCTTTATTCATATTAAGTTATTTATTTAGGAGATCTATATAGCACAACGTGTCTCTCAACAGTTACTTCAGAGTGCTCAAATAAGTATTTATAGCTTAGTTGGGTCCAACATATTCTAGGGCATGGCTCCTACTTGGTAGTCTGGACTCACTAATCCCTTATTAGTATTTAGGCGCAATTCTAGATGGATGCGATTCTTTGTCGGATTCCCAGGGCCGCTTCTGTCTCTGGCCATTTACGAGATTTGCATTGGCTCAGGGTGGAAAATCGAATCCGATTTAAAGCTCTAAGTTATATGTTTAAAATTAAAGCGGGGACTGCACCTCAATACCTACGCTCCTTAACCTACCCATACGTTCCTTCCCGATGCCTACGTTCATCCACCCAGGGGAGGTTTTCTGTGCCAAGATTCAGGCTGTCCCGGATGGGTGGTCGATCTTTTTCTTATCTCGGGCCCTCACTCTGGTATGCCCTTCCCATAGCCATTCGGAATGAAACAGTTTACGTCCAATTCCGCAAATCAGTGAAGACCTGGCTTTTTAACAAGTAATTATTGCTGTTAATTTTTTACTATCTGGTCTCCATTTGCCTGGCGCCGGGAAACCCTTTTTGGGTAGCTGATGCGCCTTACAAATTAAATAAATAATAATAAATAAATAATGGATGAAGTTATGAATGAAAAAAGTGTTGAGGTCATCTAGGTATGAAGCGGAGGTGGACATTCGAAAATAGCATACAAAACCATTTGCTTAATCAAATCAATTTGTTCTAAAATGAAAGGCCAATTTGTGCTGATGTAATACATTTGTGCAACAAGCAATATCTACCTTTTACCAGAGTAATGGCAACCTTGTGTTAGAAACAAAATTGTAATTGATGCTTAAAATATGGTTACTACCTAGACAATTTGCCCTCTATCAATGTCACGGCGGTGTCCAAAACGTCTTTTGGCTAAAGTACCTAAAAATGCCAGTATATAAAAAAGAAGGGGGGGACTGGGATCAAATAAAGGTCCAGTACCCACACTCAGAAAACACTAAGACACTAATGTATGGAGGTACTGTTCCTATAGCAGAAAGAAGGAGGAAGAAGAAGTGGTGGACAAATCCAATGGGATCCTTAGGATTATTTCTTGGTGCACTCACACATCCAAAAAGATGTGATGCTTCATCATAGGACGTGCTCCTCGTATGGCCAGTGCTGCAATGCCCTACGGGTCCCGCTAAGGGTCACTTTATTTGAGATCTTTTTAATTTTAAGCCGTAAAGAAGTATGCCTGTGTAAGGGCACAGAACGTGTGGGGTGGAGGGAGTGTGTGAAATAAGGCAAAGTGAAGCTAAATCTGTCTAACAGATATCAAATTAAGTTTTAATGTGGTGGTTGCCTTGGTAGGGTTAAAATAGATGAAGGGAGGCTATTGTAAGGGCTCAATGTACCCAAATAGCCTAAATGAGTAGATGTGATCAGGTTGACATGTTTAGCGCCTAATAGTCCAGCGGATTCTCAGCGCTTCCTCAGGACCTAGAAAAGATCCATGCCTGCACCTAGGAAGGCTTATTGTCTTCTTATATTTCTTGTTTTACTTAGGTTAGACAATCACTTTATTAAGGTATTTTCCTATAGGGGAGTACCCAACATTATATATATCACTTCCTAGGTGTGGGGTAGGGATCTTTTCTTGGTCCTGAGGAAGTACAAAGGATCCGGCTGGACCATAAGGTGCAAAACATGTCGCCCTGACCATACCCACTCATTTAGGCTATTTGAGTACATTGGGCCCTTACAATGGCCTCCCTTTGTCTATTTTACCCTGCCAAGGGAACCACCAATTTAAAACTAAATTTGGAACCCTTAGACAGTTTAACTTCACTACTACAGCGCTTCAATGCACTGCTGACTCTCCCTCTGCTTGGGACAAGTGGGGGCCGCGCCCGGGCAAAGCTTGGGCCAAGGCTCAGCAGGTCCTGCGCCAGTCAGTGACAGGAAGAGGCAGGGCTACCCCCTTGGCTCTCAGCTTGGTGATAAGCCTGTGTCCAGTTCTAAGAGAGAAGGACCTGTAAAACTTGTGAGTATTCCAAGCGCACTTAATGGGGGAAAAGGAGGGCCACGGAGCACATTAGGGGCTCGGGCCGAAGCCTGAATCAGCAAAAAAATTATGCTACTCAAAATTGTACACTGGATGATATCGACAGCCAAATAGAGGAGGTCGAGAATCTGCTAAATAAAGGGAAAGTGTGAGCAGAGTGTAAGGGTGCAAAATCTAAAATAACTCTTAAAGTTAGTGAAATCACCAATAGCCGTGTCCTGAACTTGACTGCTCCGGATGAAATAGGGATTAACTGTTTAGTAAACTCCTCCAGTCGCAGCTCTCTTTCATAGCAAGAGGTGGTTGAGGCGGGGAAGGGGGGAGGTGTGGGGGTAGGGGAATATAATAAATTTTAAAAAACCACTTACGTTCTGCTGTGCTGCCGGCTTCCCTCTTGGGATTCTTCTTCTCGGGGTCCCTGCACACTGTGCAAACTCATAGACACCAATCAAGATGCTGTTCTAAAGAGAGCAGTGCCGTGATTGGCCTGAGCGGGCTTGTTTAACGCTCACTCAGGTCCTAGGAGCCTGGGCCTCTACTCCACCGAGCTGTACAACACAGCTCAGGTGGAGAGAGATCAAAGTGCGCATGACTGTTTGGACGGTCTTAGACAGCCAGCCAAACCGTCATGAGCACTTTACAGTGTGCGCTACTCCTCCCCCTGCACTCATCATGGCCCCACACAGACTTGGCTGCCTGCAGCAGAAAGAATTTTTTAATAATAATAAAATGTTTTTACTTTCATTTTATTTTTTCCCGTTTCTGTCTGCTGCCTGGCACTCAGCGGGGGGCGAGCTCCCACGCCATAGCGGAGGAGCCACCTCTGACCCCTTCAACAATCCAGCCAATCATTGCTATTGACCAATTACTCCTACCAGAAACATCAGAAAATCTATCCGCTCCTATTTTCACCATTTTGTTCACCAACGGCTTTTCCCCATTAGCTGACCAGACAAATGAACAACCTCCACTAACAAATTTCCGAAGTAGAACCATCAGCTAAATGTTAAGGGTATACAATCTCGCTTATTGATAAATTGAGGAAGGACATTGCTGATATGAAGACCATCGTACAGCTAATGAATCAAAAGGTATCAGATCACTATGAGCTGAATATAAATTTACTGAGTAAATTAAAAACTCATTTAACTGGAACGTTCAAGGTGTGGCAGTGCTGCCAGCACTGCTGGCCATGCCCCGCAAATGTGGGGGGCAAAAACTGCAGGGCAAAGCCAACCTCTACCCTATCTAAAGCTCCCCAAGTCACAGCCAGGCCTGGCTATGGATCTAGCAATGAGCAACGAAGCGATGGGCAAGCGATAAAAACTATCATGCTGCAAGCCATGACTCGAGGGCATGAGACCAATCAAAAGACTTATTTTCCCCTGCCCCGTACTCACAAGCTTTTCAATCAACCAGTTGCAGCAAACAGATCCTCTTGAACTTCCTATCAACTACCTCCTAGGAAATAGGACAATGTACTCTTGGTCACTAACCAGAAGCCTACACCCTTGCGCTGGCAAAATAACCAATTTTCATGACCAATGTCCTGAGACTCAAACCTGACCAAAAGAAGTCAACAGAATCCCTGGTGAACAAGGTTGGATCAGATTCCAAAGACAGCATCTCTAAATTGTGCATTTTGACATTGCTTTTACCCAACGTTTATCTAATCCTAATAAGAATTGGGACAGCTCCAGCTGAGGGAATCTCGCTAGTCAGTGGCCTCCTGGCCTGGGATGCTCGATCGTATCCACCTACAGGTTCTAAAATTCAATTCAAGTGTACCCTATGTTTCCAATCCATAGGAACATCACGCTCTTTTCCTCTGCGCCCTCACAAATTCATGACTCAAGTGCGAAGGGTAGAGTGGATGCGCCTGCCCAAAAGGAAGTAATAGAATCTAGGAGAACAGAGATGTCCCAACTGAACGAAGTTGATTGACTGAAAAGTGTTTCACCCCTGTTTGTTCTACAAGCCTGAGCACCTCCTCTAAGTTCATTAGTAAATGTCAATGCACTAGCACTTTCTGGTGGCACTTATGACTCTTCTACATGCATATGTACTCAGAGCCAATCAGTTGAGCCTGTTTTGTCCCAGCAGCCTCATTTAAGATCTGGCACACGTGTACACTCAACCACTATTGATACCAACTTGTGAGTTTCCATAATGGCAAGCACCGATTATACTATCCGAGACACAACCCAATTAGAGGAAAGGAGCGTTATACCATTTGCATGGTTGTCATGGCATTTAGCCGGCTTATGTGGAAAACTCCCCAACTTAGAGTGGGGCAATTTCATTAGTCATTTTGATGTAGTTGTATTACAAGAGACTTGGGCACTAGAAAAAACTTTCAGGCAAGGATTTACGAACTATAGTGTAGAGGCAGTACCATCTAAAGCGGGTCACCTGTCTGGCAGGCTATTGATTTGGCAAAAAAATATGCCAGATGTCACCATAAAAAAGATTAGAGATAGATAGTAAAGATTTTTTAGGCTTGTGTATTAGTGGGCAGAATGGGCGTAGGGTAAAGGTCTATAATATCTATAACCGTTATACATACAGGAACGACGACTCACCTGCACGAAAATTGTGGGCCCACCACCTTTCAGAGTGTCTAGATAAATCTCTTGTTGTGCTTGAAGGCAATTGTAACACCACGTTCGTGCTCCTGGAAGGGTTAACGCCTATCACTGAAGGGGAATAAAAGCAAGGGGCATTCAGAAATTGGAGGCAAAACCACTTAGTAAGTGGTCGCCAATTGCGCTACAATTGTCTCTTACTATGACCTTCGGTCTGTGTGCTTGTAACGGCAGATTTGGTCAGATAATTTCCTTGCTCCTACTTTTCCAAGAGGGAACAGCCAGGGAAGAATTGACTATATAATTCTAGATATTGATCTCTGGTACATTGCACTAGATTTTGAAATTGTGACTAGAATAGATAGCGGTCACAACCCACTCAAGTTGATAATGAAAGAAAATTTGTTTACGATTAATATAAAATCTGAATCGATCTTAACACTATCAAATAATAGAAAAGCTGTTAAGTGGTCTAAATTAAGCTTTGACCCAGATACACTATTGCAAATATATGCTGTATATAATAGTACTCTAGGCCCATTTGAAATCTCTCCATCTAATGAGATTCCCTTAGGTAAACTGCACAACGACCTGTTCAAGGCTTTATAGTCCCCATGTACTAAAGGATTGAAGAAGAGTAAGGGAAGAGCAAACCAATCCCCACCCTGGTTCTTGAGTGAGTGTCGTAAGGCCAAAGAGCATCTAATTAGGGTGATCAAACAAGGAGATCTTGATGTAATTAAGCAATATCGTGCAAATTCTAAAACAACTATTGCCTTATACAAGCAGGAATGGATTGATTCCAAATGGCTAGCCCTAATCAAAGTCTCCAAAAACAAAGAACAAAAATCTTTATGGCAGATCTTTTCCCATGGCGACTTAAGTCGAAGCCCTATTGAATATACTGTACAACCCCAGCAATGGGTGGAACATTTTTCGGATATGTATGCTGCAACTTCCTACATTATCTGGGTAGTACAATTGATGACAAATTTACCCTATTTTCTATGGAGGAGACACTTCGGGCCATTCAAACTTCATGCCCTGGCAAGGCACATGGCCCACACAAGGTTCTGGGGGACCTTTTCCGCTTGGAGCACAATGTATGGGGACCATACATAAATGGACTCGCTAATAAAATCATGGCAGGTGACAGTACACCAACTTCCTGACAGAATGGAGAAACTGAATATTCTCCTCATGTTGCGGGAAAACAGCTGGGCGTGGAGCGTTGCCTTTGTAGTAACGTTGATGTGCGCCAGCCTCCATAGCAGACAGGATGTTGGGAGTCAATTTTACCACACGGGGCGTGGTGATCGTACCAAACTCCGCTTACGTTGGTGGTATTTCCCGGACAAAGATTCCGTAAGTGTGAGTCACAACCCCAATGCGCTTTGATGGGAGCCTGGCTTGTGACTGGATGACGTCTTTGTGTCTCGCACCCCTTGCTAAACACTCGACGAAGCAGACGTGCGCAGCAAAAACATCAACAAGAAGGAGGAAATGCATTCAACTTCATTTCCGTTTTTCACTGGCTTCGTCCTCGACACCGGCTGCCAGGACATCGACGCTGGGGAGAGATGACGCACACCTCTCGACCCGGACAGTTCCCTCGGTGCGCCTACGCCAGTGCAACACTGTCCCCTGTGGAGTGCCCAGTCCTCTCCACTGCACAACTTCGCCACCTCGCTCAAGACAAAGACTGTTCACCTTGAAGTTTTACGTGGAAAAGCGGTGACATCAAATCCTTTGCGTGGGTTTTCTGTGGGATCAGCTCGTCGCCATCAAAATGTAGTAAATGTCCTGAGCCGAAGTAGTTGCGACACAAGACTTTATTCAAATACAATATCGATCCCACAGAGAGAGCGAGGCAAGTCACAACATTCGCCAATGGAATCCGCCCAACAGTGTCCCCAACGGTCAAAAACCTCCTGTGTCACGGCGCGAGCCAGAGGGCAGCGCGAGCCGTGACATAACAGTGGGTCCTAGCGCAAAGGGCGTGAGGACAGGTTACTACACACTGCCTGCTCTTAAAAAATATTTTCGCACCCATTCACAAAGGGAAAGGGGTCCCCTGGGTGGTAAACTGGGAGTGTTTTGCGACCACAAATGCGGTTGCAAAACAATGGTACCTGCCATTTGCACTCGCTATTAGGAAGGGACATCCTTGGCACGCCCCTTCCTAATAGTGAGTCGCTAACCATATTTTGTGAGTCGCTAATAGGTTAGCGACTCGTAAAATAGGGTTAGTACATTGGGCAGACCTTTTTTGTGGTCGCAAACGGGCAAAATTCCCCTTTGCGACCGCAAAAACCGGTCATACATCTGGCCCTTGGTCTAGCCTTTGCGACCAATTGGCTCTGCCAATACCTTCTAGCCATGCTATTTAACATCCCCAGTGCTGTGCAACATGGCTATATAAGGGGAAAAAGCCTTCTGTGTCATTCTGTAAGTGCGTGCACCCCCTCAAATGCATGCACACAAAATGACAGCTGCTCTTTTTTTATTTGTCAATTTCATTCATTGGGCAGATGTCTCTTAAAGTTATATGCAATGTTACGTCATGAATGCGTGCAACTAGGTTATCCAACGTGAGTGTAATTATTTCGCTAGTAACGGACAACAGCAATTTACGATTCTCCAAGTTAACAGTCCACAAAAAGAGACCTCATAGACAACCAGTAGGTAGAAAATATATAAAGCAACCTAAAAGCTTTCTTCAGTGAATTAGGGTTTTGGGGCGGTCACCAGACTTTAGAAGCGCAGCGGGTAGTCTCCATCATCTTGTTTAGTTCGCTTATGTTAAACGTTTTGCTCTATTAGCCAATATTAACATTCTGGTTCTGTCTGAGGATATTCTTGTTTGCTGGGCATCAAAATCATGAGCTAGCATAGACTGTTTTGGTCCAAGCGCCATAATTCTATTCTTTGCAACACACATCACTCACCTGTATGACAACACACATCCGCTAAAACAATGTTACATAAAATAGTCTGCTCAAAAAAAGGAATTATGATGCCATACATGATGGAGTTTATTCCTTACATTTCTATCTTGGATTCAGGCATACATCTGTGGCCATTTTTAATAGCAAGTTTTTCGTTTGCACTTTTCTCACCTCTGCGGTGACCTTTTCTGCCACCAAGTGGTCCGTCCATCACCAGGTTGAGATCTATAACCACTACATCGATCTTCCTTTTCAATGAGGTCCAGGTGTTTCTGATAGCCACCAGGCAATCTTGTGTAGTGTCTGCTTACTTTTCAAAATCTCCTTGCTGGAGGGGGTCAGCATGCAATGGTGCTATGGATTTTGCCCATCTGTGGCCCGTTTTGTGTAACTGCTCATCTTATTAGTTTTTGTCTCTAATTGGCTTATCTGGGACCATGTTTTCATTTAACTACACATGCTCACAACACAATTCAGGATGTGAAATCTTCAGCTTGTTGCCAGCAAAATACTTTGCATGGGGAATCCCCACTCCTTGGCCCAGCTCATTTAGAAAGGTGGAGCGAGTACATTGTCCTAGTCTGACTCGAGAGTAAGCCTATCAACTGAGGTGCCCACAAATTAATAAAACTATACCCCTGAACCCTGTATACTGCAGCTATCCAACTTTCACTGTGGTTCCCATAAATGTCAAGCCACACACCCTGATTAGGCAAGCCAAAGGACGATACTGTTTCAACAGCCCACCACCCATTCCCTGCTATACGTAACTCAGCATCCCTAGTCTAGCATATATCCGTCCTAACCACCAGAGCTGGCCACTTCATCACTCCCATAGCAAGCCTCTTCCCACCAGCAGGTCATCATCTGCACTGTCCCCAGAGCCGCGGTTCCCTTGTATCTAGTGCAAGGCCTGCTCCTCTAGCCTCATCAGTGAGGTGTCCTAATAATACAGCCAACTCCCACAAGGATGAGCAGCTAAGTCAAGGTGAGATTCAGTCCCATCAGGGGCCCTAATACCATAAGTGTGGGTTCCCCACTTCAGCCAGTCAGTTTTCAGGATTCAGCAGGTCTGTATCAGCAGGAACCGCCCAGGAGTCATGATGGCCTTTCTGCTCCTAACAGAGGCATTTCCCAATTTTTGGCCTCCACTCACCCATGGTCCCTAGACTCGGAGGTTTCAATCATGGGGCAGCCGTGGCGCCATATCTCAAATTTGGCTGCACAATTCACTGCATCCCTGAGCTGCAGCAGGTCCACACCACCTACCATGGTACTGTGGATTTGCTTAATCATATCTACATCCTCGCCCATTGCTACCTGGCTTCAGACCCAAGTCTATGCCCTCTACCAACTGATGACAGTGGCTCTATTTGAGCCATCCAGGCAGCCCTTGTGACCTTCTAGGTGTAGCATCTTCCCAGCCTGAGCTTATTACACGTCTTTATTCTGCTGCGTGTAACTTCAAACTCAACATTCTTAAGCAAGCTTTCATGGCATTGTGCTCTGACACCTACGTCACAGCTCTACAAAGTCCGTTAGGACCCAAAAAAGTTCAGTTATAAAATATCTCCATCTCCAACTCTGTTTAATAAAAAATATTCCATTTTTTTTACAAATCAACAAATATATATAAACAATAACATTTCTTAAATCAACCTTCTTTGCGCTTTCAGTCTTTCTTTCACTATCTGGATCAGAAGACCAATGAATAAAATGCCGAAAGTGAGAAGAGTCTCTGGTAACAGGCTTCTCAGGATGCTGGACAGTCACTATATGTCCCTTGGTGGACACAATGTGGAAAGGTACAGCATCATATGGAGCATCAGATTTTCTCCTTTGCAGTTGGCGGGCAATCACTAGGTCTCCTTGTCAGCATAGGTTTAATCTTTTCTTTATTAACCAAGTCCTTCATTCAAGTTGATTTATCAAGTCCTTCTCTTTTGTTGATCCACTGAGGTAACTTGGTTGTCCTTGCTCTCCTGAAAATCAAAGTTGCAGGACTTTTGCCCATGGTCGAGTAAGGTATTGAACAATAGGCTCGTAGGGTGGATTTCAACACAGTTTGCGAAAATTGAGCCTCTCAAGAGTTGCACGCTGTACTTCTTTCTTTTGAGTACTCATGAAACACTCAATGAGTCCATTGGCCTGCAGCCACAGAGGTATACTCTGTGATGCCTTACGTTCAGGTGCTCCAGAAAATCGTTGATTTCTTTACTGTTAAACAGCAAACCATTATCAGACTTCAAAATGGCTGGAACGCCCCATGTTGCAAAAATGCCGTCCAGTCTCTCAATAACTCGCTCATGAGTTATGGATGAGAGATGCTCTGTTAATGGAAATCGAGACGACTCATCCACAATTACCATCAGGTGATGTCCATTATCAAGTGAATCAAATAAATCGATGGCTATTCTCTCCCATGCATGCTTAGGGAGTTCTGACATGTTAAGAGTATGTTGAGTAATGTTCGTAGATAGTTAGTTACAAAGACGACAGCCCTTGAGTTCCTTTTCAACCCTCTCATCTAAATATGGAAACCAAACTCTATCTCAGAGAGCTCTCTTGGTGGCAACAGTACCACAATGTCCTTCGTGATCCCCTTCAATGATTTTAGGTTTTAAACTCTCCAGAATTAGGATTCTCGACCCTCGCAGTATAACTCCTTCCTGAGTTATATCAGTTCATCTTTAACATTTTTGTACTTTTGTTATTCACCAGTACTGGGGAGAGGTTGAGTATGTCGATTCGACAACTGATGTGTTATTATATCTTCCAACTTCAGCTTTTCCACTATCATGGCTCATGTCAGTGATGATCTGGGCTAACGATATGGCAGCTGGCATATTTGACTTTACAATGTAATTAATGTAGGCACCAGCTGTCTTGGATGGAGTACCTTGACCTAGCATAGGCACATTGGAAAAGTAGTCAGCGGGGTTTTCATCCTTCCCTGGACGATGTAAAATGGTGTAATCATACTCTTGTAATCAGAATCCCCACCGTTCAATGCGAGGATGCATCTTGGCTTTTGGATTGCGAAAGATCGTCAATAAAGCTTGATGATCAGTTACCAGCATAACAGGCTTTCCATACAGAAATACATGGAAATGTTCACAAGCCCATCCCATGGCCAAACTTTCTTACTCGGGTTGAGAGTAAGCACGCTCTGTTTGGGACAAATTCTACTGGCAAATATGCCTTCGAACATAGGGTGTCCTCTTTGTTGTGCCAGGATAGCATCTAACCCAATGAGGCTTGCATCAACAACAACCTCTGTGCGAAGCTTTAGATTGAAATAGGCCATTTCAGTAGCAGCTTCAATGGCTTGTTTGATTTTCTTGAAACTTCTCTCATTCCTGAGACCACCTGATTTTTTTTTTTCCATTACTCTCATAAGGGAGCACTTATTGTCACAAAGTCTCATATGTATCTTGAACAGTAATTGGCCATACCAGGAAATGAACGTATCATAGAAACATCTTGTGGGGGATCAGCATTAGACAGCGCTTGTACTTTAGCAGGATCGGGTGTCATAACCCCATCAGAGAAGATATAGCCAAAGAATTTTAACTTTGACTTGTGGAACTCACACTTGTCTGAATTCAAAGTTACCATTAAGATATAATGGGGTAACCCATAGAAGTCAATGGACCTGGGTAATAATTGGTATAGGAAAACAATGGTCCTAGACTTGTGTTAAATCTTAGTTGTCTAAAGCATCATGCGGTACATGTATAGTCTAAATCAAAGATGTACCATTAATTCATTTAAAGAGCATTCAAGTATATCCTCAAAAATCCAAACAAGGCACACACTATTGCTTTATAGGTGACTCTTATTTTATTCGGTCACTTTTCATAACATATTATCATCATATTCAATATTCAAGATAGAGAAATGGTTGCTCCAAGGGAAAATGTGAAGAAAGAAAGTGCTCGTGAAGTAAAATAGAATATGCAAGAGGGGATCCAATCAAACAAAACAATGGTTCATCATTTTATATACATTACAATCTCATTAGCAAAACTGGTTGTGATTCATGATGGCACCAGTTCTACATAGGGGCCTGTCCAATGGTTAATTCATGGTTGTTATTTTTGTTCTTTCACAGCTGGTCTCTACTCGAGCAGACCAGCTGGATTCTCCCGGGCTGTGTAAAGATGATTCATTAAGACGCCGTGGGCGATTTTTCTCACCCGTTAATTTGAAATTATACTGCTGATATCAAGCTGCAATTCTATTGCGGACCTTAATATCCATGCCTAGGGCGGCACCTTAATTGTGCATCACCCATGATCAGTTGCTCCCCCATCCCTCCTTTCTGTCCTGAGGAAGACCCGCTTGCAGAGGATACAAACTGCCCTCATTGCACTAGGGTCGAAACCTCGACACTTTCCCCGCCCGGGGCCTAGTACTCGATATCATCCCAGTCCTACCCGCTTACAGACAAACGTTGTTTGCTAAACTTTTGTGAAAGAACAAAAAGAACAACCATGAATTAACCATTGGACAGGCCCCTATGTAGAACTGGTGCCATCATGAATCATGACCAGTTTTGCTAATGAGATTGTAATGTATATAAAATGATGAACCATTGTTTTGTTTGATTGGATCCCCCTCTTGCATATTCTATTTTACTTCACGAGCACTTTCTTTCTTCACATTTTCCCTTGGAGCAACCATTTCTCTATCTTGAATATTGAATATGATGATAATATGTTATGAAAAGTGACCGAATAAAATAAGAGTCACCTATAAAGCAATAGTGTGTGCCTTGTTTGGATTTTTGAGGATATACTTGAATGCTCTTTAAATGAATTAATGGTACATCTTTGATTTAGACTATACATGTACCGTATGATGCTTTAGACATCTAAGATTTAACACAAGTCTAGGACCATTGAATTCAAAGTTAGGCCTGCATCAGTTAGTAAGTGACTTGGGTGAGAGCTTATCATGCTCCTTTTGTGTAGCTCTGAAAATGAAAGTCATCGCTATAGTTGAATGCATTCATAACTGGCTGTATGACACGTCGAATGACGTCTTCGAAAAGTTCTGCATCTGATGAAATACCAAAACTGAGTCTTTTATATCAAAACAGACCGCTGCATGTAGAAGAGGTTGTAATATAACTGCAATTTTCTTTTAGTTCCAACTGATGGTAGCCTTTATTAAATCGGGTTGAGAGAAAACCTTTGCACCATTTATTTGCATTCGCATGTCAGCAATATGTGGACCTATATGTCGACCTTGTTCAATTGCCATGTTTGCTTGGAGCATTTTAACGCATATGCGTACAGCTCCTTCAGTGTCCTTTTTGAGGCCTACTAATATGGGAGAAACCCATGGCGTCAGACCAGTTGAATGCTCAATGGTGTCATGCTTAAGTAATGATTCAAGTTTTTTTTCAACAGGTTCTTATAAATGAAAAGCAACTTGTCTAGATCTTTGAGGAACAAGAAGGACCTCATTAATGTGTAACTTTACTTTCCTAGTCTTTAGCTTTCTCAAACAATGAAATAATGAAGGAAATTGACTTACTGTTTCATGGTGAGCATTCCGGTTGTAAATCACAGAAATCAGTCCCATATCAGAAGCGGTACTAAAATTGATCAGACAGGCACTTGCCTAATTAGGACAATTCATGGTATTTTTCTTCAGGCCTCATGTTTATTGATGCGCCACAGTAGTTTCTTCATCAGTTCAGAGCATTTTCTTAATGACATCTTTCACACCGTCACCATCAAGATTTTAGAGATACTGGATAATCATTTTATCAGCAGTGTCTTCAACTGCATCAATGAAATCATCAAATGGCTCTATCCACGCAGACCATCTATCGCCAATATTTTGCTTATAGGCTGTATGGAAAGGTGATGGTGGTTTCGAAAAGGTGGCAGCATGGTAACTAGTTAAGGGAGTGGCTGACCTTGAGGGCGGAGCTCTTTCTGTTCCTGTTGGCTGTTCATTTGAGCCCGCATCATTTGTCCTGTTTCTGAGGTCTTACGATGGACCACCCTCAGAGTCATCATGGGGAAGGGATGACTTTCTCCCTGATCTCCATCAGAGCCCTTCACTTGCTGGAGACCTCTGGAGTTCTTCTGAGCTATTAGCTGGCATCATTGGTGGTGGGTCACTTCAAGTATTGGACAGCTCAGCAGGCACAACCCACGTAATTCTTCGTGGGTTTCCTTGCCGGGCACTGAGGTTGTAAAGCTCTGCTTATTGAAGCTCTGGTTAGTGCAATGACAATATACTTCTTTCTTGCTTATTCTGTCAGCCCGCACTTCTTCCTATATCAGTACATAATCACATTTTTTGTAGTATTGCTCTATATAATGTACAACTTTATCTTGTGTAGCAGCGTGGTACCTTTATGTTTGGCTTGACCATCAGCTTCTGGACCATTAATGTGTAAATTCTTTGCAAAGCTTCCTTTTTTTCATGTGCTTTACAGCGGCTGGAGATGTGCTTTGACTCCACGTGCATGAAGTGTATGTTCCGATCTTCAACAGCAAACTCTCTGGGAGAGCACGGTCGTTCTTCAGGTTACTTGTCCCCTATCTCGTCACCATTGGCAGCGCCTTCCCAGCCCGGGTACCCTCCAATAACTACGCCACACACAAAGCTTATTATTACATGTCTTTATTCTGCTGCGTGTAACTGCAAACTCAACATTTGAAAACAACCTTTCATGGCATTTTCTGTTTTGTGGAGTTTTATATGAATATGCCTCCTTATTACGCATGCCTTCAATCTGCATGCAATTACAACACGGTTGTAACAACGCATACCATTACCCCGCAAGTCTTAACAACGACTTGCGGAGGGGGGCGCTGGATGTTGGAATAGTATAATTTACTATTCCAACTCCAGTCTGTGCGGACAGTAGGGAAGGTGTTGGATTTTAAATCCAACACCTTCTCCCCCCTCCGCAAGTCATCGTTACAACTTGCGGGGTAATGGTATGCGTTGTTACAACGCGGTCGTTGTAACAACCGCGTTGTAATTGCATGCGGGGTGACGGATTCGTTATAAGTGCTGTTTACCGTTTTATATTGAGCGAACTAGACCCGAAGGTATCAGAGCGCTTTACATGAGCACCAGTTACGTTACAGACGGACATATTCATTTTTGTTAGGCACGGGGAGATTAAGTGATTTGCCCAGAATCACAGAATGTTGAGCGTCCCTGCCCAGACTCGAACCCGGTTCCCCACCTCCGAGGTCGACCGCACCTAGCCGTTAGGCCACATTCTCTCCCCATTGCTCTCGGACACCTACGTCACAGATCTACAGAGACCGTTAGGAGCCAAAAGGGTTCTGTTATAAAATATTGCAGGACACTACATCAGGCAAAGGCCCAATAAGCGAGACTATTGGAAAATCATCCTCTAGCTCTGTCATCACACTGAGTGTAAATTGCCAAAAAGCATGTTTTTGTCCAACTGGCTCAGACAGCAAATTGAACTCCCTGCTGCTCAGAAAGTAACCTTTAAGCATTTTGCAGGCGTGAGTTGCACACTAAAGATATTGCACCAGTCAGACCTGCATTTAAAACACAGTGCCATCTAAGCATCTACCATAATACACCGCGGGAATACTTTTGGAGTGTTTTTTTCACCCTACGCTCTGGTATTTCACTGCAGCTACTTTAAAGCAGCAAGTGCACACCCCTAAAGGAAGGAATACTCATCACTGAGAGGACGGATGAAACACTTTAGGTTTCCGGCACTGACTGAGCAAGTACTTGCTTGTTAAGTCAATTAAAATATGTATGATTCGAGGGAACTGATTGCACTGCATCTACCGTAATGCACTGCGGTAGGACTGGTGCAATAAGTTGTGTGTGTGTTTTACACCTGTAAAACATTACAGTAGTATGTTGCATGTATCCACAAACATATCGATGCCCCTCCCACTGGGCCGCATTTAGAATAGATCTGAAAGAGAATTTTGAGAATTAAACCAACCTTTCATTTTTTCCACAATGCATGCAAGAAGGGGCGCTATGTCTGGAAAGTAAATGTTTTGATCGGGAATGTACCGTGAATAAACTGGAATTTCACACTTTTTTTCTAGCATTACTTATTCGTGTACATGCTGCTTATGTTACACTGAAGTAAAATTAGTACAATAGTATAGGCATAATGTGTACATTGGTTTCAAACATATATTTATGAACATTGCGACGTGTACCTAATGCTTGAGCCGTAAAGGAATATGCACGTATACCTAAGCGGTGTTATGTTGAAGTACATATGTGCATAGGTGTAAATTACTTTTGCTCCCTTGTGGAAAGGCCGGGACTGAACCAAAAGGCCTGATCAAACTGTTTAACTTGTGTTTATGATCTTCAATGATGACAAGATGCTTCCAGTGTAGTTTGAAGAACTTTATTCTGTTACAGGCCCCAACCGTGGCAAGCAGCCTCGCCTTCAGCTCACCCACTCCAACAGTCCTCTTTAGAATGCTTTACAGGTTATCATTCCGAGATGACCTATAATGGCCTGAATGAAGTATCTCTCTATGTTCCGAGTCCACCACAAAACTTAAGTCTAAGGGACATATTCACAAGGAGCTATCGCCGAATTAACGGCACTTTATCGCAGCCAAAGTCGTGATAAATGTACCCCCCATTCACAAGCCGGTGTTAACAGCCCACAGCACCAGTATACCTGCGATAGCAGCCGCCAAAAACATCGCCACAGAGGACCCTCGCAAATATCGCTAATGAGATGCAGAGTAGGCGTTCCCGTGACAAAAGCGGAGACAACAGCACACCTCAACATTCACAATGACCAGCCACATCCGCGATAAAAACACAAAACAGGCGATAAGGCACGTTAGCACCAGGAAATCTACACCTGCTCTGACCTGGTGTAAAGTCGGATGGCAGCCAGCACCACAAAAGGGAGCACAGCCGAGGGCCACAACCGAAGGGCAACAGATACCATGGAGCCACACATCATGCAGCCCGGACACCCAAGAGGGCCACAACACCCACCCCCACCACCCCAGGACCCCATCCCACACCCGGAACACCCCCCCCCCCCCCCCGGACCAACACAGACGCAGCGCAGACAAAGACAGCGGAGCCCCAGGAAACGTACCAGCCACACAGACCCAACATTTGACAATGTCACCTTCCACTCCAGGCTGAAAGGGACAACCAACCTACGCATCCTGACCATCATCGCCTAACAGGCCTACGGCAACAACACAGCGGACAACCAACATCCCACCCCACACAAAGCTGATGGCGTGGCTGCACCTGTTGGCCCCTCAGACCCCCCATCCAACACCCGCCAGAGTCGGAGGAGTCCCACCCCCAGCCACATCCAAGTCCCCCACACCTGTCCTGGACATCACCATCACCCTGGTACCCCAGTCCCCATACGTACAACACAATGCACAGGATCCGCTGGAGACCAAGCAAGGACCATACGCCCAAGCAGGATGCACGCACGTGTTGGGGGCAACACAGCACACATGTACTACCTGTTCCCCCTGGTGACACAGCACACAATCACCGCAACAGGAAGCACACGTCTCACACCAATGTGCAGGCAACAACAGAACACCGTGGAACACCCTGCGGCTTTTGACACCATGCCCCACGATCGACTCCTCCGTAGACTGAGGGATAGTGGTATTGGGCGCACGGTGTTCAGATGGTTTTCTTCTTTCCTGGAAAGCCGACAGCAAACGGTCTGGTCTCCTCCTTTTTCAGCCCCCATGCCTCCGCTGAATATAGGGGTTCCTCAGGGCTCCGTTCTAAGCCCTACCCTATTTAATATATACATGGCCCCCCTTGCTCCACTGGCGGAACAGCTTGGGGCTAAAATTGTATCATACGCTGATGATACCCAGCTGCTATTTACCTGTGAAAAGGATGAGGCGTTCAATGGTAATGCAGTAAATGCCTGTCTAACCAAGGTATTTGCCTGGTTCAGGCAAAACCATCTAATGTGCAACTCTAATAAGTCGGAAATCATTTTCTTTGGACATACCCTAGGCGCAGAATGGCGTCAATGGTGGCCACAAAATCTATCCCCTCCTGAAAGTCCAGTTTCCATTGCAAAAAATTTAGGGATAACATTCGACTCAGACCTGACCATGAAGTCCCAGGTCCAAATGGTAGCAGGCACCTGTTTCGGGCTACTGAAAATGATGAGGAATTTTCTCCCTCTACTTTCTATCTCCCATAGGAAAACTGTGGTCCAGGCACTTATCACATCAAGGTTGGACTACGCAAATGTACTGTATCTGGGCCTTCCGGACTACCTACTGAACCGTCTCCAGGTGGTCCAAAATGCCGCGGCGAGGGCCGTGCTTATGGTCGGACCCATATTACATATGTCCTCCTATCTCAGAACCCTGCACTGGCTCCCCGTGAAAAAAAGGGTCAGTTTTAAAGCTCTGGTTCTGAGTTTTAAGGCCCTAAATAATATTGGCGCCCTGTACCTCAGGGATAAAATCCAACCTTATAAACCTTTTAGAACTCTGCGCTCATCAACCCAGGAACTGACTATTGTGCCTAAGTTTTGCCGTTTTCGTAAGGAGGACGCTCCTTCCAGGTAGCAGCCGCAAAACTATGGAACAGCCTCCCACTTTCGCTAAGACAAGAGCATGATCTCCTCAGTTTTAGACGCAATGTCAAAACTTGGCTCTTCCAACAATAAGCTCGCCGTCCTTTGGGCGTCTAGGTCTTGCTTACGCTCTGTCCAGGGGTCAAGGATAGCGCCGGGATACTCCCCGGAGTAGTCGTGCGCTTAATAAATACCCCCCATACCATACCATACCCAACAATGTCGCCTTCAAATAAACAGCCAGTGTGCATGATACCTTCATCCTCCGACAGTCCATCATCAACCAGTGTTCCCAGGATGGCAACAAGGGAAATGTACAGCCCCTTGGCAATATACAAATGAACACCCCACACACCTCAACACCACAACCATGCAACTCACAACTCTGGCAATGCACACGTCACAAAATCACATACAACATCACAACAATATGCCCACCCACCAGACACGACAGAACAACTTACAATGTCCACATGGGCAAGCCCTGAAAATGAGCCAGCAACGGCATGGCACCTCAGCCACATACTAGCCGAATGTGGTGAGAGGTGGCAACCAGGCATGTGTGATGGATGCAGTAGAACCATGATTGGGAAAGTACACAATGCCAACAGTGCCGGAGATGTGCTGGACACCTCGCAGTATGCAGAACACACCCATATCCATGGCGACATACACCGCTTGCGTATGGAGTGTAGTGGACAGTGGACGCCACCATGTCACCACAGCCAGTGGGGGACCTCGCGGAAATGTTGCCTGTTACGCCCCCCCCTAAGCATCAGCGGAGTGGGATGGCCCGGCGTACGCCACGCCAGCGTAGGGGTGTGAATAAAAACCATGTAGGCCTGGGCGTGGTCCACATCCGGAAAGACCCACTTCTCTGCCAGGGCGGCGCCTCCCACCTCGCCACGAGGCTGACGCCATCCTCGTGGGTGGAGTTGCCTGAGATGTCGTGCGCCTGCCGGACCCCGGCACGCTGGTCCACGAACCCATTAGGCCAGCCCCTGCGCAGCCAGGCCACACTGATCACCTTCCGACACTGGCGTGTGTCAAGGAGGGCCCACCACGTGCCGGCCCAAGCCCCAAGCCCGAGGCCCGAGACCTTGGCAGCCACCTCAGACCATCACGGCCTCCACGACACCGGCCCGCTTTATTGCTTTTCGTTGACGTACTCCACTGCCGCCCCGGACTACTCTTCGGACCAGTAGGTCCCACATGTGGAACTGTGTCTTGAGTCATGAATGGCAGTGACCCCATATCCCGGCCAGCGGCCACAGCACCAGACCCCCAGTTCAGTGAGGCATAGTTCCATATGGGCATCTTGCGACACGTGGTGCTACTAACCCTGTTCAATGCCAGCCTGCTACACGTGGTGCCACTGAACCTGAACTACGCAGGCCGGTGGGGCCATCCAACCTATGCCGGCGACACTCGTTGAATGGGCCGTGCTGACCGCTGCCTCAGGCTTACACCACGGTCAGGTAGGTCACACATTTGGAACTGAGTCTTGATTACACTATGGCAGTGAACATCATTTAAGGCAGAGAACAATACACTATACACCCTCCGATGTGGTGGCAACAAGTCTATGCATGGCATCACAACCACACGTGTCTGTGGGCCTACGCGGACCACTGCCCTCGGCCTACGCTGCACACGAGTGGGATCACTGATTTGTAACTGAACATCGGTAATTCAGAAGGCAGAATACATTTCCTCGCACACACGGAGGGGCGCAAGAGGATGACACGTTGCAGTCCGGAGGGAACAGGATCAGCGTCACGGAGGTGATTGAACACTACCGACAACTGCCACTGTGTCACCAACTCTGTGCCTCGCGAGCCAACGACCCGTGGCTGTGGGCCACTGCTGACCGCTGCCTCCGGCCTACACTGCGGTCCAGCAGGTCACAGAGCCTTGATTTGGCATTGTTGGAGTTCACATCTGTGTACGGGCATCATCGCAGACTGCATCCCCTCACAGCACCTGTGCCACTAAGTTTGTTCCCCGACATTCATGGACACTCACTGGTCGTACATTGGTGGCGTTTGAGTCTATGGACTAGGGGCTAGTTTTCATCCTCATGTAGCCGATACCGAATTGTTGGTGAGGACGAGGGTTGCGCTTTCCACTCCTCCATTTGCTGCTTCCAGATAACATCAGACCTTCCGCATCATGCCCTGGAGGACACCTTCCACTGTCCCCCGAAACCCTCCGCAACATACACCTCGGACATTGATGGGGACCCGCTCAGGTCGCATGACCCATCTGACTGCACCGCAAGTCACCGTCCCGTGGCTGGGTGCCTGTGCCGGCCGCAGTGCATCCGGGGCCACTAACTCTGTGCTGCTCAGGCCTGGGACCCCTTCTTCTGAGTCATTGAATGGCCTCTGTAGCGATGGTCTTGGGGTCATCAACGCCATGTGTCTGTGGCCCTGCGCTGTCCGCCTCCTCTGGCCCCAACTGCGGTCCACCAGGGCCCACACATGGCATTGAGTCTTGACCGGCCCGGACGTCGCATCACCGCAGGAGGCAAACGCCACCACCGCAAGGAACACCTTCAACCGCCATCTACCAGAGTCGAAACGGTGGTCCTGACAGACCTAAGGAGTTGCTCAAACCTGTCGTGGATGCCATCATCGGACTGATACCCTGCTCAGCACTCCAGGTGCCAGTGACTCAGTGCACCGCAAGCCATTGTCCGTTACTGATTGAGTTTTGTGCTGTTGTGAGGTTGCGCAGCAATGTCACCTCATGCAGTGGGGAAGACCTGGGACTATGATGAGGAAGATGTGTCAAGTGTGCGGAAGGGAGAGGGCACAGAAAATGGGAGGGCAGGAGGCAACAGCCCCACGGCAGGAATGCAGACTGGTGGTGGTAGTCAAACTACACACCCGGATCTATTGCTGAGTATTGCGCTGTGGAATGCGGACGCAACTGTCACCTCAGGCAGTGTGGGAGACCTGGGACGTTGATGAGGAAGTTGATGCAGGTGTAACACACCCCACTGCATCTGCATCAGGACTGATCCGAAGGGACACAATCCTAGCAATTTCTTCACATGAGCACGCTCTTCTCTAGTGCCCCTGCCTCAGTGCACTGCATCTCAAGGAACATCCAGACTGAATATTGGGTGACCTCTGTCCTTACTCCGGATCCCTCCATGTTGCTCTGCAGTTGACTCTGTTATGCTGGTGTTTTCTGTTTCCATTGCTCTGGTGTCCACTGTTCAGGTTGTTGGCAGCACCAAGCACTCCTTGCGGGCTGGCTTATACTCACCCCACACACATCCAGCACAGGCGTCACTGTACATGTGGCCCTGCCAATAAAGGGGCCGGGCGCACGTGCCCGTGGCCAGTTCAACATGATATGTGCATGTGTCTCTGTGGAGGTGTGGGTCTCCTTTGTGGGGTGTGGGGGGTCCCTGAAGGGTATTGGACACCCACATATGTGTTCTAGTTCGCATTCCATGGGTTCGGCAACACCCTCACCTGTTGGTCCACCTCCTTTTGGCGTTCTGCCACCTGGCATTGGGATGCCATGTGTGGGTGGGTGAAGTGTTGTGAGCCAGCCGTTATTGCGGGTGCTTCATGCTGTGTGGTCTGTTACAGGGGCTGGGTTCTCCTCTGAGTGGCTGGTCTGCCCTGGTCCTGGTGGTGGGTTGTGTTGGATGTCCATGGGCTGTTGTAGGGCGTCGGTGTCTGGGCTGTGGTGTTCGTCTCGGGCATCACTGATGGGTTGTCTGTTTCTGACCTGCTGGAGGTGTTGTTTGTCCCTCTGCATTGTGAAGGGGAGGTGCATGTTGGCATTGTGTTGGCGCCTTGTTCTTGTCGACATGCAGACTGTGTGACGATGTACATTGCGAGTGTTTGGGCGGTGGTGGCTATTTGAGTTGGGAGAGTGTCCATTTGGCCTACATGGCTGATGTGGGGTTGTAGGGGTAAATGCGCATCTCACAGTTCCCTGCTCTGTCCGATGTGATTGTTCTGTTACTGTGCCTGGTTGGACCCAGTTGTGTCCCCTGTTCTGCAGTGTGGGTGTTGCACTTTGTATGTGCTGTGATTGTTATGTGTGTGTGATGCAGTGTGCCACAGGGATGGGGGACATGTCCCTGGGTAATTGTGGGTGTGCAGTGTGTTACACCTCATTGTGCATGTGTGGCATTGTGCCCATCACCCACCGTCCCCCCAGTCCCTGTTGGATCCTCACCCTGTTGTTGTTGTGTCAGGTCCTGTCGGGCTGTGCCCGTACTCCCTACTCCTTGCACCCTCTCCACACTGATGGCTGTGGCCTGGGTTTCCTCCTGCTCTTCCTGTGGCGCTGGACTGCCACCTCCTGTCGCCGTTGCGGCCTTCCTGTTGGCAGCAGGTTTATACATGGTTTAGGTTGTCAGGTCCTGCCGGCGCCTCTTGGCCTCCTGGGCTCTGCGACTGCATTCCAGGCGGTCTGCTTGTGGGTCATTTGCTGGTAGTGTTCTATCGCCTCCGTGGCCTTGGTCTTGTTTTCCTGCGGTCTGCACCCAGTCTTCCTCTCCATTTTCTCCTTGGCCTTCCCCGACCCACTTGTTCCTTGCTGGTGGTCTGTGGGGGTTGTGGTGTTCGCATTGCCCTCTGCGCTGGGTCAGGGTGCATGGATGTTGCTACGGGCTTTGGCTTGTTTCTGGTGTGTTGTGCCTGTGGTTTTTATGGTGCAATTGCCCGCCAGACGCGTGGGAGTTGCAGGCCTGAGGCTGCTTTTCGCAGCTTTTTGTACCGCGATTGGCCTCATCGCATGATTTCTCGCGTTCCGCATTTTTTGGGCGTGGTGTTGATTTACACGCTGGCATTTGACGCGTTATCTGGTGACTATCGCATGCTTCCGCCTTGTTGTGAATTCCACGTTGACACAGGGTTATTTTCCCGTGATAGGCTGCGTTATTGAAAGTTGCGTTAGGCTACTCTTGCGGTAGTTATCACACGTTCTTGTGAATATACCCCTAAGTGTTTTATGGTGTGCATAAGTGGTGCAGGAAATGGGTGGAAGAGCCTTTGACTACTGCAAGAGACAGAACCTTGTGGGATTTGGATAAAAAACAGAAGATGGAAACTGGTCTTTCACTGAGATTGAAACAAAATCTAGGGCTCATCTCTGGGGTTGACTGGATTCAAGGTAGGTTGTAAGGAATGGACATCTGTGAGTTCAAGATGTCTGATTGTCTTAGGCTATTAAAGTTATTTCAGCTAGCCCAGTTATTTATGTCAGTCAAAAAGCCACAGGACTCTACCAGGAATTTGGAGCTACACATATAGAATGCGGATAGTTCAGTGAAAAGGTAGAAGGTCGTCCCATTGAACAGTTTGAGGATGTTTGGATCAAAAGTCAACTAGGCACTAAAGGTCTTTCGACCTTTTTTGTGTGTGTTTAGGGCACAGGGCTATGGAGCTCCTCCTTCTTCCAGATCACCTCTAATAGCTGTAATATTCAGTTTACTTAATTACAGAGGAAGGAATACCATTCTGCAGGCAGTTCATCACATGAGCCAGAGAATGCTAAGCTCATTCTATTTCCAGACTATACAAAGACAGGGAGTAGACAGACAGGATATTATGATACAGAGACAGAGACCTGGGATTGAGGTGTCTGATTCTAGGATCACACACAAAGACGACCACTAACAGCTCATGGAAAGTCCACTGCTGCTAGAAAACATCAGGGAGTAGTAGACGCAATGATGAAGCAAGGCACCTAGTGTTGATTAGAGTCCAATTTCCTTTAAAGGAAGATCTTCGGGGAGATGATTCAATAGTATTATGATACACCTAAGTTAAGAAGGAGTATATTACTTACCCTGTAAGCATCTATTTGTAGCGTGTTGTGCTGCAGATTCAAATGCTATGCATACTCCTGCCCTCTAGTGTTGGGCCTGGACTTTGAAAGTTGTTTTTCGGTTTTCGTCAATTAATCTTTATGGTCGGCGTTGTGCGTCAGATCTCCTCCTCCTTTTTGGTTCCTTTGTTAGATGTTTTACCCCCTTGCCATACAGGAGTGAGGATATCATTTGCTAAGTTAGCTTTGCTGTTGAACATGCTGTACAGGTGTGTATTTGTGTTGCCATCTGCTACCTGCCGGGGAGGCAGGAGGGTGCATTTGAATCTGAAGCACTACAACGCTATGCATAGATGTTTACAGGGTAACACACTCCATTCGTAGCATGTGTTGGCTGCGGATACAGATGCTATGCATAGACTGTAAAGCAGTACCCCTCTTGTGGTGGCTTTAGGCATGAGATGGTGCAGTTGTTTGAAATAATGTGCGCAGAACATTTTGCCCTACTTGAGCTTGTTGTCTAGCTTGCACATCTACACAGTAGTGTTTAGTAAAAGTATGTCTGTTTATCCATGTTGCGGTTTTGAAAATGTCTAAGAACGGAATATTTCCTAGAAAGGCCATTGATGCTCCTTTTTTCATTGTTGAATGAGCTCTAGGCATGGCTGTTAGTGTTCTTTTGGCTTTTGCGTAGCAAATTTGTATACATTTGACTACCCATTTTGCTATTCCTGACTTTGAAAAAGCATTGCCTTTGCGTGAACTGGAAAATGCTACAAATAGTTGTTGTGTTTTCCTGAAGGGTTTTGTTCTTTTTAGATAGTACATAAGAGCACGTTTGACATCTTGTGTATGTTACACTCTTTCTGCTACTGTTTCTGATTTTGGGAAAAAAACAGGAAAGCCCAAAGTTTGATTTAAATGGAAAGGTGAGATGACCTTTGGTAGAAATTTTGGATTTGTGGGTAAAAGCACTTTGTCCTGGAATACTTGGAAATATGATTCCTTTATAGTGAGTGTGTGTATTTCACTGACTCTTCTTAGAGAGGTGATTGCCACTAGGAAAGCTACCTTTCATGTTAGGAACTGTATTTGACATTTGTGTAATGGCTCAAAAGGTGGGCCCATGAGTCTTCTTAACACTATGTTTAGGCTCCACGTAAGTACAGGTGGTGAACATGGTGGAATTACCCTTTTAATCCTTCCATATATGCCTGTATGCGGAAAAGGGATTGGTGTTTTCTGTTTTGTAGGTAAGCTGTAATAACTGCTAAATGTATGCGTATTGAGGAACGCGCTAAATTTGCTTTTTGGAGGTGTAACAAGTAACATATTAGTTGTTGTTTTGATGGTGATGATGGGTTAATGTCATTTGAAGTACAGTAATGAACAAAACATCTCCATTTAGAGGTATAACATGCTCTTGCGGTTGGTCTTCTGGCCTCCTTTAAATGTCCATGCATTCAGGAGGTAATTTTGAGTATCCAAACTCTATGACCTCAGGAGCCAGATTGCAAGATTGAGTTGTGGAGGATTTGGGTGTCTGACTTTGCCCCCACTGTGAGTTTAGATAGTTTACATAGTTGGGTAGCTTCTCGTGAGGGACAGGGATAGCTCTATCAATGCTGTGTACCATGGTTATCGTGCCCATGTTGGAGCAATTAGTATCATGGTTAATGAAGTCTGCTTGAGTTTCCTGACCACATAAGGAATGAGTGGGAGAGGCGGAAAAGCGTAAGCAAAGATCCCTGACCAATTCATCCATAGTGCATTCCCTTTGAATTGAGGGGTAAGTATCTGGATGCGAAGTTTTAGCATTTTACGTTCCCAGCAGTGGCAAAGAGATCTTTTGTCAGGGTTCCACACCATCGGCAGTATTGATGTAGTAACGGAGTATGAATTTCCCATTTGTGAACTTGTTGCTGTGTCCTGCTTAACAAGTCTGCTAGGGAGTTCACCTCCCCTGGGATGTACTGTGAGAGGAGGTGAATTTGTGACTGATTGCCCATTTCCATATGTTTTGTGCTAACTGTGACAGTTGTATGGAATGGGTCCCTCCTTGTTTCTTAATGTAGTACATTGCTGTAATGTTGTCTGTTCTTAGAAGGATATTTTTCCCAGCTATGTTGGGTAGGATCGCTTTGAGAGCTAATTGTATGGCTAAAAGTTCTAATGTGTATCTGCAATGTCTGTTGTTGTGTTGACCAGTGTCCCTGAACCACAATATCCTACATATGAGCACCCCATCCAATGAGTGTTGCATCTGTTGTGATTGTTACATCTGGGATTGGGTCTTTGAAGGCTCTCCCCTTTAGTATGTTCTTGGTGTGACACCATTTTAGAGCCTGACAGACTTTGGGTGAAACCAACAATAGATCCTCGATGTTGTCCTCAGCTTGTGACCATTGTGATGCTAAGCACTCTTGTAGGGGTCTCATATAGTCTTGCATGAGGGACTATTGCTATGCAAGATGCCATCATACCTAGAAGTCTCATCACTGTTTTGACTGGTAGGTAACGATGTGGCTGAAAAGATCCAGTTGGTTCTGGAGATTGAGAACCCTTTGTGCATTGGGGTACGTTGTCCCTAATATTGAATTTAGTGTGGCTAAAAGATAAAGTTGTAGTTGGAGCAAATGTAGATGGGATTTTGTTGCATTGATTGTAAATCCCAATTTGTGTAAAAGATTGATTGTATTTTGAGGGTTTTTTTCTTTAGGTATTTTGCTATGGTGGGACTCTTGATCAGCCAATTGTCTAGATAGGGAAATATATGTATGTTTTTCCTTCTTAGCTTTGCCGCTATGACTGCTAAGCACTTGATGAATATTCTCGGGCTGTTGCTACTCGGAGTGGTAGTACTTTGAATTGATAATGACACCACTTACCACAAACCAGAGATTCTTGCGATGTGCTGGGTGAATTGGGATGTGAAAGTATGCGTCTTTCAGATCTAATGCACTCATGAAGGCTCCTTCTTGAAGCAATGGTATTAAGTCTTGAAACATTACCATGTGAAAATATTCAGATAGTATGTATTGATTTAGCGGCCGTAAGTCTAGTATGGGACGTGACCCATCCTTTTTTGGTACTAGAAAGTAAAGAGATTTTACTCCCTTGTTGTGATGTTTGAATAGGATAATTCTATAGCCCCTTTTGTAGCAAAGCTTTTACTTCTTCCTTTAGCACATGTAGATGCTGCCGATTTAGTATGTCTCTTCGTGGTGGGATATTTTGCGGTTGTTGTGTTAATTCTAGGCAATATCCCTGCCTGACTATTTGTAGTACTCATTGGTCTGATGTTATGTTTGGCCACTGCTGATGGTACTGTTGCAGTTTTCCCCTTACAGGTGTCTTGTGATCAGGGGGAAGTGTTGAGAAGTCATTATTTGGGTGTAGAGGCTCCTCTTGTGGTGTGCCTCTACCTTTTCCTCTATTTTTGTAATCATCTTTATTGTACCCTCTACCAGTTTGTTGGTGGTACTGCTGTTGTTGCCTTTGATAGGTGGTGTTTTCTGTGTTAGGACTTTTGGATGTCCCTCTTCCTTGATAGCACAGAAAGGGCTGCTGCTTTTGTGATGCGATTTGTAAAGCACCCGTTGATATTGCAGTGTCTTTTTCTTTCTTTCTTTTCTCTAACTGCGTATCTTCTTCTGGGAAAAATAGATGTTCCGCATCTAATGGAATGTTCAGAATGTGCAGTTGCACCTCAGGCTTAAACCCAGATATGCGTAGCCACGTATGTCTACGCAGCATTATTGAACTTCTAATACTTCTTGCAGCAGTGTCCGCCCCATCGAATGCACATCTAATGGTAGCGTTGGAAGTTTCTTTACCCTCTTTTACTAACTCTTCTCCCCATTTTTTATATTGTCCTGGGAGATGTTGCATTAGTTTCTGCATCTCATCCCATGTTGCTCTATTATAACGAGATAGCAATCCTACTGAGTTAGCAATTTTCCAGCGGTTAACGTGTCCTGTAGCTACCCTCTTTTCAGCTGTGTCCATACTTTTACTCTCCTTGTCAGGAGGTAGTGCATCTCCAGTGCTCTGTGATGCTGCCCTTTTTCTAGCCTTTGTAACCACTAGGCTGTCAGCTGATGGGTGACCCCTTACTTATATTGGGTCTGTTGGCGAAGGCCTGTACTTTCTCTCAAAACATTCATCTCACTTGTATGTGACTGCCCTAAGATTGCCGCCTTCATGTGATGGGTTGTGGCAGATTTTTGGGAGTGAAGGGCTTTAGGTGCAGAATACCCCAAAGGTATGCCTAATGGATATCTCTCACTTCTGATCAAAAAGGAAAAGGAGGAGAAAAATGGGCTAAGCTTACCAGCATCCTGTTGATACTCCAAGTTACTATTAAATTGCTCTGCCTGAGTAGCCCAGAACATCAGGATTGTTTGAGGGATGCAGTGGAGTGGTCCACAACAGATGAACTATTCCATGAACACCAGAAAATATTCCTGTAGGCCCAACTGTATCCTCAAAATGAATTTCCTCGTGAGTCTCGAGTGAAAGGGTCTCATGGTAATTGGAATTTAGTTGTGTGACAGACAATTTGGGAATGTTCCTACTGGAACATATTTTCTTAGCATCTTGCACAAAGTTCCAAAAGGATCCAGTGCCTTGAAGTCACCTTCATCTTTAAGAGTACGACTAAATACCCAATGTCCACTTTAATTCCTCACCATGATATGTTGTTTACTGTTTTTTTTGTTTTGTTTAATTAATGAGAATCAATTTTTTAAAACAAAAGGCAATATATATATAATCACACAAAATGAAAGAAATACTCTTTTATGGTGCATGCAAAAACTATCAAACATGTGGCACTTAATTAGGGGGAAGAAGTGTTTCTCACGGATCACGGCAAGGGCAGCCTTGTAGTCACACGTACATCAAAGGTCCTGCCCCATAAGCAACCTATTTGGTGTCCGTGTCCATTTGGTGTCCGTGTATCCCGGGTATTGCAACCTATGCAATAGCTGGGATACACGGACACCAAATAGGTTGCTTACGGGGCAGGACCTTTGATGTACGTGTGACTACAAGGCTGCCCTTGCCGTGATCCGTGAGAAACACTTGTTCCCCCAATTAGGGCGAAATTTTTCTCGTACATAAAGAAGGGAGATAAGTATACTCCCAATTATATTTTGCACGAAGGTTACAGCTTTCTGTTCCTTCAATACAAATATATAGAATAACTTTCGGTCAACGCCAGGGAGGGAATTCTTGTTGTGCCCTGATGAAAGCCCAGGACCTATAAGGCCACCCTTTTTTTGGGCTGAAACATGATGGCAGATTATTAGGGTCATAGGACCATTACTCCAAAAAGACACGTTTTTATTACTTTTTTAATATGCACTACGTCCCCGAGAATAAAAGGGATACCTGGGGAACGAAGTAGGATTTTTATCTTTAAGTCCCCCTGGCCTACATCTCCTAAGAGCTCCCTGAAATACGGTCGAGCCCACCCTGACCTTTAGGAGTCAGGGTGAACCCGATGATGAAGCATGACACCAATAGGGTGTGTGAGGGTTAAATAACAAAAATAAATTGCTTCCTTTCCGCCTTTCGCGGTGGTCGCCACGTAAGAGATTTTTTTACCTCTAGAGCTCCGTTCTGTCTGGATACAAGTGAGGGAGTGTATTTCTAGTTGGGAGGAGGTATCCATGTCCTAACCTCTCTTACCCCTTGATTGCCGGTGGAGGGACCTCCACTGACAGTTGTGGTTTACAGTACCTGAAAGAACAGCACCAGTTCACCTAAGAACAAACAATTGTATTCAAAGTGCTGCATATGTATTCAAATTCTTTCTTCTACATGGTCCTACCTAACTCCATAAATTGACCATCTACTACATACCTGGGCGCAAATTGAGATGTAGAAGTTACCATCTGATCAGCATGGGGGTGGAGGGTGGTGGCAGTGAGTTCAGAAAGCTCTGCTTTGGAACTCTTTAGGCTTTCACCTCCAAGCCTTTCCTAACTCACAATTCAAAAGGAGAAGACAAGGCTATTTAACTTAGGCAAAAAGTCATGAACAGGAGATCATCCCTTCTATTTTGGGAACAGCCCTGCAGTCATACGATGTGTGTATCACTGATCTGCCCAAAATGTCTCTTTCAGCTTGTTCAATTTGTGAGCCCACTGGAGGTGCTACACCTTTGAACAAGAGGTGTTTGACAACAGAGTTTTATATTGTAGAAAGGGTATAGGCCCAAAAAGTGTGGTACACCTATAGGGACGTAAGGCCATCTCCCTCCTAACAGACTGAGAGAACTCGGTTGGTGGTAGAGGCAGCCATTCTAGTTCCAGGGTAGAGGCTTTTTCCCTGCACCTCTCTCGGGAGGCTGTCTAGTGCCACTCCTCCTTGTGAAGCAAACTGCTTGAATTTTGCACCCCCCTAAATATAACATCAAAGATGTTTTTTCTGTAGGCTTATATGGCAACAAATCTATCTTGCCCCATCCTTATCACTTACTATCTACTCACTGAGGGGCAGTTCATATCTGCATGTAGAAATAAATAATCGTCCCCTCACCAAGTTACACCAACAGTAACGGTGTCTCTCGGGGTCAGTTCCCGAAACAGGTGGGGAAAGAGGAACCAAACGCTTTGGAATGCGGGGACGCTTAAAGGTGTCACGTCCAACTTATCAGTCGGTGTACAAGAGTAGTGACCGACCTACCCTCTGAGCACTCCGTTATGGTTGGTGTAACTTGGTGAGGGTACGGTTACTTATTTCTACATACAGATATGAACTGCCCCTCAGTGAGTAGCTAGCAGGGTTTATTGGTACTGAAGAAATGCCACGATCTTACAGATGCCAGAGGGCATGAAACATGTAGACCCAAATGCTTACTTAATATATGCTTGATAAGATTACTATATCCTTTTCTCGCAAATATTGAAGGTTTTTAAACATGACATGGAACCCACTAATTGAAGTTGGTTCAGCTGGTTCTCATAGTTCTTTTTAACCAACATCCTCCCCACACCCTACTCACCTTTGTATATACACCCCACACAAACCTGCTTTATCATCTGCCAAGATCACAGATAAAAGATCTTCGGCAAAGAGCCCCCCTGCAGGGCCCGTTGGGCATTGCAGTGCCGGTCCAACAAGGAGCTGCCAGATGGTGAAGCATGACATCTCTCGGGATGTGTGAGGGCTCTTGCTCCCTATAGGAGCATTCCCCCTGGGTGCCCCCACGGTGAGGACCATACCTCCTCTCCCTCTATAGGAACATCATACCTCTTGTTTTCACAGTTCAAATCTTGGGGCGCGTGTGCTGGGCCTTTTTTGCTCCCGGTCCCCTCTTGATTTTGTTACATTCATTTTCAACAGTCATAGATTAAGCAGCTCACAGCTTTCACTAGGTTTTATCTGTGGAAGATACCTCTCAAACTAAACAAACTGAAATAACTAATGGCAACAACAGAAAGGTTGGAGCCTTTTTTGTCACACTACAAGTAGTGGTTGTAGTCAACATTGAAATTTCTTTAGCCATCCCAGCCGTCCATCATCATAGTAGCAAATTAAAGTACTATACTATTTCACTTTATTAAGATGATTTTTTAAAGGGCTGCAAACTCCATTAAAATGGAGATCAAATGACAGCAGAATGACAGTAGTATTTTTGTTACCTTCCTCTGATATGAAAAAGATTGCCATTATTTTATTTAAACCTCCGACAGCCAAATCTAGTATTTATGAGCTATGCATATAGTGTGCCATTTGAACTCATCTCAACAGAGTGATAGGTTTAGAGAGGGATACTCTACCACCATATGTTCGGTTGGGTGGACATTGATGGAGGTCTTTTGACTTTTAAAAATGAGGATGCATTGATTATAAGGAACATACAAGAAAATTCCATGACTAATTGAAAATGTCTTTAAGGTCTGGACAATTTGTTTAGAGCTAGCTGATTTCTGACTCCTGTCTCTCACTCTGTTACTGGTCCTTCTCAGGAACCTGTGTCACACTCCCTCTATCCCACAGCACTCACTCCTCAGCCTGATCTCCATATTGGTAGATTTACTCAGCTAGCTCAAGGATGTCATAGACACTTATACGGTTTAAAAAAAAAAATCATAAAATAACATTCTCATCAGGCACCATTCAGATAAACTTGGTTGATACCGGGTGCTTGCTAATGTAAAGCTGCCTCAGCTGCAAACTTAAGATAGTGCTGTTTGAGGCTGTCTGGTAGAAATGCACCTCTCAAACACTGTCTGTAGATCGAAGGCATCCATCTTTTCAAACTTTCGAAAGAAAGCAGCCTTTTGTGTCAACAAGATGCCAGACCCAATCAGCTATTATACTAATTTCTGCAGTGTACACAGGCTTAGGTAAAATGTAAAAGAAATAAAGTATGAATGGGCTGAAGGTTCAAGGCAAGTAGTAACCCCACCTATAACAATCTTATCGTCCAACTAAGAGAGATATTGAATGGTGCAGATAACTAAAAGTAAAAGGGTGGATCTGGTTCTGCCAAATCCTCTCAGGTGTTATACAGTCAAGTGCTTTAATGGACTGGTAGCCTAACTCTTCCCCAGCTTAGAAGCAGTGTCAAGAATGAAAATTTCATCAGTTCATAAACCAGCAAAGAAATTCAGTAAACATCAATGACTGTTTGAGCACACACCACCAATAAAATAGATCAAGAAAGTCACACCAACACTAAAAAAAAAAAAAAAAACACAGGACACCTTTTTTGTTTTTTTTAAAACATTTATATATATATATAAAAAATTAAATATATATCATATATTGTGTTTAAAACTAAAAAATATAGTACATAATATTAAAAAAAGGAAAATGAATAGGAAGGAGCATAATAAAGGAAGTGAGGATTGACATATACACATCTCTAAAATAATTGCAATGGCCTGTGCTAACAAAAATAATGCTTTTATTTCACTTATTACAATTGTGTTTTATTCATTTTTCTATATATGTTTTAGATACGATTCTGGATTGTGCATGTTTGCCCAAAATCTTAAATGAGATTTTGGTCCGTTACAATATATTTTTTGTGCACTGCTCCTTTTTGGTCACTCTAACACCAGGTCAACCTTCTTTCATGGTGCCACTGTCAAGTGGACAAAGCTGAACAAAGAGTGAATTGAAAATGTAACCTTGATAAGAGCTTAAGAAGACTAGCAACGTGCTAAATCAAGTTATTTCACATACTAGAACTGGGTGTATGCCTGCGAGAGCAAATGAAAGATATAGCAATATGATTCATCTGAATATGTAGGCTGCATAAAAAAAAAAAACATCAAATGAAAGGTCACTCCCAGAGATCCAGATGCAAAGTGGGCAGTTTCTGTAAATGCAGTAGGTTTTTCTTAGAAAAACACTTCACATGGCCCCACGCCAATATTTTCTTGCTTATGTGGGCTAGTCCAAATGCACAACGTGGTACCTCATATCAAGAGTCTTGTTCAGCTTGAGCAAGCAGCTTACAATGGCACGGCATGCGCTGCTACCTCATACGTGGTCCTCTGTACATTTCAAAATCAATTGAAATGGCACAGTTTACAAGATGGCTTTTCAGAAACCCATAAAATATGAGGCTCTTTAAAAGTACACAAAATATAAATTCAAAAATTGACTTTTTAAATTTACACTTAGAGGATTTTGCTAGCGTAACATCAAATGAATAGCACAAACACACTATTATGATCAGGCATTTCTATTTCCATGTCGGCTGAGGTGGACTTCCTTGAAGACTTTGGTTTGAGAAAGAATGCCTGTGTAAAGGATGCACATTCAATTATTTTGTTACCCATCACCAGTGTCCTTAAGGTACCTACTATTATCGTTCAATATGGGGTTTAAGAAATACCAGGAAAGGAAGGCAGATGTGCTGACACAACAGCCAGTGTTTGAAAAGGCCACAGATTCACGTTCCAGCTCTACTAGACTAGACATCTAATGGCAGCAAAACAAACACCTCTTTGTGCATGCTCCTGCTAGATGGGTGGTAATGAATAATTGCCGGTCTATTTCAGGGTGATTTCCTGTGTAGCTGATAATTGAGAAGGCGATTAACCCTTTACATAAGACCCGTACCTGTAAAGTACCAGTATAGAGCAACAAAGTCCACAACTGATTCGACTAAACAAAGTCGCCTATCGTGTAAGCATTTGTAGGCTTTGAGGGATCCTGGCCAGCCAGGTATATCTCCTCAGAAGACTGTGGCAACTACTGGATTGATGAGATAGTCAATAGTCCTGTCATCATGCAGCCCCCTCAAGCCAGTGATCTGGATGGAATGATAGGTTATAATGCGGTGTCAATGTGGCTAAGATGTCTGCCAATCTTATCTCACAGAAGTCTATTTAAATTATATCATGCCAGGATACCTTAAACCACATGAGCCATGCCATGGGACCACAGTGACTGGATAAAACTATCTTAACGAATACGCGCTCCAAACAAGAAAGGCCTTTTTCAATACTGAGACTTTTCTGGCCATTTCCTATACATTTTAAATTGCAGAGCCAGGGCAACTTAGGGCATAGCTAAGTAAGGTCTATAGTGAAATACTACAGCATGTAAAATTAGGAAATAAATACAATGTGAAAAACAAATATAATAAATTACACATTTTTAAAAAAATTGGACGTTATTGTGAAACACAAGTGTACGTTATTTGGGCCATCATTGAGTGGTCACTGCACTTCAGATTTATGCATAAACCACTTTTCTGGTTCTACTATACAGGGGTGAAACTGTTTAACATTTGTCTGTGGGGTGCAGTATTAAGTTATCAAGCAAACATATTTATTAATTAAATTAAAAACTATATTGATTGTCTTTTTTCTGTGTTGTGAACTGCAGCACAGCAAATCAAATTTGCATCATGAAGCAGAGATTCAATTAACAAAATACAAGCAAACTACACAGATTTCTCATTTGTACCCGGACACACTAAGGACGTTCAAAACAGGGATTTCAGGACACTTGACTTGAAGTAAAAATCCGTTTTGAAACCGCTATGTAAAGTACCTTTTAGAGTGTCTCCTACCTGCCCTGGAAATATTTTTGGATGAAAAGCTAGCATTGAAGACTCTATGTTTCCAGTATGATTTCTCTCACTTAGTCACTTATTGTTGGAACAGCTGACTAGCGATTTTAGAAATGCTTTATTCTACCAGCATATCTGGGTGAATTTGAGTTTTGCAACTTGGTAACGTTTTCACAACTACCTTAAACACGTTTTCGATTAATTTTCCTGTAAAAAATATTTTTGCATGGCAAGTCCTCCTCCAAATTGGCAGTTTCCATATTTCATTTTCAGCCAATAAGTGAAAAACTTTCCGGGATATTTCAAGTAGGTTACAGAAAAATAAAAGTTCTCGCAAAACCCACTTTTGCAAACTTTGTTTTACTGCTTTTTTGTTGAACAAGAGAAAGTTTTCAATTAAGTTGTACAAATATTTGAAAATTTTCTCGCGCAGCATCATAAAGTGTGTTGTAGTCACCTCCTACAACTTTACACAGCTCTATTGCTGTTCTTTCTCAAAAAATGTGGAGAGTTTAATTCCAGTTTCCCGATCAGTCACCCGTTCACAGGGTTGAGTAATATGCTTAGGCAGTGTTTAATATGTAAAATAATGGATGCCAGTGTCCAGAACGCTGCTCAGAAGCCCATGGTCGGCGCTAATAAATGTCAGCAAGCTGAATACTAAGGCTGCATAGCCCTGAATCCTCTACAGGCCTCTTTGATCCACCGCAGGGTGCTCCCTGCCCCCTTATCTCACTTTTGCAGGTTCCTGCTTTCTCCATTTGTGATGTTTTTTCTGTCTTTCCCTACATTCTTCTTTACCCTTTGTGTGTTTTTCCCTCTCTTGTTCTTTGGAAATGTCTGATGAGGAAAAATAAGTGCCAGTCACCAAGAAAGAGTGCCGTTGGCCCCCACTGTCCATTACCAGCTCAAATTAAGCACTGCAAACTTTTCACTCCAGCAAATCAGAAGAGAAAAAACAAAATCAGAAGAAAGGACAACCACAGACCCCTGCATGTCATTGACCTGCCTAAACCTTGTAACTGACACTGCACTTTATTGTTCTCAAATATAAGACAATTCTCTAAATTCTGACACATAGCTTACGGTAGCGGAGTAACACTGAAAGTGAGCACTGTAAAAGTGGTTTTTGAAGTTGGTGAGTTTGGGCAGATAAAAAGAATTGAAAAATCAAAGAATGTTCGACTTTTGGAAAAAATATAGACCCATGGTACAACCTCTGTAAATACAGACACAATTGATTAATCCAACAAAGTGTCTAACTCATCATCTGATATCAAGCTTACCAAACTGCCTGAAACCAACGCACCCAGAGTTTATTTCCAAATGTTTTGTTTGTTTGGGTATGGGGTGGTTGATTATCCCAACTACTTAGAGAATGGTTGACCTGCTTCATGGAGCAAACGGTCATTCTTCCAAATCCCTAACCACAAAGATAATTTCCAATTGAACAAAGTGAGCGTCAGACTCAACCCTCTGACGGTTCTTTACACAACGTAACGATTCTCTGTACAAATGGACACCATTGTGGCCCTTCTAGGGTTTGCAGAGCTAAATGTACTTTTTGCTAGCCCTTTTCTGCAGGGGAAAAGTCTGATGAACAGCACATTCTATTTCAATAGGCCTTCAATGTGTGTTTTGCAAAGACTGAAAAGGTGAAATACACCTTATGTTATAGCATACGAGGTTGGATGGAATTTGTTAGGTGGAACTTATCACAGAAGTCTGAAGGTTAAGAAAACACTATCGATAAGGTGCACCAGGAAAAATGTCCATATGATGGAGAGCACAGATTAGGCCAGAATGGTGAGGCTGCAAGTATGGTGATGAAAGGATTCGCAAGTAAAGATGGAGTAATAGAGGATGCTATTTTGGATCTAATTTAGGCAACAACTGCCTTTTTAAGAAATCAGATTTGAAACGGTCTTGTGCAGAGACGCTAAACATTTCCAGAGCTTGGACGATGGAGCGATGCTCCATGGTCCCTTGGAGGTTGAGCTGGTGTAGATGATCTGACAAACATTCCGGTTGATGGAACAGCAAGTGTAAAGATAAACTAGGAGTCATGATGCAAGACTCTGGAGGAGGGAAGGAGACGGAGCAGCCACATACTTAAATATTGTCTCAAAGAAAGGTGTCATGCAGACATGAGCAGTGACAGCAGAATAGTCACACTATAGAGGAACTCTTGGCAAAGCATATTTGATAAATGGTTATTCTGGGGCACTGTGGGCTTACGGTTGACGTCACAGTGAGTCATATAGCTCAACCTCAGTTGACACTCACTCTAAAAGCCTTAATCAACACTCAGGGACCAATCACTAGATGGCAAATATATTCACTGCTTTAAAATCTAGAAGAGGATTCAGACTGCAAAAATAACTGATAAACTAAAGTCCCTACAAAATCGTGTATTTCCCATGATCCAATGAACCAAAGGATCCTCCTTTTAAGAAACTTTTGAGACAGTGCTGAATAAGCTACCTGAAGCATGTTTGGGAGGCTAAAGTGACTTTGAAGGTTTCACGCATGACAGTCCAACTTTATGTTGTCATGCAACTGCACAGTACTAATGCGCAGCAACAGCGAATCATGTGCCTACTCTGAAACGCTATACATGCCATCGAGTGAATGCTGCCAAAGAGAATTGGCCTACTAGACCCACATTCTGAAATGCCTTTACCTCTGAAAAGCAAAGACTCTGCTAGAATAAGTTACATGATCATTGTATCTCTCTCGTGACCTTGGAGCATCAGTTCTACTGAGCATGCCGTACATAAAAGCCATTGTAGGAAGCATCGTGATAAATGACTAGAAGACAGTTTCAAACTGTATCTCATGGCTTAGATCATGGCCATTGTGCTAGGTGAAGTGAGCATCCAAATGCCAAAACATTTTTTGGCCTAGGACTTCAAGAAGCCTTGCAACCGTTCATCAGATTTTTCTGTGTGCTTGTTGCAAGAACACATCAAAACACACTTCTCCCACTACATCATGAAGGGAAGTAAGCTTAGAGAAGTGTGGATGCACTATTCTAAATCCACATCTACGTACCCAGATATTCAATATTAAAAAATTGATCTTATAATGCCAAACGGTTTGGGTGGTGCATTGTACCTCTCCCATCTAAAACAGATGGCAAGACGCTGAGAAATTTGGTGGTGATTATTTTACTGCCTATAATCACTCCAGTGCCACCCTCGAGGGTGTTGGAGTGGAGTCTAATGGTACCGGTGCCCCTGGGCTATACCACACCAAACCTACTGTAGGCCCGTCTACTGCAGCTGCAGAACAGCCACACTCATTAAATGTGTGTGAACTGGGCAGTCTGCCACAATTGAGCCCTGTGCCAGATTTAACAACTTTTAGTGGGGGGTTGGGGGGATGACAGGGAGAAAACGAAAGTAGAAACCTATGATAAAATGGCACCAACATGGTGATTAGGCTCATTGCAATTAGATGTGGAATAATAAATAGCGCTGGAGATGGCTCTGCCATCTCAAATCCTTGCTCTACTCCGATACTGATGCAGCAGGAATTTTTGCGCCACAGGCTACTCTAACTAACGCATCATGAAAATTAAGCCAGTAAACCTAATGATTGGAACATAGAACAATACAATTAGCCCTGATATGGTCGAGTGGGGGATGGCATTCAATGGGCCCACTGCAGGACACTGTGGCAATATGCTATCCGCATATGTAGAAGCCATTATTTTTCCTGTGGTCTTGTCCCAATATGGTGCAAGTATACCGAAAATGGAAAACCGACTGGACTTATTCACAAACCCGATAAAGACCTTCCAAAGTCTGGCTTTGAAGAGGACCTTCCAGTTTAATGAATGAGAGACCCAGTTGCTTCAAGTCGTACCGAGAAATGCAAAGTCCTCTTGGAGTCTGAACATCCTTCTCTGTTCATTAATGATGAACGTTATCTAAGATACCGCTTTTCACATTAAATAATTTGGCAATAAAAGTAAAAACTTAAAACCAGAGCAAAGAGTGAAAGTCAATGACCGGCCTCATTGCCTTACATGCTTTATGGTTAGGTAACAGGCAGTTATGATTTTTGAACCTTACCTAACCGCTCTTGCCCTAGACTGAAGCAGAGGGGTATAGCAATCATCACTGCAGCAGGCAGGTGCAGGCCGAAGATTTTGGGGGACAGAATGCACCCAAATCATGTCTGCTTTGACTATGCAAAAATTTTGTGTCAATCACATAGCACAGGGAAAAAGGGGACAAGGGAGACCAAATGAGGGTGAAAAGGTTGTTATTTACATATAGAAGCACTACAATACAACTAAATTGGAGTAACCATAGCAACCAATTGTGCACTGAAAGTGTTTAAAGTGAATCAACGGCGCAGTGACACAAGTGATTAAAAAAACAACGTGAAACGGCGAAGAAAACAATGTGATACAATAACATACAATTTCTTTGCTTGTAAATGACCCTATTGCATGCCGCGAATAACGTTGAGAAGTCGACGGCGTTTCGACCTAGTCAGATTAAGGTCATCATCAGGACCATCGAGTAACCATCGTCCTGATGATGACCTTAATCTGACTAGGTCGAAACGCCGTCGACTTCTCAACGTTATTCGCGGCATGCAATAGGGTCATTTACAAGCAAAGAAATTGTATCTCTAATTGTAAATACTTCTGTTTGACCTATGTTATTGTATCACATTGTTTTCTTCGCCGCTTCACGTTGTTTTTTAATCACTTGTGTCACTGCGCCGTTGATTCACTTTAAACACTTTCAGTGCACAATTGGTTGCTATGGTTACTGCAATTTAGTTGTATTGTAGTGCTTCTATATGTAAATAACAACCTTTTCACCCTCATTTGGTCTCCCTTGTTCCCTTTTCCCTGTGCTATGTGATTGACACAAAATTTTGATTAGTCCCCCTATATGATATACCAGTTGAGACGTTGTTTTTTGTTTAATACTTACCCGGTCTCAGTTGGGTCAACGGGTTTACTTCTGTTTCTGGTTACCTGCTTTGACTATGCAGCATTGGGACTGTGGCCATTTCTCTTTCATGCACAAGTTGCCCATTGTAGCTTTGATAGGCTAGTGTGGAGGCAGATAGTGTGACAGGTGCAGCCCAAGCGCATGAAAAATGGGAGTGGGAGCGTTAACCCGCTTCCCATTGTAAAATGCCTCAGTGCTGCGACTTGAAGGCGGCCATCTTGTGAAGATGTTTTGACTTATTTATTTATTTTATTTTAAAAGTTTTATATAGCGCGAACATGACCCTAGTGGGTATCAGAGCGCTTTACATGAGAGTTGAGAAACGCAAAAGGCAATGATATAAAGCAATAATAACCAATATAATGATATAAGGCAAAGTAAAAAACTTGGGTCAAAACCCATTGGACCAAATCAAGCACAGCATCACTCTGGAAGGACTATTGTTCGCGATTTTACGTGATGCGAGACCAATAAAGAGAACCTGTTTGTTTATGCTGCTTGCTCCTTGAAACTCTAGTCTCCAAGATTATGATACAGCTGCATTAGAATTGTCTGTGCCAGGAAAACATTTCAGCTACTTTATTTCACACGCGTTTCCTTCATTTTCAACAAAGAGGAACGTTTATGAGCCTTCATTGATTTACGCATTTTCATTATTGTAGCTGAGCCTTTGCAAATCACACTGGGGTTCTTTCATCAACAGATAATTAAAAAAAATTACGCCAGCAGGAAAAAAGACTAATGTGTCATAAAATGCTTGTCAGTGGTGTAATTTTCTCAAATGGCATTGATAAAAAAGAAAAGTCTGCTGTTAGCAATCATTAATGGCCCGATATATCAAAGTGTTTTCTCTATTTTACTTCTATTGCAAAATTCTTTCATGAATGTGGCACACTGTTGGCTAAATTTACTGTACCAAAAGAGTCAGCAAACAACTTGGCAAAAATTAGAAGTGATTTGAAAACATAACTTACATGTAAGTAGATAGAGGCAATTCAATTTGTGTCAGAGCTACCTTAATAATCATTATTATTTTATAGTAGAATCATGAACATTCAGGCAGTGACTTCAAGGCACATGAGTCTGACCAACAGTCTACCTTGTAACATTTGACCCTGCTATGATGATCCTGGCTAAATCTCCATGACAGGATTTTACCTTCAGAAGTTTAGGCCTTAGGGAAAAAATGTGGATTAAGGGCATCTTCACGGTTCATCTCTAGAAGGGGTCAGGCTCAGCCTAAGGCTTTTGTACATCTGTGAAGCAGCCAGTCCAAGTGAAATTTCACATTCAAATTTTGCAAGATTAGAGCGTTATCAAATTGTGGTATGCTACAGATGACTGACAGTTACTCTTTCTTTAACTAGCGTACGTTGTCCGATTAAATTGCATACCTACATAAGAAACGTATTGGTCAAGATGGATAAGTCTCAAAATGTATGAAATTCAAATTAGATTGAATGTGCCTGTTGCTTCAGGTAAAGTTGAGACAAAAGTAGCAATGAAAAAAGTCCCAAGGCCCAGTCCAAAACATTCTTGTCAAATTTAATGACCTATTTTGCCTGTATGGCAAAAGGATTTTGAGGCAATATGATTGAAGACAGTCTAAGATCAACTACAACTCTATCACACACTGAGAAAGGTGGCAATAAAGTAGCTTCAAATAAAATAATCCAAGGGCCCACACAGCAGCCAGATCAGTACAAACTGCCTATAGGTTGCATTTAAGATCTGACCATTGTCATGCGGGTTTAAAAGTCACTCCTATCTTACAATAGTTTCAAGAGCACATGGTGTATTGGTGGCCTTAGTGCAGTTTCAAGGGCTGACACTGATCTCATTAAAGCAGCACATGTGGCTGACAAACTATCTCTGTAGAGTGACCCGGAACTGAATAAATACATGGTTTGCACTCCGCCCAAGAGAGAAATCTGAGGCAAAGTGATATTCTGCTGGCAGCGCTATGGGTCAAATAGACGCAACTGACACTTCAGGAGATGCTGTGGTATCACATTAGGTGGCCAAGAATTGACTGGTGAATGGCCGTGCAGCCACTCCTCAAAATCCCAAGAATATTTGCAATGCACATTCTCAGGACTGAGAGGAAGCTTGCACTGATTTTGAAAAACTTCAGTACCCAAATCTTTTCATGCAGAACTTTTTTAGAAACTCCAATTCATTCCATCATGGCCACTGTCAAAAGGTGACAATTTTCCATAGGACAAATTTCCACACTTTTAAAAATAAATCACCATCTGTAGGTGAGTGTGGATCATTAGAAATTGACATTGTAACTTAAATTCCCTTATTACTCTGTATTTAAAGAAAATTCTCATACGCCAACTACTCAGGCTTCTTTCTTAAAAGTGATTTCTGCCAAATATCACTTTTCTGTTCTTGCATGTTTCATAGTAAATTGGAGTGTCTGAATGCTACCCAGTTTGCCCTATATTTAGCAACATTTGAGATAGTTAAAATCATTAATTTCGTATACTATTGAGTTTTAAACATGCATAATTTCCAGTAATAATCCTATGTGACCATTACTGGTACTTAGGGTGATAATACCAGAAGTGTATTTTAAAATTTAGGCAATGCGCTTCCAATATCATACCAAAATAACACTTCAGAAAATCTAAATTCAGGAGAGGTAAATCTTAAAAGTACATTTTGGAACGACAAGACAACATTCGAGAGTTGAGCCAGTGTATCAAGCATTCTCTTTACATGGACTTTTCAAAATTGGAGATTTTACCCAGATGAATACCCGAAAACATATGACAATCCTAGGTGTCATCTATGTTAATTGATGCCCATTTCTGAGTTTTCAAACGTCTAAACAAATTTCACATTTCTTACCATGAGCATTAATGAAACAGCAAGTCTCTCTGTGAGTCTCATCAAAAACACTTGCATATGTCCTAAAGCCTTATACACTTTTACCTTTTATAGGTATTTTACTTTAATATAGAGTTACAAACGGTATGCAAAGACATTGCTACTCTTAACAGAATTCCATTGGGTTAGCCTAAGGGACTATATTTTCCTTATGCTATAGGGAACTGCCAGTTTTTGTAAGAATAACAATGTAAAAACTATTTGATTTTCTAAAACCAGAGTATTCACAAAATACATATCCCAATAAAGTTACTAAGAAAATGGTTTAATCTAAATACAGACTTATTTTTCTTCAAAACTATATCAGCTTCCTTCAGTCCATAAAAAAGATGCATGGAGGAAACTTCTCCAATCGAGAAACTGATTTCTTTTAAATAAGGATGTGATGTGTTTGTTCAGAAACCGATGCTTAATGCTTCAAGGAAAAAACTCTAATAGAACCTCAGGATTGGCTCCTAGGCAGAATATTAATTCCGCTTGTGAAGGGCCAAAAAGGTGTCCACATTCATCCCAAAACATTTAAGATTTTTTGTGGGAGAGACAAACTTAAAATTGGTGCCCAGAGTAACAGAGCATGTAAGTTATTAATTTTTGTTAAGATTTGTAATAACTTCCTTTAGTTTTGTATAGTTCTGCATGCCACAAATGACCATTCAGAGCTTCAGAGAAAAAGAACGCCCAAATTTGAAAGGAAAACAATGGATCAGACACCACAGCAATTTCTGGAGTGAGGTTTTGACAACCCACAAATTCAAATGGGAATCCCATGTTTAGTTGGTGACAAATTAAATGGCCATGAATACTTTTCTTCCATTAATAACTTTCCCTTATTTCAAGAAATTTGCAGTGAAAAAATAAAGTATACACAAAGATTATTAGGGCCTACATCTGGAGATAAAAAATACAAATCTCAAAGTTATTTATTCTCATGAGTGCTCCTACCTACTCCCGGAAATTCATGAGTACTCTTCACCTAAATGAGAAGAAATTCTTATTTTCCACGGTCAGCCAACATGAAACCATTTAGGCTAAGGCAATGTGTGCCATTTTTTCCATTTGCAAGAGAATCCTCACAAATGCATGCTGAATAGACTGTGGGCAGTTACATGTTTTAGTTGGTGACAATGTATAACCGGTCACTGTGATCTAGAGCGGTAGAAATACATTAATGTGGAAGGTTCTCAGGAGAACATGACTGCATTTCCAGACAAAATCACAGGGCAAGTTTAGCTCACTATTGAAGCCCAAAGCCTTCACCTTACCCTACTGGACAGATCACATGACAATGACCCTTCTCGATCCAGAGGTGGGTGTCATCATTAAATGCCAAAATCCCTGCCTCAGAGGAACTTTAATAGAGCAGAATCAATCACATCCATGAATCTATGGCTTGCAGACACATGAATAGAGGCTTCTGGTGTACATCCTGGCACAGTCGAAAAGCAGTGCCAAACCAGAGGTCAAAAAGGGTTCTTGTGCTTTCCATAGGAAATCCACTGAGATTTGGAGCAAATGAGATAGGTTCTGATTGACACACCCAATTGGAGAGAGATCAACCTTACAGGATATTTCATCAAGCGTTTCATTTTACTAGAACGGTACAATGATGGCATCAATGTTGCATGTGAGCCCCTTACACTCCATTGGACAAGTTGGCAAAATCTGAATGTCAATAGTGGTAAATGCACCTCACTGAGGTCAGATTAGGGCACTGTCAGTAGCAACTTATGCTGAAATCCTTAGGGCATCCAAAAGAAACCAGGCCAGGTTTCTTCAGTAAAGTTACCATACCGAACCCACAGGGCAACAGACCTGACCAATTGATTATCTTCAAAATATGTGGCATAGTTATATCTCAGATGTCGTTCATCACGGTTACAGGACATGAAGCCGTTGTTGAGCAAGCAGCATTACAATTTTTCAGTATGATTATTTATGTGTTTCTATCTCAAAGATGAGAAAATAGAGATGCAGTATCAGTGGATATTACAGCCTTACCATGCCTTTGCTTATTTCTTGTCTGCAAGATGACAGTTAAGGATTGTATGGATTTCTACAGTTGACCTTTTTGGTAAAACATAAAAAATATACAAATATATAGGTTTGTGTGTGCATGATTTCTTTCCAGAGTGATGCAAATGGTTTAGGTGGTCATTGAAAATGGCAGATGTTCATGTTTTGAAGCCACAAATATGTCCTTAGTAGGGAAAATCTTAGGCTGATTGCTTGTCATGTAAAATTTATGGATGTGGCACTTGTGTCTCTCTTCAATTGTTTTAAAAACATTTTAGCAATAAAGTGTAAAGGTGGTACAGGAGCCTAACTCCTTTTTAGATTCTGTTTGCTAAAGTTTCTCCCACTAGAGCAATTTTTAATGTTTTAGATATTAGATGGGAGTGACCTAGTGTTGTACTCTGTTAGACAGGATTTAAATATTCTACGAAACTAACCGAATAGTATGAATACAGATTTTAAGCACTAAAATGAGTTTAGGGTAATTCAATTTCCAGAACATTTAAAATCATTTTTTGTCGTACCAACAAAGACATGTGCCTCTTTATGCCACGATGAGTGCAGATACAGTCATCTGTGCTTAGCCGGAATGTCTTAAGCCACTTAAAATGTGGGTCACGTGGTAAATCAAATGCCACTTATAAAGTGGGGTACTTGGAAACTGGTGTAGACAATGCAAATAAGCAATCGACCGAAGGGAATCTGAAATGCCCATCTACAGTCTTCAAGTTCAAGAGCAGTTTTCTGTTCTCAACAAAAGGACAGAATACATCCCAAGCTTTACAGCACAACTAAAACACAGATTTTGGATAGGGGTCAAGAAGAAAGACATTTGAATGGTAGGTCATGCCAAAATGTGAGCTAAACTAGCCTCCAATACATGCAGTGGACAGATATTGTAACTTATCATTGAGTTTTTTATCATATACTAAGAATGACAACCCAAGGATTGGGGCTTTGGTGCAAAATATCCCAAACCTCGCTTATGAAAAGCATTGCCTTGTATTTTCTCTGGAAGGCCCAAGCACACAACATTAAAAGAACATGGATCATTTTGCCCAATTCTATTTCCTAAGTATTTCAAAAACATTAGGAGACGCTGAAAAATATGTGAACTCTAGAATTCTGATCATGCAAAGTTGTAACATAATGGCAGGGTATAGAGGTGCACAGATGAAACTTTGATGGGCCGACATTGATTTCTCAAGCATCAACCATGAATACAACAGTGTGATAAAACCAATTGTATGTCTTTACCTAATACTTTTTATGGTGTGCATGCATGATCTGTCAGGATAGGCGCACCTGTATTGTTTGCCCTGGGTTCTTCTCTGGCAAAGAGACACATTTACTGCTTGTAGAGACAAACTCTACCCCAGCCTGTGCCATTCAACAATGCAGTCATATTATACAGCCCTGCCCTAGAAGAGGCCAAATGTTTCTACTAGATACATATTCCTCTAAGAGGCACTGATCTACTGGGCAAGCCATCAAACATACTGTATTAAGGGTCCCTATTTAAAACATTGTGATTTACTGCTTTGTGTTCTCGGCCAGGCTTAATGAGACGACTAGTGAATATCACTGGTGTCCGGTCAACTTAGCTGCACTGTATTCAAGTAGATGCATACTTTGTATATCCTAACAAGGCAATATGAAAATGAAAGACACAGAAGAAATCACAAGTACAGGCTAACACAGAAAAGGGTAGATGATCACAAATTCATGCACTTGGATACCTGCGAGCCTTACTGCATTTCGGCCCTATTTCTAACCAAAACACTTTCTTCATGTAACCCCCACCATGTCTTATTATATTCCTACTTTTGAAATTCCCTACTTGTTTTGGCAGAACCTATCTTTAGATAGTCCGCATGACACTGCCATTTTCAGGGTTATAAAATATGTTAATTACAAATACAGGCCAACTCCTTATGGAGAGTTTATCATCATGGATAAAATAAATGGTCAAATAAAGCTTCAATATCAAGGCACAGGGGAGTAGAAGGTAAAGGGGGATTGTGATTCGTCCTTTCAAGGAAAAAACATTACATAAAACAAATAATATTAATTATACAGGGACATAATAAAAGTGCTCAGGCCAGGAACCATGAATATTCCCACCATTTGCAGATGGAACATCAGTTACTCAACTGTATGTCCCAATTCCTTGGTTCCCTGACCCCCTTCCTACTCATTCCAACACTTCTTCGCCAGGTTCATTGAAATCCCAACCAAAGATCCAACACACCATAGCGATAAAAGAAATGGGCAGTAACCGGTTCTATTATTGTGGAAGATACTTGGCAATTTTAAGACGTACACTTTCAAATTTCCTTCTCTGACCTATGATCCAACGAAGGACACTTTGAGGCTGAATACTTAAAACTCACTCCCTTTCCAGGCCTTTTCCCCTTCCCATCAAGCAAATTTTAAGACAGTACATACTTCTTTTGTAAACCTAGCGCTCTGTACAGAACTAGAGACACTCCTTCAGAAACCGTCAGCAAGCAAGAGTGAGCTTCTGTCTTGCATGTTATGAAAAAAGTGGTCCGCGGGGTAACTTTCTTTTTGTTAACCTTGATGGTTGGCTTCACTTTAAGATGCCATTCAAGACATGGCTGCTTTGTGGGCCACTTCCTTGTTTCTCTCTCAAGCTTGCTTCCTCTCTCAACTTTGGTTAAATACCAACACAGTCTGAGTGTGAGAGCCAAGAATCATTGCAGCAATTGGTAATCAAGGTGCCTCATGTTTCCCCTTAAAACAGGCATACCCAGCAATCCTTTTGACAGCTTTGAGACAAGGAAGTATAAAGGAGCACAGGCAAGCTGTGCGACAGCCTGCCCACCAAATCGAGAGTCTTTCAGACTGAGAGATGCACACAAATACCACTCACACCCATGCCTTGATTGCCCACTGGCTCACTGTCCGATTTAGCTAAGGCATTTCATTCCCCTGAGAGGTTGTGTGTAAAAACTGTGGTCAACTCTTCTTCACTTCTCATTTCAAGTTCTCATAATCCTGTCAATACATTGAAAACAGGGCAAGTGGCCCGCAAGAAAGAGTACACAATTAGCACATTACAAAGTGAGAAAGAGGCGTGGGTTGTGCCCAATCTCTTCAGCTGTAAAATTGCTCAAGCTTCCATGATTACTGCTAGATACCTTTGCTTTTTCCCACATCCATGGACCCCAGAGGACAGTCATGTTTTAAGTGCACACAATAGTTGGTGCTACTCCGGTTTCCTGCCTGACTTAGAACATTCAGTGAGGCATACCATCACACACAGTAAGGACTGCTGGGAACACTAATGTGTCAGCCTCCACCTATTTATTGGTTGCAGTTCAGTTTTTTAAGGTAGTGGCCTCACATTCACTCGACGGTGCTGGCTAAAATTCAGATACGAGGAGACAGAAGCGCTTACGGATAGATGAATTTGCATAATGATATCTGGGAATCCAGCTCGGTCCTGGAGGGTGTCTGTGACTATCTGAAGCCTTTCCAGGTCCATCACGGGATTCATAACGAGTGGTAAAAGCAACGGTGTTTGAAGGAAAGCTCAAAAATAGCAAACCTCATGTTGAACCTTCAGTCTTGATTGCACAACTTGGCTTTTGTCAACAGGGCGAAAGAATCAATGATTCATGGGAGCTTCTACGGTGAAGACAGCTGGCCCCCGAGTATCAGGGGACAATTGAGAGGACTGTTATCCGACTCCCGGTGTTCCTTCATACCCCTCTCTTCACATTTTGCAGTCCTGGAAGCAGCTCCCCTTCCTTGCTGTACCCACTCTAGCCTATGCGTGGAGGGACTGAGCCTCTCTACTCCTCAGACATGTGTTTGCATCCTCTGTTGGAAGCGCTGCCCGTAGTCTGAATGCTGGGAGGTGTAGGAAAACCTAGTGGCACTGGCATACTTTCCCACAGGGTCATAAGTGTCGTATGCTCCTCGGTCCATATTGGGTGTAGTTGGTTGTGTGTATCCCAAGCGATAAGTTGGGTAGCCAGCATTTGGTGGAAAGGCATGCGGTCCAAACTTCTCATAGTTTTCATAAGAGAGTTGGCTGGTAGTATCTGCTGCTGCTGGTGCCACAGCTGGAGCAGGCTCTGCAGTGTATTCCGTAGTAGGGCCTCTGCTGTAGGTGTTAAGCTGGGCATAGCCACTGGAATGAGAGAGGCGAGAAGAAGGCCGCGTTTCATACCTCGTTGGTCCTGTTGTACGATAGTCATTGTAAAGAACTGTTCGGGAATTGGGGCGGTCGTCATGGGCTCGCACGTTGTAATATCCATTGGTGGGGTCCTGAAAGCATGGGAGAGGTTGTTAGTTAAGACTATGCAATACTCACAGAACATCACATATTTACGTAATATTTAATGCAGCATTCTTTTGACAGTCAGCGAAATGTAATGAAGTAGGAAATTAGCCACTTGCAAGATACAATTAGAGTGAAAAAGCATGCTAAGTCATCTGTGAAATGCAAAAACATCCAAGAGACAGATTATGTCATTTAGCGTTGATTACAGAATCAATATAGAAAAAACCTGTTTACATTGCCTTCTAATGCAGGAAACATACTGCTACCAATCTTTTCTAGCACACGGGTTCATTCCTTTGCTTCTGTGTAAAGTGGAAAAGGAAAATGCTACTTTCCAGTATGCATCTGTTCTTGGCATGTAGAGCTGCAGAGTTGTACACTGTGCATAGATCGCCATCTGGTGTTGGGCTCGGATGCTTGCACTTTGTTGTTGTCTTGGAAGAGTCTTTTGTAGTCACGAGATAGGGGACTCCTCCTTTGGACGATAGTGCACATGGGCATCGACTCCATCGTTAGATTGTTTTTCGCCATGATGGGAAAAGATGGAGTCAGTAAGAAGTAAGAGATGTCCATGTGAATGTATCTAATTAAGATAATACTGGAACAGATACAGGTTCCGGGGAGGCGGGTGGGCGTGTACAACTCTGCAGCTCTACATGCCAAGAACAGATGCATACTGGTAAGTAGCATTTTCCGTTCGAGGCATATGAGCTGCAGATTGTACACTGTGCATAGACTGTATAGAAGTGTCTCCCTTAGCGGTGGTCACCTGTATCGGTTGCAGTAGTTTGAAACAATGTTTTGAGAACAGCCTGGCCTACAGAAGCTTGTTGCTTTGCCTGCACGTCAACACAATAGTGTTTGGTGAAGGTGTGTGGTGTAGACCATGTAGCTGCTTTACATATGTCATCTAAGGGAATGTTCCCTAAGAATGCCATGGAGGCCCCTAGTTTGCGTGTTGAATGTGCCCTAGGGGGAATTGTCAATGTGCCTTTAGCCTTTTAGTAGCATATTTGAATGCATTTTACTATCCACCGTGCGATCCCAGCTTTGGAGATGGGGTTACCTTTATGAGGTGGGGAGAAGGCTACAAACAGTTGTTTTGTTTTACGAAAGGGCTTAGTTCTGTCAATGTAATAAAGTAGTGCCCTTTTGACGTCTAGTGTATGAAGAGCTCTGTGTGCTACAGAGTCTGGGTTTTGGAAAAACACCGGTAATTCAACTGATTGGTTAAGATGAAAGGCAGAAATGACTTTGGAAAGGAATTTTGGATTTGTTCTGAGAACCACTTTGTTATGATGTATTTGTAAGAATGGTTCTTGTATGGTTAAAGCCTGAATCTCGCTTACTCTTCTGAGAGAGGTAATTGCGACAAGGAAAGCAACTTTCCATGTGAGGAACTGAAGTTCACATTTATGTAGAGGTTCAAATGGGGGACCCATGAGCCTGGTAAGGACAATGTTTAAATTCCACACTGGAGAGGGTGGCAGTGTGGGAGGAATTATTCTTTTAAGTCCCTCCATAAAGGCTTTAATTGCAGGTACTCTAAATAATGACAAATGTTGTCTGTTTTGTAAGTAAGCGGCGAGCGCTGCTAGATGTAATCGTATGGATGAATATGCTAGATTACATCTTTGTAAGTGTAGCAAATAACAAATGATGTCCTGGATGGAAGCATCTAGTGGATCAATTTTATTATTTTTGCAGTAGATGACAAATCTTTTCCATTTTGCTGCATAGCAAGCTCTAGTAGTAGGGCGTCTGGCTTCTTTAATGATGTTCATGCAGTCAGGCGGAAGGTTAAGATAACCGAACTCTAGGACTTCAGGAGCCAGATTGCTAGATTCAGTTACGCTGGATCTGGGCGCCTTATCTCTCCATGGCTCTGCGTTAGCAATGGTGGGGAGAGGCGTAGTTTTTGGTGTGGAACCACTGAGAGCTCTAGTAGTGTTGTGAACCATGGTTGGCGTGCCCATGTGGGAGCAACCAGGATCATCTTGAGAGACTGTTGTCTGAGTTTGCGTACTACCAGGGGAATCAGTGGGAGTGGCGGAAAAGCGTACGCAAATTTTCCTGACCAGTTCATCCATATCGCATTGCCTTTGGACAATGGGTGTGGGAACCTGGCGGTGAAGGTTGGGCATTTTGCGTTTGCGTGTGTGGCGAACAGATGTATGTCTGGTTGGCCCCACATGTGGAAAAAGGGCTGGAGAACTTGGGGATGAAGTTCCCATTCGTGTATCTGCTGTGTCTGTGGACTTAGCAGATCCGCAATCTGATTGTGAATCCCTGGAAGATGTTCTGCTAGCAGGTATATATTCTGTTGACTGGCCCATCTCCAAATGTCTTGTGCGAGCTGGGACAGCTGCAGAGAATGTGTGCCCCCTTGTTTTTGTATGTAGTACATGGCTGTCATGTTGTCGGTGCGGATTAGGACAGTCTTGTGTTGTAGTTGTTGTTGGAATGATTTTAATGCTAGGAATATTGCTAGTAATTCCAGGTGGTTGATATGGAGCACTTTTTGTTGAGTGGTCCATTTGTCTTGAATTGTATGTTCTAGGAGATGGGCTTCCCAACCGGTGAGTGATGCGTCTGCTGTTAGTACTATCTGTGGAATTGGCTCGAGGAACGACCGCCCTTTGGACAGGTGTTGTGTGTTCCACCACTGCAGAGAGCGATGTGTGCGGCTGTCTACCAACACCAGATCTGTAAGATGGCCTTGAGCTTGGTTCCACTGTCGTGCTAGGCATTCCTGTAAGGGGCGCATCTGAAGTCTTGCATGAGGTACGATAAAGATGCAAGAGGCCATCATTCCTATGAGTTGCATGAATACCCTTGCTGGGAGGGAGTGCTGCGGTTGGAATTTGCTGCTTAGGGCTTGTATGCTGGCTATCCTGGCTGGACTTGGATATGCCAGAGCTTTGGAAGTGTCTACTGTGGCTCCTAGATACTGATGTATGTGGGAGGGCAGGAGATTTGACTTGGGGTAATTTACTGTGAATCCTAAGTCGTGTAGCAGCTGGATAGTTTGATGAGTGTGATGAACACACTGATTGAATGACTTGGCTTTTATTAGCCAGTCGTCGAGATATGGAAAGACGTGGACTTGTTGTGTTCTTAGGTGCGCTGCTACTACTGCAAGGCACTTTGTGAACACTCTGGGTGCGGTGGTTACTCCGAATGGTAGGACGGTGAACTGATAGTGTTGTCCGTCTACTATGAACCTTAGATACTTCCTGTGAGCAGGGTGCATGGGAATGTGGAAGTAGGCGTCCTTGAGATCTAGTGTGGCAAGGAAGTCGCCTTGTTGCAGCAGTGGAAGAACCTGTTGCAGGGTGATCATATGGAAGTGATCGGACTGTATTTAGAGATTGAGGGGTCTGAGGTCGAGGATTGGCCTTAGGGTCCCGTCCTTTTTGGGGATTAGGAAATACAGTGAGTAAACCCCTGTTCCTTGATGGTGTAAGGTAACTGGTTCTATTGCATGCTTTTGAAGCAGTGAGAGAACCTCTTGCTTTAAGAGCGTAATGTGTTCTGTGGACATTGGACGCTGTTTGGGTGGAATGTTGGGTGGGGTTGCTGTAAGTTCGAGGCAGTAACCATACTGGATAATTTGTCTTACCCACTTGTCTGTTGTGATGGAATCCCAGACAGGTAGGAACTGTGAAAGTCTCCCCCCGACCGGAGTGGAATGGTCTGGAGGGAGCGGAGGGAAGTCACTGTTTAGGAGCGGGGGAGGTACGAGTTGTTACCACCTCGGCCTCTGCCCTGGTTGTTGTTTCCCCTGTATCTGCCTCTAAAATATCCTCTATTGGGGGATGTGTGAGTGGTGTTTTTATATGAAGAGGAGGCGGTGTCTGTTGCAGTGTTTTTGGATGCTCCCCTATAGAAGGAGCGACGAAAGGAACCGCGTGTGGATGGAGACTGCAATGCTCCCATGGACTTGGCAGTCTCTGTGTCCTTCTTCATTTTTTCTAGGATGGGGTCTACAGCCGGTCCAAAAAGGTGCTCTTGATTGAACGGCTGGTTAAGGATAGCTGTTTGGTTTAAAACCTGAAATGCGTAACCAGGCATGTCGTCTGAGTAGCACGCTAGTGTTGACAGATCTAGAGGCTGTGTCAGCTGCATCTAGGGCACACTTAATTGATGCGTTGGTTATGAGTTTGCCCTCCTGAATCAAATCATTTGCCTGGGTTTTGTATTGATCAGGCAGATGTTGTAATGGGGTCTCTAGTCGGTCGTAGTGAGCCCTATCATATCTAGCAAGTAATGCTTGGGTGTTTGCTATGCGCCAGTGATTAGCTGCTTGGGCAGCAACTCTCTTGCCAGAGGAATCTAGCAACTTAGATTCCTTATCCGGAGGTGGTGTGTCACCGGAGGTTTTGGAGTTGGCGCGTTTTCTAGCGTTAGAAACTACTAGTGAGTCTAAGGGTAGCTGCCCCTTGATGTAGGTGGGATCGTCAGGGGAGGGTTTATACTTTTTATCAATTCTGGGATTGAGAATTCTAGTCCTGACTGGGTTTCTGAATATGTCTGGGGCATGTTTAATTACCCCTTTTAACATAGGCAGGGTTTGGACAGTTTTTTGGGACTGTTCAAAGGTGTCTAGAAGGAAGTCCTCTTCTGCAGGGTCTGAATGTATGGGGACACCATGGTACAGAGCAGCTCTATTGACCAGTTGTCCAAAACCAATGTTGTCATCTAGGGGAGATGGTTTTGTTGGATATGGCTGGGGAGCAGGGAGGTCTGGGGGACCAATTGGGTCATCATAATCGTCCCAATCGACCTGTGGTGTGTCTGTATCATTGTCAGGATCAGTGAAAGGGTCATTGATGCCTTCTCCACCCCCTACGTCATCATCAAGATTATGTTGTGGTGGTGATGAATATGGTGGAAGTGTTAGAGGTTGGGTAGGAGAGACAGGCTTAGGAGGAAGAACTGGCTCAGGAGGAAGGACAAGTTTAGGAGGAAGAACAGGCTGAGAAGGAAAAACAGGAGAAGAGGGCCTTATAGGGGAAGTGGCACGGTCTTTTTCTTTACAGGCACTGCAGGAGTGTCTGATGAGTCCAACTTCCTCTTCTTGTGTGGAACAGTAGCCACATGTCCTGTTTTGGGGTCTATGTGCAGCTTTTTCTGCTTGGGATCGACAGGATCCGGTTGGAAAAGGTCTTCCCGTTCGGTAACCGCTTTCGGCGCCGACTTCTTCGGGTCCGAACGAGGTTTTGATTTGTGCTCGGAGGCCTTAGGGATTGGTCTAGGGTCCTTCGGCTTGGTTATGGAGCCGGGAACGGTCTTCGGTTCCGAAGGTTTTGGTTTCTGAGCCGATGGTTTCGGCGTCGAAGTGGTCGGTGCAGACTTCTTTTTGGGAGTAGGTTGGTCTCCGGTTTTCGGTGCCGAAGGTGCCTGCGGGACCGTGAGATATGGTTTGCTCGGTTCCGAGCTACCAGAAGGCCTGTTCTTTGTCTTCGGAGCCGAGCCCGAGGGCGGGGCTTCTGAAGTTTGTTTTTGGTCGCGACTGGGGCCAGGAGGCGAAGTGTTGACCAGGGCCTTGGTTTTTCGGGTGGAGTTGGGGTAGGGGCAGTAGTACTCACTCGTTGACCAGGAGTGATGTGGTCGTCTGAGCCTGAGTCGTCTGCTTCGGACACGATCTGCAGGTATTCAGAATCATCCTCCGGAACATCGGGGCCTTCATCGAAGATGTCCACTGGTGCCGGAGCTGATCTCTGCGCCATGATGTGCCGTCGGGCCCGGCGATCACGGATGGTTTTCTTGGATCGAAAACAGGCACAGGCCTGGCAAGTGTTTTCGTTGTGTTCGGGCGAGAGACACAGGTTACAGACCTTGTGATGGTCACTGTGTGGGAATTTTGCTCCACACTGGGGGCATTTTTTAAACGGAGTCCTTTCCATGAGCTGTAGGCCCGAACGGCGTCGATAGGCCCAACGGCCCGCGTCGACGACTGGAATGGAGTATGGGGGATGCGCGTCGAAGATCACGCGATCGAAAACAATACCGTCGAGTTGTAGAGAGTTTGCGCGTCGAAAAGGTTTGGAAAAACAGGTACCGAACCAGAGCGCAGAAGTTACATCCGAACCCGATGGTGGAAAAAAACAATCTAACAATGGAGTCGATGCCCATGCGCACTATCGCCCAAAGGAGGAGTCACCTATCTCGTGACTACAAAAGACTCTTCCAAGACAACAACAAAGTGCAAGCATCCGAGCCCAACACCAGATGGCGATCTATGCACAGTGTACAATCTGCAGCTCATATGCCTCGAACCTAGGATTACAATTTGCTGTCCCTCCAATGACCGACAATCCCTTTTCCCTCAGTTCTAGGACTGTATTTTAACAATTCCCCAGCTGGAGCAGACTTAAAAGGTAGAACAGTGAGGCAATAATTTGCAAAGTAAATTGTAGGAATAGGGGGACATGAAGGCACAGAGGCTTGACATGTCCTTCAGCTGCAAAGAAACTCAAACTGTGTGTGGTCACTTCCAAGATTTTAATGATTTTATGACATTTGACAAAGTTTTCAATTAAAAAACTAAAATGCACAACAGGTAGAGTTATTCCATTTCCAATTAACTTAAACCACTTCCAAAGACAATTGAATTGAAACCTCTACGGAGCAGGCCTCACCATTTGTTGGACTACACAAAGAAATTGGCCCCACACTATCCAGACTGCCTTTTCTCCGAGTTGATTATTCCATTAACTACAAAGCTGCAAGACAATCTTGGGCTGGCAGATGAGTGAGAGAGCAGTACATCCAAGGAAGCACCAGGTATGATTCTTCGTTTATTAGCCAAGTATTCCTTTAGTAAGTGAACTGTCCTGCAGGGAGTGCTGCGGACTGCATAAAGGCTATGTTATCATGAGATGTTATGCTCTTGCTTAGGTATCTTCTGGAAGGGAAGATCAGATGTCCTTCACTCTCCCCCCGGATGTGCTCATTTGTTGCTCCTTAGACAATTACACAGAGCCCAAAACGCCTCTGGTCATATGTATGGGTTTGGTGCTACCACTCTTGAGGCAAGATAGCTCCTTGCATTGGCTGCCGCAGAAATTTGCTGTGATCAGCAGGACAAACGAGCTATCGTAAGAAGGCTGCCTCAGCCTCCCATTTGCAGAGGCGGGCAAACTGAGAACAATTAAACTTGGGAACAGTACCACCTTTTACTCAGAGAGCTCAGAAACATCACCAGAACAGTATGAAGCAGTAAATAAAATATTATTAGACACAATTAAAGCACCGCAATACGTCTTGGGTGGACCAAAGATCCTTGAGAAGAATTAATTTGGATATCAAATGTCTGACCTTCAGCTCATACTCCTCACGGGTATCAATTGTGTCACAGCGAAGATCCTGCTTCAGATCCACGTCATCCTTGAAGGACTGCAGGAAGGAAACAGAAAAGAAGATCAGAACCATTGACAGTATGGGTCATCTTTCTATCAGCGATCCAGCCCAGGAGGCGCTGGGATTATTTTTCCCCTTTTACCGGCTTCTGTGCTGCTTTCCATCCTTTGTATTTGTGCCGGAACACACAAGTAATCCCTTTCCCGCCCCAGAAAATACAAAAACAATTCACAGCATTAAAATTAGGCCTGGTCTAAATTTAAATTATGCCATCATAATTTGCATATTTTTCAGAATGTTGGGTTATGCATGTTACAAAAATTTCATGAAATTACGCCATGTCAGTCACGTAATTATGCAGCCAGTCACAGTAAAAATATTGCATGTGGGCGTGGGAAAAAAGCAAACAACCACAACTGGAAGGCTTTTGTGTTTTTTGTTCTTTTAATTAAAAAAAAAATTTGACAAGATCATGCATTTTACACAAAAACGTAGCACTAAATAGTGTATTAGCATCTCATCACATCAGGCATAGTGTCAGTAAATTTCCCACATTTTTGCGTAATTATGACCTGCTTCATTTAATACAATCTCCACACTCGAAGGCCGGAAGGTCATGGGAGAGAACTGAACATCTTGGCTCAATGCTGCAGCGTACTGCACAGGACAGCATGATCTTCCAGTGCAAAACTACAAGTGACTTGAAGCTGCCTTCATTGGCATTTACCCACAGTATTAAATATGTACCTCGGCCAGCATCAATCAAATCATGCTTATTGAATGGACTAACTCAATACTGCCATTTGAAGCACTCGCCTCCGAACCATCAGCACAGTGAGTTCATTTTAGTACTATGGTTACTATATTTTAGTTTAAGGAGGTGGGTGAGTGCTGCCAGGGTTCACGCACAATGTGACATGACCCGCTTCTTGGTGTGGCATGAACCTACTAGGTGGTTTCACCCAAGGGCCACCAAATTCAAGGCAATGTTTTTAATACTGGGATGGGTTTGAGCCTTAGATATATATACAGGTTCCTGGGGGAAAACGAAATGCCAAAGTCTGATGTTGCGTTTTAAATATCGGTCTGTCTTGCGATGAACTCTCTTTAGAAATGCCTTTCTAAAGACAGTTCATTGCGAGACAGGAACCTTGAGAAAGCCCTTGGCCTGCCGGCCTTACAGGCGAAACACGTGTTGGCTGTTCGACTGTTTTTTTGCCCTTTTGTATTTATGATAACGAGTAAATACATAAAAAACGATATTTAGAACGCAACATCAAACTTTGGGATTTTGTTTTCCCCCAGGAACCTGTGTGTGTATATATCTCTAAGGCACAAACCCATCACAGTATTAAAAATATGGTTACTAAATGTATCCTGAGCCAAAACTGGTGAATACACTCCCCAGGGAAGTAACTCTGGGATGAAAATTCTAACATTTAATAAATCCATTTTGTGGTCAATGTTCATCAAGACATTGAAACTATTAGGTCCAAAGCATGATCCACAATGCAACCAATAATTGCTTTGTGACTGCTACTGTCATTAAAATACTCAGGAGAGCCGGGGAGCTGGAAACTTAAGAATATGGCAATAGGACCCAGCTACTACCATGGACCTGTGCACCTCCTTTTTCTTAATGAAGGAGGAGAAATAACTACAAGTGGGTGTCACTTTATCATAGGTGAGGCACTGCATGATAAAAATATTGCATCCAGTAGGTTGACTTCCACTACATCATCAAGGTGTGCAGATGTGTAGTTAAGAATAATGAATATATACTTACCTTGATGATGTAGTGGTAGACAATGTAGTCTACTGACCTCGATCTAGTGACATATTACCATGAAGAGGTTTTGTTGTCCTTCCAAACCCAAACAAATACAATATCCAGTTGCACCCACAGCTGACAGAAGTCACTCTTGCTAGCTGCATAAAAATGCTTGTTGGTAGGTTAGAGCATCACATGGTGTGTGCGCACGAGCATGTGTATGTGCAATAGGAGTGATGTTGACGAGGGCTCGGAGTAAATGGACGTATAACAAGTGAGGATGTTGACTGAAGACTGTGGTTAGCAGCAGCTTTTAGAGTGGGAGCTGGTGTGTAACCATAGAGGAGGCTCAGCTGGCAACTGTGGTAGCCACACAGAACAGAAAGAAAATGCACCAACTCAGTGTGGTAAATACCAGGTCATTATCTACTTAACCAGTGATGCAACCTACAAAACACAATCATTACTCGCAATCGGTCAACAAGCCGGGCACACCTTAAAGGAAATTGAAGGGTTCTTGATGAGAAAAAGGGTACAAAAGGGAAGCATTGGGAAACGGTCTAGGGATCAATGCAGATTTAAGGGTGCATAATTTCGGGAAAGACAGTGATTGTTCCTTGAAGCACATAGAAGTCAAAAGTCTTTTGAAAAGAAAACAGCTGAAAAAGACAAAGAGTGGAAAGAAAGGGTAAGGGCCAGCTGAGCACTTGACAACTATAAATAGAACTAAACGGGTATTCAGGAACATAGAACCCCAAAGACACTGTGGGACAAACCCCAAAGACACTGTGGGACATTCTAGAGCAAGAAAGGTTGGTACAAACCGCTCTTATAGAACACAGGCGCAGCCTATGAACAACTGCAGACTCCTATATACTTTACACAAGCAGACCAGGAGAGAAGAACCTGGTAGACTTTTTAAAGACAAGAACAATGGCACCCACTTTACAATGTAAACATGTGCACAGTGAAAACCAACAAGTCCAACTCTTTACACACACTCATTTCGTTTCAAAACGATTTATTTGCATTGTGCATACAGAATGGTCCGGGGATCCAGCTTTAGAGCATTCTTAATGTGACAACAATCAAGACAAAATAAATATAGCAGCATTGACAACAAAGGCATTGTGAGGGCAAAGAAGTCTGAAAACAGATGCATGCAACACAGATGCACTAATTTGGGCACAAATGGGGCGCGGGGAAGTGGGATCAGTCCAGGAAAGTTTGGGACAGCATAAACACACAGGGTCATGTTAAAAATGGGTAAGGCATCCTGAGAACAGTTGACAGATGGCAGTGTTCCATTGACATGGTCCTTCTGTGGGGACAGTTCGGTCCCCGCGTGTGCCTGTTCATGCACCGTGTGTTCTTATTCCAGAGGAACGGAGCTGTCTGGTCGGCTGCAGGCAGGAGGAGCCAGGTGCCTGAATGGTTCAGATGATCCTACTACAGAAGAATTTGACTTTCACATTCCCCTAAACAAGAAGCCAACGTAGGCTCTGGCTCCACATCAGCAACTTGTGATATCACTCGAACAAGACATGCGCTGCTCGTGGGACAATGCGTTGCAGAACTTTGAGCAAATGTGGACACATGGAATGCTAGAGCAACACAATGCGTTGTGATGGGGGTTCAGAGAACACTTCTGTCCCTTAAGCTGCTGACAAGCCAAGGTTCTGTTTTCCACAGAATGTCTGACTAACAGGCCATTGCTCATTCTGGATCTAGGGATACATCCTGATGGGATGAAATGTGCATTAAGTTACTATGAAACTATCTTGTGCAGTATCTTCAAATTTACAGTAGGTAAACATATAGAGCAAATCTAAAATCAATAACAATATTGATCATCTTATTACGTGACAAGCATGGGACCATTCATGTTTTTATGCAGCTCTGGACATCAATTGCGAAATGGAGAAAGTGAAAATGTACCAGCGATAAAAACAAAATCACTTTGTGAGCAAGGAATGTATTGTGATGAATTTGAAGGATGAGCGATGTTGGAACAATTCAACATGCTATCATTAAGTTCAGAACTGCATTCAAATTGGTAAGCAAAATCCAATATGAAAAAAGAAAACTGTTAATGACAGCTGACCTGCATTACAATTGTGAAGGCATACTTGTTTTCTTTATTTTATTATTTTTTTACAGTTTTTTATAGCATGAACCGGGCCAGAGGGCATTGAAGCACTTTGCAACAGAAGAAGAAAGACTACGATACACGTGTTTTGACCATTTTTAAGGCACAGGAAGATTAAGTGATTTTTTTCAGCCAAGGCGGACATTTGAACCTGGTTCACCATGTTCCAAATTTGGCAGCTATCAATCCATCAATATTTGTAGAGCACGCTTGTCACCCTGAGGGGTATCCAGACGCTAGAGCCACTGGACCATATTTCCTCCTCTTGCATTAGAACTGTGAAATTCTACTAGTTCGCATTTTCATGTCACTGAAACGCAAACTGCAGTGCGGCAAAAGACATTGATAATTTAAACGAAGTCAATGAGCACTCAAAAAGATTGACTGGTTTTTCAGAATTGTAGCTCAGCTATCGAAAGGTTTATAACAATTCCAGGTATCGCTGTGTAAGAAGATGCAGATTTTTTAATCTGATTTACCAACTGATTAATCAGTTTGGCATCTGACAATTTCACTGTAGCTCAAAGTAAGGTCCTACACATACACCCAAAGTTGATTTTGAGTCAAAACTAACTGTGCCGTAGAGGAGGGTATTGAAAGCTAAGCTTAATTCTCAACTCCCACAAAACTAGTGACTAGCCAGCCCCCAAAGAGAAGAACAAGTTACTTACCTGTAACCAGAGATCCCCAAGAAAGGCATTGTATTATTGACAACAGGGCACGTAAATCTACATTCCTACCGCAGGAATCACTGGGTTTACACTGTGTCAGTCAATTCAATAAATCTTTATTCGGTCAGTCCAGGCCACAAAAGAGAAAAACCAATACAGTACAATAATGAAAAAAAATGGTATCAGTCTATTTGGGACAATGTTTTGTGTGTGGTTGCCGTCAATGTATATGACACACACACCCACACACACGCACACGCACACACACACACACACACACACACTCTTCCCCCCCCCACCACACACAAACCACCCACCCAATATAAGGTCAAACATCTATGTGGGAAGAGAGGGGGGTATTGCTGTCTTACATGTTGAGCAAGCATGCAGGCTGCCTAAGACCTCTGGAGTACCGCTAGACATTTGTCGGGAATGGGGCAGCTGGTTTCCCTTAGGCCAGTGATGGTTTTCTATGAGCATTGCTAGGGTACAGCTATCCTTTTTCTCCCTGTTTTTGTATGGTCGTTGCATTCTCGATCCAATCACGTGTGTGGTGTGCCCACTGTAGATAGTAGATAAACAGCAGCATACCAATAATCCTGCTCTTACCACAAGCTGCAAATGGACGCTAGGAACTCCTACGAAAAGGGGTTTATGTTATCAATCTCCTGAAACAGGACAAAAAAACAGGCAATGGAGAGATTTTACATATATAAAATTTCTTGATGCCTATTACTTCATGTACGCTTGACGATGCAAGTGTTATACAGATAGAAACATTCTGAAAATGTTCCTGCTGTTGTATGATTTCCACAAGCTCAAGAAAGCTTTGCTTTTGTTGGCTTTATGATCAAAGTGCCATATTTACGTGCCAGTGCTGACAATAAGGTGCAGGTGCCGAGCACCGGAAACCACTGGCTCAAATTAAGTACTGGTAGCAAACCTGTTTGATTGACCTTACAATGGGGTGTGCTCCTAGTTCGGTGTCTAAAGAACTGGGTATTGTTCAATGTCCCGGTGATTTAATGCAGAAAACCATTATTCGACTTGACTTCATTTACTGCTTTTGCATTTTTGCCATTAGGAAATGGACACTGTGCAATGTACTGTTTTGCTTATATCAACGGCTGTCGTGGACTAACTCAAAATGACGTACTCCCGCCTTACAATGTGGTGATCTAACAGTCCTACATCTAACAAACAACCAGAAGCTTTCGACTCAATTGTGGTTCCTCAGAAAGGTGTGGCCACAGGGGCTGGCGTTACACGACAGCTGCATGCTTCTTTTTCAATACCACCAAAGCAAAGAAGTTTTGTTTTAAATATTAAGTGTTACATTCAGAATATATTATACATAAATGAAGGTGTCCTCATGTAACGCAACTGGTGCTCGTGTAAAGCGCTCCGATACCAGATACGTTCAGGTCAAGTTTGCGCTATATAAAACTATTAAAATAAATATATATATTGCTAAGGAGTGACGTGGGTCTTCTGTGTGCTGTAGAGGTTCCTGTGGAGATGTTACAATTTGGACTTAAAAGCCAATAATAGTAAAGTTATAAAAACGAATCTATGCAAGTTTGGACTCCGAAAACCCATAGTAGTAAAGTTATAAAAACGAATGTATGCAAGTTTGGACTCCGAAGTCAAATAATATATGATGCGGGTGTGTCGGTAGCAGCCAAACTCCCAATTACTTAACCTGTGCTTTAGTTGAGTGTAGTTGTTCACTGTTTCAATAAACACCATCTGCCTGTACGGCTATAGGGAATCATACAATTAAATATACACTTATCTTTTTATATTTATAATATAATATATTTTTAGGGTAATGCATAACATTACCTAATATAATAAACAATGATGCACATGATCACAAAAATTATGCATAACTCCGAAAAGTCTAAATGTTAGGCTACAGTGGTCTTTCAAACTGCCTACACTCTAGATTGGAGTAGTCAAGTATTTTTTTTTTAACAGTACCCGTTTTAGAGCACAGTAAATGAGAAACAGCATTGGCAAAGCCAATATGTCTCACCTGTGCAAGAGCTATTGGCTTTTCCAACGCATTTAGAGTGTTGCAGACTAGCGTGTTGTAGAGCAGAGTGTTGTAGAATAGAATGTTTTAGAGTAGAGTGGGGTGTAGAGTGTAGTGTAGAGTGGAGCATAGAATGAAATGGAGTGGAGCAAAATGTCGTAGAGTGGAGCAAAATGTCAGTGGAGAAGAATGTCATTGCATGGAGGGGCATAAAGTGGAGGGGCATCAAGTGGAGATGCATCGAGAGGAGGGCATATAGTGGAGTATCAGAGTGGAGTGTCATGTCATACAGTGGAGTGGCGTGTCAGAGTGGCGCATCAGAGTGAAGGAATGTAGAGTGGAATGTCATAGGGTGGAATGGAATAAACTGGGGTAGAGAGGAGTAGTATGTCACAGTACAGGGGAGAGGCATAGAGGGAGTTGTGTAGATTGTCATGGAGTAAATTGTCAGAGTGTTTTGGTGTCGAGAGGAGGGGGCATCGAGAGAGGGGCATCAAGAGGAGGGGCATCGAGGGGAGTGTCAGGATAGAGTGGAGTGGCGTGACAGAGTGGTGCGCCAGAGTATCTTAGAGTGGAGGGACGTAGAGCGGAATGGCATAGAGCGGAATGGAATAAAGTGGAGTAGAGAGGAGTAGTGTGTCAGAGTACAGTGGAGTGGCATAGAGAGAGTTGTGTAGAGTGTCATGGAGTACATTGTCGTAGAGTGTTGTGGCATTGAGTGGAGGCGTCATCGAGAGGAGGGCGCATTGAAGAGGAGGGGCATCAAAGAGGGGGGGCATCGAGAGGAGTGTCAGGATAGAGTGGAGTGGCATGTCCTACAGTGGAGTGGCGTGTCAAAGTGTCTTACAGTGGAAGGACAGAGTCTAATGGCATACAGTGGTGTAGAGTGGAATGGCATAGAGTGGAGCAGGGAGGAGTAGTGTGTCTGAGTACAGTGGAGTGGCATAGGAGGAGTTGTGTAGTGTGTCACGGAGTGGATTGTCTTAGAGTGTTGTGGTGAAGAGTGTTGTGGCATCTAGTGGAGGGGGCATGGGGAGGAGGGGCATGGAGAGGAGGGGGCATCGAGAGGAGAGGGCATGGAGAGGAGAGGGCATGGAGAGGAGTCTCAGGATAGAGTGGAGTGGCGTGTTGTACAGTGGCATGAATAAAAGTGGAAGGATGTAGAGTGTAATGGCATAGAGTGGTGTAGGGTGTAATGTCAGAGTGGAATAGTGAAGTAGAGAGGAATAGTGTGTCAGTATAGTGGAGTGGTATAGACAGAGTTGTGCAGAGTGCCATGGAGTAGATTGTCGTAGAGTGTTATGACCTCTAGTAGAGGGGGCAGTAAGTGGAGAGGGCATTAAGTGGAGGGGGCATCGAGTGGAGGGGGCATCGAGTGGAGGGGGCGTCGAGTGGAGGGCGTCGAGTGGAGGGCGTCGAGTGGAGGGCGTCGAGTGGAGGGGCGTCGAGTGGAGGGGGCGTCGAGTGGAGGGGCCGTCGAGTGGAGGGGCGTCGAGTGGAGGGGCGTCGAGTGGAGGGGCGTCGAGTGGAGGGGGCGTCGAGTGGAGGGGGCGTCGAGTGGAAGGGGCGTCGAGTGGAAGGGGCGTCGAGTGGAGGGGCGTCGAGTGGAGGGGGCGTCGAGTGGAGGGGCGTCGAGTGGAGGGGGCGTCGAGTGGAGGGGCGTCGAGTGGAGGGGGCGTCGAGTGGATGGGGCGTCGAGTGGATGGGGCGTCGAGTGGATGGGGCGTCGAGTGGATGGGGCGTCGAGTGGATGGGGCGTCGAGTGGATGGGGCGTCGAGTGGATGGGGCGTCGAGTGGATGGGGCATCATAGAGTGGAGTGGCACATCGTAGAGTGTCTTAGAGTGGAGTGGCGTAGAATGGAGAGGCATAAAGTATAGTGGCTTTGAGTGGAGTAGAGCGGAGTACAGTGTCGTAGAGTAGAGTAGAGTGGTATGTCAGAGTGGAGTGGCATAGAGAAGAGTAACGTGGACTGGAGTGTGATGGAGTTTCGTAGAATGGAGTGGTATGTTGTGGAGGGGCATAGAGTTGAGTAGAGCGTTGTAGAATGGAGTGGCGTAGTGTGGAGTATGCATCATGTAGTAGCGCATTGCCTTTACAGACACCTTTACAGACAACACATTTTTAATTGAGATGAGTCTTACATTTGCAAAAACACAGTTTTAGTGATAAAAGTACAAAGCGTACAAACGATGTGTGGAAATGTCCTCACAGAGTATTGATTTGTTTTGATTGCATTAAAAAATTTGTTTCGACTACACTTCATAATTACTGAAAAAAAGTGCTTCACTTGTGCTTTTCAAATTCTGATCTATTCTGAAATATCCACACACTTCATGTCCAGACATTTAAATGTTGCTGTGTGCTAGAAAAAAAAGCAAGATTGCCACATATATCTTCTCACTTTGAAGATAAGTAAACACCAAGCTACCTCAGAAGACAGAGCATGACATTTGTCTTTGAATGCACAGCAAATGTGACAAGATACGAACAAGATTTAAAAACCTGTTTACGGAAAGCAAGCATTCAAGGAAGAAAACAGTAAATAGGCTATGCTTCATAGGAGGGACGAACTTAAGCTGGATAGCCTAAAACAAATAAAGCCAGTAAATACAAAGCAAGCAACTGTGAGTTACAAAACACCAAGCCAATAGTAAGCATGAGGGGAGTGCATTCCCAGGAAACTTTCAGAATGCCCTCAAGAATTCATTAGTAAACCAGACAGCTGTGCTGTCTGGCAGGCTTCGACTTAAACATTTACTTGCTGTGTCAGTGGTAAAAAGTGCTATGTGAATGCTAGTACTGCACTATAAAATAATCAACAATGGATTTGAGTGTTTCTCAAAAGTAAAAAAAAAAGATAAATCAAATGTATTTATTTTATTGCATAAGAGGAACAAAACAAAAAAGTAAAACATTTATGAGTGAATTGTGGTGTGTCTAAAACTAGATTCTTCTATGTATTCCAAAACATTTGCCCTCTTCTCACCTCAGGGACATGTGTTGGATAACTCTTTCAAACCCACAAATTACATCAGTGTAGTGAGTGTGAGATAATCATGTCTCTTAATCTTCACATGGTTGATGAGTGGATCACTTGTGAATCTATAATGACTACAATCTCCAAAATTGCTGTTTCAGTATGTAACATTTTTCAATGCAGAGTGAATCTTTTATAGGTTCACATGCTATGCAAGGACTACAAAACATACCCTTCCCTCCTGAATTTAGAGGAGAGTTGGACTTGGGAATGGTACATTGTTGTGGAAGCAAATGGACCCTCTGGTATCTGTCCGGTCCATGATTTTTTATCTTGGGTTAATGTCAAAAAGTGACCTGTTCCATGTTATATCTTTGCATAGAGCTTGACCTCTAATCTTCTTAAGAAACTTAGCTTTAACTTATTTGCGGTCAGGTTTGTTCTATGTATGATTAAGCTTTATGTTAGCCTCTATTTAACATATGTGAATACAGATATGAATTCATCAATTAATTTTTATCCTCGTGATGTACTTCACCTTTGCGATTTTTTGGAAAGTGACATCATATCAGGACAAGCCAAAACTGTTAACTTGCCTACTCAATTGGAACAAAAACCTGTACAAAGATAAAGGAACGTACGCCGACTCATTCGATAATTCTGTGAGGGGTTCTTTAAATGTATATATTGATGCTGTGATCATCCACATACATTGCTGTTTCACATAGCATAGCCCTTGCAAGTTTGGAGAACCACTTTAAAACAGTGTCTTGTCAAATAGCAAACCGGGCTAGCTTGCATGCCTCACTGCCTGTACCTAATGCTGTTGGTGCGTCCTGAAAGAGGTATACCACACTCACACATGCCATATGATAGTAAGTTACTATCATCAACATGCCAGTTGAATGACATATTAAAAGTGTGGATTGTAGGTAAATTCACATATCCCTATGTGTGGGGACATCAAAGCATTGGCAGCAAACTCAAAATGCTACAGAGTTCCCATTGCCAGTGTGGAAGGGAAAGTACAGGTGCCACAACTGTTGGACTAACAATTCACAATCACAACCCTAAATTGCCCCATCAGCCTTTTATTTCACAAACAGGAGAATAGAGAGGTCTGACATCTACTTTCATATGTTTGCTTAGGGAATTCAGAGTATCCTATTTAATCAACTCTCAGATTTCTTGAACTTTCTGCCACATTCAACTCAGTCATCCACACAAGCCAGAAACCCTCCACTTCCCGCCAACACTGCAGAAAAAGCACTTGATTGGCTCAGCTCCAATCTCTCCTTCACTGCCTTGCAGTGGACACCAGTCTGCCTTCCACCCCTCTCCTATTACCTATTAGGCACACCACCAGGGCTCACCCTAGACTCCCATTTTCTCTTTCTCTACAAAAAGTTATTTGGAAATATAATTCCCTCGTTTGATCTTCCACAGCGCAGCTAAACGGATATTCCTGATTTTGCCTTCTTTTACAACCCACTTCCGTTGCAGACATTTTACATCCCACCTCGGATGCAGGACATCTGACTGCATCACAGCAGCAAGGCACTTTGAACTGGCATTCATGTACAGTAGCTGTGCAGTCCAGACTGTGATTAAATCAGTTCATCAGAGTCTGGGTGAATGGATTCCTCCTGACAAAAGCAGCTCTTAAAAAGGACCTAACTGCAACCTTTGGCTGTGCGCCAGGGAGGATGTAGTTTGCTATCTCCTGGTCAATGCTAAAAAACACACTGATTTGGGCACATGGTACAGCCAGGCCTCCAGGGCAAACATGTGGTTATTGCTCATCCCCGGAATCCTGCACAGCAATAGACTAAACTCAATGACGATTTTGTCAACGTGTGTGTCAAAACATTAAGTACAAAAATATTGTGCCACCACAATATCGCAGTGAGAATATTGTGAAGGTAAGTGTGCACATAGGTGAGCATATATGTACCGATTTTAACTCCACAGCTGCATTCTTTCAACAGATATATATTGTCATGGTGCACAGACATACCTGTGCCACCTTAACTTCAAAATATTTTGTTGGTGATATTTTGGTTGCACATTACTTAAAAGTCGAGATTCTTGCAGTCTAAGTCATCTTCATAATACGTGTTCATGCTCATGATTTGAAGTTGAAAATAATGCTGGGTGGATCTGGAATGCCTGACTCTGTTATGTTTTTGTGCAAATATCCCAAAGCTCTTAAGAAATCAGAAAAGAGTCCCAAAGATGTGGATCCCTGTGGACTTACTAGGTGAGTCTAGTTTCCGGCATAAAGGTCGACGTCCAAAATATTGATCATAACACTTGCAATTCCCAGCCCACCCACTAGATGGCAGGAATGAGCACAGAATGTGAATCTATAACCGATAACTGCTTCAAAAACCGGTTTCTTTAATCAATCAAATGGTGCTCATTTTATCGACCTCACAATGTTAAAGGCCTGGACAGGCCATGCCTGGATTGAAACCTGTGACCTGCAGTTTCCACTAAAATATCAGTAACACATGTTCAAATCAGTTGTCTTAATGTGGCATAATAATCATTTGCATAGATCAGCTATTGGTTTCAAGGCCAAATTCAGGCGAATTTGGTGACTTTGGTGAGCATTCCTGTGTAGGATACAACGAAAGCACAAACTACTTTATTTACATGTTGAACGCTTTCGAGTGAACATCACTGAAGCAAGATTACACATGTGCAGATGTGGTAATGCAGAAAACCACAAAGCAATGTGTTCAAAGCGTTGGGGTGGTCTGCCAGCACTGCCGACAATTCAACACAACAGAACAAACGACAGTGTTGTAACTCTGACATCTGATGTTTAATATTAATGCTTTTGTGGATTTGCTTCAAAGCCCCTAAGGCCCAGGATGCTGCAGATAATACGGAAGGATGCCCCTTTTATCATTCCTCCTTGCCAGTGTCACTGCTACTGGGAGCAGAGCCAACATGCTGCAAGCCACCCCTGGAGACAAGCTTAGCAGACAAGCTGCCATAAGCTCCGTCTTGGATCGGTTGAACTTTATTCGATCACCCTGCTATCCTCGAGGGGCTCTGCCATTGTCGTTGCTCAAGAAAACAAAGCCAACAGCTTTGAGACTTTCCTGTGCTAGGATTTACCAATATAGGCTCCATTTGGACCCCTGGCCGAGCAGTACAGGGATGCAAAAAGCAGAGGCCTCTAGAGTTGGACTAGTGGTGAGGGCACGGTATTAAACTACACGTTTTAGATTAGGTCTCACTCTTAATGATCCATTTTAAAATGTCAATTTTCTTTTATATCCTTTTTCCATTCATTCTTTCCTTTTTTAAGTTTTTGTGTTCATTTTGCATTTTTTTTTTTTCATCTTTTGAAATAAAGCTATTATTATAGATTGCCTGTACAATATTACTATCCCTATATGTTACGTCTAATATTCCATTGGGGTCTTATACCAAATATTTGTATCATATATTTCTTTCGGTACAGTTTGTTCTATAATGTATGGATTGTTACCATATGCTATTTATATAGGCTTGTTGTTAAAATAATGTTCTAATTCACTAAAAGAGTTTAAACTAAAACAACACAATCTGCTTTGGGGTGGCTCAGTGCCAGGATAGGTAAGGCGGGTAAGTAAGTCAGTTCTTTAACATATCAATCATTCCTTAAGGCCACTGAGTACATTTATAGCCCAAAACTAAGCATTTGTCCCGGGCAGAAAAATCCCAAATCAAAAAAGTAAGTTGATTAATAATAAAATAGACGAAACAAGATACTTAGCTCTAAATATAGTTCTCGGGCTTTGATATCTTTCATAGATTCACATGCTTTTATCATTTCCCGATGCCACATCATCACATCAGTAGAAATGACACACAATTCAATCAATGAGATGAAAGCACACTGAACTTCAGCTTCCCAGAGGCCGCAATTTCTCAGAATTTCAAAAGGGCGTATGAAAGGATGAATATCAAAACTCTGACTGTGGAGGAGGTCACATGTGATACCAACGCTGGAGTACTCTAGTTGGAGGTAAGAAAATTGTTTCTTATCCAGCATTAGCTCTGTGCTAGATTCACATGCTTGAATCAGAACAGCAAACAGTGTTAATATGCAAATCATAATTACACATTTTGCAACAATGTTAGTTAGAACATTGATTCAACTCAGAAGAAGATTTTAGGCAAATAAATTACCAAAGACTGCTAGTCCCACCACAGAAGTTTTTAAAGCTTGTTTATTTGGGCAGTAGTGCTTCACAAATGTGTGGCAGCTCTTCCAAGTCGCTACCCTGCATATACCAGATAGTCGAACTCCAGCATACAATACCATTGGTGCTGATGCACACCTCTTGTGGAATAGAATGATGCCAAACAGATGTCTTCACTGGATGTCTTCATCCTGCTTCAACATCCTCCGAATGCTCCGCAGGATCTTCAAGTGGATCCCCACCGAAACAAGAAAAACAGTCACCCAGGCCCTCGTCACCAGCAGGCTGGACTACGGAAACGCCCTCTACGCAGGAACGACGGCTAAGCTCCTGAGACGGCTGCAACGCATCCATAACGCCTCTGCACGTCTTATCCTCGACATCCCCCGACGCAGCCACATCACACCCCACCTGAGAGACCTGCACTGGCTCCCTGTCAACAAGAGGATAACCTTCAAGCTCCTCACCCACGCACACAAAGCACTCCACAACTCCGGACCAGCCTACCTCAACAGACGACTCAGCTTCTACACCCCCACCCGCCAGCTCCGCTCGACCAGCCTCGCCCTCGCCACAGTCCCCCGCATCCGGAAAACGACCGCCGGCGGCAGATCCTTCTCCCACCTCGCCGCCAAGACCTGGAACACCCTCCCCACCAACCTCCGACAGACCCAAGACCTACTGGCCTTCAGAAGACTCCTCAAGACCTGGCTCTTCGATCAGTAGCAGCACCACCCCCTCTTCCCCCAGTGCCTTGAGACCCTCGCGGGTATGTAGTGCGCTTTATAAGTGACATGATTGATTGATTGATTGATGACCGTGTTACAGCAAACAAATGATGGACGGAATGCTGACAATGCAAACATTCTCCCCCAGTGAAAAGATGTGGGTTAAATCCATCGTTCTTTTGCCCACTACGCCACCCCAGTTTGGACCCAGCCATATGCAAATCAGTCTTCACCCTGTGCCCCATGGGAACAGTCCAGACCGAACTGCCAGGCCAGGTCCTCCCTGGACCGGAAACAAGCATCCTGGGACCGGTTTTCAATTGTGTGTGTTCTGCTTCCTCGCCCTAAGTGCGCCGGGTATGCCCAGACGTGGGTCCCGGGCTCACTGTGCCACTGGATTCAAGCTATCCTGGATGAAGAGGGGTGAAACCCCGAAACCGGTCCTAGGATGCTTGTTTCCGGTCCAGGGAGGACCTGGCTTAGCAGTTCGGGCTGGACTGTTCCCACGAGGCACAGGGTCAAGACTGATTTGCATATGGCCAGGTCTAAACTGGGGTGGCATGGTGAGCAGAGCAAAAGAATGATGGATTTAACCCAGATCTCTTGACTGGAGGTGAATGTTTTGATTTGTTCTGCATTCCGTCCGTCAATTGTGTGTCTTTTGCTTCCTCGCCCTAAGTGCGCCGGGTATGCCCAGACGTGGGTCCCAGGCTCACTGTGCCACTGGATTCAAGTTACCCTGGCTGAAGAGGGGTGAAACCCCAAAACCGGCCCTAGGATGCTTGTTTCCGGTCCAGGGAGGACCTGGCTTAGCAGTTCGGGCTGGACTGTTCCCACGAGGCACAGGGTCAAGACTGATTTGCACATGGCCCGGTCTAAACTGGGGTGGCATGGTGAGCAAAAGAATGATGGATTTAACCCAGATCTCTTCACTGGGGGTGAATGTTTTGATTTGTTCTGCATTCTGTCCATCAATTGTGTGTCTTTTGCTTCCTCGCCCTAAGTGCGCCGGGTATGCCCAGAAGTGGGTCCCGGGCTCACTGTGCCACTGGATTCAAGCTATCCTGGCTGAAGAGGGGTGAAACCCCGAAACCGGTCCTAGGATGCTTGTTTCCGGTCCAGGGAGGACCTGGCTTAGCAGTTCGGGCTGGACTGTTTCCACGAGGCACAGGGTCAAGACTGATTTGCATATGGCCAGGTCTAAACTGGGGTGGCATGGTGAGCAAAAGAATGATGGATTTAACCCAGATCTCTTGACTGGGGGTGAATGTTTTGATTTGTTCTGCATTCCGTCCATCAATTGTGTGTCTTTTGCTTCACTGGATGACCAGCACTGATGTGATGGAAGGTAATGTCTGAAACTATCCATTTTATTAGACCTTATTGGGAAATACACTATTTTTTGTGAGATGCTGATTTCCACAAACTAATGTTCTGACTTTCTGAAAGCCTTTGAATGGTTAAGCTAAAACTTTAAACATATAATGAAGATTAATGAAAGCCACTGTTGAAAGATGTGGAAGTAAGACTTAAGAACCACATGGTAATTTTGGCGGAAATCTTTGTGCACCTTGAGGGCAAATTTTAAATCTGTTTGCATAATAACTGAGCTCTTGGAAATATGGCTACTATTGAAAACAAAATGATTTCTTACACGTAGGAGTAGTTTTGCAACTTGAAATTTTTTTTTGATTTACATGCTGTGCATTATTCCACCATTTAGTGGTTGGGTCCGGAATTCTCCAATATAATAGTAGTCCTTTTTCTATTTCCTGTTTGATGCAGTTGGACGTCGACGTTTCTACTATTCGGTGTTCTATCATGCCTCCTCTGACGTCATAATATTGAAAACTTGGATTTCACTTACTCACCTGGTCAATGCTAAGGGCCAGCAACAGTGCAGACTTAAAAGTAACATTTAATGTTTCCCCTACATAGGTGTTCGAAGAGCGGTTTTATCAACGGAGCCAGGGATGTGGTCACTTCAGACACAGGTGGTGGGTGCCTTATAGGCAGAAACGCTCTAAAAAAACAAAACAATTGTTTTGATGATTCTAGAGGCTAAGTGGAGTCTGAAGAGCGCTACAATCTTGATATTGCTAATTGAACTTGAATTGAAGAGTGTTTCAATCAATATTTAACTCACTGCAACATACAAGAATGTACCTGGTGTAGTTCCAAAGTTAGAAAAAGCAAGCCTTTAGAGCAGCACCCTTTGCAAAACCTTTTGAAATTAGCCAGAGATGTTTTGATTGTTCAGGGTGCTCTGACGTGATGCAGAATAGTGCAGCAATTCGAAGTGATATCTAGAGTGGATAAGTTTAAGTGTTCAGGAGCCATGTTGTCAATCTGAGATATCTCAAGTTATGATGAACTAAATGGCCTCTCTCACTAGATTGAAGATCCTGATGGCTACCCAGGTAAATGCAGATGGATACGTTCAGTCAACCAATACTGGTGATGCCATACTGGAGCTATACGGATCACTTGGCGCGGTTCCCTCCTGACCTTTCTCATTAACCCCAGGGTGAGGGAAAGTGGCAGAAAGGCATGAGAAAAGATCTTTAACAAGGTCATTAAATGCACCTCTTCCCCCACACTGCATCCAAATGTCTGCTTGCAAGCCCTACATTCCACTGTCTGCTTGCAAAGAAATAACATTTCTGTGGAGTCACATTTTAATCCAGTATTGGATAGCCCTACTGATGGAAGCTTGGGAGGTATGACTGAAGATCTTGTCTGACTGCTTTGAGCTCCAGGATGCATCACCATCTCGGACCAATGGCCCTGGTCTCCAGATATTGTAGGTGAGTAGGTCATCTGTTTAAATATGCTTCAGTTGTCATCTCAAAATAAGCTGCCTTTGGTTGGAAGGCTACGCTTGTAGTCATGCTGGGTAGTACTTTCAACCGTTCCAGCACCACCTTGATTCTGGCAGCCTGTTTGGTTCTATCTTTGAGAGATCTGGGCACTTGAAGCCAATGAGCAGTCAGTTCTTCCAACAAAGGGTACATTTTTAATTTGCAGTGAGGAGTTAACAGAATGGATGAAGACGTCATCCCTAAGAGAGATTTGAACTCTTTTTAGTACTTGCATGTGTAGTGCTAGGCATTGCAACTTACAAATACTTTCTTATGATATGAATTTCTTTTTTTTTTTTTTACCATAGCGGTCTTCAATATTGTTCCTAGAAACTGCACATGCTTAGTAGGTTTCAAGTGTGACTTGAGCATGTTGGGAATGAGACCCAGAACTTGGAGCAGATTTAGACATGCATTAGTTGATGACTTTGCAACTTGTCACAACTTGCCTTTGACAAGACAGTTATGCAATTAAGGAAATATTTCCTGTGCTTTTTGCTTTAGGAATGCTGCTACATGGGTTATACACTTTCTAAAATTTCTTGGTGCTGACTTAAGGCCATATGACAGCACCTTGATGTGATAGCTACTACAAACCTCAGCTATTTGTGGAGCTTGGAGTAAGTTTGGATGTTGAAATATGCAGTCTGCAAATACAGCAACGTTATGTACTCGCCCTCTTGGAACAACTGAAGCATCTCCGGCAGTGTGACAATTCTGAAAGACAACTTTCACAGGCGCTTATTCAGCCGATTTAGTTCAGTGCTGATTCACAATTCACCAAACCTTTTTTGAATAAGAGAAAATCTGGGAGTAAAAGACTGAATTTTGCTGGGACTTTGGGACTAGTTGTATGCACCCATGGCAATCATGGAAAGAGCCTCTAACATTTTGATAGGCGGTCTCTCGAGCCAGGATAGATAATGGTCTTTGAACAAGTTCAAGTGTAAGTCCATATTAGACAGGATCCAAAAACCCACTTGTCTGTGGTAATCTTTGCACACTCATGAATGTAAATGGAGATTATTCCAACCACAGGGATGGATTAAGTGAGTGAAATACTGATATCAAATGTAACCAACCCGGACTTCTTAGGAATGTTGCTCTTGCAAACTGCAGCCCTTCAATCATTGCCGACCATTCTTTTCTCCTTCTTTCAAACAGGGTTTTGCCTCCTGTTTGCTACCTTCAGGAAAAGGTCCGCTACAATTCTATGTCCACAGACATCTTTTTGTTGTATCCTCTCATGATGGCAAGAATGTTAGCAGCGTTGACTGAAGTAGCTTCAAGGATCTACACTCTCCCTCCTGCCAGTAGTCCATTGTTTGGCCCAGTCATGAGATGTTGCGTAGGGCAACGTGGAGTTCAAGATTGACGCATTGCTGCCTGCAATACTACAGAGTCTCCATGCAGGGCTTCTGTGAGGCAGATTGAATGCTATCAAAAGCCTAATATATTTTGAGCACATGAGGCATCGTGGCTGGAACTGATGCAGGAGTTGGCATAATCTCGCCAAATAAAGTCTACACTGGGAACCACATTAATGAACCTTGGAGTCTCCTTGATATCATTTAAGAATTAGTCTGTCTCAGGGACTGGTAACTGAAATTTCCTGGAAGCTCTAAAAGAGAGTAAAAACAAGCAATATTAATTGACAGACAACCTGTATATGTGGTGTTGGCTCCGAAGCTGATGGTTTGAAGTACTGTTCCCTGGTCATGGCTTTAGTGGACAAGGTGAAACCTTGCTAAGGCGTCTATTCTGAGGTGTCAATGGTGCAAACGGTTTAGATTTCACCACCAATTAAAATAATTGGTCTGAAAAGGGCATGGAGGATGACGTCATCTACGAGGTTATTGTCAATGGATAAGATAAAGATGAAGGGGGTCAACGGGTCGAAGTAAAGACGAAGGGGTCAACTTGTATCAGAGGCAGCATACGACAGTACTGTCACCGACGAGGTTTTAGCTGGCTTTTTTTTCTTTTTGCAATAGCTGCCCCAGGAGATGCTTTTCCTGGCCTTTTTGATGCCTGGCAGTCTTTATGGAGGGCTTTCTGGGGATTACCCAAGAGGTAAGGGCTTGTTGTTTTTCAAATCTTGCCCGGTCAGATTTTTGTTTCCTCCTGGTGTACCTTGAAGGAATTCTGTGTCCGAGAGGAAGACCTGAGGAAACTATTTCTGAAGCGTTCTCATTTATTAGCCACTGGAGTAGGCCCTTTACTCTCATAGTTGCAATGTTTTGTTGGAGAAAAGGTGCAGCAGATCTTACAACGTTTTGTTTTATGCCTTTAGCAGAGAGGCTATGTTAAATCATCTTGCATACCTACAGCATAAAGTCCATTGTCTACACAAGAAGCACAGGTTCTAAGCATGCCTTCTTTGATTCTGCTATTCTGGCAGAAAATACAAATAAAAAAAATTAATTACACACCAAGAACAGTAACCATTCAAGATGAAATGCTCTAGGGAGTATAAGTAACCCATAGAAGATGTCTAGTCATCGGAACAAGGGAGAAAATTGGAGTAGAGCTTTGAAAGGGATTCCGTTCCAAGCGAAGTGCACTTAGAAATCCGAGAAACGGTGATGTGTGGGGCAGTGGAGATAAGTTTGCATTCACCTCATTGGTCAAACTGTGGGTTATTCCTAATGATTGGAAGAGGTATTACAGTGAATATTTTTATATATATTTCTATGGAAATATGACCTTACAGCTATTAGAATGTTACCCTGGGACTCCCAGCTCACATTGTGGAATGATTTCTAGCATGTGAATCTATGAGAGATCCAATGCTGGAGAATAGAACACGCGACCATAGCCTGATGACATTAACCACACTTCTGACACTCGGGATTAACTAACCACTGCAAAGTAAATGAAGGCTAAGTTAGTTGGGTGGATAAATAGAGTTGCAGTAGAAATCTAGTTCAAATCCGAGCGGAATAGCTTTTCATTCTTTTGAACAAATTAACATGAGGACAAGTTATTTAATAAAGATCAGCAGTGATTTTTTGCAGCTCTATGAATCTTTAAAACTGTGACAGAAAATAATGCACACAAAACATTTGCTCTTATTGTTGAATCACAAACAGTGAGACTCATTTTCACAAATCCCTGTGTTTAAACGTCTGTCATATTTTAACTCCATTCTTGCCAGCTCGAACAACTTATTTGCTGCATCACACAGAATGAACACAACCATTTACCAGGTAACCGTGTCAATACACAGTGTTAATAGGACAAACATGAAAGCCACCATTCACGAGGTCACTACAAAAATGTCCCATTCATCAAATCGCAGTGTGGAATCCACATTACGCCAGTCACACAAAGTCAACTTCACCATTTGCCAGGCGAAATAATGTGAATTCCACCATTCACCAGAGCCCACAATGTGAATGCTACCATTCACCAGACTACACCATGAGAGTTCTTCTATTCACCATAATACACACTGTGAATATCACTATTCACTGGATCAATCTGTTAGCAGGACACCAAGCTTCCAGTCCTGAGCAATGTATTCTGGGTGTTGAAACCTTGGTTTGCATACACTCAATCGACTGGACTAACGACCATATAAATATTTAGAATGAAAAGCCCATAACTGGAACCACGTGTGCTGACATGGAGTGGGATTATACTGGCAACGAAGGTAAAGTGTGTGCATTCACATTCACCAACATTCATAGTCTTGTCAAACTAAAGCCTCTGTATCCTTTTCTTCTTCTATCTTGGTCCTTTTTATTTTGCTACCCTTTCCATCTTCTCCAGTTTCCGCTGGCATGGAGCTGCATCTGTCCCTTCTGCTTCTTTTCAATCACTGGTTATACTTCCGAGCTAGTCCATGATCTTGCAGCCTACCAATTAGACTTAAAATTACACCAAGCAACACATGTCAGGGGTCACCTCCTTGATCCTATTTTCTCAAGCATAGCGGAATTAAAAGGGAATGACCCCATTCCCCTTCCTTGGTCAGACCACTTTCTTGTCCCATTCTCTTGGCACCCTTCCTCCTCGGGCTCACATTCGCTAGCTTCACGTACCCAAATTCGCCCATGGTCCAAACTGATAGTAGAGGACTGGACCCGCGAACTGGAACTAACTATACCCACTCATGACCCCGATCCTTCAGTTGCCAATAGAAAGTTCCTCTCATGGATTGAGAACTCGCTCGACATAGTACTTCCTAGGAAAACTATACTAAAAAAAACAGGACCCAATAAATCCCCTTGGTTCACCCCTGAACTTCGCAAATTGAAGCAACAGTGTAAAAGATTGGAAAGAGCATGGAGGAAAGACTTCTCAAACGAAAAAAAAATCACAATATAGGCTATCCATCGCTCACTATAAAACAGCACTAAAAGCAGTCCAGGCTGCCTACTATGAGGACAAAATCCGCTCCTCCCTGAACTCGTCCAGAGAAATATTCCTGATTGCAAAAAAACTCATGAAAGTTCCTGATCCTCCTACAGCCCCCGACCCGTCCGGTCGCCGATGCGAGGAACTAGCTGGATTTTTCTCCACCAAAGTTCAAGACATTCTTAATTTCTTCCCTCCCACTGACAATGAGCACATTCCCAAGCTTTACGACTCAGAATCTCTGAATAACCTTCACTCCCTAGATTCATTTATCCCATTTACCGAGGAATTACTCTTTTCCATCTTAGATTCGGTTAAGAGCGGATCTCCGCTCGATCCCGCCCCCCCTAACATCTTGAAGCTGGTAGCACCCACAGTCGCCTCTCCCATCACCAACTTAATTAATGCCTCATTAGCTTCGGGCATAGTCCCCCAAGTATGGAAAAACGCAATAGTGAAGGCGCTAATAAAAAAACCTCATCTAGACCCTACTAATCTGGGCAATTATCGCCCAATCTCACTACTCCCCGAAATTAGTAAAATTGCAGAAAAATACGTCAATCGTTTACTTTCTGCATACCTGGAAACTTCTAAACTACTTCATCCTTCCCAGACTGGCTTCCGCCCTGGTCAGGGCACGGAGACTGCACTGATAGCGGTAGTGGAGGAGTCTAGAAAGATTCTTGATTCCAGAAGAACTTCAGCTATCATCCTTCTGGACTTAAGTGCAGCCTTCGATACGGTGAACCACGGTACATTGATCCACCGTCTCAAAAAAGTGGGAGTGTCAGGTACGGCCTTCTTATGGCTGATATCGTTCCTGGAAGAAAGGTTCTTCCAGGTAGTCGAAGGAAACTCCCGCTCCAAACCAGTCCCGCTGCAGTGTGGTGTTCCTCAGGGCTCGTCTCTGAGCCCCACGCTTTTTAATGTTTATATGGCCCCCTTGGCAGAGATCGTAGCTCCTTTTGGAATTCACATTGTCACATACGCTGATGATACCCAGCTAATTGTGGCACTGAACCAGACGGAACAATCCCCCACAAATCTGTGTTCCTGCCTCAAGGAAGTCACTAGCTGGATGAGTTCATCTCACCTGAAACTTAATGGCGACAAAACGGAGCTCATGATTTTGGGCAACCAAGCAAATTTTAACCCTAACACCCTGTGGCCGATTTGCATGGGCCCTGCTCCTACGCCAAAAAAGGAGATAAAAAGCTTGGGCATCTGGCTCGACCATGATCTCACTTTTAGAGTCCAAGCAAGGAGAACGGCCGCCGCTTGCTATGGTCTGCTCAGAATTACCCGAAAAATACTCCCTCTCTTACCAAGCCACTCAAGAAAGCTCCTGATCCAGGCGCTTATCCTTTCTAGGTTGGACTATGGCAATGCTCTTTATTTGGGCGCCCCCAACTCAGTCCTTGCCAAACTGCAAGGGGTTCAAAACTCGGCAGCAAGACTTCTTACGGGCACAAAAAAACGTTGCTCAGCTAAACCGGCTCTTCGTTCTCTTCACTGGCTTCCGGTACAGGAGAGAATACATTTTAAGGCTCTCTGCATTGCGCATAAAGGCTTGCAAGGCAGAGGCCCCCCTATCATTAAAAACCTGGTTAAACCATATAAGGTTACACGAAGTCTTCGCTCGGACGAGCTCCACCTGGCGGCGGTCCCCAGAATTAAGAAGGCTAGAACAGGCGGCCGCCTTTTCTCCCATAATGCTTCTAAGCTCTGGAACTCTCTTCCTCTCCCTATCCGTAAGGAAGTTAACCATTTGACATTTCGGAAACATCTGAAAACTTGGCTATTCCCATAAACTAATCTATCTCTCTAGCCACCTCCGCAGCGCTGGGATGCCTCCGGGTAGCCATGCGCTATACAAAAGCCCCTTTCATTCACTTCCTCTTGCCTCCCAACATCGGCTTTGCCACCAGCTTCTCCATCAACCTCTTGTATCAACCTCTCCCGGCCTTCCAGAGGACTGTCTTCCTAACCCTTCCTGTAGTTAACATTTACCCTGCTTAAATCCAGGAAGTACTTCCCTTCAGTGTCAGGATTCCATCTTTCCACCCTGCTAACCCTGAAATGCCCTTACTTCCTGCTTCCACTCAGTTTCTCTTTCCTGTAACTCTCCTTCCCCCCTCCAGGGTTCGACCTTCCCTCTTACTCCTGGTATAAGTCTATACTCTACTCTCTGTGGTCAGTCTTGCTTCCCTCCCTCCTGCTGCAGTTTAAACACATCCTCTCTCGCATGCATCTACATCTGCATTCCAGCTCTTGTGGCCATCCTTCCTTCTTGCACAGATGAGTGCACATGCTCCTATAGTCAGTCCAACAGAGATTGTTCTCCATCGCTGACGCATGGCTTGTAGCTCCTTTTCCGATATTACTTTGGTGCATAAGAATGGTACATGGGGTTTCAGGGGCAGATGTCTTGGTCTGTGATTAGTAGCTCATATTGTGTGTGACAAAATGATCAGATTAGAGGAAAAGGCTATCGAGCGTATAGGCCAAATGAGATTTAAGTCTTACATGATCCTTCTGTGTTACAAGCAAGATCTTGTTGGCTTCCTCAGTGATACCCAACTCAATAGTACTAAGAGCGTTCGACTGGCTGAGGTACCAGGAGAGATACGTTTTATCTAGTTAGTCACCTACGTCTCTCAGATCAATGCGGTAGTCAGCCTCGATTACTGTTATGCCCTTTACTATGGTTCAGCTAAGGCACAGGGAGGTTCCAAAGATACATAAAAGGACCTACTGCCACCCAGCATTCATTTTCAAAATCACACCTTGCTTTAATTCAAATACTGCAGCATAACACTTGGCAAGATAATGTCTCTTGGCTTTCCCTGGCAATAAATCTTAAGGTATACGTTTGAAGTAGAACCAATGCCACCCAGCACCTCACTAAGGCAAATATGCATTATGATAAAGGGCGTTAAAGTTTGCGGGAGAAGTTCTCACTGCAGACCTCACCAAATTGCAGGTAGTATTTATTTTGCTTTTTTATGTGATGCAAACTAAAAACCTCACAATAAATAATTTTACAAGTTACTCTATTTGAGGAATTATCTGACTCAAGCGCCTCCAGTCTCTCAATTCAGTTTTTGAGCGGCTATGGAATGTTCTGGCCCAGCTGTACAATAAGAGAAGCATTTTGTGTTTTGCAATGCCTTTTTAACTAGGCTATTGTTGTCATCTAATTATATGTTCCATTCAAGGTTTGTCGGTGTGGAGTGAGGCTGTCTGGTAAAGCTTCACAACCTGCATAGGCTTTTAAAGTTTAAAAACAAATGCACTTTGAGAACGTTGGAAAGTTTTGTATGCGTTGAAAACTTTAAACGTTTCTGAAAATATTAAAAACATTTGTATTTTTGCAGTGTAAGCTTAAGAACCTTTAAGAATTTGCAAAAGTTAGAAAATAAAAATTCACATCCAAATTTTCATAGGGAAAACCGTAACTTCACATAATCTTAGTTTTAAATTTTCTATTTAGTAATTCCAAAAATGTGGTTGGTAGTTGGGGATTTAGCTGCGTGTCACATTGTAAGGGCAGAGAACTCCTGTGGAAAAAAACAGACTAAAAGTCAGTTTCTGATCAATTCAATAAAGGCTGTGTTGATCTGTTCCTCTCTTCAATTATGGTTGGGTGAAAGACGCCTCCGAAAAGAGCATCAGCCTTTTGCAAAATATTTAAATACGCAAATAAGAGTTTTTTGTAGCATCGCTTCTCGTCTAGACATAAAACTAACAGACTAAATGGTGTGGAGAGGATGGCATTCGATTGTTGGATATGCTCTTGTAGTCTATACACCCAAGAATGCCTTTGGATTAATTTACTTTCTCAAATGTGCAATACATGAATTTGCAAGACATCAGGGATCAAACATACAATTATTTTCTACAGACTCACTGTCATTTGAAATATGTTTCAGAGCTTTTAGATATCTTGGGCCCACGAGTGAACAGCTAATCCAAGTCGAGGATTTTCATTTGCATTCCAGTGGCGGCAGGCATGTTCGGAGGGTGGTGAGGCGGGTGGGACAAAAATAAATAAGTAATAAAATAAATACACTTACCATCCTGGCGCGACGTCCTCCTCACTCCGGACTGCGAGGCAGGCTCAACACGGGACCCAGGAAACTGCACTAACCAATCCTGGCACATCTCTCATGCTGGGAGTGACCTCTTTCAGCACTCTTAAGAGCACTGGAGGCCTGCGCTTTCTCTAACCCAGCTGTCTTAGACAGCTGGGTTAGAAAGCTTAAAAAGGCGCATGTCTGGCTGGCCGTCACAAGACTGCCGGTAAAAGAGACATGCGATATTTCAAACTTTAGTGCACTGGTCCCTGCTGCCACTCAGCAGCAATGGCCCGCCCGTCCTGACACTCAGTTTGGGACGGGTTGCTGAAAAATAAAATGGTAATAAAGAAACTTTATTACCATTTTATTTTTCAGCTCTGGGGCATTTCTGGGGGCTTTTTTTTTGTGGGGCGACGCTCCTCCTGTTGCAATTCCTGGACTTGTCAAGACTTTATAAGCAGATCAAAAAGATGATTTATGACCTGTCAAGCAGCAAGGTTTTATGATCCTGGTGAAATGCTTAATGTATGGCACAGATGATGTATGACCTGTCAACCTTGATTTATGACCGGTCTCAGGATTATCATTTATGCTCCAGTCAGAATGATTTGTGACACTCAGAATGAGTTATGACACTGTAATAATGTTTTATGGCCATGTCATCTTGAATTATGACTGACCACTGTGATTTACGAGGTCAGTAATGTAACAGAGTCCATGCATGTAATAAAACTGTGGCCAAGTATTCCCACAAAAATGCAAAAAAAAAAATATATATATAAGCAGATCAAAAAGACAACAAATCCAAAATGCAACATCCTGTGCTGGCTGAGCTACATGGAAGTGGGAAACTTGAGAGCGCTGATATTTTTTCAAAAAAGAAACTGGAAACCATGCTGTGGGGAGGTGAGGGCGATTACAATGTATGATAAAGATGACGCACGTTCAGCAGGTTATCTCAGGCCCACCACCGGTAATGAACCCTTGAAGAAAGCCAAGCTATTGCACACTTTAAAACAACTGTGCACATACTAATGTGCTAAAAATACTGCTTTTTTTGGATATTCACACATTCTCATTGGAGACTGGTGCAGATGTAAATCTTTAGCAAATCACCTTCTCTGGATCCAAGCTGGGATCATTAGCAAATCTTTACATAAGTTGAACATTGCACTGATTTCTTCGGCATAACACCTCCATTTTAAGGCTAGGATTATCCACCCGGAAAAGCAATCTCCTGCAAAACTTTATATGGCTATATTATTTTTGAAATGTGCTAGTGTGAAATGGACAGTGTCTTAAAGGAAATGTGGGCATTGAAAAATCACGAAATTCGATTAGTCTCACATTTTCCAAACATAGTGTAGGTGTGAATGGGTCGAAGCATCAACAGAAAACAAAATATATTTTTTCTATACTTTTGTAAAAACCAGGACAAAGAAAGATTGCTTAGTAATACAGCAGACTGAAGTTCTGAGATCAGTTACAGTTAATGATGCCTAAAAACTCAAAATGGAAAAGATGTTAGCTGAGACATCATCGCCATGCATCGTGTTAGGGGATGATGAAAGTCTTGTAGTAATTGATAAATGGATCTATCACTTGAAGGTATTAGTTCAATACCTACATTTCTCAACAGTATAGTTAATAAAGTATGTGCAGTAGGAATAAGTGTCAAGATGCATTAGGCACAGAACATTCACATCAATTCACTGCTTGGTCAGAACATTTAGCACAGTTTAAAAAGAAGATCATCGCCAACTTAGCTCAATTATCTTGTGAGCAAAGCAGCTTTTGCATCCAAGTACTGCTGTATACAGTGAATGAAGAAATGGTATAGGACCAGGGTTCTTTTGGGAGCAGAAGTGGATAAATCTATATAAGCAGAGGTTTGTAGAGCTACAACCCCTTTAACGAGTTCCTGTTCTTTACACAAGCAAATTAACACATCACTCCCCCAGATGAAGTCCCACTCACCGAATAAATGGCTTTCATCACACGGGTAGCAGTGGAAACGCTGCTGGTGTCCTCTTCCCGGTCACTGGGTAGCGTTAACGGCTCACGATTCACTGTTTCTACTTTAATATCAAGCTTCCGCAGAGTGACATCCTTGCGGCCTATAAGATAAGAAATATCTTTTATTATATGATATGAAGGCAAGTTATTCAAAAGGCAGGAAAGGGTTAGATCTGGATCATACTAAGCTTTTCAAGAAATCTCTGTTCCCCTGCACTGTTCTACGATACCGGTCTGTTCTAATAAAACAGGCAGACTAAACCTGAAGCAGTGTCTCCATCAAGAAGTATCACAAGCGAGCAGTCTCGAAATGCCCTCCTCCAATTTGACACAAGACGGCAATTACGAAACAAGTTACATACCTGTAACAATGCTACTGCAGCTTGAAATCTGATAGTCTCTCCAATGCTATTCATTCTCATTCCCATTAGTCCCCTGAATGATGCAGTAAGGGTTTCTCCTAAATTCACATGATAGACATTGAGCAAGTGAATTTGGATTTGTCGATGCCCTTGAAGCGAAACCCATAATATGAAAAGGGCTACATTTAATATGTTGCCCGTCGGTAATACTTAAATTAGGCCCTCATTGGCTAAACTAGAATATTCATCTTCTCGATACCCACTGTAGCTTGCCCCAAATTTCTACACAGACTATCAATTACAAAACTAATGTCAGAGTTATGTTTTCAAACAGAAACAAAGTTTAGTAAACTGGAGCATGGATGATGAGTGGTGCTCAATATAAGAACTACAGATGCATCCCTGCTCAGCCACTACAGAAATGATATTGTTCTTAAAGCAACATCTTAGGCCAGCTGGTACACAGAAGACCTCCAAGACACTGTAAACAGCTACAAAGGAAATGGAGAGCCAGCCACAACACCATCGAGAGAACTTCCTACAAGGTTGCACTCAGACACTATCACCAGCAAATTAGAGACAGCAAGAAAAAGCACTAGTGGATTGCATCAAAGGAGGCTCCAAAATCTGAAAGGAGATCTTCTCGATCATCAAGGATTCCCCCTTGCCCTCAGCTACATTGAACAACATTGCTACCTCCAAACAATTCTGTGACAACCTATACAACTTCTTCAACAGCAATTTCGCACACCTACCCAACTCCAGAGAACTCATTGCCAACCTACCCATCACCAATCAAGACAACCAACTGACCAAATAGACAACACTCTCCAGAAACGACACAGTGTCAGTCATGAGTACCATCCACTCAGGGGCCCAAATGGATTCATCCCCCATCACGTCTAAATCCTGGGAACATCACCAATCAGCACCACCCTGGCCCACATTCTCAACACCTCCCTCACAATGGCCACTTTCCTGGATGAATGGAAACTTGTAGAAATCAATGCCCTTCTCAAGAAGCCCACACCGACGCGAACAAACTGATCAACGTCTGACCAATCTTCCTGCTCCCCTATCCAGCCTAAGTGATTTAGTAGGCCATTAACATGCAACTCACAACCCACCTCGAACTTCACCATCTTCTATTTAACACACAAACAGAATTCATAAAGAACCACAACAGTGAAACAGACCTCATAGCGGCCACCAAGGACATTCAAAACATCTTGGACTGAGGAGAAACAGCTGCCTTCCTCCTGCTCGACCTCTCTGTGGCCTTCAACACAGTCTCCCACAACTCCCTCATCAGAAGACTTCACGAGATTGGCATACAAGTTTCTGCTCTCAAATGGATTTATTTCTTGCTCACAGGAAGAGCCCAGAGGGTCAGGCTGCCACCCTTCACGTCAGAGACCAAGAAACTGATATGTGGTGCCCCACAGGGATCATCCCTTAGCCCCATTCTTTTCAACATATACATGAAACCGCTCGCCAACATCATCTGTTCACAAGATATTACCGTCGTCTCCTATGCCGATGACACACAACTCATCTTCTCCCTGACAGACAAGAGAAACACCACCAGAACCACCTTCACCAACAGCATGACCATGGTAGCAGAATGGATGCAAATCAACTGCCAGAAACGAAACTCTGACAAGATGGAAGTACTAGTCTTCGGCAACAAGACCTCCCGATGGGATTCCACCTGGTGGCCGTCGGAGCTAGGACCAACACCCAGAGACTATGCAAGAAATCTAGGGATCATTGTAGATGACAAGCTCAACATGATGGCTCAAGTCAACTCAGTGTACACCTCCTGCTTCCACATCCTATGCATTCTGCTAAAGATCTTCAAATGGTTGCCTCAGAACACCAGACGGATCTTCTTGCAAGCAATCATCACAAGCAGGCTGGACTAAGGCAACACTCTATGTTGGCATCTCCAAACAACTCATACACAGACTCCAGATCATCCAGAATGCAGCTTCAAGACTCATACCAGACCTCCCGTGCCACACCAACATCACACCACACTTCAGGAAGCTTCACTGGCTCCCCCTACATAAGCACAGCTAATTCAAACTTTTCACGCGCTCATACAAAGCCCTAAACAACACAGGACCAGGATGCCTGAACAGCCGCATACACATTCATCAAATCACCAGACACCTATGCTCTGCCTTATTCTCACTCGCACACACACTCTGCATCTGCAAAAGCTAATCTGGAGGTCACTCATTCTTCTACTTTGCACCCAAGACATGGAACAACCTCCCTCAACACACCAGAGCCTCCTCCTCATGTCTTTAGTTCTACAAGAAGGTGAAGACCTGGCTCTTCAAAGAAGCATCTTAGGACCACACACCTACACACCATGACCAAGCACCTGGATACCCTCTCTGGTGATTAGTGTGCTATACAAATCAACATAACATATTGCTCCATTTAAAACTATAAATTAAAACAAATGCATCTTAATGAAATGTTCCCGGAGTATTTTCTCAGAAAAATATGATGTTAGGTGGCATATCAGTTCTAATGTTTTTTAAATGGTAATTCTATAAATAAAATCACACAGGTGACATCTAAACATCAAATTTGATTAATTTACATAATGATTTCAAAGCAGAAGAACAATCCTCAGCCCATATCTTCTATTCGTACAATGCACTTACAAGCAAAGAGCCTAATTTTGAATCTGGTGGATAGGATACTCTGTCACATCTGTGGCGAATGTTAACCTAAGAGCAGCAACAAGGTACCACAAAAATCTGTTCGAACATTGGAATCACTCATACCATATCACCATATATTGCTGGTAAGAGGCTCTTAAGTGGGGCTTCCATGTTTAACTTTATAAAATGCCTGTGACAATGGAGCATAGTATAGGTAGATTGGGCTCAAAACTGCTTGTGCGTCATAAGCCGAGTAGACAACTTGAGTTTTTCAGCGTTGCACATGTTGAAGTTATCACAAATTGTCACCCATTATGTAAGTGTTAAGTAATGATGCTTTCTTTGTTGAAACATCAGAAGTAAGATGACATTCTATTACATGAAATGTTGCTTTTGACAGTCCAATAAATGATGTCAGTGCCTACAGTGATAAGCACAGATAAGTGATGTTAGGTCAGTGAATCTAAAGACTTTGAAGGCAGAATCAACAATCATCCACCAGCATTTCTGACCTGTGATCAAGGCCACGGAGTCAGGTATTCATCAACCAAACAGCATCAAATTAAATCAGTCCCGACATTGGAATTCACATTTCAATGTGGTCTGAGGCATACAGTCCTACGCTTCCAATAGTGGGCAAGTGAGGCTAATGACGGGTAAGGAACAAACCCCGCAGATGAAGTTGTATGCACACGAAGACCCTGAATCTCAGTGTGGCATACATGGTGTGGCATTTACTGCATCCGGAAAACATTTATTTACTGTAATGAGTTAGTTAACATGGACAGTAATTACAGCAGAGTCCAATTTTGGCCTCTGAAAATGGGGAATTACATCTAGAAAGAGCCAGTAGAGCGTCTTTTCTACACTGTTCGGTGTATTCCTCTTATTTTCACCAGATACATTTTGGTAAGTGTCACCTTTTTGCATACGGATCAAAATTGTCCCTCAAACTTGTTAATCAGGGCCTAGGAGTTCTCTTATCTGTACTATAAAGTGAGATGAAATGTACCAGGTTAACCTTCTTCAAAGTAAGCACATGAGTGAGCGTGCGTGTCTGTGTGTGTACGCAGAGGCTGCGATTTGCAAAATGTCAACTTCGATTGCTTCTGGGCATAGATCCGGTGTCCAGCAGGCTCAATGTTCATCAAGACAAAGGAGCACAAATTTCAGTTGTTCTCTTAAATGACCAAGAAGTACCCTTATGAATATCCAATATGGCTATACTGAAAACCCAAATAGATTTTCTTTTTCATCTGGTTTCATAGTCATAGCTCCAACTGAGATGCACCATAGAAGGCTGAATAGGCTTAAAAGGCTTTGCACTTGATAACATGTTTGTTTTTTATACCCTCAAAAAAAAAAGAAAATCCCATAGATTGTCACATTGAATGCAAAATAGATTTGAAAACCAGGACTGGCGCACAGCATCACACACTCGTAACGCTAAGCTAAGGACCATGGATTTAATTGTACCACAGCGCCTTGGATTCATGGACACGATTACATTTGCACTTACTTCCTTTACGCCGTCGGTAGAGAAAGAAGATGAACAAGGCAAAGAAGGAAATGACTAGGATTCCTGGACCGATTGTAGCCCCAGCAATGATGCCAACTGGTAGCACTTCTGCAACAAAAGAAGAGACAAAAGAGTTGGACTTCACAATCTCACACAATATATTTCTTGAAAGTCAGTCTGGTGGCTCATAGAAAATATAAACTTGAATGACCGGCGAATCTTCTAGAGAATTATTTCCTTTACATTAACTTTATGCCCTGTGTATTACAAAAACACTTCTGTGATTTCAGATAGAAAAAAATATACTCTTTTGTGGACAATATAACAAAATTCCAAGTTTCGTATAAAAATATATATCTGATTTCACATTTCCATTCTCATCTTACATAATTAAAAACAATCGTTAATATGACTTGTAATTAATTTTATGTGCGATGGGAATAAGAGTGCTTTAATCTTGGTCTCTATTTTAAAATGTGGATTTATGAAATCTGAATTCAAAGTCGGGTAAGAATAAACACCTGCTGTCTGTCCCTAGATGCCACTTTGCACAGGAACAGGAGTTCTAAAAACAGACTTGCGTTACCTATCGAGCACGCTCATTACTGTAGAACCTACAGTTTACATCTTTTAATTTACAAAACATAAAACACTCCAAAGAACATAGAAACCATATGCCCATAATACTTTTTTGCACTTCTGTTCACAGAATAAAATTGAGGTAAGGCATTTGAAATGTGACCAGCCACCCTGCGGGGACCCAAGTTTGCTTGCACCCTATGGAATCACCAGGCCACCTAAACGGGCAATCAATATTACCATTGCAAATTACCGACATTAAGCAGAAGCGCATCAACCCAGAAATGATAGAGGAGCTTGAAAATCCCAAGAAGGGCCTGAAGGACATGTGCTTGGAAGACTATCTAATGGACTGGACCACGTGTAGAACAGAGTGGATAATATGTAAACCCTTTCTATTTCTAGGTCCTCCATTAGAACCTGTCATGTCTAAAGCAAGGGTCACCGCTGTAGACTGCTGTAAAAACCTTGATGTGTTGAGATGAGCTATCTCTTGCCTGGCCGCCTCGCTTAACGTTTGATTTTAATTTTCACGTTTGTAAAAAGATGAACTTTCTCAATTGCTGTTCTTTGCAAAGATCACTAACTTTTCCTGTTTTATTTGTAAATACAAAATAAGAAATAAATTAATTCTGTCTTTGAGAGCCCGATGTACAAAGGATAAGATTTTCAGATTACCAGTCATACGGTTAAGACCTCTGTAAAATTCCCATCAAAATTCTAATGATTGAAATATGTAATACTGCGAGTATGTAAATCTCCAGCGAGAATTCCTTGGAACACAGTATCAGAGGCAGCCAGAAATAACGCCCCTACAGTCTACTGCAATGCACTCCGCTTCATCTAGCCGAACTATTGACAGGCATGTGCAGTAGATGTCTCTCTCTCAGTCTAGCTTGAATTTGAGGTGCAGTGGATAAACTCTCTGATCCTAGATAAGTCCTGCCTGGACCACAGTCTCGTGCCACGCTTAATATTTTCTTGCAAGCTAAAGTGGGGAGACTTATTTTGAATGAGGTATTAAACTTAAATACTTGGAACCTTTGTTCGCCCTGAAACACGGACGTGAAACTCGCGAGCTCCTTTTATTATTCATCAGGTAAACAAAAAACACACATTTCCCAAACGTTTTTGTACACTTTAAAAAGGTGCATAAGGTTTACAGAAAAAGAAGTTTAGATACTCTGGTGTCCATGCCTCCGAGGCTGTGCAGGCGCGTCTTCAGCAAGCGCGAGATTGGCTGCAACCTATGCATTTATACGATGCAGTTTCAAGGATTCCACCCCAGACCTGACTATGGGTTGGTTTCTGGGTCATAACTGGTCCTGTGTCACAGATGATGTTTTTCTTGTTGATATTCCAATGTATTTTAAAGCTTGCTGCATGTGACTCGAGGTCTTGCCAGGGTGCTTACATGCTGTGCCCAGCTGGCTTGTATTCAAGTGAATTAACTGGAGTTCTGGGAGTTGTTGCCGAGCTCCAATATCCCTCTCTGGCCTACGGGGTTGTGGTGGGGATGTTTTTGATTCTGTTTAGGCTTTCTATATTGCATGCTGGGGTGGGTGGGTGCTATTGAGAGCACGCTGGCATCAAATAAGCGGCATTTCTGTGCAGTGTTGGCTTTCAATGTAGGTTGATATGAGGCTATGACAATGCATGAGCAAGAATGAGCCCTACAATTAACCGCTGGTTATTTTATAAGTGAAACTCTCTAGCATTCTCTTAAGCAGTTGGAATGCTAATGCTTTCTTACCATACCTCCAGAAGCAAGAATGATGGATGAAGCCTAACGGCTAGGGCAGTCGATCTCAAATCTGGGGAACCAGGTTCGAGTCACCGCAATGACGCTCAACATCCTGTGATTCTGGGCAAATCACTTAATCTCCCCGTGCCTAACAAAAATGAATGTGTCCTTGTGTAACGCAACTGGTGCTCATGTAAAGCGCCCCGATACCCGGTTACTTTGGATCAAGTTTGCGCTATATAAAACTCCGAAAAAAAAGAAAAATTAACACAAACGTGTCCAATTTATGTTCAGTGAAGTTATTAAGTTCACCTTCTACTCAACTCCATTGTGTAAAGTGTATGTACATTTTTAGACTGTAAGCAGGTTTCATGTGTCTTGCAATGTGGAGGGCGCAGCAACAATACAAAAGCTGGACAGAGTAGCTATCACATGTAGAGTATCAGTACATTATTTGCTCTGGTACCTTTTTCTTCCAACTGGATGATGGCCGTCCCCGGTCCGAACACGTTCCAGGCTGTGCAGTTGTACCGTGTCTGGAAATCGGCCTCCATCACATTGTTGATTGATAGTGTCGACAGCACTCCACTTCCGGTGTTGGTGCGTTCCACAGTATATCGCTCTAGCGTGCCGGTTTCCAGAAAGTTCTCCTTCCACGCCCATGCCTGTGGAAACGAAAGGGTAATAAGAAGGGACAGTTTTAAAACCTTTACATTTTGATGCTCTATACATTTAGAATGCAATCAAGTTATTTTTTCAGGAAAGTTACCAAACGTATATTCTGTGCATCACCTACCAGCTTCTATCTGGTTTATAGTCTAGGAAGGTTGACGTTTCTGAGGCGGAAATGAATGACTGAAGTTAACAAAATCTAACACATACAAATGATTCCCTACTCCACAAGCATCACCACATTACACAAGGACAGCATAACCTAGACTTTCGCCATGTGCTTCAGAAACTTCAGGGCGGCAGGCTTATCATATGCAGCTGAAGATGTGAGCAATGATATCACAGGTAGTTACTCCTTGAGGTCATCAGATATGTTAAGCTAATGTACACAATTTAAATATGGCACTTTACCAAATTAGTTTTCTGATTATACTTTAACCATTAATATCAAAGCGTGAGATTTATATGAAATGCAACCATTAAATGTAAATTCTTGAACAATACACATATAATCATCAGAAGCAGCATTTCATTACAATCCGCTCTCTCTATTTGATGGACTAGGTGCACATTACACAACTTTACTTTCCCAAACGTTTTTTCAGTGCTATAGCAATATGTACATATATTGTATTCGTTTTGCCACAGATCAGATATGTTTTGCCAAATATTCATAGGCAGAGCTTTCCTTCTGCTGTGAGAACTACATCAAACTTTAAAACTTTCCTAGACATTTGATTGGATGCTTTGCTAATTTTTCGGCAACTTTGGCAATGTTAAGTAAAGTAGGAGAAAGGAAAGGGTATAGTTGGGACTTTAAGATACTCCAGGACTTGAATGGAACTGCAGAATCCAAGAATAGCTGAACAGAAATCCCCCAGATTTAGCAAGCAGGTAGAACTTACTTTGAAGGAGGCACTTTTTAAAATTACAATATGCTTTTCAGCAGATTTCAAGACAGTACCCTTTAAGGATGTCCCTACACACCACCTATGAGACCAAGACATCTATGTCAAATGATTTAACACTCCTTGGTTCTTATTTGAAATGCTAGAGTGCTTGGGGTGCTCAGAAAAGTAGTCGTCTTGGATCTGTGAATTCTTGGCTGAAATAAAGAATTGAGGAAATATAAAGTCCCACATAGCAGTAAAATCTAAAGCTTCGAACACTGTGTGTGGCACCAAGAGGACATGCTTTGCAACCAGACTCTGTCGGACTATGTCTGCAAAATGAGCACCTATCTATTTTACAGCCACAACTAGACCTGTTTTTGTGGCGCCTCAATCACCCACTTATTCATCTAGTATTTGCAGATACTCCCGCTATCTCTTTAAGTCCAGCTGTTGTGTTCGCAGATATGAAATCAGAAGCAACGCAAACAGTCACAGTATCTAGACAGGCCTCTGAATTTGTCTGGGAGGATGCCAACATTGGATAGGCACATTAACTTCTAAACATTGGCCCAGTCAAAGGTCTCTAAATGTAATCTATGCATTTGTAGCTATTTTATATGCTAATGCAAATGTCTATCACTAAACAAAGATGTAGTTAAATGGGCTTGAGAGGTCATGGGGCAGAGGACTATACTTAACAAGCATTTGCAATGCAATAGGTCTCGTATTTGCAAAAGTTTAAGCTATTGGCATTGTTAAATGACAATGTCATGTATTTATATGTTTAGATCATTAACACATAAATAAAAGGCATTGTCATGTACAATGCCAATAGCTCAAACTCTTGTAAATGTGAGACCTATTCAAAGAATGCGCCCCCCATTGTACCGGGCTGCTTAGAAAGTGAAAGCGCGTATGGCGTGCTGAATGTTGCAAGAAAGCATATCGTGCCTGCAGTAGGAGAAACTACTTAAAGAAAATAGTGCTTACAGACTAAAAAAGACTCACTGTGTAACAACCGAAGTAAAAGGGCCAATCCTCATGAGAGGTTACGAATGAAGACAAGGTGGTACAAAGGAGGGACTAACAAGCCTATTAACAAATCAGAAGTCAGCATTTACGAAGGACAATGACACAAGCCAATGACAAATATAGGCGGAGAGTGGGCGGGGCTTATATTCCATACTCCAATACAGCATGTCTCACAGAGCAGTGCATGCGCTGCCCAGGCTCGACTAAAAATGACTATGTTGCTCTTTATCATCCAATCCCATAATAGGTTATTTATTGAATATATTACCGTGTGTTGATTGGATAGAGGAGTTACCCTCACCAGCAGCACTTGTAAAACACTGTCCGAAGTTGCACATACACTGTCCGATGTTGCACATACGGTGTCCGATGTAGCACATACCCATCAGGTCTCGGCTTGCTTCTCTTCTTTGCCTAAACAGTGTCCTGCTGATAATTTTGTTTAGCACCTCTAAGAGCAACATCCCCAAAGAAACAAATCTATCAATAGTCCATCTGCTCAACTAATTAATCACCCAAAGACAACGCTACAGTTAATGCTGTCGCAAGTCCTCATTAAGTGACTTCTCCAGGGCCAAAAGAAATGAATTCTGTTGTTATTAACAGCCCACAACTCATGGATTTTATAAGTGAGGGAGGAGGCCAGAAGATGAAAAAACACGTTTACAGCACGGCAGCTGTGGAATGGCATGAGTTCGGCTTTAATTAGATACAAAAACATCTGTGAAAGGGAAATTAATTGTTAAGTAGTAGATAATTGGCCAGTTGTTGACTGATTTTCCCACAAAAATGTTGCCTAAGGTAGTAAAAGGCAAGTGGATGAAGCTCGAAGGGAATATGAGAATTGCCTGTCAATTACAACAAAGAGATTGACCTCCAATGTGTGAAAAACCCACGTTGTCACGCTCGTTGTGACCTCATACTAGCATTATTTTAAATTCTGGCAGACATGTTAAATTAAATACGGCGAGTATACAAAATGCGAACCACACACTTAATTCTATGATGCATAAAACAGATGGTCTCTACCTCATACAGGAAATCCTCCACCTTCTGTGGTGGCACTGCCCGCACACCTACGCCTCTGATATTTGGAGGACATCTTCTGCTGCATTATATAACCTTTCGGTGCGTACAAATGACCCCAATGGGCAAAGTGATTAAACCATAGTAGTTCTTCCTGGATGCAAATTCACTATCACCAGAGCACAGAGTATGAATAATCCTGTGCAGTGAACACTGGCATTGAAGAGCAGACCACAGGACAGCGGCTGAGCCAATGGAGCCCATGCAAGGTTTAGGATTACAGACTTTATAGAATAGTGCAATATCAGGGAAGCAATGTTTCCAATCCTCGTACCCTGTATGGCACAAGGAGCAGCTTTAGGGGTCTTGGCACGGTACTGCAGAAAGGGGCCCAGAAAAAAAGGAAAGGGGTACACTATCCTTTAGCGTACAAACATATCTCTCAGCATTTTAGCTGGCTGTAAAATATCAACAATATCATACAATGTCAAGAAAAGGGATAAGCTTAGCAAACAAATTGCTCTCCAGGGGACGTATTACATATGTGCCCCGAAGGCGCAACTGGCGTTTGCGCCCGCTCTGCGCGCCCCTGGGGCATTTTGGTATTACAGAAGGGGCAGCAGACGTTTGTGCAGCCCCTTTGGTAATACCAATACCGCTTAAGCACATAAACCTCCAGCGCTATCTTCAGGGGGCATTCCCTCATTTGCATGGGGGCACCCCATGCAAATGATGGAATCCCTTTGCCTCTACAACCGTGCCGTATTACAGATGGGTGCACAGAGGCAAAGAAGCTCTCAGGAGGTGCACTGATAGTGCGCCATCTTACAAGGTGCCGCACTGTCAGTGCGCGCCCTGATGGAAGCCCTCTGGAAGGGGGGAAAAGGGATCCCATGGACCCCTCAGATATCCCCTTGCAGGAGGGTGCAGTCACTGACTGCACCCACCTGCAAGGGGATCTCTGATCCCCTTTAAAAGTGCAGGCGGTTTGCCGCCTGCACTGTGAGACATGGAGCGGCTTCAAAGCACAGATGCTCCATTTTTTCACAGGAATGCGACAGTGCGAGTTTGCGGCTGCCCTGGGGGCAGTGCATTTCTTGTAATAGGACGCACTTTCCGCGTTTGCGCCTGGTGCACCTGTTTTAAGGTGCATCTTTTACATTATAGTGCCCCAGAATGTGCAGCCAAACTCTTTCTGACTTTGCCCAAATCAAAGGCTGTTCGAGGATTTATGGAATTGTAGGCAACGAGACATTTTGCCAAACATTGGCTGTACTTGATCGTTCAGGATCACTCAGACACAGATCCTGGCTGGTGATGCTTTGAGTGGCTGCCTGGTATAGCTGTGTTATTGCCACAGCCCTTCCCGAAACTTCCATATTCACCAGACCTCTCCTTGACACTAACCGTGAACTGTCTTCCTAAGTGTCCAACATTAGCGATTAATTTTCCATTTAAATATTTTTGCCCCACAGGGTCATTTTTTTGCTTCTTTTAGTCAGTGAATTTTAAAATATCCCCCCTGAATTCCCTCACAGTTTTTCACTTGTCTACGAGACTGTTTTGAAAAAGTAAAACATGGAAATGGCAATTTAAGAACACCATGCTATCTTGGCTAAGTGAGAATATTCACACAGATGTGTCCCTGGAATCAATTTCAGAATCCTCTGCTGGCGGGCCTAGTTATTCGAGCTATCAGTTTTTAAAGACATTATATTTCTATCCAGCCTTTAATGACGGCAATCATTTCACAAGCTAAAACCATATATGACTGCCACAGAGAGCCAATCCTCTTTAGGTCTGGATTAACAGAGCAGCTGTCGGCAAGACATATTGTTATCAGGTCTTCAATAAAGAAGTACAAGACTGGGCTTTGCTTCTTTGGCTTCACCTATAGGAATGTCATTCTCTCACTTCATGCTACTGGCTGGTGTATCATTTCGCCCCCTCTGGAGAGCTTGAATTGCAATCCATTAGGGACTACTTTATTTCTGGAAAAATACACTCAATCATCACACATTCAATTTTTTGTGTCATAGATGCATTGTAAACCCAAAGCAATCCTTTTTTTACTGTAAAATGCTTTTTTAACGCTTTTGTCAGGACTCAAGAGGGACCCATTACCACCAGCATCACCACTACCACGATTATCGCCATTATCAACACTGCCACCATCGCGGATATCACCACTTAGTCCATTACCACCACTGTCATCATCACCCACATTATAACTGCCACAATTATCCCCTATACAATTACCACAATCACAGCATTTCTGCATTCCTGTGTTTGCATGCTTTAAGACATGAAAGCCAGATCTATTGGCTTTGACAATACTTGCTAAAGTGAATGCAATAACACAAGCCCTGCAGGTCTTTCATAAATCATAGGTTTGTGGCGAGACAAGTGGCTAGGAAACGATAGTGGGGAGCTGCAGTCAGCAAAGGAGGGAAGGCAGATGGGGAGAGAGATGGATACAGAGGTGCAGAATTAGAAGTGCTGAGAATAGAGGGAGAGAGAGGTACAGAAAGAGAATTGGAGCTGGAAAGATGGGAGGACCAGAGACAGACTGGGATACAGTATTATTAGAATAAAAGTAGACAGACCAGGAGAGACTGAACAGAAGTTAGAATTTTACAACATGGAGTTACTACTTACGATTCGATCTGGAGGAGGGGTGCTCCCAATGAAGCACTCCACTTTCCCACGATCACCCCGCACGGTGTACTGAACGGGCTCGCTTGATATTATTGGGGGGCCTGGAAAACAAACCGACAGCAAAAGACTTAACAAAGGGCATTTTGACATTGACCAAGAAGCACATGAAAAGATTACAGAAACGTGAAACATTGTTATTAAGGAGCCAAGCGTATTACATACACTGTTTTCTAAAGCACTTAAACACGCTTTTTACTCTGTCATATATTTAATCAAATCATTCAGGAGGAAGTGTATCGAAATCATGCAACGTTTGATCTTTGGGCACACCTTTCAACCAAACCAACCAACCAAATTGAGTTTCGTCACCTTAGCTAAAAAAAAAAAAACAACTTGAACCATCTATATTTGAAATTACCTAGTCTGCCCTTCATACACCAACACCCCGAACATACAGAACATGGTTTAAAATTGCAGCCTCTTGCCTTTTGAATTTTGTTTCCTGTATCATTTCTGCCACTTTGAACTGAAGTAAATAAAACAAGCACTGGCATAGCCAATAGGTCTAGCCTGTGGGACCTTATAAGTGTTTAGTTATAGTTGTTTAGTTGTTAGTTGTTTAGTGACTATAAAGTAAGTGGGCCACCAGATAAAAAAGTCTGAAAATTGAGGTCACATGCTGAAACATTGAGAGCTCATGGGCAACATCATCAATAGTTGGCGCCCAAACATAAAAATTTACAGAAGCATTGTTTTCCTGATCAATGCATAGTATATACATATAGACTTGCCTTAAACTGCACTACTGTTCTTACAGGTAAGTAATGAATTCATTTCTCAATTACCAGTTTGAATAGATCTCTAACGGTAAGTGCACAATTTGTGGTAAACTTCCTGAAAGGGAATGTATTTTGTGGAACAAAGCATATACAACAGTGGCATACAATAATCTCCAAATGATTCCACTAGCTGGTACATGTGCCCGTAGCTCAATCTTTAGGGCCTGGTCTCTATCCCGAGGTATACGCACCCCTGCATGATGCCAAAGGGCTGATCACAAGTAACTGGAATTACTGCCCGAACTGAGATTCCAGTGTTATCGGTGGAATACAGCAGTCCGGTGTCCAACAAGCACAACCAGATTGGTGGGAACACAACAGGAGATGAAGGTTCTCTGGATAAGAAGGGGTTGTGCATTTGTATTAGTTTATTGCGCTTAAATGCCCCCTCCATCAGTGATGCTGTTAATAGATACCACAGCTCACAGTGCAAGTTGACAGAGGACAGAGGAAGACCCATGGTAGCGACAAAGTACGAGACTGCCGGAGAGACCGTATCCCTTCATTGCAACCTTGCACTTGGAGACTCTCGTGCATGCAAGATGCAGCAACTCGCTTCAGTAGAGCGTTCATGCAGCACAGGACCGCCTTGAAAGAGAGAGTGCAAGCGAAAGAGAGAGCGAGAGAGAGAGCGCGAGAGAGAGTGCGAGCAAAATAGAGAGAGTGCGAGCGAAAGAGAGCGAGAGAGAGAGTGCGAGCGAAAGAGAGCGAGAGTGAGGGGGGGGAAATGAAAAAAAAAAAAGCACGGCCCGCGCTGTGTTTAATGACGCGGCCGCAGTAACCTGATCCCAAGTGGGGGAGGTGTGCTGTGTCTGCCTGCTGGAACTCAAACAAGCAGCAGCTGTTTTGAAGCACTCATGATTGTGCTGGCCTCCGCCTTGCTCGAGCGAGCAGCGGCGGCGCGAGAGCCATATGTTTTCAATTAGCACTCGCACCGCTGCTCGCTCCCGCAAGGTGGATGCCAGCACAAGCACGAGTGTGCTGTGCTTGAAAAGGAGCAGACCGATTTCTAAAGGTCATCTCCTAGAGCAGCGCATGCGCGCTGCCTAGGCGAGACCTAAAAAGTGATGGATGGGATGCTTGAATTCATCTCAGCCACTGGTAACTACTTCGGGCCGCACCCTAGAACATTGTTTGGGCCCCTAATGCCACCTCAGAGTATGCCCAGCCATGTGCTAATCAGCCTTGATCCTGCTCCAATGGGAACAGTACAGCCAAGCTAGGTCCTCACTGAAAAGTTACACATGCAAGCTACACCGGTTTTGCCCTAGTTGGGGCTCTTCAGTCGAGCACAGATTGGTTCCAGTGACAAAGTGAGTGCAGGACCCACATCTGGGCTTATCCATTGACATGAGGATGTTGGTCTAATGTAAATAAAAAAGTGACCAATGGATGTTTGACTGAATCTCAGAACTGCAGTGAGGAGTGTAATCAGCACCTACCAGAGTAGCCAATAGGTATCCCCAGCCTTTCTGATCTATCCTGAAGTCACCTGTTCAATCTGCAAGAGATGCGACTGCTTCTGTGATGATGAGTGAGGGTGCTCTGTAGCAATGTGTGATCGCAACCAGATGTACATGCAACTATGTGCAACCGTGACCAGAGACTCCTGCAGGTACAAGTGACCACGATCTGAAACACCAAAAGCTACAAATCACTGCTCCAATCACCACCAAGTTCCGGAGTGAGTGGTGCTCACTCTGCCAACAGGCATGGTCTATATGCAACACATCCACATGCAGGCAGACTTCCTGAGCCAATTGAAGGCATCCCAAGAGCTGCAACCAGCATAATGATGTACTGAGAAAACCCAGGGAAGCAGGGCTACTCCCATGCTTAACTGACGAACCCTAGGCACATGCTCATCACATCAGGGCATCCATACCCGGGTTAAGCCAGGAACTGCCGAACTCCCACGAGTGCATCTCACACTGAACAAAACTGGGTTAGGACAACACAACCACATTAAAGACTCAGTGCTTTGACATTTTTAAAGACAGATATATGGGCCACAGAACCAGGTAAGCTGCTGCTCACATTAAATAAAGAGCCTGCACCTGTACGCATATTAAACCTGATTGGTGTACATCCCGTATGTACATGTATACGTGTTTTTCTGTAATTCTGTGTTTAGTATTGTGTTTTATTCTGTATTGAAGTACTTCTCTTTTTTAGCAAAAAAAGCAGTGGGCTGGACAGTAATTATTGGGTTTGTTGCATAACTGCTGAGTTTTGAGTTGCCACACTATCTCCCTGAGGCTCCTTTGACTGCTTCCCTTGCTATCACTGTGTGTCAAGAGCTGAGGATCTACACTTGGAGCTCAGTCAGCCGGACCATAGTTGGTGAGGTCCTAGGACAATAGAGTTAGAAGGCCTATGGTTGGGTACCAGTAATCACTGTTTGGCGTGCCTCCTGGAAGGGGTTGGATAGCTAGCAATATAAATTATGATAACTGGTTGGAGAGCGATTGTGTTTCTTTGCTGTACCGGAAGAATAGAATGGTTAGAAACTATGTTGTTGACTAAGCAACTTCAGAAATACCACATGAACATCATGCAACTTTTAACATTCTCAAATATGACCAACATCTCTTGCCAGGGAGAACTAACACAGGCAAGGAATACTTTAAAATGTATGTGTGCCACCTTGGTGTTTCCTCATTTTTTGCTGCATGGAATGGTATCAAATCGAAGACGTACCATTAACATAGAGAGCGACTTCCTTCTCTCCTACTCCAATCCGCGGGACGATGGCCTTGCAGATGTACTGTCCTGCGTCCTTCTGGTTGACCGATTTCAGGTAAAGCTGGTTACTGTTGCTTAGGACCTACAAGCACAGACCGAAACGATGTTGGTGCAAGTGTGGCATGAAACACAAAGAATCTGAGGGTGGTTTGACACTGTTCGTGATCTTAGTATCTGTTAGTACTGTCAAGAGACACAGAGCGGTCAGTTATTTGTGAACCCTAACACAGAATTGGAAATAAGCTGTATTAGAGGTACTGAGGGGGGCTATACAAGCACTGCTATCAGACTAACCAGAGCAAGCTACATTGGTTGGCATGGCTACTGTAGAGTGGTCTTTTACTCGATATACAAACTCCAGCATCTCCAGGTGGCTAGCAGGAGTCACCATCCATTACTACAGGTGGGCAGGGCAGAATGACCATGGGTTTCACAAATGTAGTTTTGGCCCTTCTAGCCACTGTCTGAATGTTTTTCAGCATTATGGGCATGCAATGAAATCTGACCACAATAATATCTACCTTTGTTGGTCTAATGCTGGGTGTTTTGTGGTGCACAGATAAGTCTCCCAGAAGTCTGCTGATGTCTTGCAAGTGGGCTCCCAGGGGATCTTTTCTCTCATCTTGAATGAGCGCACCCCCCTCCCGCCCGGGTGGAGTCGGGGATTGGACCAGGGCACATCACACCACCCTTTTCTCATCAAGCAACGTCTTTACCACCTGATAATGTTTTTTTTGTGGAAACAGCACCACTTTGACAGGCAGTAGAAGAGGTCCACTAAATAAAGTTGCTTTCTTAGAGCTTTAGAATCAATCACACTGACATTTTGAGAAAGTGCAAATAGACTTCAATCGATTACTTCTGCACAGGAGGTACAGGGTTATTTTGTTTTTCAAAGGCAGTAAGCGAGATGATATTTTTGTCATCCTCAATCTTTGACTAGGAAAATGTAGCTATTGCTAAAAAAGCGCCACATGGAAGCTCACATAGATTTTGCCAAAAGGATGCCAAAATAAATTGCATGGCTCTTAGGTACCTCTAAATGATATTCTATAGACAAAAAGTACAAGTGGAGCAATACAGTAGGTCGAGTGACGAGTCAAGGTCTAAAAACATTGAGATTTGGTACATCATTAAATTCTAAGACCAGGTGCTCTCCTTCAGGACAGTTATTCGTTCAAGCAATACGTCCATGTGCCGGACGTTAACCAACCAGAGTGCAGGATTATAGTATCTGGTAAAGGTCTGCTCCACCAGGGTCATGCCAGACTGTAAGATCGGTGTACAAAGAGGTGCATTGAATTAAACACGCTGACCAAGTTGTTCTAATGACCAAGTTCAACGTTCTTTTTGTATTGATATTTTGTAACCGTAAAGATACGGTATAAAATACATATTTGGATGGTAGATTATATGAAAATTGTATAAATTTTCAGAAGAAGTGTTTGAACATGTTTGTACCAGAGGCAAATAAAAATACAACTTTAGGGTGAATGGAAAGAGCAGGGCGATAACACCCCACATCAATCATTTAATTTGCTCTTTTTTCAAAAAGCTTGAGTGATTACACGAGTAAAACATTTTCTTGTCTAAACATAGGAACTAAATGGAGTAAGCAAAAATCCACAGGTTTCGCGTCTCTCTTCATGAAGGATTCAGACCAGTGGGTGAATTCCCACACTCTGGCAACTTTGTTTTTTTTTCTCCTAATTCTAAAGTTGAGTTCTGAAATGTTTACCTTGCTTCAGAATTTGGACCCAGTAATCCAAACCAGATTATCGTTAACACACCATTTGGTTGGTAATGCACTAGAATTTGACTCCATTCCAAGGAAATGTCCTACGCACCAGAATGTAGAAATCTGATCTAAACAAAGGACCTATTTGTTCACAGATGGTGCGTGTATTTATAAGGGCACATGAATTTGCATTTTTTTGTTGTTTTTCATTAATATCTGTGGGCAGGTTGTTTTTTTCGGCGGGGTGTGAGAAGGATGCACAATAAAAATAGATCTTTGGCCTTTTATCTGGAGATATATGGTAAGAATGCTAAAATATAAGTTTTAATTTACACATCAAAATATTTTCGCCATACCGTTCTCCAAACTGAGTTACAGCAAACGTTTGTTTCACTGAGTTGCTATACACTTCTATGTGAAAATTTATAACTCACATCACTGAAATATGTGGGCGATCCCAAATAGTTTTCTGCCAATATGCCCAATGCCCCCCTTTTTTTTTTTGAGAGAGAGGAGATAGGGTAATTCAGATTGTAACAGCATATACTTTAATGAAAGACTGACAATGTACAGTATAGTGCCGAATTTTGATGGTGGATTTTATGATTAAGTTGACACTTGCCAATCACCAGCTGAACCGAAAGCGACAGACTCCTTCCCACCAGCCGCGGTCCATGCAGGTAAGAGCGTGAGGCCGGGTGGAGGGGATTTCAACTGACGACCACGAGGGAATATTAATTATTTATTTAATTTTCCCTCATGGTAGTCAGTTGAAATACCCCCCTCCCACCCGGCCTCACTGCCCCACTGCTCTTACCTACATGGGCCGCGGCAGCTTTCCACACAGTTCAGCAGACAGTGGGTGAGTGAAATTGTCTTGTTATTATCATGAATCATCACCAATCTCCACCATGGATAGTGAATCACTACTTAAATTCCGAAAAACACAAAAGTTTAAAATTCTAATAAAAAGAAGCAAGGGCGTCCAACTCAAGCATGCAGACCAGGTGCCATACTGTCCAATCAGAAAAGCAGAAAACATTACCATGTTGGATCCTTTCTTTGTCCATGTGAGTGTGAGCGGAGGGTTTCCAGCCCAGACACATGTCAGTGTCACGTCCGAACCAATGTCTGTTGTCGTGGGCTTCGGATCCACAACAATACGAGGGGCAACTGAGGATGGAAATGTATAGCAAGAGATATCAGCTCGGTGAAGCCTTGGATTAGGTTTTAATGCAGAGAATAAAATACTGAAATAATTTCTATAAATAGTGGTCTCCCTAATACACACATACAACATTGACAGTAATTAATTTCCCATTTAATGAAAAACATACAAATAATAATGAAAGATGGGTGAGAGTGAAAAAAAGTGCCTTGTGCTCCTTTAGTGCAGTGCACACGCGTGATTAAGGTATTCAGCATGTGTATCAAGTAAACAGCCCATTTGATTCAAATAAAAAAGTACATATAGGGTCTTTGTTTTAAGTCAACAACGTTTTGATCCCGTTGTACAATACGGGAACATTATGAGGACTGAGACTGGGGAGGTGGGAAAGACCAAATGGACAAAATCGCCAGAGAGAACTGCTCTGAGAAGGGATTCAGAAGCTTCAGGGGTGATACCTACATGCGGGGGTTTTTAGGGGGGATGGGGTCGAGGGACCCCTCTGTAGTCAGGGAAACATGGCAGACTCCGTAGGTGTGAATATCAGGGGGTTGAATGATCTTCATATTACGGCGTAATCAAGCCCCTCTGGCATCACAGGGGTTAGAACAGGCAAGAGACAGGCCTGTGAGGCGGGCCCTGGTGTGGGACAGATGCCATGCCGAGTAGAACACTCTCAATAGAGCTGAGGGCTGGTGTTGCAAGACTGCGTGAACCGGCGTAAGCGAGGCAGTGTGTCGGGTGGTCAGACATTGAGCACAAGATTGGCTCGCCTATGCCAGCTCGCGCAGACTCCCAGCGCTGGCCCATTCCACATATTCCTGTCCCCTTTTTCAGAAGCAGAAGTGTCTTTCATGGGACTGTCTTTTATAATGAAACATTTCATCTCAGTCAAAAAAGTTTTAAAGTGTTCAAAACGAAGACGTTTTATTTTGAGACAGTAACTATATCAAGGCTGGCCCAACATCTGACCAAGCGAACTGGATCCATTTCGAATTTTCAAGCTAGCCTCACGCGGAAAATCCATGTACAGATAATCCAATTAGAATCCATCTCATTAGCCAGTGGCTGTCCTGACAACCTATCTGGAATTCGTCAATTCTCGGACCATGCTTAGATACCCATAGACGAAACACAGCCAACGTGATCCAACTCAGAGCTGCAAAGTACCCACAGAGCAATCAATACAATTTCTCACAATACATATTTAGTTGGCGGATTTAGCTCAAGGAGAGTGAAAAATTATGCTTTTGCATGAAGAATACAACACTTTAAGTTCAACTGTATAATTCCTTAAAAAAGAAACATATCCTATTCAGAAATAAATGTGTAACCCTTTCAACAATGTTTTTTGTTGATTACGATGACCCTAAAGACCTCGTCAGTCCCCTTGAGACACCTTAACATGAAATGTGCAAGAACTTGGGATGTGTCTTCTAGGGTCCAATTCAGGTGTGGAATGAGGAGAAAACCAATAATATCCACTTTTCCTTCCTCATTTCACATTCTTCCTCACTCTTTCCTCCCCTTGCTCTCCATGGTCCCCCACTTCTATTTCCATACCTCCTCCCCACATCCTTTTTCTTCCTCTCTATCTTCTTCCCTCGGCACTCCTTTTACACCTCACCTTTTCCACTCGCCGATCTACTCAATTTTCTCAGGAAGTGTCTCATACAGTATTTTTGTCATTTAATGCTCCATCATTATTTCAGAAGCGTTTTTTGGGCCCCAGAACATGACCCAGGAAGCAACAATATTAGTTATTAACTTCTGCATATTCACTGCATTTCCAGCGGGAATTTACACCTACTCCATGAATGCAGAAGGCCAAATATTTTTGAACATGAGTAAACATTCCATACTGTTGATACTCGAAAATGCACAATCACCTTTTTAGCCTCACCCAAGAGCAAGTTCTCTTATTAGTGCTTGCAGGAAGTGGAACAGCGTGGCTGGGAAATGTGTCTCAGAGTCATGTGCAGGGGATGCACTGGTTTCTCTACTTTAAGTATCTTTCTTATATATTGAAGTCCCTGATCTTCCAAGCAGGTGAACTCTGCTCATTCCTCTGACCAATAGTCTTCAAACTGACTGAGCTCACTTCCTTTTCCTGCTCAACACTTCAACCAATATGTTTATTTATGATTCGGAACTACGAGTTCCACATAAATATGTACAAAAAAGAAAGAAATTTACAATGTATCGCATCATAGTATTCTTGATAACAGAATAAAGCGTGATGGAAGGAATATCAATTATAATTTCACTATACAAATGAGGGTTAAAAGCACACGTGACTCCAAATAATCACACAACCCAATATATTTAAGTGCATGTGCGCATGTATAAAAATCTTTACGAAACCAATTTTCATTTCCTGCTCACTTTCATCTAAGATAATTTCACTTGCTTGGAAATCTTGGCAGCATTATCTTTGTCTAGCGAGTGACCTCTGCCACCTGGAGTTCATCATGTACTTCAAGCCTGTGAGATGCTGTTTACCCGTTGGACCCATTTGGTAGGAGAATGCTGTTGGTAACAACTTCCACTTTTCTACTGATCTGCACCACCCACGAGCCCCCCACCCCTGAATGGCATCTGAGGAAACAAACTTACAGTGCACATCCACAAGAGTGCTGACATTTGTGCTGCCCACCAGATTGTGAACCTCGCACGAGACTGGCTCTGTGAAAAAAGAATAGTCCACCTGCGTTTCATACACACTCTCCTTGGCATCTTCGATCAGTACTCCACCTTTGGCCCACCTGGACAGAGGAAAAAAAGGGAAACGCAATGAACAAATCACAATTTCGAACTTTTTTTCTTTTTATTATTGTTTTGAAATTAATAGTGGAATGTACAAGTATTACAACATGAAGTAGAGCAACTCACCATTTCACATTCTTATTAACGGTTTGTAGTCAATTACAGGAGGTTGCATATAGTGAACTTACTAACTAATATCCATTAGGCAGATTGTTCTGTGACCCCCTCGTGAATGGATATTTTATGAAGTGATCAATTAGTACACAGTTCGCATAGCAAAATTAAAGACTTGTTGCAAAAAATGTAGGTGCAATTTGCGACGACTTTTGAGTCTATTGTTTTCGTACATCTGGCCCCTGGTTTCTTCAATCACACTTTCAACCCTGGTGTCGTAAAACCCTAAGGCTATGCTAACAGTCGCCTACCTCCGCGACTCCCAGCGGTAATTTATTGTCAAAAGATACTCAAAATACTAAATTGTCCTAATTAATCACCCTTAATCTAAAGGGGTTCTCTTCCCTTCGGATCTCAAATATGGCCATACTACTCCGCTACTGTGCAAAATTGAATAAAGATAGGTTTCACCCTGCTGCAAGGACTTCTCAAATATATTCAGCCATGATTAAAGTGGGTCCGCAGTACCTGTCCCAGTCCAGATCTGCAGCCCTGAGATAGATACAATCAGGTAGTAGATTATCCATTAAACAGACTAGATGTGGAGACAGATGTTTCATCATCCATTCGACACTACTGACCATCGGACAGTCTTCTTTGTCCTGGTTCTTATCTTGACACTTTCTTTTTTTGTTTTATCTGTACATTGAGCCACTATGAAATGTATTGGTTGACTATAATCCATCAGTCACCAACATGCATGTTACGTTTTGTCAACTAATGCCACCCACCCAACAGCAAACCTGCCTGCACACCAGGGAATGATAGCTGTCGGCCAGGCTGAGATAGGCCTGCTTACAACTGGAAGATACATTTATAAGTATAAGTGATGCGATGCTTATCTGGCGAGAAAAAGTTTGCACCCTCCGTTACTTTTCATTAGGTCAAACCTGGCGGAATATAACAGGAGAACAAACAGCATCAAAATCCACAATATTCCCCAAAAGGCCAGAAAACATGTAACTTATCACACCAAATGAATGCTGAACCGGGAGTGTTGGATTTTATTTGGTGCAGTAAATTCTGGACTATCCCCACGGGCATCTTAATCAAGCCCAGCTATACAGTGCCAGCAAAGCCGTCACTGAGCCGATCACTGAATTCTGGTTTAAACCCCCAGGTAGAGCCCTCAGCCAGCTTCTTAGACTTCACTCACTCTGGGGGGGGAGGGGGGGGAAATCACTATTTCAAAGTACTCTGGCAAATGTTGCAAACCTATACTGGCCACATCTTAACATTTCAAATGTACAAATTGTAATGGTTTAGATAAACCCTACGTCCTGTCTACTAACCTTCAAACAATTGGCCAATCTTTTGTCTTCTTCCATCCTGAGAAGGGAAAACATCTGCAGGGGCCGTAGGTCTAGCTACGCCACTGCCAATTTCTGGAACAAGGAACTTCAATCACCTCGCCCTAATCCCAAATAATCACCATCAGTTACCTGCAGCAGCTTGTGTGGCTCTCTGGTTTTGCTAAACCATCTCAAATGTCCTGAACCATATCCAAAAAGGCAGCTAGACCCCTCAACTGGACAAGTTCTCAGCCTATTCTAAGCTCTCAGCCTGCTAGGGGAGAGGTGCGGCGCAACGGCCAGAGAAGCTGACTCCGGACAGTGCGGGGCTCACGGTTCGATTCCCGGCACAGGTGGCAGCTCAGCATCATGTGATTCTGGGCAATAGCCCACTTAATCTCCACAACGGCCCCCAGCGCCTTAACCTTAAGGGGTGATATGTTTGCGGTTTACAAATATTGATTTTTATTATTATAACCTCTGTCTAGCCAATCCCAGTCTTTCAAGGACGAGTTACTGCCGAAGTACAGTCCTGTGATCTTTTAGGATCCACTCAAAGATAGTAGGTCTTAAACAACTGGAAATCAACACTTAGCTTCAGACTTTTACCAAAGTTTTATCATGCAAACAAACAGATTCTGGAAAATCCTACCCCTTGGTTGAAACAGCTTTACTCTGATGCTAGCATTTTTTTTTGTCCACAAAACATCTTTCTATTCACATGTAAGTTCCTCCATATTGGCCAAGCTAATTCCTCAGTAAATAAAATTAAAAAACACGTCAAACTCTGCCGTCACAGCAAGCACATAGCATGAAGGCAGAAATCTGAAGGGGGAAACCGGGAGTCCTACACTCTATATATCCATTTGTAACTGCTTTCATTATATATATATATATATTCACTGAAAAAACCATAGGTTTTAGGGACAGTTATAGTTACTTGGACATTGCACTCGTACAAAACCCGTGAAATTCCCCGTTATAGTTAGTTCAGCTAACTATAACTCGCGCCCCGCAATGCACTGCTGATGACGTCACATATTACATCACTCATGACATGGTCAGTGACATCACTGATGACATCACTGATGACATCTCAAATGACATCTCAAATGACATCACTGATGACATCATCCAGTGACTGTGTGTTTCTGTAAAGTTTCAATATTTTTAATATATAATGGAAAAGACGTATTGAAGAATGAGTGGGTGTGTAAGTGTCTGTATGGATGATTTAGTAGGTGCGTGACTGACTCTATAAGTGAGTGATTTAACGTATCTTACTGAATGCATGGGTTAGTGACTAAACTGGATGAATGTCTGTATCCGTCTGTCTGTTGCTGTGTAAGTGGCTGCATGTGTTTGTGAATAGCTACATGAGTGTCTATATGAGTTATTGAATGCTTGTCTGAGTATCTGTATGGGTGCCTGAGTGTTTGTGTGGGAGGGGTGTGTGCAACTCTGTGCATAGATGTGTGAGTGGGTGATTCACTGGGTGGATGGTTTCAAGAGTGCATCTGTGATAGACTGTATGGGTGGGTAAGTGTGTGTAAGAGTGTGTTAGTGAGTGAATGTATGTCCCAGTGGTACATGTGTGAGTAACTACATATGTGAAAGGCAGTATATATGTGTGTTGGAGTATATAAATAGCTATAAGCAAGAGTGAGTGATTGTGATAGTGGCTGTATGGATGAGTGTGTGCTTGTATCAGTGATTGTATAAGAGCGTAACAATGTGCTACTATTTGTATGAGTAAGTGAGCTGGTGTGTGTATAACTGTATAGGTGAGTAAATGGCAGTGTGTTTAATTATTTGCATGACTGACTAGGTGTGTGAGTATCTCTATGGATGAGTGGCGTTGTTTGAGTGTCTATATAGGAGTAAGAGTGCATATGATAGTCCTGTACTGAGTGACCGTAAGTATGAGTGACTGTACGGGTGAGTGAGTGGATGTGTGTGTGTAGACCTAAGAATCAGTGAGTGGGTATGTAGTTATTGGTGTTGGAGTGTCTATGGTTTTGCGAATGGCAGTCTGTAATTTAGAGTGGGTGTATCAAAGGTTATATTAGGGTGTGAGGAGGTGCATCAGATTATCACGTGGATGATGTCATCAGTGATGTCATTTGAGATGTCATCAGTGATGTCATCAGTGATGTCACTGACCATGTCATGAGTGATGTAATATGTGACGTCATCAGCAGTGCATTGCGGGGCGCGAGTTATAGTTAGCTGAACTAACTATAACGGGGGAATTTCACGGGTTTTGTACGAGTGCAATGTCCAAGTAACTATAACTGTCCCTAAAACCTATGGTTTTTTCAGTGAATTTCAAAGGTTTTTTAAATGCTAATTTGTAACTATAACGTGTCTGAAACCTATGGTTTTTTCAGTGAATTTCAAAGGTTTTTTAAATGCTAATTTGTAACTATAACGTGTCTGAAACCTATGGTTTTTTCAGTGAATTTCAAAGGTTTTTTAAATGCTAATTTCTAACTATAACGTGCCTGAAACCTACGGTTTTTCAGTGAATTCCAAAGGTTTTGTAAATGACAATTTTTAAATGTATTAATTGTTATATTAATTTTTTCATACTGATTTACTACATTTTTAGAAACAATTTTTTTTTACATATTTTATTTTTTAAATTACATTGTAATTACATTATACATTACAAAAAATACTTTCTCAGAATGAATTACTTTAGTTTAAATACTTGCAGATAGGCAATAGACTTTTAAGTACAGTAGTTACAGTTGTTGCAATGGGCAACACATTTTCAAACACAATGCAACATTCAGCTCAATGTGAATTTCTAGTTAAATGCAATTAGTTACTTTATGGATTACTTTTGTAACCACAGGACTGGATCCTAGATTCAGTCCTGGTACATCTCCTGTAAACAGTTGAGTAAAAGCGTTTTGGTTACAGTCGTGATTTTTAAGGAATATTATTGTATTTTAAAAGTTGACACTTAGAAACTTTTTCTCATAGAATCACCAATGTTATCCTATGGAAGGAAATTCACTTAGCAGGTAAAAACTGTTATCGTTACTTTTTCTTACTCAGTGTTGGATCCTGGATCCAGCACTGGTGCATCTCCTGTAAACAGTTGAAAAATGCGTTTAAGTCATACAGGCGATTTTTAAGGAATATTTGTAGTTTGTGAAAATCAACACTTTGAAACTTTTTTGCTGAAAACCAGTCAATCTTAGCCTATGAAGGAAATTCAAGTTACCGGTAAGTACGGTTAAAATTACTTTTGAGGATCAGTACTGGGCTGAAAGATGCAGCACTGAGGTCTCTCCTGATAACAGGTGAGTAAATCGGAATTCGTATTTCGGCTGATTTTAGAGGAATATTTTAAAGTTCCAAAACTCCACACTTAGAAGAATTTCCAAGTGAAACCAGTCAATGTTAGCCTATGGAAGGAAATTCAAGTTACTGGTAAGTACGGTTAAAATTACTTTTCAGGACCAGTACTGGGCTGAAAGATGCAGCACTGAGGTCTCTCCTGATAACAGGTGAGTAAATCAGAATTCGGATTTTGGCTGATTTTAGAGGAATATTTGTATGTTTCAAAAATCAACACTTAGAAACTTTTTCAGCAAAAAGCAGGCAATGATATCCTATGGAAGGAAATTCAAGTTACTGGTAAGTACGGTTAAAATTACTTTTGAGGATCAGTACTGGGCTGAAAGATGCAGCACTGAGGTCTCTCCTGATAACAGGTGAGTAAATCGGAATTCGTATTTCGGCTGATTTTAGAGGAATATTTTAAAGTTCCAAAACTCCACACTTAGAAGAATTTCCAAGTGAAACCAGTCAATGTTAGCCTATGAAGGAAATTCAAGTTACCGGTAAGTACGGTTAAAATTACTTTTCAGGATCAGTACTGGGCTGAAAGATGCAGCACTGAGGTCTCTCCTGATAACAGGTGAGTAAATCGGAATTCGTATTTCGGCTGATTTTAGAGGAATATTTTAAAGTTCCAAAACTCCACACTTAGAAGAATTTCCAAGTGAAACCAGTCAATGTTAGCCTATGGAAGGAAATTCAAGTTACTGGTAAGTACGGTTAAAATTACTTTTCAGGACCAGTACTGGGCTGAAAGATACAGCACTGAGGTCTCTCCTTATAACAGGTGAGTAAATCGGAATTCGTATTTCGGCTGATTTTACAGGAATATTTGTATGTTTCAAAAATCAACACTTAGAAACTTTTTCAGCAAAAAGCAGTCAATGATATCCTACGGAAGGAAATTCAAGTTACTGGTAAGTACGGTTAAAATTACTTTTGAGGATCAGTACTGGGCTGAAAGATGCAGCACTGAGGTCTCTCCTGATAACAGGTGAGTAAATCGGAATTCGTATTTCGGCTGATTTTAGAGGAATATTTTAAAGTTCCAAAACTCCACACTTAGAAGAATTTCTAAGTGAAACCAGTCAATGTTAGCCTATGAAGGAAATTCAAGTTACCGGTAAGTACGGTTAAAATTACTTTTCAGGACCAGTACTGGGCTGAAAGATGCAGCACTGAGGTCTCTCCTGATAACAGGTGAGTAAATCGGAATTCGTATTTCGGCTGATTTTAGAGGAATATTTTAAAGTTCCAAAACTCCACACTTAGAAGAATTTCCAAGTGAAACCAGTCAATGTTAGCCTATGGAAGGAAATTCAAGTTACTGGTAAGTATGGTTAGAATTACTTTTCAGGACCAGTACTGGGCTGAAAGATACAGCACTGAGGTCTCTCCTGATAACAGGTGAGTAAATCGGAATTCGTATTTCGGCTGATTTTAGAGGAATATTTGCACAATGGTGAAGGGAGGGGCGGGGCCTGAGGTGACATCTGTGCAAACGCGCCCCGTGGCGCGTTTTAAGTTGGGGGATTAAGTCCCCTTGAATCCTGAGGGTCCCTAGGGGCCAACTAGCCCACCAGGAACCTCCAATATGCGCCAGGGGCTGCGTTGCAGAGACGTGTAGAGAGGCCACACCCCTTTTACACCTCTCTGCAACGCAGCTCTGTGGCGCTTTCTGGATGTACCTGTTGGGCTAGTTGGCCCTCAGGGACCCTCAGGATTGAAGGGGATTTAATTCCCCATCTTAAAACGCGCCACCCCCCCTCCCTTCACCACTGTGCAAACGTGCCCCGTGGCGCGTTTTAAGTTGGGGGATTAAGTCCCCTTGAATCCTGAGGGTCCCCGGAGTCCAAATAGCCCACCATATACCTCCAAAAGCGCCACAGAGCTGCGTTGCAGAGAGGTGTAAAAGGGGTGTGGCCTCTCTACACGTCTCTGCAACGCAGACCCCTGGCGCATATTGGAGGTTCCTGGTGGGCTAGTTGGCCCCAGGGACCCCCAGTATTCAAGGGGTAATTGCCCCCTCTGCAAACGCGCCAGGGGCGCGTTTGCAGAGTGGTGAAGGGGGCTGTGTGGCCCCCTTCCTTTTTTCTCTTTTTGGGCCCTGGGGACCCCATCCCCCAGGGCCTTACCCCTTTTTAAATTACAAAAAAATAAAAACGGGAAGGGGGCCGCGTGGCCCCACTTCCCTGGGCCTGTATTGGCCCGGGGACCCCATCCCCGGGGCATGGCCTCCATATTTATTATTTTGAGGGGGCAGCGTGGCCCCCTCCTCTGGCCATTTTAAGGCCCCGGGACCCCATCCCCGGGGCCGGCCTTTCCTTTTTTTTTTTATTTTTTTTTTATTATTTGGGGAGGGGGCCGCGTGGCCCTCCTCCTGGGCCACTACTTGCCCCGGGGACCCCATCCCCCAGGGCTGGCCCTCTCCGTTGGGGACTGTGGGGGTCCCCAATCCCCCACAGTCCCGCCGGCTCCCCGCGTCCCTTGGGCGCCGGCATTGCTTTTCCACATGGGGAGCTGCTAAGATGCAGCTCCCCATGTGGAAAAGCAATCGGCTGGATATTGGAAGAGAGAGCAGGTTTCCTGCTCTCTCTTCCAATATCCAAAGCAGTTTGCTATGGCAGGACGGGAGCCGCGAGGCTCCCGTCCTGCCATAGCAAACTACAGTGTCCCGGGGTAGGCACCCCGGGACACTGCAGGAGCCGGCCCTGGGGGTGGTGGTCCCCAGGGCCATCAAGGGCTCCAGGAGGGGGCCGCGCGGCCCCCTCCCATTCAGTACACAGCCCCGGGGAGGTGGTGGTCCCCGGGGCTCTGGGGTCCGTAACGGACCCCCATATTAAAATGTTTAGTGCCCCGGGAGGTGGCGGTCCCGGGGCGTGTGGGGGGCTGGAGCCCCCCCACACTGGTTTTATTTTTAATTAAAAAAAGCCCCGGGGAGGTGGTGATCCCGGGGCTGCGGGAGGGCTCAGAGCCCTCCGCACCATTTTTTAAAAAAGCCCCGGGGGTGGCGGTCCTCGGGGCTTGGGGGCCCTTTGAGGCCCCCACACATTAAATTATCCCCCCACCATGCCCCCGGGACTTGGGCCACCCGGGGCCAATGCTATCGAGCGCGGAGACCGCGCTTCGATTCTTTTTCGGCAGGATTCGCGCACCCTGAGCGCATCCTGCCGATTTATTTATTTTTTTAAAATGCTTTTTTTTGCCCAGGGGGTCCTTGTGGGACCCCCTGAGCAGGCCTAGGGGGTTAGGGTGTTTCTACCCTGCCCCCTTTGTGCGTTTTGCTCACTTGTTTCTTTTTTTTTTCCTCGGCGGGATCCGCGCACCCTAAGCGCATCCCGCCGATTTAAAAAAAAAAAATCTTTTTCTGCCCAGGGGTCCTTGTGGGACCCCTGAGCAGACCTAGGGGTCAGGGTGTTTCTACCCTGCCCCTTTGCGCTTTGCGCACTTGTTTCTGTCCCTCGGTTCTACCGAGGGACAAAATAACTGCCAACACTTCTTGATTTGGAGTGTTGACAGCCAATTAGCATGCAGCTCGTGATCGGGAGGGTACGCGGATCCGACGCGCCCATAGATATATATGTGATTTTAATTGTGAATTTCTCAGGAACTACTGAACGGATTTACACCATTTTAGCAAAAGGCACCAGTCTGAACCAAGGGCTACCTCTTTGCCAAATTTGGGGTAATTCCGTTCAGCAGTTCGGGCTGTAGCTGCGACTAAAGGTTCCTATGGAAAAATGAATGGGGAAAACGCGTTTTGGGACCCCCCTTTTTCTCGGCCCCCGCTTGACGTATCACCCCGAGACTTTCAGGGTAGGAGCGGACCGGAGCGCCCCAACAAGTTGGAAGCTTTCGCGAAGATTCGTCAACCGGCGCCAACGTTATTGCAAATAGAATGTCGCGGATTTCCTATGGATAATAGGTCCTAACTATAACTATCTACTGGCGACCGCCAGTAGATAATATATATATATATATATATATATATATATATATATATATATATATATATATATACACACATACCGTGAGAAAGGCCTTGTGAGGCCAAACGCGTTGGCGGAGTGTGCAAATATTCTGAGGAATTCAGAATAAATGAAAATTACATTTGATTTACTGAGTGCGGTGTATCTTTGGATTTTAGAATATACATAAATATATATCTATCTCCCTACTGTTAGCTCAACCTTTATTTTGTCTCATGAACATGTCTTCAAAACCATTAGAAAGGAAGTTTTGGAAAAAGGCCCTTGATGTGCCTGGCAATATCAAGGTGATCCACTTAGACTTGGGACTTAGGAGGTTTGATGCCGAATCAGAGGTTCTTGAACCGCTGTTTTGTGCAGATTTAGGAATGAGAGTGTACTATCCATGGCTAGCTTAGGGCTATAAGTGGTACTCGCAATTGAGCCTTGGCAGTCTCAAGGAAGAAGATCTGTTTTAGAAACATAGGATACCCATGATGCCTCCTTGAAACTTAACATCCAACTAATTTATGATCACCTATTGTTGCAGATAATGAGCTTATATAGTTTTGCATAAATAGTCAACATGAATTGAGCCTGCTCCAGGGACAAGCTTCCTGGCTTAATGTGTGTGCATTCTTTCTCATTTAATGTTAAAATATACAACAAACAAGTTAGAGTTATTGATGATGTTTGCTTGATCTGAGTACTCTGGAGTACATTGAGGAAACTCAGAACCGTCATCAGTTGGTCAAGCTTTTTACATCGCAATTGTCATATTTCAACTATTTGCGGTCAGTGACTAACATACGCAGCTAGACGCGCTAAAGTGCGCTTAATTCCCAAACATTGTTTCAACACCAAAGAGATGCATTAGGAGTTTAAAGAAATTTGTAAACGTCTGAAAAAATATGCCAATTTGATTCTGTCAGAAATTCTAATCCGAGATCTCGATTTCTTGTTCAGATATTTGTAAATTTAATGCAAAACCAACTGCTATGGATTTTATAATGGATTTATGGAATATGGATTGCATAATAACCATAGGATATTTCTGTAAAAATGGGATGGAATAGTTTAGGAACACTCTAATGAATATTTTTTGCACTTGTAAACAGACTTGGATGTCTAAATAAACGGATTTCCTTTCACTCACTGCGAGGCTTTCCGAGGTGCATAATACACTCATTTGAAACATACAAGCTTTTAATTTCATCTCAGACAGTGCCATTTATTTCTGGCCCAAATGGGTGCCTGAGCTCCCAGTTTATGACTCGCCTGCTTATTATGCAGTGAGCATTAAACAAACGGGTAATCCTAGGAATAGAGACCACGGTGCTGCGAGTGAAACATTAACACACACATTAAATCTGAATGCACAGGGACATAAAACTGAAGTGGCAGACGATGAACAAAACAATAAAATTGAGGGAGATTAAAGTCACAGAATAAATTGGGTTTTATGCTGGGGCATGCACATTATAGGCAGTTTCATCTGTAATGTTTTGCATCATAGATTTCCTCAGGCTTACCAGTTGTGCTGCAGGACCTTAGACATTCTTGCATATGGTTTGCGGTGAGGACAGCGGTCCCTTTTTTTAACCAATGGGGTTTAACATGCAAACCACGATTTGAGCATCAGCGGCTATGATGAAACCTCAGAATACAGCCTGGCATACTGCCGCTAGGGAGCGTCACATCCATTATGGGGATGTCTGTTTTCCAATAGGTGGTGGTGCAATGTGGCATCTTCAGCTAATTGATCTCTTATGGCAAACAAAGGCACTAAACAAAGAAAAGAGGTTCTCTGCCACATATAAGGTATCTAGACAATGATTTTGAGTTCTTTCAAGAGGCCACTGCATGAAACCATCGCCATAACATGAAAGAGAATATCAACTCAAAGTATTGTGGCCATTTCCACAACTGCTACATGCTGACAGTGCAATTACACAAAGGAATATGAATGTGGAAAGGGCTGGTGGCAAACTATCCTCCATAGGACAGTGGAAAAGAAAAGTTAACACTCAAACAATGCATTTGGTCAAGAAGGGCATTAGTATAGGCCAAGCAGTACATAAGAATACCTCAACCACTCTAGTCAATAGTAAGTCACTATCGTCCCCAAATTTTCCTGTGCTTATGGGGGTATCCTCTAGCTGAATATATATTAGTTTTTCTAGTTTAGCGCGGCAGTCCTTTCCTTTAGGCCATGTTAGTATCGAGAGCGGGTCGGATGCACTACAGGCTCGGGCAGTGTCCCATTTAGCTACAAGAGTATCCAGTCCCGCCAGTGGCCTTTCCCCTCTGGCAAATTATTTACTATTTTAAGGACAATCGTTGTAGACCACTTCTTTCTCTTTTTGAAGTACTTGCCGGTTTTTCAGCAACAATGACCCTGGGATAGTCCTTCCACACAACCAGAGTGCCATAGTGTGTGTTTTTTAGTTCTAAAGGTGTATGACAGATTTAGGCTTGACAATTTAGGATTGGGGAAAGGTTGGCTGATCTCAAATCGTCTTGTGTTCTCAATTGGTTCTAAAATGAAGCTTTAAGTGAGTTGATACTGGCAAGAGAGCTGATGATTAGTTCTTTCTAAAATCTATTAGCTTCTGGATAGTTCCTACCTGTATTGTATTGGCATTTATATAGTGCTTTCATATCCCTTGCAAGACTAAAGCACTTTCGTGGGAGGTCCATGTGGTAGGTACCGTGTCATAGCCAGATTGCTTGTCATTTTTTTTTTATCTAGTGGGGATTAATAACAAGTACATTGTTATTGCTTGCCACAGTGTGACTATAACACCAAACAGGAAACAGGTGTGTGTCAAAGTTTTCATAGAAATTGGGACTGCCAGAGTCAAGGACTAGCTGAAAAAGAAGGGTGTGCAGTACAGATTAGTTAGCTTGGGAGCCACAAGGTTAAAGGGGATGCGCCTGTTTCTAAAGAAGAGTTTCAAACTTACATGCCTCATGAAGGTCAGTCATTTTACTGCGTGATGATGAAAGGCACTTTTGGCGCCTTGGAAGAGCATTATACATGGCTAACTTCCACATCTTGTCAAGCATTCAATCAACATTTGAAATACCTTTGTGGGGTGGTGATGGATATGCTAGAAGATTGGGGAGGGTATCTGTTGCCCAAGCTACTTCCTAAGAATTAGGGGTGGGCGGAATTTTTTATTCCGCCGGCGGAATTGGAGGAATTTAGTAATTCTGTGTTACTTTTGTAATGCAGAATTACTCATAAATAATTCCGCTGCTGATGGAATTAATCAGTTCCTACATGCTGGGGAAACAAGAAGCTTACATTGCAGCCCCTTGCTCTGCAACTACGTCACATTTGTTTTGGCTGAGTTAGAATTGTCTGTTTTGCCTCGGTTTTCCGGACTCATCTGGGCACTCTTGGCACAGTGCTCAGTGGCATGTGCTTCTCTACTACCATTGTCAGGCGATGCAACATAAAACTCCCTCAGTGCGCTCTATGTTTTCTGCTTACGGTGTCGAGCTCGGTCTCCAAGTCAAACGCATCTTTCTGCTCCGCGTGGCCCCAATTTTGATTCACTGCCTGCTGCCAGGACAGACCTCCGGAGGAGGGCGTATGCAGAAAGGCTGCTGTTCGCAGGGTCTTTGTGGCGCTACATGCCTGTACTGTAAACGCACTTCAGTATACCTACCGTGACTCACCTCGAGCTGATTGTGCAATGTAAACGCTGTATGTACAGAACCGGTGCCCCTTTACTGCGACTCCTCACACAGCTTTTCTAGAGAAAAATATCTTGTTTGAGGTTGCTTGGACAGCGAGCAGTGGAGATGTCTTAAGGCCCTCAAGGAAGAAGGACCCTTTATCGGTGAAGTTTCCACATTGACTTAATACCACTATTGAGATTTATTTCTTCTCACTGTGCAGTATGGAAACACATGAATAAATATATAGAGCTGTGTTTTGATGGTGTGTTAATGAAAAGTGACTATTATTAGCTGAAGGGGGGCTGTGAGCTACGCAACAGTTATTTGAGCATTGGTCCCTGAGGGGTGTCATGGTGGAGAGGCTGAGCAGGCGGTTTAGTTACTGAGTAAAATTAGCTTTGTCCATGCACCCAGTGGGCTGGAATGCAAGACGTCACCAAACATGTGAACACATTTTTTTCTAGTGATTGTTCATGGGCAAGGCTCGAAATATCTCTCACTCCTGATTTGAAAGTGGCGGACAAGTCACCAACTTTCGCCATGACTCAGCTCAGAGCAGAACTTAAACCGCCCGAATTTCTGACAGAAAACAGAGGTACGTGGTAAACAAATATCCTTTCGGCAAGTTTTGCTTCGTCACTGACAGCAAACAACTTTTGAACTACAGACTGCTCACACTTTTTTGTTTTTACTATATTTGAAACTAGGGTTGTGTTTAAGATTATTTTCATTTGATATTGGTTGATTGCACTTCTGGTTGAGGGTCCATCTATGGTTTCTTCTGGAGAGCTCACCGTCCACGTGAATCACATTTCTAGGGGTGGGCGGAACACCGCAGTATCTCACTGAGTTTTTTAGTAACTCCGTGGAATTCTGTGGAGTAATCCGTGAGTTCCGTCCACCTCTACTAAGAATACAGAGTTTTGTATGTGATGCAATACACTCAAAATAGGTATATGGCCTTAATGAAAGGACAAGATCGACTGTGGAGGAGCAAAGCTGCAGGTTCAAAGCAAGGCACTGCAGGTAAGTTGGGCAAAACTATACTGGATGACTTGCTATGGTCATCTTGTAGTCTTACAGGATATGGCAGGGGTTCAAAGGCTAGACTGAACATGGTCTCAGGGAAGCATGACCAAAGTTTTCTTTAGAGGGAGGTCTTTGTCAAGGAATATTCTCATTCATCTAGCTTCCTAAATTGCATTCCCTGCCTTTCAGGTATGGTCATTTTTTTGGATCATTACATTCAAAGTACAAGTGCTTCTGATCACGCAGGATTAATAATCAGTTCAGATTACATTTATTCATGGTGAGCTAGAAATAGTAGTGGTAGAAACGTTAGGGGTGCGTTTTAGAAGCGGACAATTAATTTTTTTAATGATGAATTCTAATATGTAATTTCTGAGACAGATCTTGTGGTAAGATTTATATACTAATGTGCCATCTAAATGTACTTTTTTTGGTTTTGATAAATGAGGGAGAATAGGATTAGTATTATGCTAAGATTGGAGCAATATTAATTGTGCTATGCCCAGGACCAGTTAGGAGGTAGCAACAATTTTCATATGTATATTGATTGTACAATAGGATGTTTTTGTTTTGAAGATTACAGTTAGGGAAATGAATACTATTGATTGTTGTAACAAAGGATGTCCTTATGAACTTTTTTCAAACTATTGTATGTTGTGTGTTTATTTTTTCATTTAGGACTAAACTCAGCTTAGGTTCTAAGTCCTAAATGTGGATGGATCTTTTGATGATAGTTATCATATTTTAATTACAACAAGATTTTAACCTGTTGTGTATGCTAGTATATTATGTAAAAAGACTTTTTAATGATGCTTATTGTGTCTTTTTATGTGTTTATTTCAGCCCTGAAGAAGTCCCGCTCTACAAGGGATGAAGCACATTAGCTGTGTCCATATTTTATTCACAATTGTGAAGATAAAAAAATAAATAACACCCTTTTTGATTACAAAAGAACAGTGGTCCATAGACACGTGACTACTAAGAAACTAGCCCCATACCTGTAACAATAGTTCTGTAGCTTGGACTCATCTAGATTCACATACCATGCATATACTACCATCTAGGGGTTGTAGTCAGAAAGTGCTAATCTTTTTTTTTCTTCTTAGAGGTGTGTGCGAAACCAGATCAATCTGGCATCAGCCATAACCCCCCTCTTATCTGAGAGAATTGCATGCCTGCCCCAGAGATCTATGTGGTCAAATCGTGAAAAGGCATACTCATCTCTTGCTCAATCTTAGGTTGAAAAACGGAGTACCAATGATTTTGGTAATTGCGCCCTTTTTAAAAAAAAAAAGAGAAACCAGTTAGAAATATTATATCCGTCCCCATTGGAAGAGCATTTTTTTGTTTTGCTAATAACTTTGGCACCATTTGACGAATCTTCACAAAAATCTCCCAAAATAATTTATCTATCACGGCTCCTTCCTGGAAAGTTTCGGGGTGATCGGTCAAGCTGGGGCCAAGAAAAACAGGTTACCAAAACATTGTTTTCCCATGTTAATTCCAATAAGAAATTTTGGGAAGTGATCGAGAGAAAAAACAGTTGACCAAAATTACACCAAATTTGGCAGAAAGTTAGATCTTTACTCAGATAGTGTTTTGTTTTGTTATTTGGTTTATCTGTTTTAGAGAAATTAGCATTTAAATTATAGAATAACTGGATGGTTGGTCCTGTGCGACTCCAGCAGTACCACAAATAGAGTTATTTGATTGTCAAAGAGGGTCTCCCTCCTCCTCTCATCATTCATTTTGGCCCTGCAGGATTGATACCATCCAGCACAACCAAGTGATCTGATTTGCTGGCCTTAACATGAATAAAAATACTGTGGCTGCCATTACAAGATATGAGGACTCCGTCCATGTGTTTGGAACTTGGTTAAGAGAAAAAAAACATGTACGGGTGACACCATGGCGCTCATTGGGGTGGACCTAGTGTAATGTAAAAAAATAAATATTGATGCTGTGAGTCCCGTAGGAACCAGCAAAGCCCTCCATGAAGTAACGCAAGACTGTACAAGTATAAGTGAAAGTTGTACAGTCTTACTGCAGGTGGCACTCGAGCTTAGGTACTGCGAGAGTACAGTAAAATAGATATATATGTCCGTCCCGAATTCCAAACAAATTGAAGATATGGAACATCACATCAGACATGTCCTATGAACAAAGAGGAACAGTATCAGTGCCAAGAGGAGCCAAAGTAAAAGTATGACATTTGCTAGGATACTGGTTCTCTTTTGGGGTGATTAAACCCCATAGCTTTCACATTTGGAAACTCTCTCAATAGGCTTCTGGCAGACATATATGTGACTCTGTCTGTACACTGCATATCGCATCTCAACAAAATTGTTCATAGAACACGTCTGATGTGATGTTCCATATCTTCGATATGTCTGGAATTCGGGATGAACATATAGATCTATATTACAAGCTGTGATATTCCCTACTTTGCCTCTTGTCCTGAAGAAGTCCAATGTGCTGGACGAAACGTGTTGGCTGTTAGCTGTCACAGGCGTTGCAGCACAGCTGGGTAGCATTCGGCTACCCAGCTGGGAACCCAATGATGAAGCATGCCACCAACTAGGTTGGTGGGTGAGGGTTCTTCTTACAAACCTATGTGGTGCCCAGCACTATAAGTGTTACAGAGCCGTCTGTATTGGGTTCGTCCACGTTGTTCATAAAACAAATATCTTTTACACAAGAATTTTGAAACAATATACAGAATAAAAAGGAGATTTGCATACAATTTGGAAACCCCTTCCTTTTGGACTGTTTATTTGTCAACAAATGTCAATTGGTGCACCTTATTGTCTGTTTATATTCTCAGATAGGATAGCTTTAAACCTAAATAGTCAAAAGCACTGACCCTCTTGAGCGGTATTCCTCCAAGAGAGGGCAGACCCCTATAGGACTTGTGGGGGTTCAATGTCATGAATTTTTTCTTTGTCGTATTTATCACTAAGCCCCTCATGTTGCAGAAATCCTTAAAACAGTTAAGAGGCAGCTGGAGCCCTGCCGGGGTTTTAGACACCAAAAAGGTTTCGTCTGTAAAAAAAGAGTCACTACTTTCTACCCTCCTAAAGAGGGTGCATCCGCCGATTCCAGTGATCGAAATAGCACAACCCTATTTATGAAAAGGGAGAAACGCGTAGGTGCCAGTACGCACCCTTGGCGTACTCCCTTACTAACAGGGATCGGATCAGTGAGTTGCCCCGGAGTGCCCCACCGTACCCTAGTGAATTTGTCTTCGTGGAGACGAATGACGGGGGTTAAAATTTCATTTGGCAGACCCATATATATATATATAAGGGTTTGCGACAATTTATGTCTAGGGACAAGATTGAAGGCAATCTTTAAATATTAGTTCTATTTTGTGAGCCGCTGTGTGGTCACACAGCACTATGCACCCAGGATAAATGTTTGAATCCCTGTTGATCTGATTTATATATGAGTTTAATTACTGTATTGATTTACGAGACTCCCATCAAGTATCGTATTTGCATTGAAGTAACTATGCTTGTATTCGCTCATTTTATTGTTGTTTCCGTTTACTTTTATGGTTGCTTCCTCAGCCAAATAATCTGAAATCTGATTAAGGAGTCTGTGAGGGACCCTCATGGGCAAGAAATGACCCCAAAAAATTACTTTTAGCATGTGAGGATCCGCGGAACCAAACTGGAATTGCGTGATCAGTGGGAAAAAAATTATGTATTTAGTCCCAGATTGGAATGTGGGTGAATGTATAACACTGTTCAACATTCTGTTCTTCATCTTTGTTTTGCAATTTTCACCCTGAGCGGCAAGGATATGCCCAGACGCGGGTCCTGTGATCACTACGCCATTTGAATCAAGCTAGCCTGGCTGAGGAGTGATACCCTGAATTCGGTCCCAGGAAGCTTGTTTGCCGGTGCAGGGATGACCTGGCCTCGCAGTTCGGGCTGGACTGTTCCCATGAGGAGCAGGGTCAAGACTGATTGGCATATGGCTAGCTCCAAACTAGAATGTTGTAGTGAGCAAAATATGATGGTGCTAGTCCCAGACTGTACTGGAGGTGAATGTTTGACACTTCAAGGGTGATAATGTTGTTGTTATAAGATCATCACAGATGATCAGGAAGAATTTTATACTTGTAGTTTTAAATGTTACATTTTTGGGAATAAGGCAGGAGATTATAGTCTACTTAAATTGGGTCATTGCTTATTTTATGGCACTGATAATAAACTCCCTTTGCATGGACTGGTACGTGAGCAGCATGCAGCTTGCAAGCTGTCTGTCGCTCAAGTGTAGTGTAAGTGCACAAGAGGATCAGCAGGTGGGGTTCCTGACCTGTATCCTTTGATCTCCGGATTGGCTGTGGCCATGCAGGTGAAGACTACCCTCTCGCCCTCCTGCACCGTCTGCGGGTGAATGGACAGAGTGACCGATGGCGGATCTAAGACAGGTGGAAACAAGGTCATTTCATTGTTAGACAATGGTGAAAAGACAGTGAACATAGAAACTCTTCCTCCACTTCCAAAGAGGAGAGGCTGTCTGGACATAGTGTGCACACAACAGGGGAACAGAAGTAGGAACGTCAAAGAGACGGCTACAAGGGAATGGATCAAAAGACAAAGAAAACTGTAAAAAATGTAGGAAGGAGATGGAATGAACGAAGACAAAGAGAAAGCAGAAGGAAAGGATGACAGCTAAAAGGTCAAAGAATTGAAAAAGCATCTTTAGTCCTATTCTTGCCCATTCTCCCTCTTCAGTGTTTACCCACAATAATTCCAGACACACTCGTCTGCTTTCTCTTTCTTCTCTTCTGTCCAATGTGCCATCAGCTCCCACTTCGCCCTCCCTTAATCCAAAACCCCTTAATCTACCTGTACCTCGTTATGTGAAAAATTGAGAGGGAGAGCCACCAGGAATACAGGAGAGGAATAGAAATAACAAGGAATGAAGAAAACTGGGATTAAGAGGGACTGAAACAAGACAAAAATTAAAAGCGATTTCAAACAGGTCCATGGAAAAAAAAACTGAAAAAAGGGGCTGTAGAAATCAGTGACGCAAGTAAGGACATGATAAATATGACAATGAACAATGCATTCAGGGACACAGTTGGGGAGAGGAGCAAAAAAGATGATCTAGAGAGGTAGGGTAAATAATGTGCGCGAGAAAGCAATAAAAGACATTTAAAGACAGAAAGGAAGTAAAACTTAGTAATGCAAGAAAGAAACTAATGGCATGTAAAAAATAGGCTGAGAAACAGGGACAGTACCATCACGACAGAGAAAGAAAAAATGTTTTATAATGAGGGTGAATCCAGGTAAGAAGGCAGGAGTCGAAGAGACGGGAGGAAACGAGGCATGGAGGGAACAAACGCTGCAAAAAGAGAACAGAATCAGCGAGGGCTCGACAATTTCGGCGACAATTTGTTCCAGTTTAGTTATTAGCATCGGCTTAAACACAAAATGAAACATTTCACTGTTTTTCTTAGCAAAGAGGACACCATGTAGACATTGTGAGGCCAGGCAATAAAGGGTTATTCCCCCCCCCATCCCCCCCTCAGGCCAGCGGAGCCCACCCGCATCCCATTCCGCGGTACATCCAAGCAGGAAGCAGATTTCGAAGCAAAGCATGAAATCTCCCACTTTGCAATTAACACCGCCATTACTTAACACAGCAAGAGAACAAGTGGATAATGAGTTGTAGCAGCTGACTGGACATAAATGTGAATTTACAAGAAGGGGCTTAATTTTATAGTAAAGAAATTAAACATATGCGTTTAGACCAACACATTTTGGAAGCAAAATAACAGGGGCTGATTGACACAAGTTCCCCCTGCGGCGCAGCGGGTGCTTGCGCCCGCTTTGCGCGGCCCTGGGGCACTTTGGTATTACAGAAAGGGTTGCAAATTCTTCCGCAGCCCCTTCTGTGAGATCAGATAGAACTGGCGCACATATAGCGCCAGCGCTATCATTAGAGGGTGTTCCCTCAATTGTATGGGGGGTGGCCCCAAGCAAATGAGGAAATCTCTTTGCTTTTGCACCAGCGCCGTATTACTGACGTGGGCGCAGAAGCAAACATGCCTTTAGAAGGCACATTGAAAGTGCACCACAAAAAGGTGGTGCACTTTCAGTGGGCCTTTTAAATACAGCACTCTAAAGGGATCAAAGGGGGTCCCATGAACTCCTCAGACCCCTTCGCAGGCAGGTGCAGTCACTCACTGCACCCACCTGCAAGGGGATCTCTAATCCCTTTTAAAAGTTTACGAGGGTTGCCGCCAGTACAGAGAAACATGGCGCCGATTTGAAACAGCTGCTTCGTATTTCTCTTGAATGCGCTGCCCTGGGGGCAGTGCGAGTTTGCTGCTGCCCCAAAGGCAGCGCATTCTTCCTGGTAGGGCGCACTTTCCATGTTTGCCCCAGGCGCACCTGGTTTAAGGTGCGCCGTGGCACAAACATGGAAAGTGTTTCCTATCTATAGCACGGGCCAGGGTTGGTAAACGCTATCTTTTTTACACCGCGCAACCTGCAAATAGAGGTTAATTCTTTCAGGTGCTTAGTAGCGTGTAGTCTATTAAAATTGCATATTTTTTTCCCTAAAACTGCATAAAACCTCTATGACATTACACTTTTAATGAGAGATGTGGCTTGCTACCCTCTCAAATGGCTTTTTTCATATAACGGCATCCATGCAAAAAACAAAAAGTCACACAAAACACTGACAGGAGACTCGTTTGAGCAGAAAATATATCTTTAGGAGATATTTTCTTGGCCAAACAAGCCTGTTGTGAGTAAAAATTATTCAAAAGTGTTGGATAGGAAATATCCATTACACCAAATTCAGGAATTTTCTACCATTGTAATTTACATTTTACTCAGGCCTCTAAAAGTAGAATGGCAAACCAGCAAACCACAGGCATAATTCATAGTTAAAATAGTCCGATCTCTGTTTCTGGTCTGATTTAGGATTATGGGCCATGTAGGTATGTGCTATACAGTTCATCTTTTGCAATATCGTTATATCAAGTGTTTTGACTCATTAGCACATGACAATGCATTATGGTCCTTGAAATACAGCAGATATAGTGAATTTAATTCCTGATACATACCGCACTTATTTTGGAACTCTTCAAAGGAACTAGCACAGCTGGTGTAAAATAGGGGTGGGCGAATAATTGCGTTCAGCCAGCACAGTTCGTGGAGTTTTGCTCACTCACACATTCCGCTTGGAATACGGAGTTCTGGCAAATTCTTCCAATTGCCACGTGGCAGAGTTTTTTTCTGTTGCGCGTCTCACCAACGTTAAGTTGTCGAGCATGAATTTACATTCCCTAGCTCAATTTTTGGGTGCCAGAATGCCTTCTGGCGAAATTTCTCAATGTGGGCGGTTGAGGCAGGTCGCAACCGTTTGCTTTGAGAAAGCTGCAGCTCATGTAGAAAATTTACTGGCGCGGCAGAAAGAAGCAGCACTCTCCGACGCACCAGGTGGTGCCTATCGAGCTCATTTTACAACGTGGAACAAGCTCCCGGGACTAAAAGTCCGTGTAAGCAATGAAACGTGCCAAATTTCGCCTGCTTGCATACCTTCGTGGAATCTCACTGAGTTTTTATGCAACGCTGTGGATTTCCACAGAGCAAAACTCCACAAGTTCCACCCAGCACTAGTCTAAAAACATTTCAAATTAAGTAAAAAAAAAACACGAATCACCCTAATCAGAAGGGTAGCCATGTAATTGGAAGTGTAGAGGCATTCGGGGGTGCACACAGTATAACAAATATTGGTTGCAATGCGACTCCTAGATACCCAAGGGCCTAACTAGACCTTGCAGAAAATGCAGGGACCTAAGTTTAGCCAGAGTGGAGTTTCACATCTTTTGTAGTTCCCCATCTATGAAAACATGATATGAAACCGTGTTGGTCATCTTTCCAAACAGAGTGATAGGAGGGAACTACAAAAGTATGCTGCTAAATAATCTATTTTTACATGTAGGAATTGGTAGACATTGGCCATGCTCTACGACTTTCTTGTGGCCATTTTCCTAAAACATGCTTTGATGATCACAACACAACTCCCTTAAGGTACTTGAGGTAGGTTGACCACATCTGCATTTGCTTGAAGGAAATGGGAACAGATTGAGCAGGGAATCAGACGAGAAAGTGTAACACACAGACTTATTAGGTTGGGAGGAGGAGAGATGTGTCTGTGTATGTGCACCTGTATGTAAAACTTGTTAATGCAAACCCCAGTGAGTTTGAAAATTGAGATTCTATGGAATTTTAATTCCATTAAATGTTAACAAATATTGGGATTGCAAACATAACTGGGCCACACTTTCCCACAAATGTTTACCTCGGTCCCTAGACATCAGATAGGTATAGACCACCTATGCACCTCTTTCGTCTCACGAGCTCTAGACGGTTACTTAATTGTGGTCTAGCTTGGACAGACACCCCAACAGTCATGAGCCATACACCTGCCAATGTCTCCTTTGAGAAACGACAAATGGCTGCTGAACACTTATGAACGAAAACTGCGACTGAACCCCCAGCACAACAATCAAAAAGTATGGTCTGTCATTGACGAATTGGCTCCATTAAAACAGCTTCAAAACAATATCCAAACTAAAAATAAAAGTGTTTGGTGTAATGATGACCTGCAGCTGAAGACAAAGTGAGCTCCTCAGAAAGAACTGGTATAAATATAAAAAGCCACAAGACTGGAAGAAATGAAAAAATTAACCTCAGGGTAAAAACAGCCGACCTGCATTGAGGATTAAGGCCAGGACTGTGTACCGGACTGTGTACTTGACAGTGTTTGACACTATTAACCACAATGTGGTGACAGATAGTGACATAGGACGAAAGCCTAAACAATGCTTGGACATTAAGCTGTTCAATCTACATAAAATGTGAAGATCTGCGACACCAGCATGTTAATTGGCCTTGCCATAATATTTTTAAATCGTTTTTATAATTTTTAGCCACTGTGGAGCAGCCTGAAGGTATTCACTGCCCTCAACTTCTTCAATCGGATTGTAGACTGGCTAAAAGTTAACACAACGTGGACCTGTCGATAGTGATTGGAAATGTAAAGCATCGCTGTGGATAGGGAGTGGTGACATGCAATACATACCAGAGTAATCATATTTGCAGTGCCTATAGGATTTTTCAATAAAAGCTGTTAACAAGCAAATTCACAGAAATGAACAGGACAGAGCTCTATAGGCTCGGCCATGGTGTCTGCATTTACGAGCTCGTTTGAATTTCGGGATAGGGCGCTTTCTTCACTCTAGTCTGCTTTCAATACATTCTTTCAGGGTGGGAGTAGATATAAAGATTTTTGCTAGTTTGTTCCTGCTAGCGGGGAAATAAATCATGAATGACTGATAAAAAAAAAAATATGATGAAACCATGATCCAGTCTGCAAATTACTCTAAATATATTTAAGGTTAGATGTTTTCACTTCATACTAGCACTGACATTTTTTTTTTTACACAAACCTCTCAAGCCACTTTTGTTTACCCTTGTCCCATTACATGCAAACCAAGGTGTCTTGATTCTTTAATTCCTTCCAAGTCCTGAAGAAGGCTGTCAAAAATTATAATCACAGCCGATATGTTAGCTGACAACTTCGTGACCCATAGAATATATTTGTAGACCAGGTACTGATTTTTAGCACCTTTTTGACACTTTTAGATGTGTATTTCTATTAGGTCAATATACCGTTTTCATATGTGAAGGGTCCCATTTCTTTTATCTCCACCATGTCTCTATTTCGTGCAATCAATTGCAGCGAATCATTGTTTGTAAACTACTACACTTCTTTGCATTATTGGGCTTATCCTTCGCCACATTTTAAATGAATTACAATTCCTTTCACATTTGCTCAGATAATCTCTTGTTAACGAAGAATAACTAAAAGTTGTGCCTCTGGTAATACGGGAAGAGCGTTTAAACTTTTATTTTTATACAACACACATTGTGTGGCTAGCCCTTTATTTGTTCTATGGATATCCGTTTTAATAGGACTATTTGTCCACATTTAAGGCAGGCATTTGTGAAGGATGCTGTCAATACCGTGACATGCTAATGTATTTCTAAAAAGCCCCTCGCACAATGATTGTCCTTGGGGTCTGCATAGTCACACTGCATTGCCAATATCACAGCTAAGAACAACACAGAGAGCGGCATAATGAAACGAGATGCAGTCCGAATACTGGAAAAGTGCCTGAGCAAATGTATCCCAATCACCCTTACAGAGCAGAAAGCAGCTTTTTAGAATTTTTAATACTGTTTAACCTTTGCCAGTCTACAGTTTTAAATTGTAAAACACGACGAAAAGGCCACATAAAGGCCCGGATGGGGCTAAAAGACTGTGCTTTAGCAAACAGCAAATGAGTGACCTTTACAATAGCTTGCTAATTTAGCAAACCAGCAGAAAAGGGCACTTAATACCATGCTTGCTGGAGGAGTCAAACATGACATGCCTTTGGAGGATGCGGCTGGCACTCACCGCCCACAAACCTGCCGGTCTGTGTCTCCATCTAATATTCTCCCTAGATTTTATGCAGCCGCGGCCGGTTGCAGGTAAGAGCGGTGGGGCCGGGTGGGGGGGATTTTTGAGAGACAACCACGAGGAAATGAATAATTAATTTTCCCTCGTGGTTGTTTGTCAAAATCCCCCCCTCGCCCCACCCCCCCACCTGGCCCCACCCCCCCACCTGGCCCCACCGCCCTTACCTGCAGCGGCCGCAGCTGATTTTATGAAGCTGCTATTTAGGACCCAGCTGCTGGATATAGCTGTAAAAAACAGAAACCTGTCAATGTGTGGAGGATAGCAATTTTGACTTTATATGAAGGTGGGTTGGAAATGGGAGGGTGAGAGAGGAAAGGCGAGGGTGTTTTTTGCCACGAAAGGTGAGTCTGTATTGCAGTTATGTGGTAAGGGTATATGTGTAGTAAAGGCATACATGGTAAAGGCATTGTGTTGTAAAGGCAACGCAAGGTAAATGGCGTGTGGTAAAGACATTGCGTAGTAATGATTACAAAAGTAATGGGTGAGGCTCAATTTTTCGCACTTAATCACATTAGCGGATACATGGTCAGAAACAAAAACAGCACTTGGTGCACGAATCTGGGAGACCAGCCACCATATACTCCAATCTGGGGCAAAGTCCACAGTTACAATAACAGCATACGTGATTCAACACCCCTTCTAGGCATCCTGTGAATTCAATATATTCACACACTGTATCCCAGCGGCCTCCACGAACAGCATGAAAGATTTTCACAATGTGTGGAGGACGCAGGGATACCATGTGTAAATATATTGAATTCACGGTACCATAAAAGTTCTATCCCAACATGAGATTGGTTTAATATAAGGACACCTAATGAGAAAAAGCAGAAAGGCAAAAAAAAAGGGGGCTTGATGGGACTGTGCCTGAAAGATACTTTGATCAGCCCTGAAGAAGTCCCTTTGAGGGACGAAACATGCTGGCTACAGTGAAAAGAAGTTTTAAGAAGAAATCTGAAAAAAGGAAGTACTTTTTAAAAATTAATTTGATGAGTCCTGGAACAGTGCAATGACATACTGCTGAATTATTGTTGACTTGACCATGAGTACGGATATCATATGATAATAATGTTTGTAATATATGGTAGTAAAGAGGTGCTGAATCACATATGCTGACATTGCGTGGTAATGCCTGCGTTGTAAAGGCTGTTTCCCTTCCGAGGTTGATAAACTGAGCATCAATACTCTGATTAACACCTGGTGTTCACTGTCCTTAAAAAACTGCAAAAAGTGTGGCTTGCTATTGAAATTAAAGTTTGTATTGTTATGAACTTAAGGCTCTACACACATGAAGTGGTTTCAAGTGGCTATCAAGTGGCGCTAGCACTCAACAAGCGAACATAGATAAAATGTACTCACTGGAGTTTCCGGGGGCTTACCTCAAGGGAAGAGTGGTTGATTTGGGAATAAATGACCAAGTACAGATGGAGAACAGATTGTGGACATTTTGTGACATGACAGTTGTCTGTAAATGTCTGGAAGGTGGGGGCAGAGTCAGACAAACTTAAGGCAGATGACCTGACTGACTGCGCAATCCTATTGGGGTTTCTGGGCGACTGGTCTGTTTGAAGATGTCCAGAATTCTCAAGAAGTCTTTGCGTCTTACCACCACAATGTTGCTGTGTAAACCTATGGCCAGGGAACCCCGAATTATGCAATTACGTAGCAGCTGCGTTTTCTACTTAATCATGGATGTATCACGCATGCCACGTAATCCTCAAATTGCTGTGTACTTTACAGATTTCAACAAAAACGGTATTTCAAGCTTAAACTAATAAAAATTTGCTAAAAAATTTGCTAAAAAATTTGCTAAAAAATTCACCTTACCGGAGCTGCACAACAGGAAATTTAAAGTAGCACTAATTACGTCCAAGTGTTGAGCAAACAGTATTAATGTAAAATGACAGTAGCGAAATGCCAATGCTTCAGAATGTGCCACGTTACTGAGCCCAGTTTGCTGTTTAATGTTGCATAAATGAGTCAACATTTTTGCACGTTTGACCCTCCCCTGCCGCATAATTGTAGTGGATCCCGACTATGGATCATAGCCATCACTTTCAAAGCTTAAGCATTTTGAGCCTTGGACTCGGCAGTTTCACTACAAGTGACAATAGAGGGCGCTCGCACATTACTACGTCTCACCCTTGGGAGGCCCAAAACGACACCGACAAAGCCGCGCAGCTCCCTTCTAGGGGCCCAGCGGGGAAGCATCTCTGGTATGCAGTGCCCCCCCCTAGCACCGATATGGAAAGTATTCTCGTTGTATGCATTCGGCGACAGGATCCATCGTAATGAAGTATCCCGTCACATATTTAGCTGAGGTCTAGCGAATGGAAGCAGCGGGGCACGAGGCAAGCCTGTCACTGAACATCTGGCGACCGTCAAACGCGCGGTGCACGCGCGAAACGGACAGCCCGTCCCCTTTCCGAATAAATGTTCTGGCATGAGGCGATTATGCATGCCCGCAGGCAAACCTGTTTTGTGGCAACAAAGCACGCATAACAATGCTGGTTGTGTATTATTTCACAGCGGGTATCTTTTCTACCAGGCGATGGTATTATTTATACAAATAAAACATCCTCCTGCGTCACCACCCTGCACCCGCACCGCCACCCCTTCACCAGGAATGGGACAGGCGGACTCTGATGATGTGCAAGTGGGAATACGTATTTTTGGAATACTCCAAACGACGGCTGACAAGTCTCAGACTTGTTCTTGTAAACAAACCTACTGCCAACTGGGATAAACTGCCCAAAACTTAAATAAGGTAATGCATTACAATAAATAAATAAAGTGGCAAGAAAATTGTAAAGTTGTGCATACTGCGCTTTTGCGATGTCAAATATCTGGCTATAACCAGAGTCAAGCGAAACATTCAGATCTGTTGTCACTGTGTTTTCTGCACGAGCCACACATAGTGCAAAATCTGTGGCATAATTTGTAGTAAAAAAAAACAAAAAACATTTGTTCCTAGCTCACACATAGATCAAAAATTACCAGAGAAGTGCACCACACACGGCGCGGCACAGTGGCGAGACCTTGCAGAGGTGAGTGGGCCATCAGGTGCTAAACCACTAGTAATTGGGGAGAGGAGTTGGCCTAAGGGTCGACCTCGAATCTGGGGAACCGGGTTCGAGTCTCGGCAAACACGCTAAACATCCTGTGATTCTGGGCAAATCACTTAATCTCCCCGTGCCTAACAAAAATGATGAATGTGTCCTCATGTAACGCAAATGTAAAGCGCTCCGATACCGGGTCAAGTTCGCGCTATATAAAACTCCGTAAAAAAAAAAAAAAAGTCTTGTCCATACAGTGCAGCGAAATAACTCTGCCACTGAATGTGCCACCAATTTGCTTTTTCTTGGTTCACAATTTAGCTAAACCTGCTGCATAATTTCCCTCTTCACTGCTGCACAACTCCAGTGACCCAGTGTTTATCACGGTGCTCTTGTGCACGCTAATAAGAGTGCATATTGATTAGCTAATTAGAAATGGGATTGAGCTGCACCTCACAGGTAGAATTTCTCAGTGTCGACCACGATCAGAGACAATAAAATGAGACCAACTCCACCAGAGTTTTGGCTTAATGGTAACATGGGCAATATATAGGCGCAGATAAAGAGCATTACCACAGTCTGCGTGAAATTAAGTGAGTGCTGGACCAGTGTACTTGCCACTGCCCTTAAATGGACAGTGACCTCCTATGGTGGCACACTGCAGCCATAACTCTTTTGGACAAAGAGAACGCATCAATATACCCCAGCATTGACAAAGCCAACACATCTGGCTTGCGCGGTTTGAAGAGTTCTGCAGCGGGTTAGCCAAGATGGCCGCCTCCGCGGGGCCAGTGCAGCTGTAGGGCCCCGAGCCTCTGGTGTGAAACCCCGGACAGACCGAAGAAGCGGTTTCTGCTGCTGACATATCTTCCCCGAGGGGCCATGCTGTAAGAAACTACTTTGCACATTATCGAAGCCATAATATAATGTCAATGGCGCAGTGTAACGGTCCGCAAAATGCCATGGCCATGAATAGATCACATTTCGCATGCAACGGACTGTAGCTAGACATTAACCATGCCCAATCACTGTAGATGTCTGCAGCGAGCGAGCACCCCAGGGGATAAGACTACATCTCCCATTCAAGCAACTTACCCACCAGCTAGGTAACGGCGTCCCATGTAAATTCACTCCAAGGAAATACATCCAATGGGAAGTTACATGAGAACGAGGCGGGCGCGGATCCTCCCCTTCACTAACTATTTCCACAATTCGGAACTAAAGTTAAGATTATTTGGATTGCATTGATTACTCAAACAGAACAAATCAGCGTTAGATCACCCCTCTAGCCTCATAGGCAGGCGCTTCCCAACTTGTGGTCTGCCATTCAGAAACATGGAAACAATAAAAATGTCAAATAAAAGTTCGTTCAAGTTGAGCGCAATTCAAGCCCCATAGTAGGAAGGGCAAGCAACATCTGGATTTATACCACTCCTCGGTGTGAAAGGCAGATCTACCATTAAATAACATTTCAGTCACACACAGGAGGACACGTGGGTGAGATGTAAACTGCCTGACTTTTACCCTTCCATACCTGAAACAGAACATCATAGCCATTGGGTGTTGAGGGTGAAGCACAGTGCTTAATTTGAGCCGGTGGTGTCCGTTGCATGGCACCGGCACTGGCACTTAATTGCTGGAACGTGCACTTATGACAGCTGCCACATGGTAGCGCTGTTTGTGTAATTTAAAGATGAGCAGAAAAACAGGCGTTTGTTAGTTTAATATACATTAAAACAACTAATGCCTGCCATCCAAGCCATTCTTAAAGCTTTGGCGGCCTGAACAGTCTGAATTGTCACACTTGTAGCAGTGTGATGGTTAGTAGTTGTGTAAGTACAGTGGCAATGTGTGTTGCAAACTGCGGTGGCCTCCTGACAAGAGCCCGTCACTTATTTTTTTTGCAAATTAAGCACGAGTAAAGCTTGGCAAATACCACCACACTCTTGAAATCAAGATATGGAGGTAAAAAACTAAAGCAGGAAAGTGGGAACCAAGCCACAGAGGCAAAACCAAAGGCACAGAGACAAGCCGTGGCGCGCTTCAATCTAAGACCCAGGACACGGCTGCTAGAAGCTACTGGTCTAATGTCAGAGCCGCCCTGGAGGCCCGCCTCTTTTCAATCTACATGACACAAGGGAGTGGGCTCTATGTTTAGTGTCCCATGATGCTTCTTTGACACGCTTCAGAAGAAACTTTACAGCAGATCAGCAATACTACTGTTTAGCGCTGTTTGAGCTCTTATTGCCTCTGGGGCAGCACCCCGCTGCCTTTGTTGCAATGTCTGTGCTTTAGAAATTTTAAAGAATTAAAGCATAAAAAAGGAAAACCACCGAGTCCACTCTGAGTTTCTGAATAAACACTTTTTTTTTAGTTTTTTTTTTTAGAACAACCCACCTTTCGTTATTACCACTCTCTACCCTTTTTAAGATATCAGGAAAAAAAAACCTTGATTTTCAGAGCAAGTGTTTTGAAAGGGCTGGTGTCAAGGCTGGCATTCCATTGCGGTTTTATAGGATTTCATTTAGAAATTTAATGCCAGAAATCCAAATAAGGTATTTACGCCGTAGCAGGAATCCCTGCCCCAGCCCGTTCCAGTCACGCGCAGTGAAATGCTGGCGAGAGGCTTGTCATTTGAGATATGAGTAAATGTCCGCTCATTGGGCAGGACCAGTGGAGGGGGCGGGACTCAGGTTCCAGCAGGTAGTGAGGTTGAAGTGGCAAGTAATGCCAGATTAAGAACACTGGGATCTTCAAAGTCCATGGCATTCTCAGCTTTGCATTGCTTTAAGGATCAAGGGCCGAAATACAGTTTCTAATTAAACAAGTCCAAAAGTGAATGTTGGGTTTAAGGGTCTCAGCCCGAGATTGGCTAAACTCCTTAAAAGGACAGTGAGGAAAACAGTAAATGGGTTATGATGCATATGACTCTGAGCTGAAGGCCGATGAGGTCCATCCTCTAAGGCAGCAAGAGTTTGCAACAGGCTGATGCCTCTAAAAAGGTTGTAGGGCTAGGGAAGAGCCCGATACGTGTTGCTGTCTGTGCCCCACTCTACCAGCCGTTGAGGCACCAGTCTAAAAGAAATCCTAATTTCTAAATGGGCCAGCCATGGATATAGATTCGCAAATATGCAGAGAGTAGCAGAAGTAACATCACACGCCCTTTGACCTAAAATTAATCGCAGGTTTGATCCTTTGCTACTTATTAGACGACTTAAAAGCCTCATTTTAGCTGACCTGAGGCTGAAACAAATGGAAAAGTTTGATTTCTCTTCATTTCTTTTTTACCTTCTTGACCCCTGAGAGTAGGGAAAACAATTGGTAGCGCCAGAATTAACAACTGACACCAACCGGGTGGCGAGCTACCCCTGGCTAGCTCTAAATTTTGTCTATCAGGCCAAGCGTTTGCAGTGAGAAGGTACAGCGACCTTCAGCAGATCACGCATGCGGCTTCCGAGAGATGCCAGTGACCAATGAGACTGTAAATCATATGCAGGGTAGACCTTCAATTAAAATAACCCGCACCACTAGAACGTAACATTGGAATTAAGAGTTCACTGAGCAGTTTTCAGCCACAGTGATCTCAAACAGGCGGTATGAACAATGGGATTTAAATTAAAAAATAGTGGCTCTTTATAAATAGGATATGCCATGAGCACAGCACAAGGAAAACAGAACGGGCTACCTCATTATCCATGGGCTCTGGAGCGCAACACAATGCCATAAAGGGCGCCGCCTATAAAGAGGTGAACTGTCATTAGGGAAATTGGCAGGCAGTAAGACTGGGACACAGCAACTGGACACATGCCGACTGAACACCAACCATACAAGCCTTTCAGATACACCCGTCATGCTGGAACTGTAATTTCCCTGAAGGCCAGTACAGTGCCGATCCTCCTCAGATTGTCTAAGAACTGCTCGTCCTCTCTATCACACCCCTTTCTTCCTCCCTGCCCCCCCCCCTTCTCCTTTCACAGCGCATCCACCCTCAGGCTCAGGGCCAGCAGATACCTCAGCTCCCGTCAGTATTGATTTCTCTGCTGGTCTCACACACTCTCTCTCTCTCTCTCTCTCTCTCTCTCTCTCTCTCTCTCTCTCTCTCTCTCCTCTTCGCTCTGAGGATCTTCAAAGTGATGCAGAAGTCCTCTGACCCATGCCACACATCTCGCTTACTGTCTCTAGCCCCTGGGCCTTTCCTTAGTATTTCTCTGCTGGAGCTCCCAGAGAGAGAGCAGACCGCACTATAAGCTGTAACCCTGGCAGCCCAGCCGCGGCCCTCGCCAGACACCTACGGTGCACGTTGAGTTTGATGGACACCTCCTTGCCCGTTGGGACTGCTTCGTTGGTCGTTTTGCAAGTGAAGACGCGTCCAATGTCCTGGTCTGTGGGATTGATCAGGAGGCAGCTCACCGTGGTCTCGCGCTTCCCATCCGCCAAGACTTCCTGGTGGAAGGAAAAGCAAAGAGAATTGGACTTCAATATGAGAACAATGTCAGCTTGTCCTATGGCGCAGGCCGCTCAACTCATGAAAAGGGTGACCTTTCATCTGCAGGACCCCAGCTTCAAATCTCATCTGAAAGTCACTGAAGGTCATCTGAAATCACAGTGTAGCAGTGATTTCCGCAGAGGGGTGCGATTGTACTCTTTGTACAGAGAAACAATCTAACAATCTCTCCTGCTGGGATTTTGAACACAAAAGAAGCATTTGGACAATGCGCATGAAAGACATTGACAATTTTTCATAATCTTGCAAAAGTAGTATCTCCCTGAACGCACTCTGAAACATTAAGAGAAATTGGTAAGTGGTCTTTGAAACACTTTGGAAACAAAGTACCTGAAATCAAGCGGTCCAAATTGGGATCTTTCAAGAGCAATGGTAATCAATATAAAAATGAAAGACATGAGTTTAGGCCATGTGAGGGGTTTCTTTGTGTCACCAAACCCTGCACCTGCATTCTTAAGCGGACACCTGTCTAGCTTGCGCGTGCTGACACTCGTTCCTAACATTAGAAAGCACGCGTGGCAATTATGTTTTTTTTTGCCTCTTAGATCCTTCAAATAAAATCACCAAATCAAGAAGTCTCAAAAATACAATTTATCACAACAGTAAATTCCCCTTTACCCTTATTATTCACGCTCTTTAGCTTGTGCAGATAATTTGCGAGGCTGGCATGCACATTTGTTAATGACCTCATAAAAGATAGCAATAATGCATAAAGCATCTATCTACGCGCGAGACATAAAATATTCAAATATCTTGTACTATATCAAATAGCAAAAATGTAGAAATTGCTATATTGATTTGAATATTCACACAACTCTCACTTGAACATACATGTAAGACTATGTTTCATCATATTGAACGTATACGAACTGTAATTAAATTAGACAGATATAGAACATCCATAAACTCCCAGATATCCACAGAATAGCATGCAAACAGAAAATGATAAAAGCAGCACGAATGAGTAACAGCTCGCCACAGCTCCACTATCAACAATATGTCACAAATGTAGGAGAGGCCACTTTCAAAGCCTCGGTGGCATTTAACTGAGAACCTTTACTGAGGCATCCACTCTAAAGGGCAGAGAGCAGGCACTCTGACACAACATCTTTGGAAAGGGGGCTTTTAGTGTCTCCATTTTGTGGGCGATGGACCACTCATGGCAAACATAACTTTGTTAAAACAGGGAAAAAGGTCTCTGGATAACCCCTTTCAAGGAAGAATTGTAAAGTAAAAAATAAAAATAAAAGGATTAACACTACAATACAAGGGTTCCAACAGAACCATAACGAATAAAAGTTCTGAAACATTAAAAGGTACACAATAGTTTAGAGTAAACACGTTACCACTGAAAGCTATACATTACTACAGTGTCTTTAAATATAAATCTGGAAAGAGTATATTGAAAGGGAAAAATATCGAAGGATCGCTTATTTACACATAGCAGGATATAACCTTTCAAATCTACCAAAGCCTTACATGGTGAGATGAACAACGAGACAGACTTATGGCACCATATGCAAACTATTGTGCCTCGCTCCTTCTGGCTGCCATTTTGCCATTGTGGTTGAAAAATGTTTTTGTAGAGGATCAGGCTGTCTATTGCATCAAATCACATGGGACCAACCAAGTCAAGATGGCGAGCCTCAGGGATAGCTTCCAACACCCTTTGCTCCTGTGCACCAAACCCTGAGCTGAAGGAAAGTTAACCGGGGAAATAACTTGAGGAAACTAAAGGCAGGCGTGGTTCCAAAATTTCGACTTATTTTCAATAATAAACAAATCCCAAAAAAACCACACTTCTTCACCTTGATAAGGCTCAGAAAATTGACTTTTTTTTAAAGTACAACATCCTATAAAAATATGGTTTTGAGGGAACAAGTTCTGAGCACTGCCTAATTTTATCAGTCTAATTTTCTTGAGCATGGAAATTCTTCTATAGTAAACAACTGTTTTACTGCGAGAGGAGCATCACCCCCTGGTGAATCTGAGAAAAGCACACAGCCTACAATGTGAAAAAGTTGTCCACTTTTAACAAACTCCTAGACAACATTATCCTTCTGCATGTCACGACAGGGGAGCAGAATGCTTTAAAATGATGTTTCTTGCTGAAGTTCCTCTTTAGAGAGTAGTAAAAAGACAAGAACACTCAAACCCACTCATGTATTACTCATTGTGGTATAAGAAGTAAATGATGTCACATAACACCACATATCCCCATTACCGTGCTAGTGACTGCTTCCTCCTGCTGGACTCCATCCCGGAACCAGATGATGCTGGCAGCGGGCTTCGCACCACGAGCACGGCATGTCAGGTTGTACGGTGTCCCAGCCCTCAGGAGGATCTCAGGTCCTCCGTCGATAACTGGATCTTCAGGAGGAACTGTTGGCCAAGGAGAAAAAAGAAAGTTAAAGGTAAGAAAAGGATATGGTTTAGCTGCTGAAGTGAAGACTCTGGAACCTGAGAACTTGAGGCCGCATTATGAATATGGCGTGCAGTTCCACCAAGATCCGCACACTGGGTTCTGGGCACAAGGTGGGACGGTGCGCAGTATCACAACAAATGTGCTGTTCCCAGAGAAGATGTGATCCACACTGCACTAGGAACGGCATATTACTGACAGCCAGACAGACAGACCCTGTTGGAAGTAACCAAGGTGACTTTTACTGTGCAGGCAGCAACTGGCCTGCCTTTCGAAGGTGGGGAGACACCGCCTAGCAGGTCGGTTGACTGAGTGACTACACCTGCCTTCATGGAGATGCCTGAGGCAACCTGGGTCCTTGGTTCTACTCTTCCAAGGGGCACAGTCATGGGAACGCACTGTGTGCCACCACTCTGTTGCGCACAAGTAGTGCACTTCCTGATGGCCTCTTTGCCTCTGCGCCTGCAGCTCTAATATGGAAAGCGTGCAACGGATTCCTTCATTAGCGTGTGGTAATACCCTCTTGCAAGTTAGGAAACAGCCCTTGATGTTACGCTGAAACACATTTACATCCAGAGTGCTCTGTATTGAAGAAGGGACTGTGCATGTGTCTGCGGGCCCTTCTGTTATACCAATGTGCCCCAGAGGAGTGAAAAGTAGGGGGACTTGGACACTTTTTATAATATGACCCCTGGTTTCTGACACTCGCTTGGGCATTTGACCAAACAAAAGGTGCTATCCTGGATAAGTCCACTATCTCCTGGTGGCAAAATAAATCGGTAAATATGTACAATTGTGCAGTTTACTGTCGTGTTTCTGTAATCTATTCTCAACCAGATCCCACACACAAAACTGTACTATGTAAAGGGCCTCTTACTGCTAAAATACAGTGCTCGCTTTAAAGTACTCCACCACTCCCTCGAGGTAGGTGAACGTTAGATCAAATAGAGTTTTTTTTTTTTTTTTTTAAAAAGGCTGATTTAATAATCATATGTCTCCTGTAGGCATCTAACCATTAAAAAATGGCAACAATCTTGCTTCTCCAGTAGGGAGAAGTTTTAACCATACAGACAGAGTAACACTTTAGTTCGGGGTCTCCCATCTGCAGCAATGCTTTAGAGGGACAGAAGACATCCCTGCACCATCCGGTTCGCGTCTGCTCAACATCAATATTTCAGTGTATAAATACTCTCATGATTAATATACAGATCACCAACCTTATGTCACACAGCGAGTTCACTTTCTAATGTGTTGTATTAGCATGCACCACAAGGGCAGTGTAAGGACCAATGTCCCGTCATACAACAGACTTCCTCTATACATCCTTCTATTAGTCTTCATGAAGACTTTAAAGATATGTCCGGGTGACAACCTGAAGGTGTATTTTGAAAGATTTTTAATTTTAGGTTTTAAACAAAATTTTAAGAAAGGCGGCTCTGAGGAAGAAAGCCAAGAACAAAGTTTCTCCCTGGTACCTCATCAATGTGTCACACGCTCATCCTTGTCAAAGTCTCAAGAGACAATAGAGCAAAGGAAGGAACCAAGGTACCCATCTATTCTCTGCATATGTTGAAACCTGTGGCCCCTCTCCCTTTATTCGGACCAGAACCCCCTTTTGGGGTAGACATTAATTTCACCTAGTCCCAAGTGGGGTGGATGAAGGACAGGGTTTCTTTTTCCCTTTAACAACACCCATTGGTTGTCCTGCTCCGCCTTTTCCCTGCACGATCGAGCGCTGACGATTGACCAAACAGGGGGAACAATATGACTTTCAATGTTGCTGAAGGAGCAGGGCAGAATCAACAAGACCCTTCACTCCCGATCCATCTTTAGACATTTCCGGGTCTCCCTTCCTCACAGCTGACAGACTACTCAAGAGGGGTAGGAGGCCAATTTAAAAAGGAGGTGTTTTAGAGCCCCCTTTGAAAACAAGGAAGGAGAAGCCAAAAATGTGTGTCATTCTCTCCCAATGGGTCCTAAACTTGCCAAAGTGAGTTGTAAACCTGTTTTATCGAGTCTTGTATGCGATCAAGCAATCACTAACCCTCTCCGAGTGAGCCCGACAACAGACCCAGTGAGCACCCCTTAGTCCCATCAAGCAGTCCTTGCCCGGTTACAGCGAGTTGCCCTTGTGCAGTCCTACCAAGTACTGACTTGGTTGAGTTTATTCAAAACCCTAATATTACTACAGCAGTACTGTCAATCCTCTCAACCCAAAGGGATCACATAAAGAGACTCTGAAAAATATCCCTGGCTTTGTATTTGAGGTCAGGTTCCCTTTAATGAGTAATCCCAACGAGAGTTTCATTGTTTTAATGTATACAAAAACTCTTCTGGGACAAGTACACAAAGTAATGGACCATTGGATTCTTTCAGTAAGAGTACGTGCTCACTATTCTGTGTCCTGAAAAAAGTATATAGTGCATAGGTGTCCAACTTGATGATGCACTGGCCAGAGCTGTCCTCGATTTCTTGAATAACTGCTAGCAAATGATTCCCAGTCATATTAATTGTAACCCTCCCCTTCACCAGATCACCCTATCCGATGAACAGTTACTATTTTCTTTTTCCTGTTCAGGTGCAATCTTGATGTTTCTGGTAAGGAGCCTTGTTGCGCCAGTGTCTGGTCCAGCGATATATAGATATCTAGAAAATGTGGCAGCCTGAAACTACAGAGTCCTTTAGAGGGCCACCATGGCAGGAGACAAACCCAGAGGGCTGAAGGTACGAGCTGATGTATTATACCTTGGGCTACACGGCTAACGAGAAGACGCACAGCAGTTGCCGTCTTCCTACTGCACACTACCACCACCTGCAAGTGTACAGGTTGCAAAGCAGGGGTAAATGTTGCGCTATACCAGATCATCTTTGGCATGGCGACCTTACATTGTGGATTCTCCTAGCTAGGCCTGGCCTTTCCATGCTTCTCCCATTTTGGGAAGCACGATTTCCGAAGTCTACATACCGCATGCCGGTAGGTGTTATAAACTCTCCCTGATCACCTTTCTGCAGTGTGGCCTATTGTCAGCCTTGGAATATTAACCATTCTATTTTGCAACCCTATAAGCCAATCAGCTCGAATATCTCAGTTAACAATCCAGGTGAATGATGCCACTATAGGTTTTAGTAGCCAAAGAGACTTCAGCAAACAAAGAAAGATTCCAAAAATCTCATTGTTTAGGATGTGGCATTGGGCAAGGGGACAAACCTTTCATTTTCACTGGATGACTCCTTTACATTTTTGTACAAAGCAGCAACAGGGGATAAAAAGACGCGCTTTATGTAGGATTTTGTGGATGATTGCAGTGCTTAAATGCTAGTGTGAGAGCGAGAAATCAGAAACAGCCCCTGCCTGACTCTAATTGCCCAGGAGAGCTCTTTCTAATTATGTGAATGTATAATGATCCCCTTGGGCACAGCACATTTATTCTGCAATCGGTATTTCTGAAAAAAAATACGTGCGAGGAGGAGGAATTTAAAAACACCCCCCAGTTGAATTGATGGCATTCATAGTCATGTTATTGTTTAATCCCTGAAATAAAGCAGCATTATCCTTTGATTGTCAAAGACAAAAACTATTTCGAAAACGAGCTGTTTAACCTTAGCCGATTGCGAGAGCCTGAAGCAGGCGGTAACAAGCCCCAGTGTTTCTTGGGAGGGCCCGGTAGGTAGGATGGCAAACATTTCAGAGCTGGTGGGTTCTGCAGAGCAGTTCATTTCTGTTTGTTAAGCATTTTTAAGATGCATTTCTACCACTTGTAGGGTCTCGTAGAGCTTTCGGGACCATGGGGGTTCTAGGATATTTACACACGTGAACTTGCACAGAAAAAAAGGATCAAGGAAAGTGGATTATCTGGCAAGGATGACTAAATTGTTTGGCAAGAGAAGGTAAATGTATGCCGCACATGTGGCACATTCGGTGCAGTATGATTTAACAATCTGCCACACATTAACATAATCCCAGTAACCCTTGCAAAGTGGCCAGGGCCGGACTGGCCATTGGGCATTTTGCCATTTTCCTAGTGGGCTGCAAGCAGACCTGTCAACTCACACGGTGCCACCCTGTGTCACACGATATCGGGCCCTTCACACGGTCATTCGGTGAGGAGCCAATATCTCACGGTGGGAGGGAAAACAACATGAAACCACTGCACAATAGCGTCTTTCCACCTGTTTTTGGAGGCTAGAAGTAGTCAATGTCAATTAAAGATCGTGAAAACACCACAGGACATCGGCGGCAGGAGCCTCAGCAAACTCTTGTGCTTTTTTGGGATTTGTTTTTGGAGTGGGGGACAATCGTGGGTGGAGGAGGGGGGCTGAAGTGCCTCTTACAGAAGCATTTCCGTGGACCAGGCCCTGGCCCTTTCATGGCCACACCCCTCAAAATGGTGAAATGTTTCATTAAGTTGGCAGGTCTGTGCAAGTTAGGAATGATGGATTAAACCCAGATCCTTGTGACTGGGGGTGAATGTTTGCATTGTCCAGCATTCCGTCCATCAATTGTTTCTTTTGCATTTGTCGCCCTAAGTGGGAAGGGTGTGCCCAGACGTGGGTCCCGTGCTCACTACACCACTGGATTCAAGCTAGCCTGGCTGATGAAGGGTGAGGCCCTGAAACCGGTCCCAGGATGCTTGTTTCCGGTCCAGGGAGGACCTGGCTTGGCAGTTCGGGCTGGACTGTTCCCACAAGGAACAGGGTCAAGACTGATTTGCATATGGCTGGGTCCAAACTGGGGTGGTGTGGTGAGCAAAAGAATGATGGATTAAACCCAGATCCTTGTGACTAGGGGTGAATGTTTGCATTGTCCAGCATTCCGTCCATCAATTGTTCCTTTTGCACAAGTTGAGGGGGGGTGGGGCTACTTTTAGGCCTGAATAAACTATCGCAGGCGAGCCTACAACGTGCTGAGCCAATACAAACTTGACAAATTGTTTTGTTACATGGACCCTTCAGGCTGCACACCCTTGCACCATCTAAGATGCAGCTAATGTCAATGTTATTTCCAGAGCTGGTTTTGGTTCCCAATCTTATCCTGGCACTTCGCAGCACTAAGTGCAGCGCCGAATTTCTTCTCCCTTTTTTTTTATTATAACTTTTAGTTCGAAAGATTTTTTGAGATGAAATCTGAAAAATAAGGAACAAGTGGTGGGTTAGGTGTAACCTACGATAAACTCATAATTAGGTGATAAACGCCCCAGCACTGCATATTTCCAGTGGCCCTGGAAATGACAGAATAATAATGCAGTGGTTAATAAGCATCGCGTAGTTGGGGGGGAAACTCAGCTTTACCAATGGCAATGATGACAGACTGTAGTTTCCAAAGGTGAAAAAGTCCCTCGTGCATTACAAGGGAAGCATTCCCTGGAAGGCGGACTGATATCCTAAGCATGAGGTTAGACAGTAGTGCTCCTCTGGGTGGAACAAAGCTCACACGAATTTTATTTTAAGGCATTTGTGACAATAAATGTGTAGATAGTTGAGCTGTCAAGCTAGACTTGAAAAAAATATATATTATTTGTGAAAAGGAAGAACTGCCAAGCCTAAGAGAGGGAAAGCGTAAATATACAATTGTTATGATGTATAAAAGAGGGGATGTTTGTCATCGCTTTTCATCCAATTTGCTGATGGTGCCTCTTCCATGTAACATTCCGATAGAAGAGTTCATGCACGATTCCCTCTTAAATGGGAATGGTAATGTTTCCGATTTATCAAAAGACATTTCGTTCCAATTTACACTTTTGTGAGGAATGCATAATTTTTCAGCAAAATTTAAAATCCAACAACATGAAAAAGTTCTACTTGCATTTATATACTGGGAAATGAACCTGTTCCAATAAAGGTGAAGACAGAAAAGCGCAGAATTCCATTCCTCGGTGGGACAATACCTCTCTCTAATGCCACTGTATGTTAAACACTTTCGAAAAGCATAAAAAATATCATGAATAATGCAGATATGCATAATGAAACGGCTGGTGGGGTTCACAGGTCTTCTCGGCACCCTGGGATAACAACCATCGCCAACAGTGCATATATTGCATTTAGGACTACCATAGGGGCAGCGAATCGTAAATTACTCAGACTGTAATGGATGCTACGTGGCCCTGTTGGGGTCTAATCAGAAAAGATAATATTTGGCGGCTATTAATATTTAATTATACAGGATTTCCATGTGTATTCAAACCACATATTCTGAAATCCAATAATAGAGTATTCTGTACTAATGAATTACTATTCTTCTCTTCTGGATTCTGACTGGCTTCCCCTTCTTTGATTTTTGACTCTGATCATGGCCAGATTGAGGTGAGCCAGTGACACCATCTTTCATGCACCTCCTAGTCTTTTCTGGGGACCTTTTTGATTTGATGGATCTTGGGTTCCCATTGCTCACTGTGCCATAGTCCTCCAGATTCACCTCACTGATGAGACCCAGTAAGGCCGACACCGGTCTGGGTTACTCACGTTCCCATTCAGAGGGGATGCGACTTGGCATTTTTCAGGCTGGACTGCTTCTATTGGATCAGGACTGAGGCTCACTTGCACATGGTTGCTACCTGTCTGGGGAATCATCCTTTATTACGAAGCCGGAATCACGCTGTACTATTACAATGCCAGTAATAGAAAGCACGTGTTACCACGCATTCGTTTAGCACGCAAGTCGTTACAACGACTTGCTTTAGGGGGGGCATATTGGTGGAGTGGTGTTGGATTTTAAGTCCAACACCTTCCCTACATTTGCGCAGACTGTAGTTGGAATAGTAAATGATACTATTCCAAAGTCCAGCGCCCCCCTAAGGCAAGTCGTGTAACGACCTGCGTGCTAAAGGAACGTGTCGTAACAACGCATTCATTCTAATTCCGGCGTTTCACAGGCATGCATGCTAAACACATGCAGGATTCCATCATACAACCACCTGTCTGGTGTGGCACATGATCAAAAAAAGCTGGACAGGAATGTAGCCCAGAGTAATTGCCAGTGACAGAGATTAGTGTAAGCATTTCAGATACAACTGTATTATTTCTCCAGAGTCAGGCCAAAGAAGAACTCTGCAGAGGCACCCCGAAGGCCAAGAGCTGCGGAGGAACATGGCGGAAATATCTTATGACGGAAAACTGTGGGACAAAAGTATGCAAAGGACTCCAGTGTGAGCATATTTCAGAAGAAGGTAGAGGTAAACAGATGTGTGTAGTACACAGTCTATCAAGAACAAATGAGAGATCGAACACAGGAGAGATCAAACAAACAAGAGGTAAGAGTAGGAGAAAGGCTCTTGCGTCTTCACCTCGGTAGACACCTGTGGGGTCTGTTCTGGAACAACACTGTGAAGGCCTGCTGCCAACCACACAAAGGCGGGTGCAAGACATTGTGCCAGCTTAGGTAAAGGGACATTTTTCCACCTGCTTTGGATGGAATGGATTCTTATGGGCTGTTTGCAAGCTGGTGCCAAAGCCTTGGAACACTATTGCCTTACAATACGCTATCACACTTTTACTATATACACAGGACTGTTACGAGGGGTGCCACAAGGCTCTTAAATACAGCAATCGTGATTACATCATTAGGGGAAATAATAGCCAGCCGCAGCCTGTCCTAATGGGCTGAGGGGACCCGCCCCTTCACATTTTGTCCACTATAAAAACTGTCTGTCAGACTGAGCAAAGGTCTGCCTGACAGACATTCTTTATTTTCAGGTCAGGCAGCCAGAAGCTAGACGTAGACGCTAAATGTACAGGCTCCTGAGCTGAACTTTGCAGGGCTGAAGAAGTCACAGCTTCTTTGGGCGTGACCTCTTCCACCTGGCAAAGCAGCTCGAGGCGCTCCCCTTCGTGACGAGGGGGAGCATCAGTGATGGCCTCGGACCTGGGTGCTTCAGTTCTAAGCCCTTAAGTGCCCAGGGCAGAGTGTCAATCACTGACACCTCATGACAGAGTGGGGTGGGGTCAGCAGTCTTACTGACCCCCATCCCACTCTGACGGGTGAGGGACTGCTTCCTTCCCTCACTGGCTGACCAATGAGAGAAGGCAGCAGTCTCAACCCTCTAGGATCTCTGAGGCAGAGCTGCGCAGGTAAGTATGATTTAATATTTAATGTTTGGTATGGCGTGCATGAATATTTGGGTGTGAGTGTGGTGAATGGATGTGTGTGTGTGCATGTGTGAATGCATTAGTGTGTGCTTATGTGTGTGTTTGTGCCCCGTCTGCCCCCTCCCAGCTAATAGTACAGGCCGCCACTGATAAGTGTCTCTTCACATAGGGAGGTCATTTGTCATTGTACCGGCCATCCTTGTATGACCTTGCCCACCACAGGAAAGTTGCGGATGCAGCCTCTACACATCGCTCACACTTTTTCTGGTGCCAGCTTCTTTCTGAACTCTGAAGTACTTATTTGCAGTCTTTGTCACCATTCGGGAAATTAGGTTTATAGTTTTTATCTTTTTTTTTCTCTTTTGTCCAAAAAATGTTAACGTTAAATTATCTACACTAATTGACAACTATTTAAATGTTAATGCATGTCGGACGATGGGGTGTGGGATTGGGCTCTTTGAAGGGGGTGGAAGTAGACAAGATAATGAGCTAAAGAAAATAAACAATCATGATTTTCATATAAATATCCATCCTCGTTTCCCCTGGTCCCTTCCCTACAACCATCTATGAAGAGATTTAACACCAGATTGAAAATTCTGGCGGAAGTTGAGATATGATATATCTAGTCAAGTTATTAAGCAGTAAAGTCCAGATCTAAAGTCAATGTCACTAAAAGACTGCAGGAGCCCAGTTATCTCTGAAAGATGCTCAGTAATCACCAACTCGTTTCACCACATACGATGAGCTGATATGTGGGTAAAATGTAGTCACCTGAGTAGTCGGTAATAACAAACATTATAATGTTATGTCGAGCAAATAGAAATGCTATGGACATGCGGCAGAAAAGAACATTGTTGCCTGACGTTAAACACTCCATACATGTATCAGAAAGCAAGTGCATGACATTTATATGAGGATAATGATCACTTTTTCTAGTTCTCTTATTGCAAGCAAAGCTGATGCTAAAAGACATTTCTTGATATATTACCAAAACAATTTTACAAATAAAATTAGCAAAATTACAAATATTCTTAGTTGATCTTGCATGGCTGAAAAATTAAGATGCTTCAGCATTCAAAGCAGAAGATTTTGAGCCAGATGTACAAACATTACTGATTTCCTAATTGTGATTCTCTCCGAATTGCTATTACGAAATCGGTATTCCTAATGTATGAAACTCATTGAGTTTCATTTAGTGATTCCTTGTGGGTCGCAAATCGACCCATCTCATGAATATTAATGAGGTAGGTCTCAGTTTGTGACCCATTACGAATGACCGCCATCACAGGGATGTTGGTTTGCTGAAATTAGCAGACCACCATGTATGTGATTGCTTTTTAATAATGTAATCTTTTCTTTTTTGAATGTAGCCCATTTTCCTTAAAAGAAAACAGGATGTGTTTAAAAAGAAAGAAATTAAACCTTTAAGTTAAATTTTTTAAGAGTAGGCAGTGGTCCACTTTTATAGTGGTGGTAAAGTATTACACGTTTGCGACTGGAATTCGGTCGCAAAACAGTAATACTTACCATACTGATTCGGTATTTGGAGGGATGCCCTAAACACGCACTTTCCAAATAATGAATCACAAATACAAATGCGACTGAAAAAATGCTTTGTACATCTGCCCTTTGTTTGTAACTGAAGATTTGTGAGACACAACTTTTTGCATAAGCTCTGTATTAATGACTTATTGCATTTAATTTTAAAATTATTTATGAGTTGAGTGATTCTTTTTACTAAGTTAAATTGTGCACGATTAAAAATACTACTCAAAGTTTTGCATTTGAACTGCAGATTTAAAATTATATGAAAAGAGCAAAAAAACACAGTAAAAACAGAGAATGAAGACATTGAACATCAGAAACCCTTACTTAATACTGTGAGCTTGGCCCGCCGTGAGCGGAGTGCTGCCTCAGTGGCTTGACATTCATACATTTTATCGTCATCAAGTTCCGCATCTCTGATCTCCAGGTTGTACTGGCCTGATTCTGGGGATCCGATGATGCGATACCGAGGCCAGGCTGTAAGGAAGAAATGAAGACTTGTATAGTGGAATCAAGATATACATGCATTACTCTCTGCTAATAGAAATCAAGTCAAAATGGCATTGTGATCCTGACCAGTCAAGTTTTATCACCATAACTTACATGATGCTGTAACTCAAAGCCATATCAAAAAGCTGGTTGAATCAACATGGGATCTTTCTTTTCCTAGGCTCCATCGCGGTGACTGAGGCCTCTCCTACAAATGGAGTTCTCCATCTCCACAATTGGCCATTTCTTTGACCACAAACACTCTATTCACTCCCTATACTCAACCTGTTCCTTCTCATCACTCAATAGATGTTCCCTCTGGGCACTGCTCCAAAGAATGCCTCTTGCTTTAATTAACATCTGCCAATGCAATTGGCCCCTTAACACTAGCCCGCATGGTCAATTTCTCTGGCACTGAGGGTGTCATGACATGAATCCTCATGGGGCTCAAATGTATGAAGTGAACTCTAACTCTAATGCTGGTATCATTTTTGTCTACTTGGAGGGCTCATGCACCCACAAAATCAGCTTGATGTTAGTGTCCTGCTCCGTTGCTCTGTAATGGCTGATGTAAGACATATCTGTAGCACAATTCTAATGTGGTTGTTTAACAAATACAAGAGCTTTATTCATTGAAGCCAAAATGTTGGTGGGACGAGGTGGATCTCCAGAGATATTGTCCCGTTCATTCACAAACACCTTCGGCACAGATAGCACTCTCCCATCTGCGATATCCAAGCCAATAGATTACTAATTCTGAGGGACAACTGAACCAATAGCTTCACTGCAGGCTAGGCACTAGAGACATTCATTAGACCATTGCAGTGGTAAAAGTGTGATAATTCAGATCATATTCAACTCGTGTCTTTTTCATACTGATTAACAGACATTCCTAGTGCAAGCAGTTCACATCTTGGTTCCTTCTCCCTTCATTCTGTGGGCTCACAAAGTGCTGGAAGGCCTGCTTGACAAATGCTAGTTGTCCACCTGTTTTTTTTACAGTTGGTGGAACCATTGATTTTTTGGGTAATGTGGTGGTAGATATGTCAATTAGAGAATCTAGTAATTTAAAGAATTGAAAATAAAATGTAAGCTGGACCCAGTTCAAATGTGGAGGAAAACAGCCCCACTCTCCCTGTTGAGGCATTGACAATGATAGAGATGGTGGTCATCTTTTCCAGACTCCGTTATGATTGATAATTCAGTTTATTGAGGACTACCCAATATTACTCTTCATAGGTTACAAGTCATTCGAAATGAGGCTGCATGCTTAATATACCAACTCCTGGGAAGCGAACGTCACCCCGCTTCTCCAGTACCTTCAATGGCTTCCAGTAAAGGAGCGCGTTCTTTTTAAAACCTGCTGCCTTTTCTCTAGGAGCATAATGGGCTCACCTCCCCACTTCCCAAGTAGGAAGATGGGAAAGTACATTGCTCCACGCAACCCGACATCTGCAAATGCCAACCACCTCATTACTCCATAGTAGGAGCAGATCTGCAGGACACAGCTTTGCAGGATTAGCTGCTCTAGCTTGGAGCTCTCTGCCAGACGGCATTCACCATGAATCCGACTTCAAGCGATTTCGTAGAAATCTTAACACATGGCTTTTTAAGCATGTTTATTGGCTTGTAGGCAATCCCCCTCCATTGTATCTGTGCCTCGCGCCTGATGTCTGTTTAAAGCACCGGGAAACCATCGGTGAACGTGCACTCTATAAGTAAAATTAACATAACAAATGGTTAAAATGTCACAAAGTAACTTTGAGGATCTTGTGTTAATGATGCAGCATAAAAGACACTTCATTCTTAGTAATATATTTGTTGCTTGGATTTCAGGCGTTAATTTTGAAGGACCATTATCCTCTTCCAAATTCTAGAAAGCACATCATCAATGGGGATAAATTAGGTAATTAAATCAAATATTATGGGCATTGCAACTCAATTCAATCTAAAGTTGAATTGAGTTGAAAAGTGAATGAGCCAGAGTACCAAAGGCAGCATCGCTTACCACTCCATGGGCCGTGCTAGGGATACGATGCCCTTTGTCTGTTTGCTCCATGGCGCACCTTAAAGCAGGTGCGCCGGGCACAAACTGGGAAAGTGCGTCCTATTACGTTGAATGCGCTTCCTCCAGGGTAGCCGCAAACTTGTGCTGCCCTGGGGGCAGCGCTTTCAAGTGAAAATTGGAGAAGATTTGAAGCAGCCGCTCCGTGTTCCACTGTACAGGCAGCAACCTCCAGCACTTTTAAGAGGGGAGAAAGATCCCCTTGCAGGCGGGTGCAGTGAGTGACTGCACCTGCCTGCAAGGGGAGGTCCCCATTCACCCCTCCAGAGGGCTGCTATCCCTTTTAGGTGGCGTACTGTCAGTGCGCCTCCTGACAGCTTTTGTCTCTGCACCTATAATACGGCGTGGGAGCAGAGGCAAAGAGATTTCTTCATTTGCACGGGGCCACGCCCCCATGCAAATGGGGGAACGCCCTCGGACGATAGCGCTGGCTTTATATATGCGCCAGCACTATCTGCATTACAGAAGGGGCTGCACAAGCTGCAGCCCCTTCTGGATTACTAAGGTACCCCGGGTGCACGCAAAGCTGGCACTAATGCCCGTTGCGCCCCTGGAGCACTTCCATAATACAGCCCCATGTCTTCTTGTTTGGCAGAACAGTCAGGCTTTCAGCCATGGTTTGTGCTTTGCTATCATGTTGGGCATGTGTGTGATGCAAAACTAGGCCAAAGAGCAATGGAGGCCCCTTCGGTAAATGATAAGAGGCTCCTTGACTCCATGCCCAGCCTTTAGTGGCCTGCTCGGGCAAGCAGATCTCAGCCACTTCCATGAACTGGAGGAATGGCTACAGTTTTGTATAGAAGACAAGTTGGCAAAAAGAGAACTGCTATTTTCAGCTTCCAACGAGCATACCTGAGTGTCAAACATATGACAAAGCCATGTGCAACAAAGGGTTGAGTTGGGTGGATACATCTGCTTAAATCAAAGATGGGGAGAAGACACATTTTTGCTGTGCCTTTGTGCATTGCCAAAGTGTATTAGCAAAACAACCTGCAAATGCGTATGAAAAAAGTCAGGGAGTGAACTATATGAATAAAAAGTAAAACCTCAAACATCATAAATGTCCCAATTAGTGGACTTCAGATGACATCACAAGTGAAAGCCTAGAGAAGAAGAGTGATAATATCACACAACACCAAAAAGATCCGAGTAAACAACTACAAGTAATTGTGCATATGGCAGACTTTCCTTTCTGGGAGCGAGCGACCCTTTTCAAACCTGATCACACAAAGATGAAAAACTGATTTTGCCAGCCTGCTATTTCCACTCATCACTTTGCAACACTCGTTTGAAGTAAATGCAATTATAAAAAGATGTAAAAGTGTGACAGGCGAAAAAGTACTGCTTATTTCCCTTTGATCCACTCTGTCACATTCCTCCAGAAAGACACAAGTGGGAGGACAGGACTAGACCACACAAAATCTGTGAATATTCGCTTGCACGTAGCTCTTTTTAAGCAGATTTTATCGGATGCTAGCCTGGCATTTTATTGCTTGAGCACCATTTGTACCAGTTTCTACCTCACAACCATCAGGCTTCTGAGTTAATTACCAGTTCACCTGTATTCTGCCCTCATCTCTCATCAATGCTTTATTTTATCAGTATATTGCTATGGCGCCCACCACACCTGCTACTGGCACCATTGGTCAGACCACTGTGCACAAATGACCTTATGCTTCACCGGTGTAACAGCGCGTCATCAAAATCTATGACTTTCACCATCAATTAGATACTGTGGAGTCAGAGTCCACCAGGAATCAGAGTGTCATTGTGCAGAGGAAAAGAGAAAAGCAGGAGTTTTGGGAAATTGGGGACGGTCAAGAATATGGTAGGGGTGGCAGAAAATCAAGTGCTAGTTGGCTTTTGTCGCCAACATGAATTTTCTAAAATCTTAACTTATTGCGGAATAGAAGTAGGATAAGGACTAAAAACTGGATGACGGGTATCAAATTTGTATGCAACTGTGAATGAGAATACTTGGGACCTGGTTGTGGCCTTTTTGGCTATGAGGGGTGCTTTATAGAAGTGGTTTTTTATTTTCTGAGTTTTATATAGCTCAAACTTGACCCAAAGGTATCGGGCATCAGAGCGCTTTACATGAGCACCAGTTGCTTACACAAGGACACATTCATTTTTGTTAGGCACGGGGAGATTAAGTGATTTGCCCAAAATCACAGGATGTAGAGTGTCATTGCCGAGACTCGAACACGGTTCCCCAGATTTGAGATTGACCGCCCTACATCCTCTCACCTAAGGCTTGTGCTGCTTCTTGAGCTTCACACTGCCTGCACCATTCCAGTTTGTTGCCATGTCAATTCAGCGTAGGCATTTTGTTGATGATGTACAGTGGTTTGAAGTTTACTTTACCATCATAGATGGGTCAAAAGTGGTTGATTAATCCCATAGACATTTTATGGCATGTGCAAATTGAGCACTTGCCCTGGCCGCCCACCATCCAAGGGCCACCTTGTCTAGCTCACTTCTATGTATTTTTGTATCTCAACCTTCAAGGTATAATTCAATTTTGTTAGGCAACATATGGTTGAATAGTAGAAAATGAGTAATACAATTCTGTATGTTCCAAACGGGGGCCCCCAAAATAGTTCTTGCCTGGGCCCCAAAAATCCTTTAGAAGACACTGCTCGTGCCACCATGTTACACCTTATTTTGGGGAGATTCTCATTTGGGCAATTGAGTAACCAGGCCATCTGAGGATGAAAACATTACCATAATCGTACCTGAGATGGACAGGGGTTGGATAACAAATTAATGCATGCTTAGGGCAAGACAGGTTTTCATTTTCTGTAGTAGTAATAGTTTGGAGTTAGCAGAGGTGATTCACTTGGCTGCCTGCCTTGCGAGAGGAGGCTGAAGTCTGTGCTCAGCAGCTTGAGTATAGATACTTGGAATTCTGGATTTTAAAGGGATGTACCTGATCACTTGGTCACGGGTATATGGTGCTCTATAGATGGTCTTGGTGCATGATGACCGACCATCCACTCTTGAACAACTACCAGATAGGCTTTTAGGGCAGTGGTGCAGCTAGCCCTATGGGTGCCTGTGGCGGTCTCTGCGTTTGCCGCCCCGCGGCTGCCACAGTGATGAGTGGGGGAGGGGTTGCTGGCGAGCATTTTCTCTGTTTGCCGCCCTGTAGCAAACGCATTGAGGAGCTGGGGGGGGGGGGCTTGCTATTGACAGCAGGTTATAGCGGGGGTAGGCCACTGGCCCAAAAACTCGTGCTGCCTGGGGCGGACCTCCCCCCCCCCAGCTATGCCACTGTTTTAGGGAGAAAAGCTGAGCCAGCGGATTTTACTAAGATGTGAACTGTGCGTTCACTTGTGATAAAGTTAAACTTTTTCCATCAGTTCTTCTAATAACCTTGAGTGTTGATTTGAGTTTATGTTTGATTGTTTTTATCTCCAATAGTCTCTCTAATCAAATGCAGTTTGTCCCTTGAGGTGATCACAATATTCAGAAAATTCTTCAGCTTCCAGAAGGCGGAACATGAAAAATATATTTCTCTTTATGCAAATCAGAGGAAATCTGTTAACTCCTCAATTTTTATTTAGAGCTCAGATCTCCATGCAAACTAATTTCCCCAGAGATCTTTTAAGCTATCTCTATTGTCGATAAACAGTCGGACCCCTAAACTGTTTTGATGACTCCTCAGATACACGAACCTTTATTTCAAGTTAAGACACTTTCCATGGAGAAACAGGTATATTGCTCACTAAACACCAATTCCATTGAGGAAGTATTTTTTTATGAAAGCCCTTAGGCATCCCTAACTACTCTTTCAACATCTTAGGACCGATTATGATTCTCTCCTCCGGTTTGAATTATCTGTCCGTCATGATTGATATCCAACTTAATATACACCCAGGCTTGCTAAGGCCATCCTTCACAGAGTTTCCCATTTACCTGTGACTTATACTCCATCACTGGATCTCCTGTATTATAACTGAAGCTCTACCTCAAATTACTTTATCAGCTGGATTGACCTTCCTCTTGTAACATAGGATATTGCACTGTCTTTGTGAGCTCCATCTCGTCACCAAAGACTTGATAACTCGTTTCCTCTGAAGTAATGGTTTACATTGCTCCAGTATGCACCAACATCCAGACCGCTCGATCACTCACTTTCATCCACAAAGGTGTTCTTTTTTTCACTTATTAGAACCCTTCTTGCCATACTTCCTTCCACGTCACTGCCCTCCAGAAACCACTGTTACAACTCTGGCAAATCTTTAAGCAGTTTTCTAGATCATACTTCTTACCATACAAATTACAGACCATATTGGTGCTTGCACAACATAATGACTGGAGGCTCCCAGAGCAATATATACACTCACTATTACCTTTTTAATATTTTCTTTTGGACTGAAACATTCATTCACTGATTGTCGCTCTTGGAATCCTCCTTTCCTCTACCGGGCAACCCTGACTATTCATGTTTAAATTCCTTCTGGTCACAGTGTGTGATCAACACCTTCAGCTATAAGAAATCACTTAATTCAATAGTTTGTCACCTTTCAACATCGACCCTATCTGATCTTTCTCAACCTGCACCAAAATACAAGATAATGATGATATTCATCAAATTAATCCCCATAGTTACAAGGGGACACAATCAACCTTGATGCATTAAATGAATCCCAATAATCTCCTTTGATATCTGCTGCTTTATCCCAATATCACACTAGACAAGAACAAGGAGTGATTGAAATGAATATCACATTTTTTAAACAAGGTTCAAGAAAGTTTTTTAGTTCCTATTCCGGCAACTCATGGTCACTCATTTTTGGCAGGAGTTTGGATACTGTGGAAGGTTTATGACCCCAAGCACACAGAGTAGTACTTTTTTTTTCCATTCCCATAAATTCAAATCACAGACAGCGGACACTTAAAAAACAAACCATTTTTTCACTGGTACAAATTAAGACATGGCTCTCACACATTTAGCGTTGATAGCAATGGGTGGAAGATTTTGAAATTGGAACGCTAATGGACAAATCAGAGAAACAAGAACATAGTGTGTTCACTATTGGTACCCAATAAATACATCAAACCACTCTCTATGCACAAGCCTCGCTCACTGACACCAGAATGGAGTTCTCTGATACTTTGATGCACTGAAATAAAATCAAAATAATACTTTTAATGGACCAACTTCTGAAGAGCAACAATCTTCCACAAAAAGATAATTTTGTTATACCAAGCATCAAGTTTGGTTGGTCTTACTAATTAAACCTAGACGTCCTATAAATCAGTATTATTGTCTGCCTATTTCTAGTGTCTCTAAAGTCCAAGGTTTCTCACCTATAAACCTGTTGATCTTTTGAAAGGTATAATTAAGTCCATCTTTTGAGTTCTGTGGAACCCCATTTAATCATTAACGCAACCCGGGGACCACCAACCAATCCTTTTTGGAATACATGGACCCCTGCTGAGTCATTACTGGCAGCCAGGACCACAACCTAAGTCTTTAATGCTATAAACTGCAAAGCAATACACAAAAAATACAGACATAAGAAATCAAACTAATGCACAAATATTGAAATTTGTGTTTATTATACAAATATTACAAAACAAATCTAAATTTTACTTTTAATAGGAAGATAGGATCTTTTCTAAATTTGATTGAGGCCACCCATTGCCCATACTATATTCTGTTTCATGCACTTACACTGCTCCCACTAATCAATCTGAGGATACTAAATTGTTAGCCTCCAATTTCAAATTGTTTCACATTTGCAGAACATTTTAACATTTTCAATTTTGCTTTTCTATTTATATACATTTTATTAACTTGTCAATATTTAATTTTCTAAGCCGTCGCCTACCCCGTGAGTAGGCTTCACAGACCTCTAGGTGTCCCTAGACCACATGTTAAGACCCACTGGTATAATGTATTGATCAAATTTTATACATGATATACAAATATTTATTTCAGGATACGCATGTTTGGTTTGTTTTCCTCGTGGCCAGAATAAACATCAATGGCTTACTATTCTCCTGGGGTAAGAAAGTTGGCTGGTAAGTGCTTTATTCCCAACAGTGATATTTGGGGTCATAAAGTGATGCCAGAACTCTACTTTTTATTATCAAAACCTGTTTTGAGTCCATGTCCACTGTACTTTCTTACAGTTGAGTCATACTTACATTAGTGGTTTAACATTGACTCCCGCAGCCCCTGCGGAGCTGGGGAGTCACCAAGCTCCAGCCCCTCAACCCCGGCCTGAGAGCTCCTGACTGGGCCCGGAGCCCTCTGCTCCCGGTCCTGGTTAATTGCAGGGGGGCCCCCTCAAGTTTCATTACACCACTGGCCTACATCAAACCATCTTGGCCAATTCTTTTGGTTGCACCCTCATTGGATGAAACATTTGCAGCCAGCTTCTAAGTACAGCCATCACGTATTGAGTTTCTCAATTGCAGAGCTGACGCCAGCCCCATGCTCAGTTACTTCTGGAGAGGGAATATCCCCTTCCACACAAAAGAGGTAGGAATGGAAGATGTGGTTTAATAATCTAGTGCAAGTGGCATGTGCTCAGTGCAAAAAAACTGCCCTCACTCACAAATTTATGACATGCTTCATCATCAGGCTTGCTTACTAACACCCCCGCGCAGACCAACGTTTGGGGTGGAGCAAAGGGGGGGGGGCCAATACTTACAAACATAGAAATAATGACGGGATCAACAAAGCAAAGAATGTGCAGTTAGTGATTGTTAAAACAAGCTCGGGTATATCCGTGGTTACGCTTTATTCCTGGACTACCCGGCCAGGGTTAAAAATGAATAGGATGGTGGTGAAAGATGATTATTAGTACCCGTTCACCCCTCCTTACTGCTGGTGCGTCAACATGTTTCAGCCGATTTACCTTGGCCCTCAATAGAAGGTCTGCATGGCTTTCGTCAGGACCTCTGGATCCCCTTCAGACACCTCCTGTCCTACCTTGATTTTGTAGGTTTATTCAAGGGTATTTCCTGGGCTGGAAGCCTCTGGTACCTACATGCTATTTACAGCGATGAAGACAGTTTATTGGGTACTTTAGATTAGATATCATCATTCTGTGTGTCGAGTTGGAGCCCAATGACTTCTTTGCCTCGAAACTCCAAACTAACACCGCTCACATATGAAGCAGGTCAGTTTCAATTAAGGCTCAGTAGATATTAACAAAGAAACATTCAATGGCTCGCGAAAGAAGCGTAAAGTGGTCAGCCTCTCGCTCAATGAATAAGAACCACATTGGAAACTATACCACGCCCCAAACTTTCTAATCGCATGTTTCCAGATACATTTCAAAAGAAAATGGTAGAACAGTGTTATACATAGTTAACAATCTAACTTTAAGAAACAATCCAATGCCAGTGCCTGTAGTGACCTGCTGGTCACTGGTCTAGTGTTTTGTTGTACCAGCCACTCCCCGAGGGCTGACTTACACCCCACCCCACCCCACACCCATCCAACACAGGCGTCACAGGACATGTGACCCTGGGAATAAAAGGGGCCAGGCTCACGTGCCCTGGGCCAGTTCTACCCACTAACTATTGGTGTCTGTGTCGTGGATATTTATGCATGGGGGCCTAGGGCCCCACCACATTACAGTGCTGTCACTTCTTGGAAGCGTCAAATGCATAGACCTAGTCGCCACCAGTGGTCTATTCTTCAAGACAAATCTGTATTTGATAAACATCGTCTCCCCTCTGACGACCAATCGTGTGCGGGCTTTGTGTTCCACGGGTGCATCTGAAACGCTGACCAATCAATGGCCGTTTACAGCGTCCTGGCAGCAGCTGTAGAGAGCCATCCGGGCTCTCTCAAACATTGTATCAAGTCACACACACGCATGCACCCCTCGGGGCGGGCTCGACCCGAGGGTATAAATAAACGGCGGAAGACCGCTCGTGGTCTTCGCGCCAACTGACGACTACCTGGTGTCCAGCGTCAATTATTCAGGAGGAGCCCAGCTACGGCGTTCGGCCTTCTGGTGACTCTTCACACTGGCGACGAGGCCGGTCGGACCGGCACGTGTGCGCGCTTCGCACTGTACAGCTGCTGTGCCCGCTCGTGCAAATACTGCGCCGTCGCCCCTGTGAGAGGCGCCCGCCCACGCGTCTCCTACCCCAACGGGAGCGTGTTCAGCTGGCGGCGCCTGCACAGAGCGCCGACGACCATTCTTTGCAGCCTGCGCCTGCCCACGCGCCTCCCTTGTCAGCGGGAGCGCGTTCAGCCGGCGGCTCCCTGCCTGCAGTGAATAAGAGCGGTGAGTGCGCAACTGTGCGCCAAGCCCCCCCCCCCGCTCGGGGACGACGAGATTGTGGCCGCCTAGGCCGGCGCCTGAGGCCCCACCCCCGCTGGGCGTATTTGACCCGCCAGAGCCCTGAGGCTCCACGAACTTTAAATAAAAAAAAATAAAAAAATACACACAGCCCTGCACGGGTGACGCTCGTTGAAGAAGGGCGGCGGCCTGCAACTGGCACAACGCAGAAAGCACCCATCTCGGCCCAAGACACAGTGCGGCCCTGCACACGCCGGCGCGCTGCCCTGCACAGACCTAAGTGACCCGGCACCCATCACCTCCCAGTGCCCACAGCCACTACTGCCCTACCACGCGCGCAGGCCACAGAGACGGGGCATTACGCGGCAGTTTTCCCAGGAGGTGGCAGGCCCAAGAAGGAAGGAGGAAAAGAGAGCACGGCAAGCAGATCACGGCAGCCTGATTAAGGAAAGGGGCGAGTAGACCTCCCACAGCGTCGCTAGCCTGTTATTTCACTGGACAGGGAAAGGACGGCGCGCACAACATGAGCAACACACAAACGGCCGGTGCACAGGCTGGGGCTCAGGGCCCGGACGGTGGACAAGCTGCGCAACACCACAGACACCATCACACCGCCATTGCTCCCCTACCGCCGTTCAGCGAAGCATCAGACCCCGCTACCGCTGCGCCACGATGGAAGGCCTGGGTAGGGCGGTTGAATCTTTACTTTAAAGGAACGAGGGAAACAGACGGCACCGTCAAGCGGTCACTCCTCATATACTACGGGGGGCCCGAAATCTATGACCTGTTCGAGGCGCTTCCCAACACGGGAGAAGAGGATGACCTCGACGCGGCAGTAAGGGCACTTGACAGACACTTCGACCCACAGCTAAATCCGGATTTCGAGAAATTCAAGTTCAGAAGGGCCTCACAGGCTGAGTCTGAATCGGTCGATATGTTCTACGCCAGGCTGCGCCGGCTGGCCAGCACTTGCACATTTGTCGCTCCACAGACGGAAATCAGGGATCAGATCATCCTGGGCTGCCGATCAAAAATCCTACGTAAACTCATACTGCGACAGCCAGGAATCTCATTAGACGAGATCCTGGTCTTAGCACGTTCTCACGAGTTGTCAGATGTCCGGGCAGAAGCAATGGAGGTGGCACTCCATACGCCCGTAGCAACGCAGGGTACAACAAGACACCCCGTCATCAAGGAAGAGAGAATAGATGCCATACAACGGCGCCCCGCCCAAGCTCGGCAAGTACAACCACCATCGCGAGGCGGCCAGTGCGGGTACTGTGGGGATGAGCACGCGAGGACAGCAGTCTGTGGGGCAAAAGGGAAGACGTGCTCCCGGTGTGGGAGACTCAACCATTATGCCAGGGTATGCCGCGGCGGACGATTCCGGCAAGGCCCGTCAAGACAGAGGAGCCTCACGCAACGGATCCAGCAAGTGTCGCTGGAGGATCCGCCTCCTCCCGAAGACGCCAGACAAGTATGGGAAGATGAAGATGATGACGTCTTTGTGGTGTCCTATGTCAGCCGAACGGACAGGCGACGGAGGCCTCCCCCGATGTGCTCGGTGACAGTGGAAGGCATGGACGTGCGGGCCCTTATTGACACGGGTGCCTCGGTCAACGTCATGGACGTGGAACAGTATGATCGACTATCACCGAGGCCCCCGCTTGAGCCGTCCACAGCAAGGATATATGTGTATGGAGGAACCGACCCATTACCACTGAAGGGAGTTATCCAGGCCAGAATTGACAGCGGCTCCTACACCACGAATACCCGCTTCCATGTAACAGAGGGACGGAAGGGGACACTGCTCAGCTGCCACACCGTGGAAGATCTCGGCCTCGTATTCTTCGCGAACCAGATTCACGAGTCACATGCGGAGGCCATACTCAAGGACTTCCCAGCACTGTTCACAGGTCTGGGGAAACTGAAGGGCAAAAGATTCAAGCTACACATTGACCCAGCTGTCAGACCAGTGGCACTCCGGCATCGGAGGGTGCCATTCAATTTAAGGCCAAAAGTCGAGGAGGAGCGGAGGAAGCTAGAGGCGCTGGACGTTATTGAAAAGGTCTCAGGTCCCACCCCCTGGGTATCTCCGCTGGTGGTGGCCCCAAGCCCAAACAACCGGGGGCCATAAGACTCTGCGTGGACATGCGCCTGCCGAATGTAGCAGTAAAGAGGGAGCGCCACATAACCCCGACTATGGAAGACATCGTGGCCGACCTCAACGGGGCCAAATGGTTTTCAAAACTGGACTTGAACGCTGGCTACCATCAATTGGAGCTGGAGCCGGAGAGCAGATACATAACGACATTCTCGACCCATGTTGGCCTCCGGCGGTATAAGAGACTTAGCTTTGGTGTATCCTCAGCAGCTGAAGTCTTCCAGAACGCAGTGCGAGAAGTACTGTCAGGACTGCAAGGAGTGATCAATTTGAGTGACGACATCCTGGTATTCTCAAGCACGCTGGAAGACCATCATAAACACCTCCGCGCAACGCTGAAAAGGCTAGAGGACTCCGGGCTAACACTGCACAAGGCAAAGTGTTCATTCTATCAGGACACCGTGGAGTTCTTTGGCTACGTGTTTACGAGAGAAGGGCTCCGAGTGGACCCGAAGAAAGCAGCTGCCATCCGGGCGGCCAGCGTACCGAAAAACCCCACGGAGGTGAGAAGTTTCTTAGGCATGGCAACGTATTGTGGGCGTTTTATCCCGAATCTCGCCACGCTGTCCGAACCACTCCGGACCCTGACGAAACATGGACAACCATGGGAATGGTCGAGCGCCGCCAACAAAGCGTTCAAGGACATCAAGGAGGGGTTGCAAGACAAAGCAGTCATGGCCTATTTTCATCCGAAAAAGCGCACCGAACTGGTCGTGGACGCTATCCCAATGGGCCTGGGCGCAGTGTTACTGCAGGAACACAGTTCGGACGTCTGGAAACCGGTGGCGAATGCCAGCAAGGCCCTCACGGACACCGAAACTAGGTATGCCCAGATAGAAAGGGAGGCTCTCGCCATCAAGTGGGCATGCTAACACTTCCACTTATACCTGTGTGGCCAGGACTTCCAGGTAGTGACGGATCACAAGCCATTGATCCCGCTCTTCACAGGGTCATCCAGGCTGGCACCCCCAAGGATCGAGCGATGGGCGGTGCAGTTACAAGCATATCAGTTCAAAGTCGTGTACAGACCCGGAGCACACAACCCAGCCGATTACTTATCGCGCCACCCTGACCCCTCATCGCCCACGGACCCCGCTGCAGAGGAAAAAGATACCGAAGAGTTCGTAAGGATGGTTTCGCAGCATGCCTGCCCGAGGGCGATGACGCTGGAGGAAATCGGACATGCGACGATAGCAGATGGAACATTGGCTAGGGTGAAAAGAGCATTAGAAGAAAACACGTGGGCTCGTTTCATGGAGGGGAGTCGCCTACTACGCCCGGAGATCGGACATGAGCGGCAGCAACTGTGGAAGGTGCGGCATGAGCTCAGCATGGGGGAGCATGGTGTTGTCCTGAGGGGACATCTGGTTGTGATTCCGGAGACCCTACAGCAACGCATTCTGGAACTCGCTCATGTTGGGCATCAGGGCATGGCCAAGACGAAAGCGAGACTACGGCAAAAAGTCTGGTTTGCAGCTATGGATACCAAAGTGGACGAGATGGTCCGAGGGTGCCATGAATGTATCATCACAGGGGGGGACCCCCCAACAGCACCAGTGCTCACGGGAGACCCGGTGAAAGTCCCATGGACTCATGTCAGCCTCGACTTTGGGAGCTTCCCAGACGGCCGGCACATGTTGGTCGTGGTTGACACCTTTTCGAAGTTTCCCGTAGTGGAAGTCATGGGGTCAACGGCATTTCCACACGTGAAGAAAGCGCTGGATAAGATCTTTGCCATGTTTGGGTTACCCGAGGAAATCAAGTCGGACAACGGACCTCCATTCCAAGGGAGGGAGTTCCAAGCATATATGGAAAGCAAAACCATCAGACACCGCAAGATCACACCACTATGGCCCCAAGCCAATGGAGAGGTGGAGCGACTGATGAGAACTCTCAACAGAGCCATACGCATAGCGGTAGAACGAGAAGAGGATGCTGAAGCAGCTCTGGATCAGTTTCTTGGAGGTTACCGGCAAACGCCTCACAGCACTACCAAGTGTGCGCCCTCACATCTGATGTTTCTGCGGCCACCGCGGGATAGTATCCCAGCAGACCCGAAGTGGATCCCTCCAGTGAGAGATGATGACGCCGTCCAATCCCGCCGAGAAGCCACTAACAGGAAGGCCAGTGAAACCCGGAGGGCTCAAGAACCCCGAATCCATGTCGGAGACAGAGTGGCGATCAAAGATCGACACCCCGGGTGGAAGTTCCGGACACCATTTGAGCCTGAAGCATGGGTCGTGACGGAGGTGCAGGGAACAATGATCACTGCTCAGAAAGGGCATGTCAGGGTCACAAGAAATGTGTCGTGTTTCAAACCGGTGGCTGAAGATGTCCAAGACAGTGAGGAAAACGATAACCCGGCTGGGAGCCCGGGTGTGGTATCCCCAGAGTCCCCCAGGGCTGGAGCCTCCCTCACCGAAGGTGGGTCACCGGTGACCAGAGGAACCGTCAACAACCCACCCATGGACAGTTCCGAAGATGGGTCTGGCTCACCCCTGGGTGTAAGGAATGACAAGGAAAGCACCGTCGTTTCCCGGAGCCAGAAGTATGGTCTCCGGGCAAACCCGATGCCGAGCCAAAGGTTCAAGGACTTTGTATACATGTCCCCATAAACAATACCGACGTTGGTGACTGGAACCAAAAGAAGGAAGGGATGTAGAGAGCCATCCGGGCTCTCTCAAACATTGTATCAAGTCACACACACGCATGCACCCCTCGGGGCGGGCTCGACCCGAGGGTATAAATAAACGGCGGAAGACCGCTCGTGGTCTTCGCGCCAACTGACGACTACCTGGTGTCCAGCGTCAATTATTCAGGAGGAGCCCAGCTACGGCGTTCGGCCTTCTGGTGACTCTTCACAGCAGCAAGGCTAGGCCAGGTGGAAGCCGGAACCTGCCAGCTGGAGCCGTGCTCATCCAACAGCAGTTCCGCACTCCAGCTAATCATCACACCCGCCACCACACAAGGAATCAGATGCCTGTGTGGCGCGGGCTCTCCCTCTCTCAGTCATCTTTTTGTAATAGGGAGAGAAAAAAACGAATTCAAGAGTTGGAAGGGATGAATCATAGGCACAGCCACATTCATTTATGCGCACGAGTCTGCTAGTTGTACAAAACACCTGAAAAACCAATGTCGGCTTCTGATGGATGGCCAGCTTTCCCGCCATTCATCCTTGTTATCTGCTCTTGTGTTGCTGCAGAAGCAGTAAACTAATGAACTGACACGAGATTGATGAGGAACACGGCGCAGGCGTTAGGGGCTGTGTTTAAAGTACCTCCTGCGCCTCCTTGCTGTCAAGAAACAAGGTGGCACTTCCCTTCTTAGAGCCTTAATTGAGACCCCATTCACGGTAGTAGTTTTGGAACCAGTTAGGCCTGAAGAGGTAGGGGATCGCTTTGAAAGTTTGGTGTATATCGTTTTCTCCAGTAGGTGGCGCTGCCACCACAATTTAAGGAAAGTCGAACCATGCAACCGAATGAAGTCCCAAACAAAAGTGATACTTGAATGAACAAGTGAATAAAAAAGTTATCGAATGACTAGTTCAAGGATTAAACAATCCTCAACATGTGAAAGAAATGAAACAACTAACAGCGCGCCACTGAGGTGAAGATAAAGAACGCTAACAGGGTACAGGCAAAGAGGATGGATAGTTAGTTTTGAATAAAACAGACACAAAAAAGGACATGAATGGGGAGATTTTTCGATCATGTTAGTAACAGGACAACACAAACTTTCATCCAGCTTGAGATAATTCTGGTCAGGGGCGCAATTAGACCCTAACTTCGGGGGGGTGTGTGGGGGGAGGGGGGTAAGACTCCCAGCCAGGCCATGCTCGAGCACTGGTGGCTGCTGTTACCATAGTCGTTTTTGGCGCTCTCCTCCCCCATAACCTCTTTCTCCATAAATTCCCCCACTACCACTCTCCAACACTGCAACTCATCTCTCCATAGCCTCTCTGACGTACATTTCATTTTTTTATAGTGCTACTCATAGTTCACTCACAATCTGAGTTCTGTGATCAACATGGTACATGTTCTTTGCAGCAGGCACATTAATCCACCGCGCTACGTTACAATGAGCCAAAACTGCCACTAGGCAGCATTCCAAACTCTCACCAGTAGAAACATTATTCACCAGAGTTATCTTGACATTTTTATTGCTGCCTGAAAACTGCCTGATGTAGAAGGAAGTTGATATGCTTTTAAACCAAAAATTATTTTTAAACACAGCACCCTCACCAAACACCACCAGGTGCCGCTGCACTGGTCGCACCCCCCTAAAGGCAGTTCTGCTCCCAGCAATAGGGCAGGACAAGCATTTCCAGAAACGGGGCCAGAGCGAACCTCATAGCCATTATAGGAGGAAAATTATCTATGTAAGTGATGAGGTGTGATATTTCCCCCAAATTCCATCAAACAAAACAAGTTAACAAATTTCTTGTAGAGGATTTAAGGGAGAGTAGACTTCTCCCATGAAATTTTTTTGAAACTTGCTAAAACACCGCATGTCCTTATAGGGCATTCATGAAATATTACACTACTTTCACGGTGCACCAGGGAAGTCTGGCCTTGCCTAGGAGTACATATTGTTGTTTTTTTTTCAAATGTCTTAAGTCAGAAATTACTTCCACTATACCAAGGTCATCATTTTTTCATGGGTGAGCCCCTTATTCCAAGGAGTACATTCAATATGACAGTGCCAGAAATTTACCATGGATACTTCAGCCACAGTCATGGGAACCTTTAAAAATTCCTTCTGGTATACAAGGGTCAGCATTTTGCAATTGACACCCCTATGATTACAGGAAATTTTATGACAAGAGTTACCTCAAATATCAGTTCCAACATTTTTCTATGGATCTTCCCCATATGCTAAGAATTAAGTGCATTATGCCAGGGACTTCAGCCAGGTGTGGTGGTGCATGCTCTATGTCATGTCGCTGGGTATGACGGGGCTAGCTGCTTGCTCAGTTAGACAGTTCTAGTTCCCAGGTAACATCTTCGACCCATATGCTATTAGTGCCCTTGGACCATAAGGCAATAATAGCCTCTAATATGGCAGACCAGCAGCACACTTGCAGGCATAACACACACACTTACACACACATTCTCTCAAACACACATTCTCACTATATCTCTTGCACTCTTTCGTACCTTTGTACTCTGTCACACTCACACACACATACACATACACACACAGACACACTGCCACTCACACTTCCATTAGTCAATCTGCTTTCATTGTGTTAGGAAAGCTTGCGCTGCTGCTTTCGCTATACCTGCCTTGCCTTTTAGTACAGCTTAGTAAAAACATATGAAAAGTCCACTTCCTTAAAATAGCTGTATGGGGCTTATATTTGGTTTCACATTTGGATCAAGCAGTTACAGTTTTGGAAATGAACTAATCCACATTCTAACATGTAATATCACAGCATCCAACAGATCTTATAAAATGCTTGACTTCTTTGGCAACCATGGATTTTATCCAGTAACACTTTGCATTTTCGGGTTTTTGAGACCCAACCCACAATGTAAAAAAAAAAAAAAAACATGTCTCGGATTGAAGCATTGTGGTGAATGGAAAGCTATAAATGGCTGAATGTGTCACACGATCCTCAATCCAGCACTTCACACCCCAAAGCCTCAGCCCTAGTCTCCCTCCTTGTGCCACCCCACATTCTCAGTCCACTCTCCACTCTTGCATCCCCATTGTTGCAGATGGAATTAAGTAGGCATCTAGTTCTACGGAAAGAGCAGGTACTCAGTGGGTGACTTTGTAGAAATATGTGTATATTCATGAGAGTTGTGTAATTTTTATATGTGCAGAGTAAGAGGTGTGCTCATAAGTGCTGGGTGATGGTCAATAGTATGAGTGTGTGCAGCGTGAGTGGTGCAAGTGTAGGGTGAAAAATGTGCTGATGGGAGTGTTGGGTGGGCTGCATGAATGCAATGTGAGAGGAGGGGTTCATGTGAGTGTCAAGTGTGATGAGTGCGTGCAGAGTGAGAGGAGTGAGTGCATGGTGGTGTAAACAGTATATATGCAGGGTGAGTAGTGTGACTGTGTGTGGTGCAGGGTGAGCAGCGAGAGTGAAGAGTGATCTGTGAGAGTGACTGGTGAGTGCATGGTGAGAGGAGTTAGTGCAGAGTGAGTGGTGTGTCCCTATCATTTCTAGCAGATTATTGTCTTGTCTCTGTGTGCAGGCAGGATGAACAGAGTGCATTTATGAATGTAGGTTGAGAGGTTTGTCCATGTGAGTGCAGGGTGAGAGGAGGAAGTGCAGGGTGAGTGGTGTGACTCCAGGGCGAGTGCTGGGCTTGATTGTGTGGTGTGAGTGCAGGGTGAGTACTATGCCCATGTGAGTGAAGGGTGAGCTGGGTGAGTGACTGGAGTGCCTATGTGAATGCAAAGTGAGTGATGTGACACTGAGTAGGGCGAGAGGACGGGCTGCAGGGTGAGAGATATGACATATGAGTTTGGTTGCGGGTGAAAGTGCAGAGTGAGAAGAATGAATGCATGGTGAGTGAGGTGCTTGTTTGAGTGAGATTGCAGAGTGAGCTGCGAGAGTGACATGTTAGTGAAGTGTCACATGAGTGCAGGGTGAGTAGTGTGCTCGTGTAAATGCAGGGTGAAAAGCGTGACTGCATGGTGACTGGTGTGAGTGCAGAGCAATCCTTGTGAGAGCAGGGTGAGCGGTGTGCTCATTTGACCGCAGGGTAAGTGGAGGGAGAACGGCACGAGTTCATGGAAAAGGAACATGAGTGCTGTGCGCTCGTGTGAGCGCAGGGTAAAAGGAGGACGAACGGTGTGAGTGCAGGGGAACAGCATTAATGCTGTGTGATTGCTGCTAGCTAGGTTGAGTGGTGAAAGTGACAAGTGATTGGAGTGTCATGTGCATGCAGGGTGAGCGGTGTGCTCAAGTGAGTGCAGGGTAGGAGATGGGTGAATGGTGTGAGTGCATGGTGAGCAGTGTGATCGCTGTGAGTCCACGGTGAGCATGAAAGTGGAGGGTGAGCAGTGAGAATGAGGAGTTTGTTGTCGTAAGGTTTCAGTTATAAGCTAAACTATTGCTATTATTACATCAATCCGGGATGGAAGGTGGAAAAAATAAATAATGTGCTGATCCTGCAACAAACTTTCAGACTCTTAATTTGTGTTGCCAGCTGATCGGATTTCTACCTGCATCACTGGTATTTTGATGTACCAACCAGTACAAAAATAAGCAAAACCACTTAAAGCCGTTTTTTTTAGCACTTATCTGTTCATACTTCAAACAACAAATATAAATAGAAAGCACTTTTAAATGTGTTCTAGGGCTGAATTAAAGATCCATGGCTAATAATCAAAGTAAACAAAGACAGGAAAGTCATGTTACTAATGAATACATGCCATTATATGTACAACCCTATTTAGTGTGAAGGCCTGGCCTTTGCAGACTCTTTAAACAACAAATGGCCGGTAGTTTTCTTTTGAAAAGACTCCATCCCTACTCGTGAGATGCCTTTTCACTAAATGCATTCTCCCACTGTGGTAGTAAAACTAAAATACAAATGTAAGGAATAGGCAGAGTGGGGACCCAGGGGATACTGGATCGAGTGAAAAAAACAAAGCCTCGTTAACCAGTTCACAATGGGCTTTCAAAGACCTGTGAAAAACTCAGTTGTGGCTGAGATAAGACTACAGACACTGCCCAGCTCATGCCACCGCAGCTCAAGCTGCACCTGCCCAGGCTGAGACACATGACAGGGGGGATCAGGAGGGCTACGGCCCTTCTAGCCCTAAGGGTGTTGCGTACCTGAATCTGGCCCAGTGATGTGCTTGTTCACAGATTTTTATATTACTTTCCTGCATTAAGACTGGCCTAAAATCATGTGATGACGAAAGAGGCCATGATGAACAAGCGCTTAAAGATATTCAAATACTCATTCAACGACTAATCTGAGAGCCGGGAGTGAATAACTTAGCGAGCCCATCCGTCATGTTTTAAAGTATTTGCACAAAATAACATGTTATTATTATTTATTTTTTAAAGAGAAATCATGCTTCTCTTTAGAATTGAAATCAGTTATAAGTTTTAAGGTTTTTACGCTGCTCAGGAGAGTATGAATCGTTGCAGGGCAGTGAGGTTTCAGAAGGGTGCTGGGAACGCACTTATGGAAGATTTTAACTAGAGCTTGATAGAAGGTACTTTCTGAAGAATCCAGTCTGTACATAAGTGAGTCATGAATGTGTTGGAGATCAATTGGCAGTGTCCATGAAGAGAAGCACCTGCCAGCAGACATAGAACATCCTTGGACTGCTGAGCCCTTGGGTTGGTTAAAGGCAGACTGGAAGTCCCAAAATGCATCATGAGGTTGACTAATCAACCAGAACTTCCCGACAGTATCACAAATGACATGGGATCAGTTGGTAGGTAGTAGCCTCCTTGGCATCTCTGTTTGATGAGCTGTGCTTACATAGAAGAAAAGATGTTCAATATAACAGGTCCAAGAACAGTATCTTGGGGGTGACTCCACCGCGATGAACAGGGATGATCATAGGATCCTAAAATAAATACAAGAGTCCGATAGAGTCCCATTTAAAAACATATGATTGGTCCCTTCTCGGATCACTGAAAAGCAGAGACCTGCCACAGCAATAGAAAAATATTTGCAGTGTGTCAAATTGGGGTGCCCTACAAAGTTCACCCCTTGATGTCACTATTTCAGTTGTTAAAGCTAGGGATGGGACCTCAACCCCTCAGGGGCCACACACAGCTAATTTAAGTAATCAAACCTAGAACACTAGAAAATTCAATTTTCAGTGACAACTGATTGCCAAATGTATGGGCCACAGGGGCGTAGCTAAGGCGATGCACAAGATGGCTACCTGAATGTGAGGTTCCGCTCCTCACTGGGACCGCCTTCGGCATTTTTGCGGTCTGCGCCGCATTTAATTATGAAGCCTGATGTAGTTTCCTTCAGCAACAGCCAGGGACCTGTGGGCACTTCATCCGATGCAGTATGTTGCTTTTTTCTCTTCAAATGTGTGGATGGCGCAGTTCTGAAAGTTGTGGCTGCCATTTTGAATTTCACTGCATCGGGAGAAGCATTTTAAGCACGTCTCTGGCAGAAGTGTGCTCAATGACATGAAACTTCTTCAGAGAGTTTAGCCTACCAGTTCTTGGCTACCTTCACTATTCATCTCACCTATTTTCTTACTGTAATCACCAGTTTAATCCTTTTACCACAGTAACATATCCATGAAATAATTACCTGGGCAGCAAGGTCATTCTTCCATCTTATCCAGGCTTCGAAGTAAGAAGTCATCAGGCTTCTGGTGACACCTTGCCTGCATGGAAGTTAGCCTCTTTCTTCGCAAAAGAGTGGATGGCACAGCTTGGAATATTGTGGCTGCCATTTTGTGATTTACAGTGCTGAGGGAATTAACGACGAGTTTATGTGGCAACAAATTACATTGACTCTCCCCTAGTGAGTTTTTTTTCTTTTTTCATGCTCTAATTCTTGGCTGCCCTTTTTAACTGCCAGTGCTACTCTTGTTTTTTCTCATTGTTTGGTATTTTAACTCTCTTCTAATGCCTCTCACAATATATTCCCACTGAAAGAATTACTTGAGTGGAAAGGGCATTTTTTGTACTGTGTTCGGTCTCGCTCGTTGGTCCCATAATAAGATGACTTTTGGCTTTTGATGATACTTTTCTTGGCACAAAATGGTCTTTTTCTCCACAAACAAGTGGATGGAGCCACTCGGTCTGTCACGGCCGCCATTTTGATAATTATTTTGTTGAGGGTATTACTTGCAAGCTCCTTTGGTGGCAGTGTACAAAGTCTACAATTTGCAATGTACGTGCCTCATATTTCAATGACATAATACCTGGAGTAGCTAGGTCATTTAAATATTGTATCTATCCAGTCTTAGTGGCATAGCTCTTCCCAACACTATTAGAGCTTCTGACTCACATATCCACTCCGAGTGCTTATTTCTTTTTTGATGGGCAGAATTAAGAAACTCACATATTCCAACAATACACTCTTTTAAAATATTGGACTTAGGCCTGTCCTCTGGAGAACCTTTCATGGAGAGTACAGTTTCGTCTTTTGACAAGGCACATTTGCTTATTTTCGCTCCATTCCTACAACCGCTACTACTTTGAAGACACACAACCTCTGCTGCTAATAAAAGACTCAAACATGACCCCTTCCCCAGACAAGATCTCTACTTCTATTTCTTTACAAACTATTCAAGATGAGATTAGAGCCCTAAGACCATTTATTGAGGAAACAAATATACAGATTCAAACCCTTGTGGAGCAACGGGTCAGTGATCCTCATGTTGAAAAAAAGCGGAAGACCTCAAGAACAGAAACCGATGAAATAACTTATGTTTATATGGTCTTCCTGAATGTATTGAAGGAGGAGATCATGTGAACTTCTTTACCTCATTTCTACCAAAGCTCCTTGAGTTGTCTTCTCCACGACCTTAAAAATCCAGTGCGCACGCACAGATTGGGTCCTCTCTTATCCTCCTCATCAGCTCATGTTTCATGGTGTGATTATTTTTTTCTGGAGTTTATGGATCGTTTGAAAGTTCCGACAAATCTCAGAAACATCTTATGTGGTCTGGTGCGAAGATGTTTATCTTACAGGATGCGTCCTCAGCTACAAGCTAACAAGAGGAAAGACTTTCTTAATCTTCACCTGGTGTTGTGGGCTATGGGCACTCGCTATGGCTTATTTCATCCCTGCATCTTCAAAGTCACATACCAGAATAAGATTACTTCGTATGAGGATCCAGCTAAGCTCAAAAACTTTATTAATTCCCATTCAACTGACTATCACGTGTACTTCTTGTTGAGACTTCAAGCAATGTTTTAATGCATTCCTAACTTATATTGTTTTTCCACAGGTTGTCATTTTTCGGTTGTTCATTTTTTCTTTGTTCACTCTCTTCTTTATTTACCTTCTTTAGTAGGCAATCAAGATTTCTTCCGTCTTGATTCCCATCTTCCTATGTAACATACCGGTATGGTACATTGTCCCCAAGTGGTCGAGCCTTCTTCATCTGTACGTCACCACCCCATTATTCCTCTTGTTCTTCAACAAAGTTATGTGCTCTTTGTCAGTTTCTGACATGTACTGTCCCGTATTGTTCTATTTTCTAATGTTTCTTCATTTCTTTCTCTTCTCTGTTCTATCTTCTTCATTTACCTCTTTTGTTTTTTACCCATTCTCCTTCTATCCCTCTTCCTTCTTTATATTTTATATCTTTTTAATTTTTATTCTAGACCGAATAGTTTTATATATATTAATTCACATTCTTTTTCTATATCCCCTTACTGCATCATTTTGGGAGAAAGTCTGGTCACAACTTATAAACATTTTTCATATACACTGTTATGTCTCCAATTTTGCTTTTTCTAGGAAGTTTATATGAATTTGATGCATCAACTGTTCATAAGAACATTCGGTTTGACCTTATGTTAGCTTTTCAACAAGTTACAATTAATTGGAAACGCTCCTCTAATATCGCATTTAAAGCATGATGGTATAATGTGTGTCATTATCATACAATAGATATAGTTTTTGCCTCCTCTTGTGTGCCACAATTAAATAGAGAATTATATTGGTTACCATTAACAAACTTTTTAGACAAAGTAGCTATGCATAATAATAATTCTATGCTTTCTGAAAAAATTGAAACCACCGTAAACCTTTACTTTTTCTGCAAATTCTTAACTCTATTCTATTTTCAAATCTCTTTTTTCTTACCATCCATTTCTTTTAAAAATGTATTCTCCATATTATTCTTTAATACTGTTATAGCTCTTTAATTACTGATTCCCCTTTACCCCCTTTTTCTTCCCTTCTTTCCTGATAAATTTTGCAAAATATAAACAGCTTTAGTACCCCATATTTGGTTTTACTATTATTGTTGACTTAATTATACATTTTGCTGTTGTCATATTTTCTGGTATATACCTATATTCTAAATAAAGCTTATTAAACACAAATCATGTATGGTCCAAAACTATATATTTTGGAAAGACTGAACTAAAAATAAAATGAAAACACAGTACATCTAAAATGCACAAAAGAGATCACAAGTACATTGAATAATAAAAAGACAAAAATGCTACAAAGCTCTTTTGACCACTGATTTTTAAACTAACATTCTCTCTAAATGTGAACCTCATTTCAGAAGAAGCAAAGAGTGCAAACACGAGGCCACACTGGTTTACAAACGGTCCAATATCGCCAATACAATGTATCAAAGAATCGTGCACTGTCCTCTTCTCCTCATTTATAACAAGTTGCCAGCACTTCTTTCACACTCAAATGTACTGACTTTGTAGTCAAACTGAAAGAACTTCGAGTGTACACAAATACTTTACCAGAACTCTGGAACCTATTAGAGCAATACTGTATTGTTGGAAGCCCAAAAGAAACTATTTAATATGTAAAGCCAGGAGTGTCTAGGAGGATGGAGCATATTTTCAAAGAAAGCAGAAGACATCTTTTATTACCTGTGAAAGGTAAGAACACTTAAGGCATTTGTGATGATCGAAAGATTCTACTGACTAGCCATGGCAAAGCCGATAGGTCTCGCCTTTGGAACTTACTGGCCTTGCCAATGGTTTTAAGCTTTGCTGTACAGCATGCCCAGTGTTATCAGCGTGGTTAAAAACGAAGGGAAAAAAATGAGATAAGACGTGATGATTGCATCATTTTGAAGACTTGCGGACCACGCATGTGGCACATTTTGTTTTACGGGCATACACCATGGAGGGCGGGGCTGGAGGGTGGGGCTACATGGGGAGCCGGGGTGCTGGGGAGCAACAAAAAGGGAAAGGTGTGGGGTAGGAGAGTTGGGGTATGGGGTATGGGAAGAACATGGGGGTGCAGAAGCAACATAGAGGCAGGGATAGCGAGGATAACAATATGTGAGAGTGGAGGGCATGGGTAAGTGGAAGCAACACGTATGGCAGGGTGGGGAGGAGAAGCAGTAGGCAAGAGAAGGGATGCACAGGTGAAGCAAGGAACGTGGAGGGTGGGAAGGAGAAGCAATGGTAGAGAGGTTGTGGTTGGTGGGGAAGCAAGACAGAGGGTGGGGGCAGGTAAGAGAATCAATGGGCAGGCTTGAAGAAGTAAACGTGCATAAAACAAAGGCGGCACAAGTAGACGAGGGTGAAACAAATATGAGGGGTGAAGGGGAGAGAAGCACAAGGGCAACAGACAGAAGCATGGAGCTGGAGAGGAATACATGCGAGAGACGGCTGGCAAACACTTGCACTACTATGGAGTGATTAACCGAAAAGAATACAGCGGTGCTTGAAAAGCAAGTTGGGAAGCATAGAAGCCGACCAATCAAAAGATATGGTCAAGAGGCGATGCTTAATAGGACAGACAAACAGAGTCAAGCTGGAACACAAATATAGTGCAAGCACATGAGTGACAGGAAAGCCAACCAATGGCAACCTATGGGCGGCCTTCCGAGCCGCTGTATGTTCTTGATAAGCCAACAACATGCCTCGCAACAGACAGTGCATGGACTGTCTAGTAGGCTTGTCCAAAAAAATGACCGCAGAGTGGTGGCTATAATGAATAAATGGACTGGCTATTACAAAAATGGAGACCAAAGTTAGCAGCACAGAAAACATTCAGAGCAACTAGAGAATTACCTGTCAAATATAGGGCCAAGAGCAGTGATCCTGTCCTATTGCTTAAATAGCATGCATGTTTGGAAATGTATAAACAAATAAATATGTTGCCTTCTGCTATCACTTTAGAATTACAAATCTACTCCTCAAGCAAAACACAATCTGAGAAACTGTGAATTTGACCATTTGAAGGACTCTATATTTACTCCACTTCGCCTCAAAGAAAACTGTGCTATAGACCCTTGTGCTTCCTGTGAATCAATTGATCACATTTTAGACTATGTCCAAAAAATATAAGCTATATTAGAACATTGGAATGTGGAGCACTCCTTTGAATACAATGGAATGCTCCGTGCTTCTACGGGCCAATAAAAGCCCGCAGAGCAACATTCCAATGTTGTTTGAAAAAAGGCCTCTCGGAGCCCTAAGGGATCTCAATCCCCTCGGGCTATGAGAGGCCTTTGTTTAATTTGTTAGAACATTCTTCCCTTTAGTGGCAGAATGTTCCAATAGCCTTATAGCCCTTCATAGCTGGGCTATACCGGCCATTAAAGTCCCGCTCCCTTGTTAAAGGCCCTCGCCTTCGACTCTGGCCTTTAACGCTGGAGCGGGCCTTTAATGGCCGGTATAGCCCGCTACGGCGGGCTATAAGGCTATATTATAGGGTACTCTGCATGCGTTAAACAAATCTACATTCTTAGTCACGAATGGCATCTAGCATCGAGATGTAATTTAGTCTGAAATAAATCAATTTGTAAACAAGCAAGCCAAAAGGGCAAATATAAAGCACTGTAAAGAAGTAAGAGTAAAACAGATGCCAAAGTATGAGAAAACAAATGCGTAGAAATAATGTCAAACACAAAAGATTAAAAGGTATTTAAAGAGGTGAAAGCATAAGATATCAACAGCAATCGATAGGAATAAATAACACAACAGGTCACGGAAAAAGGGAAACTGTGCTAATGTGCTAAAGTATATACAAAAAGTGACAGCAAAAAATAAGAAATACTTTCAAAGGCATTCACAGGATGCAGGAAATCAGCACAGGGCCAGCGCTAAACGTCTGTTTGAATAAATGTGGTAATGACAAAACAGCAGGGAGTTAGATACAAACATGTGAGGTTAAGTGTGTGTCTGTCATGCAATCCTGCTTTTACTCATGGCCTTTGGGTACTGAGTCAACCATTCATCCCATACATCAGACAACTCAAGATTGCAGGTAGAAAAGGAAGATCCCAGTAAGTGTTGATTCTCCCTCACCAAAAATGGTTCACTTTTTACAGTATTGGCTCAAGAACTAATAATGAAATATAAAAAAAGATAACGTATTTTTGTCCACTCCAAAGCTAATATTTTTAATGATTTTACCCTAATCATCATTAGTGTCTTCATTTCAGATCTGGCATAGCACATCACACCTTATAGTAAACTTGAAAACCTCACAATGCACATTAAAACCGTCACAATACGAGGTTTTGAGACAACTACCTGAGGCAGAACATATTAGAAGCAAGGGTATGGAAGTTCCTGGAGAAGAGTGTGATCATCTTGAGTTGCCTGATTCTTTGAGTGTTCGTGAAACATTCTATCAAGTTATCCAACCCACAATACGTCTATGTATATACTACCATCCCAGTCTCACTTCAACACGAAAAGCCCTCTCTATGGTATTAAAACTGGCCACTTAATTTAAATCTGTAAGGTTAAAAGATGTCAGCCGGGGTTATACCTGGACTATTAGTCCCCTCTACCCCTGTGTACTGTGTTCATCAACATGTTTTGGCCTCCTAACCACCCTCAAGGTCTTAGGCCTTCATCAGGATGAAGATCCCCCTTTTTTTTTATACCCTACTTAACCCCCTATTGCCTCTTTTTTAAAAATGCGGATAGGGAATCACATTATGGCCATACTTTCCACTATCTGAAACCTTCTCAAGAACTACCTTTCGGCCACTCGCTGCTATCCGATGTGACTACAGGGCGAAGCTCCCACTCCTACCCTGGTTTTGGAATGACTTTGGTGAAACTCCAGCTGACATCTTTTAACCCTACAAAGAGGGGCCCGGAATAAAATTAGGTGGGCACTCTCTTATGCAGTTTTAAACCTTTTTTGTGTTTGGAGCATCCCAGTTGGCACAGGGCTATTTTATGCCATAAAAAATAATTTTTGGACTCCACTCTGAGCATTGGTCTGCACCAGAGTGTCATGGCATGCCCTATGATGGAGCATGACACCATCTAGATTGTGAGGGCAGTTTTACTACCAGAGAGGGGTTCTCATGTTGAAGTGAGGCTGTTATGATTTTCCTCTTCCTTTTCTTTGGTGCGAGTTACAAGAGTATTTAGGGAGGACAAAAGGAAGAGAGGCACCTCTCGCCCCTCTGTAAGTGTGTGCATATACTACCATTCTACCGTAAAATAACTCTGATCCTTGATACCTTTCTTCGACACAAACATACATTTCATAAGATATCATCGGCATCAATTCATCTTTGATGTTCAAAAACAACCACTAGTCCAAAACTGAAGCACAATTTGGTGTGCCCAGAAGCATATGCGGGATTGACTTCACCACTGTGGCACATGTGATGTTCATTCAACGTGATTTTTTTTTTTAATACTCTACTTTCAACACCCGAGCCGTGTCGCCATGCTAGACAATGTCAATTTGCAGTTTAATTTATGTATAAGCACAAGAAGAGAAATGCGTAAATATTTCGCAATGTCGAAGGGGGCTGACTGTGAATTAGAGATACACGGAGAGAGCGGGATTCGACTAGGATGCCGTATAATGATTCCACAGTCTTTGGTTGATCTAACTTAGCTGAGAGGCGGGTGGGTTGTCAATAGTTGGGTCTGGCATTAAAATCAGTGTAAAGAAGAAGTGTTTCAGCACCGCCTTCTAGGATAGATTGATGTTCTTGTTGTACATGGTAAAAACAGAAGAGAATGAAGGCTGGGGTGGGACCCATGGGAACATTTTAAAGGCTCCAGGAATTATGTAGAATGCTCGACTACTGTTAGTAGAACTGCAGTTGTGATTTTCATTTGTCCCCTGACGGAAAACGACCTTTACAACGCGGTCAAAACACCGCAATACATTTACTTTGCTGTCATTACAACGCAAGTCGTTACAACGACTTGCGCTAGATGGCGCTCTAGACTAAGGAATAGTGTGATTTACTATTCCAACACCTTCCCTACTGTTACGTAGGCTGGAGTTGGAATAGTAAATCATACTATTCCTAAGTCCAGCGCCCTCCAGCGCAAGTCGTTGTAACGACTTGCGTTGTAAAAACTGCGATGTAATGTACCGCGATCTAAATGATCGCGTTGTATCGTCATACATTCGTCCCCTGATATACTATGGTTTTTTGTGATCTCTCCACATCTTCTCAGGGACATCATACTATGGTTTTTTGTGATCTCTCCATATCTTCTCAGGGACATCATACTATGTTTTTTTTGTGATCTCTCCATATCTTCTCAGGAAGGCAGGAAGGCAGAGAAGGAGGCCGGCGGATATTTTTGGGTAATGCCAGCTGGTCTCCTGGGTGCCAGATGCCGCCCGGCGTGCCAGTGGTAGATGAATTGGTTGGCAAGCAATTCACGTTTATCCGCAGTTCTGGAAATCATTTCATAAAAATTATTCCTTCTAGCAATGCATCTCCAGGTCTCTTATGGGATTTCGTGGCAGCTTTGATTAGTGCAATAATAAAGCAGCATTAGAAACTGCCTGCCCAGGACATGAAATAACACGCTGGTTATTCACTGCAGATGTACAGCGAACTCTCCCATATGGCAACAGGGCCTACTCAACCTTTAGATAAATTAAACTGTGGAGCATCAACAGACATTGAAATGAAATGAAATGAAATGAAACAGACATTTGTATAGCGCATGGCTACCCGAAGGCATCCCAGCGCTAGAAGCAGCTAACAAAAGAGAACAGCCAGACTAAGGAAATAGCCAAGTCTTTAAAAGTTTACGAAAGGCAAGATGGTTGGGTTCCTTATGAAGATACGAAGGAAGGGTATTCCACAGCTTGGCGGCGTTAAATGCAAAACGCCGGCCTCCACTACGGGCTTTCTTGATCTTGGGTACAGTGACAAGATTCATGTCATCTGAACGGAGGCATCTTTTTGCCCGATAGGGCTGAATGATGGAGTCATTAATGGCGGGGCCCTTTCCTGCTAAGGACTTGTGAATAATACACATCGCTTTGAATTCGACTCTCTCCCTAATTGGAAGCCAATGAAGAGAGTTCAATGCGGATTTTGCTGACTGGAATTTAGGGATACCCAGAATTATTCTGGCTGCCCAGTTTTGGATGGTCTGGAGTTTGAATAGGGTCGAAGTGGGAGCACCCAAGTAGATGGCGTTCCCATAGTCCAGACGAGACAAGATCAACGCCTGAACCATGGTTTGTTTTTGCTTGGAATGGAAGGAGAGGAAGAATCTTTCGCAACAGTTTCAGGATACCGTAGCACGCAGCTGCTAAGTTGCGGGCCTGTGTCCTGAAGGTGAAATCATGGTCCAACCAAATACCCAGACTTTTTAGCTGAGTCTTGGGAGCGGGAACAGGACCTAGGGAGATCGGCCATATTAGGTTGAGATCGAGAGGAGACCGATTTCCTAAAATCATCAACTCACTTTTGTCCCCATTCAGTTTCAGAAAGGAGTCGTTCATCCATTTGGCTGTTTCCTCCAGACAACAACGAAGGTTGGATAAGGAGTTGTTGGCTCTATTGAGCCCCATCACCAGTTGTGTGTCGTCAGCATAGGTCACTATGTGTACGCCAAAAGGTGACACTGATTCTGCTAACGAACACAAGTAGGCGTTAAACAAGGTGGGGCTCAAGGATGAGCCTTGAGGGACTCCACAACACAAGGGCAGCTGTTGCTTATGTTATTGTGGGATGGGCAATAATGCCATTAGTCGACAGTGGGCTCAGGTGTTAGTCTATGCTAATGTGATGAACACAACATTGGGAATTGTTGTTCACAATGCCTTGCATATGGGCAAGATGGACACCTTACCACCTCCTTCACCTGGGGTCCGATCTTTACTGTGGATGGGGGTGGAGTAGTGGAAAGGAAAGAATCTCTGAGTACTGTGCAGTTGAGAAGCTTTTGGGCGGGTTGAGTTTGGAGAAAGGTGCTTTCATAGCTAGCACATACAGGTGTTACAGTGCCCAAAGACTGTGCCGGCATTATAGAATGCTTGGTTTGCCTACCTTCCATGAATAGATTTTTGATTTTAATAAAAGGACAATGGGCAGAACCAGTGGAATTGTGAAATCCTGGGGCTTCAGCGTTTACCGCATAATTATGAATTTACATAATTTGCTGTGTAACTAGCAAACTTCAAAAAAATGTTATTCTTAGCTCAAATGGATCAACAAAACATGCTTCATAATTTGCATTTTGTGCCTAATAATTTAGATAACCCTGCCACATAAAATGATACTGTTTTGCCACATAATTCCAGTGGCCCTGACAGGTCACTGAGAAATATGGGTTTTTATATTACTGTATTTCATGAAATAAAAGTATTTTAAATACACACATATATATATACACACACAAATAGCACATGGCACTTTGTGTATCTTTGTATATGGTTTATAGTATACCATGGCTTTTTTTCGTTTGTTTTCTCAAAGGGTATTTAATCAGAACTATGATACAAGAGCTTAAACAGTTGTGGTAAGTTAAATTCACATCGAAAAGACCACATGCCTGTCAGGAGAGTTGCTTTCCTGTGAAAAGTAATTGTTAGATGTAATCTATGAGGCAATAAACATTGTTTTTCTCATGTCAGCCTAGCTGTACTGTGCTAAAAATATTGAATTTGGCCATTACATTTTAGCAACACGTTTGAATATGAGTTTATTAGCACAGGTGCTGTGGATAAGGTGTTATTGGGCGACATTCATTTTAAGTGTCATATCATAAATAAGCAAATAAATAAACATTACATACGTGGGTGCTTCTATCGCATATTATGCATTGTCTTAAGAAGAAAAATGCTCACAGGAGACCATTAAATAAATATTTAACTATTCCACCCGAAATTCGAATTTCGTCATCTAATGATAGCCCCCAAACCACTTTGCAGAGCCTTACATTATCAGGGCACTGGGTTAATGCAACAAAGTTATCTAAATTATGCATCAAAAGGGAAGATTATGCGGCACACTCTTTGGCATTTATTCATTAATTTGAGATAGAAACATTTTTTTGTGTACTCTTCATAATATTTAAATTATGAGCCACATTTAGTGGCAAACGCTTCAATTCCATGTTTTGGGGGTAAAAGCTTAAGCCAAAGAAATGCATAAATCCAGTGGCTCGCATCATTGTCCATTGTGTCATTAACAGTTTATTCATTAAAGATAATCCTAAACATTCTAATTCGAATCAGTGTCCATTGTGTCATTAACAGTTTATTCAATAAAGATAATCCTAAACATTCTAATTCGAATCAGTGTCCATTGTGTCATTAACAGTTTATTCAATAAAGATAATCCTAAACATTCTAATTCGAATCAGTGTCCATTGTTAGCTGCACATAGAAGAAAACAGCTTCCACAAGCTAAAAATCACCACGGTAAACATGTGGAATAAAAGAATACATAATAGGCAAAGTGCAGTATAGTCCTATTTTGTCAACTCAGGGTCCTTGTGGCATTGACAAACCATTCAGGCTTTGGCCGTGTGATTTATGATGTCACCAGAATTCCTACTCCTAAAAAGGCACAAAAATACGAAAAATTTGGATATAATGCCCATACTGTTTCAAGGCTGTGACATAAAAGATATTAGATTACCAATTGTCTGACCGTGCCATTAGAATATATTGCAAGCATATGGGAAACATTATGACCCCACTGATGTTTGACTACCCATCATAGCTCTGTTTATTTAAGCTTCACATAGAGAATAACCATCCCAGTGATGTTGCCCATGGAGTCTCTGGGGTTTGATAAGAGGTGGGAGTAGATTCATGGTCAAAGATAGTCAGCTGTTCTGCTGCATTTTGCGAATCCTTGGAAAGAACATATCCACCACTCAAATTACTTTCATATTTTCACTATATTCATTCACCACTAATCCTTTCTGGGTTCCGTAGTAGCGTGCTACTCGCCGAAAAGGCGCTTTGGCGCCTCGTCAGGGGTAGTAAGCGCTATATAAATGCAATTACAATACAATACAATTGGGGTAGGAGGCAACCACCCAAAGAAACTCTTTTTCAAACGAGAAAGAAGGTGCCAGATTAGAGAACGTCATTTCATATTTCTGTAAAACATATTCCGTTGGTTTACTTTTCTGGCCTAGAACTCCATCCCCTCAACTTCTGACCAGACTGTGTTTTGTGATGCTCCAAATATTACCTTCTTTGACCGGAGCCCCCCGTAGAATCTTGAGAAATGAATAATGGATGCGGACAAGTGGATGTGGTCGCCAAAAGGCCATGGCGCCTCTACATAGCCGACTCACTTCCGGAATCTTCCAGGGACCACAAAGCAGGAGTCACTTTTCATGTAACCACTTTGGCTATCGACTTTGTAAGTGAGTATATTTGAACAGCATCCTGTGGGAATGGCGACTGAAATGAACACTCACTTGCCCTGCACCTTATGTAGGCAGTAACAGCAGATAATCCATGCATGTTTCATGATAGGCAGAAAAGTCAGCATTTTTGCAAATAGTGTTGCCTTTTACTACTCACATTCATGCATTGAAAAAAAACCACAATCACGACGTTGTGCTAAACCATCTGCAAAATTTAGAGAGGGTCCCTTGACATTTCCTTTGGCTGGGACGTGGAGACGCCGCCCCAGTCAGCACAGGGGCCAATGTTACACCTCTGTTTCTAGGTGGAGTGAATGTGGAATTCGATTGTCAAAGTGGTGCCAACTTCCCCAAGAGGAAAGGGAAGCCATGATCTGCAGGAGAGGTATCAGAACATATTTTGAAAAATGTAAGCAGGGCGAATGTGCCAGCCAGGCTCCGCCCTACTTGTGCACCAACCGTCTTCCATACATCCATGCTTCTTTCCATTTACAGTTACTGAACCAACAAAATGAGGTAAGGTGAGAGTGGGTTTTCACTCAGAGGTCGTGGCACTTCCTGTGTGGAGATCACATTGGGATGAAGAAATATGTATACCTAATGTTAGCTGTACACAGCTGGTTAGCAATCTGAGGAGGTGAAAGTCAAATGTAACATTTCGAAAGATGTCCGTGTCCATTTCCACTTAAAAACAAGCATTGACAAAGTCAATAGATCTTGCCTTTGATATCTATTATTTTTTTTCAATTGCTTTCGGCAGTGCAGTAACAGCCCCAGAACATATGCAGCATAAAAAAAAATGAAAATTTAAAAAAATGCTTGTTAGTGGCAGCAACATTCTACAGACTCGTGCATGCCTCAGAACCCATGGTTTTGCAACCAGGCAGCTTTCACTGTATGGAAGGCTTGACCAAAAATGTGTAAAGTCCTAGGCACCGATACTCAAAGGTGATAACAGTGATCACCACCAATCTCAGCATTTCAATGCCTTTACCAGGAGCTCAAGCCCCAGCTGCCCTATCATGTGCAGTAGGGTGGAACAATGGATCTACAGTACTGTACCGGGAGTTTATGCTGTATAGTCGTCCCCAAGCACCCCTCTGGCTTTGGGAAGCAGATGTAGGCCTCCAGTCATACAAGGAGAAGTTTTACAGCACACCTTCCCCTACCCTGTAAAGCACTGGGAGAGGGAGAGAGGGGGAGGTGGGTGGGGAGGGGGAGGTGGAGGCAGAGGGGGAGGGAGGAGGAGGGGGAGAGGGAAAGGGAGGGGGAGGCAGAGGGGGAGGGAGGAGGAGAGGGAGGGGGAGAGGGTGAGAGAGAGGGAGAGGTGTAGTGTAATTCCTATTTCCCTAATAGGCTCTCCGCATTGGATTAATATACCCTATAGGTTTGACATAGGACTGAGGTCGGTATGTCCCTAACGAGTATATTAAACTTAATTACTTTGTGCCAGCTAACTCAGAGGCCACTAGAAACTCCTTGTAAACAAGAAGGGAATAGTTTCTGGCAACCGCATAAACATGACAACTTTGTTTCCCTTTAGAATCGGAACACTTCTCAGAATCGTGGAAACAATAGATAACAGTTTCACTCAGCTATTCGTGCATGCTTAGTTTCCTCAGAGTTACACAGAAAGAATAGACGGGCGTTTCAATAAAAAGGTTTTATTGAACAGTCATGTTTCTCGTGTAAGAGATATGAGCTGTTATGATCACAAGACAGTATGCAAGATATATAATGTACACCGTAAGCAGTAGAAATAAATAATACACGCTAGCATTATCTTTTAGCATATATTCACGTACATAAATAACATGAGCTAAAAATGCTTCTCTAAGCTAGTTCTACCCCAATGTACCTAACCTAGTCTAGGTGTAGGGAAAGGTAATAAGCAGGTGAAGTATTCTCTAGTATGGTATACTAAGAGTATGTTAAGTCTAGTATGCCAAGAGTCCCTCTAGGTTCTAGTCAGCTCCATACCTTGAGAATGAGAGAGGTGGGAATCTCCTGCCGGATCTCAAACTCTAACACCCCGCGAAGAGAGTCAGAACACTGGAAGCTGGATTCTTCTGCGAGCAGGAATGACAGCGTCTTTTCAGTGCGTCAGGCCGGGATACGGGCTCCTCTAAAGACGAGGTCTCCTCTAACTTGCTTGGGCAAGGGAAGGTATATTTATACCTGGTAGGTGCCTTGGAATGTTAGCATTGACGTGAAGTCGGACAGAGCAAGACGTCAGGAATGAACCCTTAAGGTATAGCGGATCATGCATAATAGATGAGTTCTTGGAGAAATCAATAATCCTGTGCTAGGGGAACTCCCAAAAGCTTAAGGGTCTGGTTTCTAAGAACTCGTTGTGACGTTAGGGTGGATGGATGTCGGTGACCATGCCTGTATTTGGAGTGCACGGCTAATGCCTAAATAAGGACTGGGATTCTATGCCTATATAAGGGCAATGCGAATTGTGCCTATATAAGGACATGTTTCAGGAAAACCTATATACGGACACCTAAAGCGGAATACAACAGAGGGAAAGGCAGAGGGAGAGGGAGGAGGGGGAGATGTAGGAGAGGGATGGGGAGAGGGTGAGGGATGGGGAGAGGGAAAGGGAGGGGGAGAGGGAGAGGGAGGAGGAGAGGGAGAGGGAGGAGGAGAGGGATAGGGAAAGGGAGGGGGAGATGGTGAGGGAGGGGGAGGGGGAAAGGGAGAGGGAGAGGAAGGGGGAGAGGAAGGGGGAGAGGAAGGGGGAGAGGGAGAGGGAGGGGGAGAGGGAAAGGGAAAGGGAGGGGGAGAGGGAGGGGGAGCCAGAGATAGATATACTGGTTCGGGCCTCTGCAAACACTCTTGCCTACCAGGGTAACAGCCTGAAACCAAAGAAGCTCCGTTTTCCATGTAATGAGGTCAGTATTCAAAGGGTGGATTGTTCTGAATGTTTCGTGCAATGCCTGGCGCACCTGATATCAAGAGCCAATCAGTTCCTTGTGGGCAGCCTCCGGTCAATGCCAAATGTTCTCCTTGGTGAGGCCTAGCCAGATTTAGAACTCTCCAAGAAGGGAGCTTCATTTAGTCGGCTGCACACTAAGCTACCATAGAAGTTAACTGAGTCCCATTCTCAGTGGTCAGTGACCAGAGCTGTGCTGGATGACACTGTCCCTTCAAGTGTGAACTTCAGGTCTCTCACTTCCTTGCTCAAGCAGGTAGGCTGGAACATGATCTCTTGTCGGACAGCTCTGTGTTGGGTTTCTAGAGTGCAGTGAGAACTTTGTGAACTGCGGGGGAAGATTCAATTAGATGAAGCAAGTGCAGGAAAATGAAGTATCCCCAAAGGACCTCCAGAAGTCACAAAAGAGGTGCACATTACACCTAAAATTCAACTGGATACTTAATTACACCCCCCCCAACCAGGTTGCACTTATCTAAATTGTAATCTGCTTGCAACACCTATCCCTCCTGCATCTTCGTCTACCATACCATCACTGCTGGTCACCCTTCCACCGCACTGCATGCCGCACTTCGAGCTCTGGACTTGAAGTGCTCCATACTTGAGCAGCGCATATTATAAGCAATGACAGAGGTCGGGGAGTATTTGGAAGCTCGTAGCCCAATGAGTGGCACCCACTGTTTACTATCGGGATACTCCATATCCAGTTTTACTGGATGAACTAGGAACATGGGAGGATAATTTGTTGTTAAAACTAGATGATCTTTCCATGTTTGAAGGAGACAAAAAAAAAACAGGATCAAGATGCTTCAGCTCTAATATTATATAAAAGATGAGTGGAGAGGGCCTACCTAGATGACAGTTTTTACTTTAAGGATTACCTGGTTGTTTTTGGCTATTGAAATTCTTAAATTAATGCCCCCCTAACATAGTAAGGTAGACTGCACATGTTATGCTATAGGAGGCGAGGGGGCAGACGAGGCGCCAAAACTAGTAACAATTATATGAAGGCGGCAATGGTTTAAGGTGTTCTCAATATTTCCATAGACTTGGATCCTGTTGTGCTCTTACCGCCCAGACACCTTCCTAAAATGACTTATCTATTCTTCTTCTACATAGTCACCCTAGACAGGTATGTATATTCTAAACTTTTAAAGTCACTGCTGTTTTCTTTGAAGATAGTGGACCCTACTAGAAATCTCTTGGTCGACAAGGAACCTATTGGCTCCTTCCCAGACAGATCTACAGACACACTCCTCGAGAGACCTTAAAGGAACAGAAACAACAACTGACTCTTAGCAGGAGAAAACACTCCAGGTTGTAGCCCTCATGAGGTCAATGATAATTTATCTGTAGAAGAGGGAGCAGTCGAATGTTTGTGTATGAAATAAAGTTTGGTGCAGCCTGAGCTCATCTGCTATTCCATCATCAAGGAGTTCTAAAATGGAGGTTTTCAACATTATGAGCGGCTCAAATGTGAGATGTAAGTCTCGAAAAGCAATAGGCCTCACTTGAACGTAGTGAAGTTTTCCAAGGAAGGATGAGGCTCTTCAAAAAGTCATATTTATCAAAACCAACGAGGAGCAAGTGAGCTTGCTGCATTCCTGCGGCAAAGCCCCAGGGCCTCCATCTTGCTTCCATGATGTGCTTGTAGCGCTGCCCTGATGACAGTCTACGGGAGAACTGTCAAGTGCCAGAGTCGGCACCAGGGGCGTAGCTTCAGTGGGTGTGTTTTGGTGTTAAACCACCTAATAAATGTATTTTGTGATAAATAGTTGGTTACAGGTGCTTTCAGTCGGGTGAGGTGTCTGTCGGATTTCACCAGGAATTTTTACACACACAGGCAAAAACGCACACACACTCTCTCCCCCACTCTCGGTTTGGAAAGACCTAAAAAAATGTTGGTTATTTCACAAAATAATGTCCTTTCTCTCACTCAGTACCCCACTGATACTCATTCCTCTCACTTTCCACTGCCCCTTAAGCCCCTCTCATGCGCTCGGCTGGTCATATAATGTATTTTAACATTATGTGCCAGCGTGATTGTTGGGAAATCTGAAACTCCCCCCCCCCCCTCCCCATCTTACTGACCATGCTACGCCTCTGGTCGACACCTCCCATCTGGAATCTTCACCTCTGAAGAAGGTAAATGTGCATCACAGCAGCCCAGGGAGATGAAACAATACGCCCAAATTCAAGCAGTTTCATGCAGGAACAGGGCAGCTCTGAAAGATAGTTAAATCTGGTATCTTCCCCCACCACATTAATGTGTGTTATGGAACAAGCACATGATGGCGGGAAAACTTCTAAATAACGCCACTGTTGGAGTGACGCCAAAGCTCTGACATTTAAAGAACATAATTCTGATAAAACTTGAAAATGGGGTAATTATACAGCTCGATAAAGAACGAGTATATGGAAACCGCATATCACCCTCACCGCCCCCCCAGCCAGGTATGTCAATAGACTGCTGTGGACAGTTGTTTCTCTCCCAGGGAATTTGATAACTTTCCAAAAACAGATCTACTGGTCAGGGCACAATTTTCCTGGGGCATGGCTGACACAAATACACCGCAGTCTATAGAACTCACCGCTGTTTTGGAAGTTGAGCTTCAGCCAGTTTTTAACACAACTGCTCGAATGATTAAAGCTTAAATTTCGTGTCACTCTCATGCACTGATATGGCTTCTTGCAAAGTAAGATTCCCAATTCTAGATTTCCTTTCTGGATTACAGAGGTGTGAAGTAAGTGATGGAATTCTTGATAACCTTTCTGTTAGACCTGTAATCCTTAAGCTGGTCTACCCCCCAACCTTTTGCCTTCCTCCTTCATTTTTGTGCTGATCTCGTTTTTGCTGGCCTTGGTGCTCCATGCATGTTACCAGTGCTAAAGGGCTTGAGCTCTTTTCTCTAAACATGGTAACATTGGTTTCTACTCATTTAGCATATTTAGTAAAGTGGCACTACGTGGGCCCCGGGGCTTGTAAATTACATGCAACTAGAGGGACGGCAGCACTAATTGTGCGACCCACTTAACTAGCCCTTTAAACATGTCTCAGGCCTGCCATTGCAGAGCCTGCGTGTGCAGTTTTAAACTGTCAATATGACCTGCCAAAACCTTCCTTTTTAATACATATAGGATAACCCTAAGTTAGGCCCTGGGCAACCCGTAGGAAGGGTGAAAAGCATTTAAAAAGCAGGACATGTACTTTTAAGGTTTACATGTCCTGGTAGTGAAAAAATCAAATTTATTTTTCACTACTGCAAGGCCTATCTCTCCCATAGGATAGCATTAGTGTTGGCTTATTACATTTTATAAGTGTAAATTCCAAATGAGAGTTCACATTTGGGGTCTGTGGAATCAAAGTGTAACAATGTAACTTATGGTGAAGTCTGATTTCAGATTGCAATTCTGAAAATGCCACTTTTAGAAAGTTGCAATCCAGCTTGATTTTTAACAAACAAATTATGAGAGCCCTGATTAGTGGCCTCAAATATATGAATTATTGAAGTCAATTGCAAAAATCACGAGAGTATATCAAAAAGAACAAGCAAGTGGGAGTGTACTTTCTCTATACAAATTTATGTGAATAAATAATGTAGCAAAAGGGTACAAAACAGTTCACATAAACAAAGATGACAGATTGATAATCTTCACAATCTTATCTCATGATCACTTTTGCGAAAACCCATTTCTTTCACTTATTTACAAATGGAATCATCATCAAAAATACAATGATTAACTCCTATGTAACAATTTTAACGAAAATGGGTTACAAATGTCGACGTTTCGGTCTTATCTTGTGTAACATCTAGAACACCATCTTCTGGACAGAGAGTTCATATGTAGACTGAAGACCCTCGAGATAAAAACAATGTTACATAAGATAAGACCCAAACATCGACATTTGTAACCCATTTTCCTTAAAATTGGTGGGGTTGTCTAATTTAGAGATGCGCACAACAGTTGTAATTCAATATACATTAAAAATTACTAATACATGCCACCAAAGCCATTCTTACAGCTTTGGGGGCCTGAAATAGTTTAAATTGTCACACTTGTTGGAGTGTGGTGGTTAGTTGTTGTGTTGGCACTGTCACTGGCAGGGGCAATGGATGGTGTAAGCCGGATTGGCCTCAACGTAGGCGCTAGCATTTTTTTTTTTTACAAATGAAGCACTGCACGTCATCCTGACCAAGTCTAAACTCAGTTTTGTGCTAGAAGCACATTCACCAATGCTGCAATTACTTTTGGGACTTTCCATACTTTTGCTGAATATTAGCACTAAACTGTATATTTTTTACAATACATTTTCAGGAGCTGGTGTTTGAAGATCCCTTCTGAGGCGGGCCATACAGTTTGTGCTATTTTACTCTATTTGATTTTAGAATTTCCTTACTGCTCTGACATGCTCTTAGCATGTGCACACAAAACATAGGCTAGATAGGATGATAGATGGGTGAAGCTATGCATTTTTACAATGGTTCTCTCTGGAATGTGCTGTAACGAGTGATTACTACAAGTTTGTTCTCATTTCTGGTATCACTCATTCCTTCAACAAGATGGGTGAATACTTCTCCTTTTTCGTGAAACTCCAAGCACTAATCTTCTCAATGTAGGACTGGGACTTGTCATCTGTATCAAGTGTTACTTCCTCCTTCTGTTTCACTAAAGAACAGTGGCGGCTCCTCCGTTATGGCGGAGGAGCGTCGCCCCACCTGCTGAAAGCACAGCAGGCACACACACTAACAAAATGATAAAAAGTACAATTTTTTTTAATGTGTCCCAGGCTCACGCTGTTACAGCACGAGGGCAGAGGGTGGGGCTGATTAGTACAATTGCACTATTGCTTCAGCCCCTGCCAGTCCGCATGCGAGATTCGCCGGCTGTTCACAGCCGGCCAATCTCACATGTGCACTTCAGAGCCTGCAATTCCAAGCCTGAAAAACAGCCAAGGGATTGCAGCCACAGGCCCCCAGCCTCAAAATGAGCGCTGGGTTAGCCTGCTCCAGCCAACCCTGGAGCTGCAGCGCAGCTCTAGGATTGGCTGGTTTTGCGCTTTACAAGAGAGGAAGTCCTTCCCCTTCCTCCCTAGTCACCGCCGATGAGGGAGAGCACCAGGAGGAGAGGGAGACAGCAGCCGGACCATCCAGCAAAGGCAACATGCATATGATGAGTTTTTTGGGCATTGCGCCCCACCATATTTAAATGTTGCTGTCCGCTGCTGTTAAAGAAGAACCTAGAATTGTGACATCAGCATAGTTTCCACTCTCCTTCAGTACCGATAGAGCAGAACAATAAAAGTGAACACAGCTCATCACTTCTCCTGAATGCTTAGCGTGGATGTTATTCACTAAGTGGAAGCTGTGTGGCAAAACTAAGTTAATCGAAAGTTGTGCTGAATCTTCTAGTTCCAATGGGTTTGATCATACGGATCTGTGTCGATTCTCTGTCCCTTGAAGCATTGACATTTGGTTTTCACTACTCCTTGTCTTATGATCGTTGATTCTGGGGAGAGTGGGTAAAGCCTGCATGCTTCTAAAAAATACAAAGAACCAAATAAGGAAGATTTTGTGAACTTAAGTGTGCCATCGAATATGGATTAGTACCATCTTACACACGTATGGGAGGAAACATGTACATACCTTGATCGGTACTGTGAAGATAAGCCCTCTCCATGTCCCATCAGCTAATTTCCTGGTCAGTGTCAATAGAGTCTTCATTTGAACACAACTACCTTAATCCTACAAATGGAACCAATGAGACCACCCATTATGGTGATACCTGAACCTTTTTATTGCTGATCAATCAGTAAACTGTGGAGCTAGCAATAACAGCCCACAAACTATATAGATCCCTGGGGGTGCTTCACAACACTGATCTTCACGAATTAAAGCAACAGTGCCCATCATCTGTAGCACAGTCCCTCAAGCCTTGCTGAGACTTCCCCACCATTGTAACTCGGATGGGCGATGAACTGCTCAGTCTCTTCCATTACTGGAAGGGTAGAACGATAAATTCATGAAATGACCCTGCTATGGATATTCCTCAAGATGCCACGACCTGGATGTTCACTTACTGGCACTCATGCAATCTCAAAACTAGAGTTTTGGGGAACATTCTGCAGCTCGTGATCACATAACATATGTCCTGCTACTAAAAGACCATGGGAAAGGTCGGCGTCACCCAGGGAGGCTCTCAAACTTACATGGGACAAGGACCAATGCAGTGTGTTTGCGACTGATGATGGATAAGGAACTCAAGTGTATTAGTGTGATGGATATTCAGGGGCTTTCAATGCAACTGACAATGGGGTGTTGCATTGGTTATTGAGCAGCCCGAATAGGCTTCTGTGAGTAGTGTTCAAGAAACCCAGGGTCGTTTTGGCCCAGGAGAGCATGTGTTATTTAATGTGTTTATTGTGACTCCAACGCCGTTAAGCACATTTTCAGTAGCTAAATTGTTCATAAAAGGGGGCTGGCTCTCTCTCTCCCAGCGGATCATGGGATTTCTTACCATCTGGATGTAAGGCCGTCGTGCGAGGTAAGCCTTACGATACTATGATAAAAGAGGCTAAACTTATAAGAATCAATGGTATTCAAGCGTACACTGTGTCTAGGTCAAAGAGCCTAAACGCAGAACCTGACCAGAACTTCGATATCTGGCAGAACATGAACTGTGGCCAATACTGTCGTTCACTACTCCTTCGAGTAGTAAGTCCATATCTGCAGTAATTGGTAACTTACTCGCTTTACACGTTTGGACGATCGGCATGTAGTACTGAATGCACATTGATCTAAAGAATTCCTTGAGAGGTAAAAGAGGGGATAAAAAAAAAATCAGTACGTCAAAATATTCTGTTGACAAGTGATTGCTTGTCACAGTCTAATTATTACACACGGGGCAAAATACATTGGAAAAAAAAAACAATAATCTCGGTCTATGTTGGTTACATATAGAGTGTTACCAAATAGCCACGGTATCGCAAAAGCTGACTAGAAGTTGTTAAATTTGTGCAGTACAACAAAACTCTCTTCAGAAGTGGCAATAGGAGCACATATATATCCACGACCAACTCCAGCATGTAAATTCACACAGCCAGATACCGACACTGCAATTCCAGTTTCTGGGAAGGTTGTTGTTTATTCAAGTGCTGTAACGCGATATATATATATATATATATATATATATATATCTCGATCGGACTCTTTGAAGAAGTGTTCTCTTTGCGGAAATAATAGCCTCATGTAGATGAATAGGTCAGCTTCTATACAGCCTGAGCAGTGATTAAAATTTTAATGTAATTCATATTTTCATACAGCACATCTGGACTGAGATGGATTGGATATCTCACCTGAAACAATAAAATACATAGGAGGCATGTAGGAGTTACCAGGCTCTTAAACCAGAGTTGACCTACAACAAATTGGTAAGCAGACATGATGTGGCCGTAGAGATCTGATCCTTAAAAAACTTAGCAAGCTTGAGTGGAGAGCGCACCAACCCAGGCACAATATTAGGACTTAGCCAACTAAGATGGAATTATATTTGGCCAGACTAACCAATCAGCCACTGTTTGCGGTGATGACGCGACCCGCTGGCTGCTTGATGCCGTGTCTACGTCACAAAAAGGGTCAGGCCGGGTTGGTTCAAGGTGTGCCCCTGCAGTACCATCTTCCGAGAAAGATGGCAAACGCTGTCATGGGAGCTCTAAATAAACCTATCCACAGAAAGAAAGACGGCATCCAAGACAGTGGAATGTTCTATATTCTCGGTGACATCGGAAAGGCCGCAGCACAATTTAGATTGAGTCAGACCCTCGGTGATGAATTCCAGAAGGTTCCAGCGGCCAAGGCATGTGCTGGTGCCAGAATGTACTACACGCTGTTCATTTTACTTTGCTGGACTTGTTTTAGTAGCTGAAAAAACGTTTCCTATCAAGCTAACAATCAGCAGTCCTGCCAAGTATCACGCAACAGGTGTGACACTCACGCATTTCAGTGCGGTGTTCCGCATCACCGCACTGAAATGCATTGTCACGCATTTTGCAGACTCGCCAGCGCGCACCACCGGCGGCGCCTGTGCACCGGCTCTGGTGCTCAGAGAGACGTGCTGTAGCCTGTGCCAATGCCAGCAGCTGCTTAAATAGTTAATCCATCTGCTCTCAGCTCTGGAGCGCTACAATGTAACAATCCCAGCTGTGTCGTGCCTGGCTCCAGGCTGGCGCTGCAATATTATTCCCGCCGCGCGGCATTGACACACACACACACTGCTGCCAATAATTACAGGGGGGGGCGGGGCCTGCCCTCTCTGGCTCACAGTCAGGCACTCACCATCGGGCGCCCGGGATGGTTATAATCCGGATGTGACCGTAGTACTTGCCGTCGCGTCCGGAGGAAGAGGAAGTAGTGGCATTCAAGCCGCGGCGGGGGACTCAATCTGAGTCAGTCGAGGGAGTCCGACCGGACCTCGCCGTGGCGTGCTGCAGCACTGCTGACAGACTGTCTTCGTCTGCGGGGCGCAGCGCCACAAATTAGACACCCCGCGTTGCCAGCCCAGACCGGCGGGGACTCGCCGAGAGTGACCACCAGAGAGTGAAGTTTCACTGTCACCGGCGACACAAGTGGACACACACAGACTACAGGTCAGTGCGTGACAGTTTTACCAGCCAGGCTGGCTCTCGCTGCTCTCTCGGCACTGGCGCCGGGGGGGGGGGGTAGTTTCTTGTTGCTCAAATGTCTGTAATTTGTGATATTTAGAAGTTTCCCTAGTCTTCACTGCATGATTTTTGCTCGCAAGAAAGTGTCACTCTTAGTCGTTGGAATGTCACTCATAATTTCACTGAAATTTTAAAAATGTCACACATGGCAATCTGAAACCTTGGCAGCTATGAATCAGGATATATAGCATCTTCAAAATGGTGTAAATCAGTCAATATCTGTAATACATGCATAAAAGTGTCACTCAAAGGGTCGCTCGTATGGCACTGAAGTGATGCACAATCACAGACCGAACATGGAAATGTCACAAACAAGCAAAGTGAAAATTTGGCAGCTTTTGAACAAACTGTAGGGTGCACACACTAGGGGTTCGTGGCGCAATAAGGGGGCGGGGCATCCCCAGGTGGGCACAAGAGTCCCACAACAAAAGAACACTAGCTCACCAGATATATTTTTGTGTACTAATGTGGACTGTGGGCAAGCACAGCTGACTCAAAAAAAAAAAAAGACTCAAAAGGAGGTTATCCCACGCAGTGACTTTGATATGTTCACCACCGTCATCGTATGGGTTAACATTGTTTCAGGCCTGTTTTTTTTTTTTTTAATAACAAATTTTATTTGCATTTGTGAAAAGACAATGGGCAATCGCCCTACAGTGGTCTGTAGGAGAACTTGGCATACAGCATCTCTGAAAACCATCTTTGTGCCCATATTAAAACACCTGCTGAACATGCAGGTCAAACAACCAACATAACTTGCAGACGTCACGAGATCTACAGAGAATCTATGAAAAACATGATATAGAACCATCATCCCTACATAGCTTTGAGATTTCCCAGCATTAAAGAGTGTAGGTATAGTAGTAATTATGGGTCTACTGAGGGCAATGGGGGTAGCTCCATGCCCCGATACATCGCCCACCGGTTCCATATTTTCCTGTGTTTTTGAGGGCAGCCGCGTGCCAGGAAGACTGCCATTTCCGCCCCATACATCTATCAAGCTCCCTCTTCCACTTGCCAAGTGACGGGGCCCTTGTGTTTTTCCAGGATTGCGCTATATCTCGTTTGGCTACGACAAGGGCTAGGAACAGCAGGTGTTGTTTATATATGTTGCCCCCTATATCTTCTGTAGCATGCAGGAGAAAGAGTCGTGGGTTTAACTGGAGCTCCCACCCCAGCACCTCCTGAAGACAAATCCTGATTTTGTTCCAGTATGGCTGCAGCACTGTGCAGCCCCACACGGTGTGCAGAAATGTCCCCTCCTCTCTATCGCACCGCAGACACATAGGGGACTGAATCATCCCCATCTTACACAGTCTGACCCGTGTATAATATACCCGGTGTAGGTACTTGAATTGTATCAGACGGTATCTAGTCGAGACCGCCGCCCCACGCGGGCTCGCTACGGCCTCGGCCCAGTCATCGTCCGTTATGTCAGGGATATCAACTGTCCAGGCCCCACGTGTCTTGTCCAATGTTGTCGACGTGTGTGTTATTAACGTCTGGTATACCTGTCTTATTTTGTGTCGGCCTAGGTCACCCATAAGTAGGCGACCCTCTAACGGGTGAAATTCCGGCAGGGTATCCACAGTGCAGACGAGGGGGGTGAATGCATGGCGAAGTTGAAGATATTTATAAAACTGTGTTCTGTGCAAATGGTACTCAGTTTGTAATTGTTGGTATGTTTTCATAATGGTACCCCGCATTACATCTCCAAGGGTTGATATCCCCACCAGGTCCCACCTCCGGAAGCCCTGTAGGGCCGCCACCGGGCGTAGGCATGTACCATGCCACAATGGAGTTGCCCGAGTAAGCCTCCCTCCCCAGCCCATCTGCCGCACCTTGGTCCGCCAGAGCGAGATTACTACCCTGCACGCAGGAGGTAAGGCTTCTAAGCGTGCTGTGCTATATAGGAGGTGTAAGAGGGGGTATGCTCTAATGCTGTGTGTTCCGCTGCATATGCCGGGTCTGTCGGGGAGTTGTACCACCACTCATTAAGCACGAGTAAATGTGAAGCCATATAATAGGAGTATATATCCGCAGCCGCAATGCCCCCGCAGTAGGTAGATTGCACGCATGTGCGAAGTGCGACTCTGACCGCGCCGCTGTTCCAGAGGAATTTATTTTGTATAGCATTGACCTGCGCGAACCAGGTGCGCGGAATCGGATATGGGAAGTTTTGAAGGCGATAGAGCAACCGGGGAAGCGAAACCATTTTAAATATTGCGGATCGGCCATAGAGAGACAGCGGGAGCGAGGACCATATATTAGTTTCACTATTCAGGCCGGCAAGAAGAGGGGTAATGTTATGTAGCCAGGAGATCCTGGGGCAAGCCGATATATAGATCCCCAGATATTTGAAGCCATCTGTCGCATGAGTCAGCTGCGCTGCCCAGGCGTCACGACCCTGAGGGCCACATACCGGGAAGAGGATTGACTTGGCCGGGTTCGTATGGAGCCCAGTTGTTTCCCCAAACACCCGTAGGATCTGCAGCACCCGGGGCCCAGTGAACCACGGGTCCGTAATGAAGAACAACACATCGTCCGCGTATAACGCGATGCGGTCGGAACGTGATTGCGACCAATCAAAACCCCGGAAAACCGGGTCCCACCGGACCCCTGCAGCCAACGGCTCAATGGCTAAAGCAAACAATAAGGGGGATAAGGGGCACCCCTGCCGAGTCCCTCGTCGAATGCCAAATGGAGGCGAACGATGTCCGGCAATGCGCACTGAGGCGGACAGGTCTGTGTAAAGTAGGCGAACAAGGGCGAGAAACCGGGGTCCAAAATTACAGGCCTCTAATAATTGGAATAGATAAACCCAGCTCAAGGAATCAAAAGCCTTATCTATATCAGCAAGTAGAATGGCCGCGGGCTTGCCGAGGGCTGGAGCCGTGGCAAGGGCGTTGTGTACCCGTCGGATATTGTGGCGAGTGGCTCTAAGGGGCATAAAACCGGCCTGGTCCGGGTGGACCAGGTCCGTAATACAAGAGCGGAGGCGGTCGGCCAACACTTTCCCCAATAATTTAGGCTCAAAATTAATTAGGGATATGGGGCGATAAGATGAAGGGTTTTCCGGGGGCGCCCAGGCTTATGAAAAAGTACAATCTCAGCGTGTCGCCAGTCTAGGGGTAATATGGCAGAGTCCACAGCCTCTTGGATCGTTGCCAGGAGATGGGGCCCTAGAAGATGAAGATGTGGTCTGAGGAACTCCATCGGGAACCCATTAGGGCCTGGAGCGCGCCCCGGATGAAGCGCATTAAGCGCGCCAGTCAACTCTTCAAGGGTGATGGACGCCTCCAGTCGGTCGCGCACCTGATCAGAAAGCTTCTTGGGTGGAATGTCCCTAAGAAACTCTGCTATTAGACCGGCCGAGATTTGCTCCCGCTCGGCATAGAGGGCAGCGAAATAACGTGCAAACTCATTGGCCACCCCTATCGGTGAGGAGATAAGGGACCCATCTACCCCTAAGATTGTAGGGACTATTGCAGGGGATTTATCCAACTGGCAAAGCCGATGGAGCATTTTGCTTGATTTATCCCCCCATTGATATACCCTATGCTGTGATGCTTCTCAAATTTCTTTGGCTTCTGCCAATAGATGTTGGCGTAAGTCCTGTTGTGTCAGCAACAAGTTACGCCTGATACTTGGGCTGGGGTCGACAGCTAGTTGTTGTTCGAGAGCGATCTGACGCGCCTCTAGGTCCGCGAGTCGTTCGCGGCGAAGGCGCTTTTCAGTTGTACAGTAACTTATCTCCACCCCCCGGACAGTCGGTTTGAGAGCCTCCCATAGTATGCTACCAGACGAGGCGGTCGGGCCATTAGACTCCAAATAATCGGACACGGCAGTATGAAGCATGTCTCGATACTTGGGGCACTGCAAGCGCCAGGGAGACATACGCCAGCGGAAGGGGGGTCTGCGGGAAAGAATGTGAAATCGCATGGCAATTGGAGAGTGGTCAGAGAGCCCGCGGGGGTAGTGTATTACCTGTGAAAGGCGGTGGAGGCAGGCACGGGGGGCGAAAAAGTAGTCAAGGCGGGACTGTGTCCCATGTACTGGGGATAAAAACGTATATCCTCGCTCCGAGGGGTGGAATTCCCTCCATACGTCCGCCCAACCTAATGCGGACGCTAAAGAGTGTAGCTTAGAGGCACTCAGGGGCTGCAGAGGATCTATATGTCGTGACCGGTCTAACGGGCCCATAATGTCATTCCAGTCGCCCCCTAGGAGTATCAGGTCTTCTTGGAGGTCCCCCATACAGCAGTAATCTTATCAATGAATGTCTGGCCCAGCGGGGGGCGCATAAATGCAACCAATTGTAACCCGCTCACCGTACAATGTACAGGTCACAAAAAGATACCTACCCCGGGGTCTGCCCTATGGGCGATGTATTGAAACTGCACCCCACGATTAATTAGAATCGCCACCCCCCTGGAGCCCCTGGTGTACCCAGCATGATAAACATGATGGAAGCCAAAACTGGCCAGGCACGGGACTTTGGTGCCCAGGAGGTGGGTTTCCTGCAACAGGAGGAGGTCCGCACCATATCTCTTCGCCTGGCGCAGCACGGCGCCCCTCTTTATCTTGTTATGAAGACCCCGGACATTCCAAGATACCACCCTAAGGTCGCCAGGTGGGGCTATGTCATTTGGTGCCATTCATCCCATGTGCGGAATGTGTGCTGGATGAAGGAGAACGATCTGTGTGACATGTCTGCATATAACATAGGAAACTTTGGAAACTGAAAGAAAAACCCCCCACCTCCCCCCACCCCCACCCTACGCTACCAAAACAGAGGAGCATCTGTCGCGATGCTGGGGGCCGGGCCCCCAACGGGGGGTCCAGAACCCCAGCACCAACAATACCCAACCCGCCCACCCAACGTTACAAACATGGGGGTGCTCAAAAAGAAAAAGAGTCTGTGGCTTGGCAGTCCCATGAGCAGTCTCCACGCTTCACGGAGAAAGAGTCTATAAAATCAGCAGTTAAGTGTGTATAGGAAAGAGTACATATACTTGCAGTCTGTTAGTACAGTAATGTCCAGCGGTTCAGGAGATATGATCTGGGCTTGCCGATTGACTGTCGGGTCTGGGGCTCTGTCGTTTCCTTGATTTTGCTCGGCGAGACCGGCTTCTCCTCGATCCCCTAGACGAATCAGAGTCCCTAGCACATGGCGAGCTCTGCCGCAGCCGCGGGCGCTCCTCGGCCCATGCAAACACGGCCTCGGGGGTGTCAAAGAAGAAAGACTGCGAGTTGAAGATGACTCTCATCCGGGCCGGATACAGCAGCATGTATTGTAGGTTCAGATCGCGTAGTTTGCGATTCGCCGCCATGAAGGATTGCCGTTGTTGCTGAACAAGCCGAGTATAGTCCGGGAATACCATGATTGATTTGGACTCGTAGTGGAACAGGTCTTTATGTTGTCTGGCGCTTCGCAGGATAGCATCGCGGTCCGAATAGTTCAAAATCCTAGCGATGACCGGTCTGGGGCGTTCGCCTGGAGGTGGTTTCTGGGTCAAGGCCCTATGGGCGCGCTCCACGATGAAGCATGGCGATAGTGCGTCGCTGGGCATGAGGTCAGTCAGCCAACTTGTTATGAAACTGGTCATGGAAGGCCCTTCACAACCCTCCGGCAGGCCCACGAAGCGTAGGTTGTTGCGACGTGTCCGACCCTCTGCATCCTCCACCCTGGAGGCAAGCTCCCTTGACTCCACTGTGAGCTTGTGTACTTGTTTCTGGAGGGTGGACACTGTGTCTTCGACCGTGGAGACCCTTGTTTCGGCCTCTGTGATGCGGTCAACGGCTTTGCGCAGGTCCTGACGGAGGAACGACACCTCCGACCCCACTGCGCCTATCTTGGCCTCCAGTGTATCTCTGGCTCCATTAATCGCCACCAAGAGGGCCGCATTGTCTGGCGGCGGACTAGCACCCACACCCGCCGGAGGAGCGCCGACCGGCGCAGTGAAGTGGTCAATGGTGCCCTGTTTCGCACCCGCACCTCCGGATTTCTCTTTCCCCATCCTGCCTCTCCGGGGGGGGCCAGCGCTCGACTCCGTGTAGTTATGGGTGCCCCGGGCGACCAACAAAGGAGAAGAGGGGGGCGCCGGGACACACCACCACCCGGACCGGCCCACACTCCGGCACGGGACCCCCGCAGCCCACTCTGGTCACTCCAGGCTGCAGACCCCAGCGGGTCGGGGCACCGTCCTAGGATGGACACAGCTCCAGCGGCTAGGATCTACGTTGTCCCATCAGTCGGAAGCCGGCCGGCCTCGGGCCCCGGGGATCCGAGCAACGTTCAGACGGGGCCCCGGTGCAGCGCCGCTCAATCCGATGGGGGCTAGTTCAGCCCTGTGTTGTTGGAGGGGGAATAGGAGGTCCCAATGGATCCCAGGCGGCAGACCCCCGCAGGCCGGGCAGTCGCACAGTGCATGGGATGCCCTCCGGGTCAGCAGTAGCGAGGCACCAGTCTCCCCCGCGTCCGACGCCGACCGGACCACATGCAGGGCTGCCCACGTGTGCCAGGAGCACTCAGATAATGGAGCTGTCCACGGAGGGGGCTCCCCACACGGGACCCCGGCCGGCCGCCCCTCTCGCCGCAGAGGTTGCTGGACGGTCTTCACCCAGGCCCCGACCAGGCCCAAATCCCCCTCGTCGCCTAGCGCCTTCCGGCCGTCTCCGATCAGGGGAACGCCACCGCGCGGCCCGCTGACCGCGGCGCCGCCACTCACCCAGATCGCGGCAGAGCCGTCGCGGCACGCAGGCACTTTATGCTGCTCCCGCCGGTGCCCAGTACTGTCCTAGTCGTGCGCCGCTGTATAGAAAGTCCCCCGGACAAGGGTTACAGGCGGATTCTGGTCCCGGTTTGGCGTGGAGATGCGGAGCTCACTTAAACAGCGTCCGCCATGCTTGGCTGCCAAGCCACGCCCCCTCAGGCCTGTTTTTAAGGAAAGTTGTGCTCATTCACGGGGACCGTCTCTGCAGCTCTTTGCAGAGTTCTGCCAAGTGCTGAAGAGATGAATCCAAATGTAGGGTTTGGGACGGAGATGAGCTGCAGGAAGGCAGCACTAAATGGGGGAACAGTGAATTTATTGAGTTTTAAACAAAGAACCCGAAGGGCACAGTCCGTTTTCTTGAATTCTTGTAGTGCTAAGGAGGAGTTGTTCACATGTTAGACTACCTCTTACCCTAGCAATAATAGGGTTGTCACCTGGCCAGTATTTCACTAAATAGTGGTTAGGAAAGGTGCTGTAATAGGGAAAAGGAAATGACAGGAGAAGGGTGCAGCATTACAAGTGGGGCACTGGCAGGGGGACAGGGAAACTGTAGTCATGTCGGCACTGGCTGGTGAGAAGGATAGGAGGGAGGGCAGCAACAGCAGACAGGGAAAAGGTAGGACTGAGGTACAGTGAGTGATCAGCTAGTGAAAGTGAAATTATGTGGAAGAGATTGAGAATAATGGGGGGTGATGGGAGAGGCGGGGAGTGACAGAGGAGAGCTTGATAGGAGACGGTAGTGACAATAGGACATTGGAAGGAGATATACACAGTTGTGGGGGAAGCGGGTAATGATGGAGGGGTGGGCAGTGACAGGACAGGTGCACACTCATGGGAGAAGTGGACTCTGTTCGGAAATTGGGCGGTGAAGGGAGAGGTGGGCAGTGAGATGTGAGGTAACAACTGACCGGAGAAGTGAATACCGACCAGATGAAGGGGAAGTGACAGAAGAGAGGTGGACATATGAGAAGGACAGTGACCGGAGCGGTGCACAGTGATAGAAAAGTTGGAAACTGATATATTAGAAGGTAACAGCGATGATGATATCTGTACGGTGATATAGGCAGTGACAAGGGAGATGGGTGCCATGACTCATGATGTGGCTGTGACTACAGAAGGGGTCATGATTGTCAGAAATAAGAATGTCAGGGGTCACGGAGGAGGGATAAGAGGAAGGGCTCAGTCCTATATTCAGGAAAATCTCCACTGGATCGGTGCGTTAGTGCCACTTTGTCTATAACCTCACAAGTGCTATATTTACCCGAGGCCAACACTTTGTCCAATCCACTAATTCTTATCAATGAGCTAATCAGAGGTAGGCATTTTTATTTTATTAATGCCCTCTACAGACCCTTTTCAGGTTTATGAAAATTTGAGCCCAGTAATGCATGGGCCAAGTGACTCTACTTCAGTTTTGGGTTAACAGCAAAATACCTTTATTCTATAGCTCAAGCCGTGCAATCAGCCCAGCCACTGGCATCTATCATTAGCTTGCGGATGAAACCTCTAAAATGAAACATCTCACAAATCCTGGTCAGTCAGCAAAAAATGTCTATTGCGTGCAATGACACAAGGACAGCTCGGGATGAATTGATGCCTGCTGTTTCCTAAAGCTCTGGTAGGCTGCGAGTGTTTAAAGCCATCAGGCTTGCAGGTGAAGATGAATGTGGAACACTCAAGCCTGCTCACCCATCAATCAAGAACAAGCAGGGCCCTCACTTCTGGGAATGAGAGCTACAAAAATGGCCTCGACCCATCAGGACCGGGGGATCAGCCACGATTGAGTGGGTGGAGGGAGGCACGTCAGTGCCGACCAAGGCAGATCAAGATAGAGTGTCTCATCCCATTCCGTGAGGCAAGCACTACGTGGCTGGCATCAGCGCACAACAAGGGTATGGTGCAGATCACTGGGAGGGATTGAAAAGGGCCAGCTGGCCGGGGCTTCATAAGAAGAATGACACAACCTACTGACACCAGTCTGTCCGCATGCAGTTCACAGAAGCCTCCTGTTACCTGCAGAGTTCCAGAGGGATCTATCTACACCCATGATCTTAATCCTGTATGGAGGGAGCTGCTTAGGACTCTACACACTAATAAAAGCACAAACATCCACAAGATTCTTCAAAAACACAACTTGATCTTGAATGTCTCCGTCACACTCGACATTCAGGGTCATCTAGCACTTCCTGCACCTTGCCAAGACCTGCACGTCCAACGTCTACTCCACCAAACACAAATTTCCCCTCTTTGCTAACACCACCACCAAGCAAACAAATAGTACAAACCTAGTACTCCTGGACAGTGTCAAACAGAGGGGAGGATCCAAGTGGGAAAGTGGTGCTCATCATGGCTATCTGGCACTGCTTCTCAGAGAAATGACCAGACGCTGTACAGTAATATGCTCCAGTGGCCAGAATCAACCCCCAACTGTAACCCAAATCAAGACACCTCAAAAAAAGCCTTGGCTCTGACCACACCCTCAAGGAACACATCGCCAAGAAGACTTAGATGGATACGCACTAGATCTCTCTACTAAATGCCAAACCACTTAGCTCAGAAAGTGACTTCAGAACTGCTGCACAAGGTCTCACAAGGTAGCAACAGACGGCTCCATGACACCTGAGACCCAACATTGGCTCTCCCCAAAGACATCCTGCACATGGCAGCGCACCTCATCAAGGGCATGCAGAAATTTGACCACATCACCCATACTCCGAAGGAACTCTTCTGACTCTCCTTGCTGGGCCACATCATCACTAAGTCCATCTACCTAACCCCTTAACTCGCAAAGTCATCACAAGCAGAACCCCTGACAACCTGGCTCACAAGCTCATTTTCTCCAACTGCTCTCAGCCCACTTATAGGCAGGATGCTGCCTGACTAGAAAAGTTTAAAAGTAAAAAAAAGAAAAAGCTATAAAAACAGGCCTTCCCAGAGGCTGCCTCCCATGTGAATGACTGTCAGGAGAAGCAATAGGTCAACTGCATGTTGGGAAAAAACAATTAAACATAACCCTGGCACTTTTATGCTAAACCTCAACTCAAGTTCATTGGGAACAAAGCATTTACCTGAGATAATTTAAAACGAGAATACACCAGAATAAATCTCCAGACAACATTCTGGGTGAAGATCAGGTCAACTGAATATGTTACTGCACAAGGGAAACCAACACACCAAATGGGAAGCATTCCAACTTTGTAAATCGTTGAGCATGGAAAGGGGAACAAAGGACTGCAGAACAGAAATCAGCCATGATGGACGAACTCCATTGTGTCAGAAGAAAAGCTTGCACCCCGGGACAATCAATGGAAACGCCGGCTCTGGTTCAGCAACAGAAGGCAAGCAATTCATGTGCACCAATTGAAGGGCTTTGAGAAGCCCAGCATATGCTCCTGCTATGGGTGAATGTAGGGGACACAGTACAAATTGTTACTCAGGGAGGTCAGAGGTGAACATCAAAGGGCATGGTTAGCAAATGATTTGTAGTCTGCAAGGAGAGAGGCTGTGCATTGTGTTTATGTAATCTATGGCCGGGTCATGGGTTGCCACAGTAGAGATCTTTGCTTACATAAGATGTACAGACATGATAGAGCGCTGATAGCACTCTATTTTGTATGAGGACACTATACTCCTGGTTTAAATGCACTCTCATGTATTCGTATTGTTTGCAGTGTTTTATGATTATTAAGAAACATTTATTTGAATCATTTGATGTTGAAAACTAGTGAACGCATTTAAGTAGAACTTTGTATGCATTACGATTCCTTCATGCATAATGTGCAGGACGATATTATTTCTATACACCGTAATTGTGGTTAGTTTAAGTTGCCTGAATTATAGGCCCAAAGTCATAAGTTTCGATTCTCCTTGCTCTTGAGAAATAAATAATTAAATGTTGTTGTGTTCGAAATTAGAATGTTCTCATCCTACTGCAGGTGAAAGAATACACATCGTTATTTTCAGAGTTAAGGAGAGACCCGGAATGTCTTTGAAGATGGCTGGGAAGCGAGAAGGGAGGATGCCTTGCGTATCTGGTCTGTCTGAAAGCCAAGGCCACTGGAAAGAAGATATCACTAATTAAATTTGTGTCATGAAAAAAAAAAAGCTACTGCATAGAGGTGCAATGGAAAGTTTCAAGAAGAATGACGTATTGTGGGTTGAATCCCATCTTTTGTATGATGCGCAGGGACAGCGAGACCAGACTTCTGCTAGCTTTCGGAGGAGAAGGAGCATCTTAGAGCAAGCTCCATAGCCGTAAGCTAAAACGACCCATTTGACGTGAGTACTTCTTAGGAAGTCAACATGTGCTGACACCGTTGGGGAATGATAGAAGAAAGACAGGAAGGGCCCTCATGTAGAGCAGTGTAGGGAAAGATTTTGATTTCTTTCAATGAGCCGAGAACTGAATATCGCATCTATTCTGTGTTGCGTTGTGATTTTGGAATTTATAATCATCTGTCTTTTGGGCCGAATTACTAATATTCGTAAACTTGGCTCTGTATTAATTTTTCTGTACCTCTATACTTTGCTATTGAGATGTATTTACATCCAATTGTTTTTGGCCTTATAATAAATATTCAAACTGCAATTTGGAGTTGGTGGTCTTTTCAGGCATGACGACTTTGCCGATACCCGTCTGAGTTGTTTCCTCCCCTCAACCACTTTTAGTAGGTAAATAAAAGATCGATCGCTTACGCTATACTTAGTAGGGAACATTAGGTGTGCAATTTAGCGTAATCAAATGGTAGCAGAGGATGGTTTACCTCTAAAGTGGTTTATCTCTAAGGTGAGGGGAGTAATCAGGGGTAGGGTTGAAGGTCGAAGAGCCCTGAAGTGGAGTAGAAGACAGCGGAGACCGGCGGACGTTGATGGTGCGGCGGAAACAGTGGTGGCGTGAGTATGAAAGGAATTGTGGTGTTAGATTGCAGTGATGAGTGAGTGATGTCTTGCGGAGTTGGGATGTATGTTGAGTGAAGGTGGTTTTTGGTTTACTGGTCCGGACACGTGCGGAGCAGGAAGTTTTGGTGAGCGGACTCAAGAGAAGTCCAAGATCCTGGGATAGTTTTGTATTGTAATTGTCTGATCAAATGTGGGTGTTGTGAAGCGCTATCGACGATCCACTTGTGTTAGGGAACTTTGTGTGAATGAGGAATAGGTCGCGGTAGAAAGCCTCAGGTACCGGGGGTGGACTATGGCAATTGAGTGACCAACGCAGGTCGGGGGGTCACAACGGCTGAATGTTCTTGTGAGAGTGTTCTATCGATCTTTAGGGACAGACAATTACTTGTTTTATGTGACTGTAAGTTATTGTAATTGTGTAGGAACAGTTACTTGGTTTAATAACTTTTGGATATACAGTTACTTGTGGTACGAATGTGTGTAAGCGAGTTTGGGGTGAAATTGTAAAGGCGGGTGAGCCGCTGCAAGGAGTGAGAAGTGACGTCAGGGTGCGCCGCGCTGTGATAGGTTGGTTAGTGTAACGCCGTGCTGGGAGTGCTGGAAGTTCGTTTGCAGTGAAACAGCGTATTTTGGGCTTGTAATTGATCGATTTTACAATGAGATGCTTTAGGGTATTGCGATATTTGTGTAGAGGCGACACAGGGGTAGTGACTCGAGTAGGAGAAGAAGCTCTGCCAGAAGACACACGGGCACATTACATGGCAACGAATGTAGGACTTCATACTTTAGTGTGGCTTCAGAATTGGCATAAAATTACAGAGAAAGAGGGTGAATTGGCTTTCCCTCGTTATGGGTCTTTTCGTATGGAAATGCTGACCCAGCTGAGGGGGGTGATGAACGCACTGAAACCTCCTCCTAGACCCACACAATTGGAGGCATTAGATGCATGGATGAGAGCTGCTCTAGCAAAAAGGAGAGAGGCTTCACAAGGAAGAATGAGGAAAGCAATGAAGGAATATCAGGATGCTAGATGGGATGCCCAGTTGAAAAGATGGAGAGTAGACACCATAGAGGGAGAACGCTTGTACCCATTTCGTATGTTAGAAGAGGGGGCTGAAGGGAAAAAGACGACAGAGGGGGACAGTGATACAGATGACAGCTTCCTCGATAGATTGCTAGCGGAACGTCCTCCACCGTGCGACTCTAGATCAGAGACAGAGAGGTTGCACCCATCAGAAGAGCTTTTAGGTGTGGGACAACTGGGTTCAGAGGAACAATCGGCAGGAGTAAGAGGCAAGATTACAATGGTACACATTCCGGGAGGGTCTGGAGGAAAGAGGAATCCAAACCCTGAGCAAGTACAACCTGCAGGAAACATGCAGTTATCAGATGCTTTGTCGGTACCAGTCACAATAGGGCCGGTGGTTCCGATATATAATCCTAGAGAAAGAACCGATGACAGTCAACAGCAAATAAGTGAAGGGGAAGAGACAATGTCTGGAGGGAGCCTTGCAATGAGCGGGACAGGTTTAAGTCGGATGCCAGTGGAATCTAGTACTCCACTGCCAGCTACAGCTGATCAATCAAGAATGGATAATGGGTCAGAACGAGGACGGACAGGAGCTCTAGCAAATTCTAGGTCTGACCTTCGAATGTGGGTTCAACCAGTGAGAGAGTCAATGATGCCGAGGGAAGAGACAAGCAAGAGACAAGAAGCGCCTAGAGTACTGTTTGGGCCACAGGTTATTTGTGCAGGTGACCATTGGAGAAGTCGAAGCTGGGAAAGAGATAGACGCCCAGCTTCGAAGATAGAAGAGGGTGCAGTTCCTAAGAGAACCCAAAGTTGTGACAGGGAAGATACAAGAAACGAGGAAATTCAGAAAGTGTTAAAAAGTGCAATAAAAGCGCCAATGCTAGATGTGGTACGATTAAAGGCAGAACTAGACGAGGTGATTGAAGGTAATCTACCTCTGAACAGAATTGAGACGTATGACTCGAGCGAACTACTGTTCGTAGCAAAGGACATGACAAGAAAGGCCAAACGAGCTTATGATGCATTGTTGCTTTTGGCACAAAGGTGTGAGGTTGATTTGTCAAAGACCAAGATGATACAGGGTTCTTGCAGATTAAATTACACAGATAAGGATTTGGAAGAGAAGCGAACGATTGGATTAAAAGCACAAATTAGAGAACTAGTGATAGGGATGCGGACACGGAAAGAATTAGACAGATGGAAAGAAAGATGGGCCAAAAAGAAAAGCTTCAAGACTGGAATAGGAAATACTCCGCCTCCGAGTGGAGGGACGGGAGCTGCAGGAAATTTCCCCCTCAGGGAGGTACAGAATGGAGGGTATGTACACGTGCCATGGAGCAGGGGTGATTTAGCAGCATTTACGAATGATTTTCCTCGGCTGAGGGAAAAACCTGCTCAGTGGTACAAGCAAATAGATCGGTTTGTAAAGATTTCGAAAGTATTGTGGATTGATTTAAACACCTTGTTTGATATAGTAGTGCCGTCGGATTGGTGGGCGGCATGTAAGATTGCCATTGAGTGGCCTACTGCAGAGCCACCTAGAGATTCATTGACTCATGGTCCTTCACCTGATGTAATGAGAAAATACGAGCAAGTGATTACATGGTTGCAATCGAAGGTAGCTCCTCAGATTGTTGATTGGTTGAAGATTGATCGCACCACTCAAGACTCTAAGGAATCAGTACATGATTATTACGAAAGATTGTTGTTAGCTTTTAAGCAGCATAGTGGATTGGATACAATTGAACAGAAAGATATGGGACAATTTGTCTCGAAGTTTGTGTTGGGACTGAAATCTGATATTAGTTTGATGATACAGCATCACTTGATATGTTGGCAGAATAAGTCGGTGGACGAGATTCTGCGTTATGCTAAATATTGCAGTGATCAAGTGGAGTCGACACAGAAGAAATTGAAGGACAAGTTGATGTTGGTGCAGTTGAGAAACGCTGATATGACGCAAGGGATTGGAGGAGCGATAGGTAGAGGAGGTGGAAGAGGAATGGGACAACAGATGGTGACCCAACCTGGTCAGGGTAGAGGAAGAGGAATGGATCCAGGTGCAATTGAATGGGTGGCCCAACAGAAAAGGGTCACTGCCTGTCACTATTGTCACAAAATCGGGCATTGGAAGCTCGAGTGTAGATTGAATCCAGCAAATCAGATACAGATGGAAGGAGAGGGACAGCTGTCCGAGACTGTCAATACTGTGACAAGACCCAGGTCTATGTATGGAGGAGTATATGAGCCGCAAGTGCAAGTACCTCAACCTCCTAGGATACCCATGCATAATCAGTTATACCATCAGATGCCTTATTTTGAAATACAAGATAGATTTGATCAAAATCAAGATTTACAAGAGTGTCAGAGGGGGGTGCAAGAGGAATGCACCTTAGATGCGATTCTAGAAGTAGATCAGAGTGGGCCGTTTGTAGATGCAGATGTGAATGGATATCCTGTTACCTTCTTATTAGACACTGGAGCTGCTCGCTCCACGGTGAGAACTGAAGTAGTCCCAAATTTAACTCTTTCGGGACAATCGATTCAAGTAGTGGGGGTTAGTAATCAGAAAATGACCAATCCATTGACAAACGAATTACCCGTGAGAATAGGACCATTTCGGGATAAACACCAATTTGTAGTGTGCAATTCAAGTCCGGTCTGTCTTTTGGGACGAGACCTTCTGTGCAAGCTCAATTGTACTATATCGTGCACTCCGAGAGGTGTGGAATTGCAAACATATGATGATGATGATGCCGATTTTAAAATGGCTAACATGAGTCTGTGTGCAGAAATGTTTGTGGTGCTCACACTAGCAGAATTGCCACATGACTTGAGAGACTCAGTTGATCCGAAAGTGTGGGATTTTACGGGCGAGGATGTAGGTCTGATGAGAGGGGTTGAGCCAGTTAAGATACAGGTCAAACCCAATGCTGAATTCCCACGAACGTCACAATATAAATTGACTCCAGAAACTGTGGCCGGAATAAGACCTGTGATTGAGACTATGATTGCCCAAGGTATTCTTAAGGAGATAAGAGGAAGTCCCTGCAACTCACCTATCATGGGACTGCAGAAGCCAAGTGGCAAGTACCGAATAGTGCAGGATCTGCGTCGGGTTAATGAAATTGTGATCCCATGTTGTCCTGTGGTACCGAATCCAGCTATTATTCTATTCCAGATACCATGCAAAGCAGAATGGTTTACAGTGATAGATTTGTGTCATGCATTTTTCTCCATACCATTGCATGAAGAAAGTCAGTTTTTATTTGCGTTTAGGATGGACGATCGTGTGTTAACATGGGAAAGAATTCCTCAGGGGTATACAGAAAGCCCCTCCATTTTTAGTCAAAGTCTGAAAAAGAATCTTGAAGGACTGGTGATGCCCCAAAACTCAGTCTTAGTGCAATATATAGACGACCTTTTGGTCGCCTCAGAGACTGAGGATGCTTGCAGTATTGCCACTGTGGCGTTGCTGAATCATTTGGCAGAGAATGGACACAAAGTGTCTCCAAACAAATTGCAGTATTGTTTGTCTGAAGTTCAGTACCTAGGGCACCGGATTGAGAAAGGAAAACGAAGGGTGTCACCAGATCGCATAAAGACGATTCTGCAAATGGGAACTCCGAAAACATAAAAAGAAGTCTGCATGTTTTTGGGAATGGTCGGCTATTGTCGACAGTGGATCCCAAATTTTTCCTTGCAAGCAAAGCCTCTTTTGAAACTGACTCGAAAGGGTGTTAGTGATCCGGTACCATGGGATGATGAGTGCTTGAAAGCTCTCCGTGAGCTGAAGGAAAGTATCTGTCGTGCTCCAGCTCTCGGAATGCCGGATTATAACAAAGCGTTTTCGCTCTTTTGCTGTGAAAAGGAGGGATGTGCGTTAGCAGTCCTTGTACCGACACCTGGGGGTGCCCGTAGACCAGTAGCTTACTTCTCAGCTACATTAGATCCTGTAGCTTCTGCATTGCCTGGATGTCTGAAATCCGTTGTTGCAACCGGTGTCAGCATTGAAAGATGTGAAAGCATAGTGATGGGTTATCCGCTCATTGTTTATGTGCCCCATTCAGTAGAATTGTTGATGACAAGAACGAAAACACAGTATCTGACCAACAACAGACTTACCAAGTATGAGCAGGTTATCTTGGCCGCTGAAAATGTTACCCTGAGACGTTGTACCACCCTGAACCCTGCTACATTGTTACCTGTTCCGGAAGAGGAAGGAGATGAGGATTGTGAAGAGCATGACTGCCTAGATGTTACTGAGCTATCTACCAAACCCAGACCTGACATTGTCGATGAACCTTTGCCCCAATCTGATTTGATCCTTTTTGTTGACGGTTCATGTTTAAGAGACAATGAAGGGTATTTGAGAGCAGCGTTTGCTGTGTGCACCATCATGGGAGTAGTGGAAGCTGCCTGTTTAAATAGAGTATTCTCTGCTCAGGTGGCCGAAATTGTCGCTTTGACACGTGCCTGTATCATTGCAGCTGATATTCGAGTGACTGTGTATACTGCCAGTCAATACGGATTTGGTGTAGTTCATGACTTTGGGCAGTTATGGTCACAGAGGGGGTTTCTAAGGTCCTCAGGGTCACCTATACGTAACGGCGAATATGTGCGCCAACTATTGGAAGCTTTGCAGAAGCCCAAAGAGATAGCAGTCGTTAAATGTGCAGCTCATGGAAAAGGAGAAGATTTTGGCACTTAGGGCAACAATTATGCAGATGAAGTAGCACGATTTTGCGCTGAACATGCTTGTATTTTCAATGGAGAATATATAGGCGAGAGCACAGAAGAGACCGAGCTCAGCATGATGTTAGCTATAGCCGATACTTGGGATGAGGTGAAGCGGTTGCAGGATGAAGTCCCAGAAGAGGAAGCTGCTTCATGGGTCAGAGCAGGTTGCACAAAAAGAGACAATGGCATTTGGGTGTCCACAGATGAGAGCAGTATTACCCAATTGTCTACGGAGCCCAATGGCAAGGCAAATCCACGGAGCAGTTCATCTGGGAAGAGATGCTATGGTGCGAGTGTTTAGGCAGACGTGGTTTAATCCACGCTTTCAAGTGTGGGCTGAAGCAGTATGTCACAGGTGTGTTACTTGTCAACAAATTAATGTTGGAAAGAGAACTGTGGTTGCAATGAGTCACATTGGAAGATCTGGAGGTCCCTTCAATAGGATACAATTGGACTTTATTGAGATGCCGAGGTGCAATAGGTTGAGATACGTTTTGGTGGTGGTGTGTATCTTTTCACGTTGGGTGGAAGCATATCCAACTAGACGATGTGACAGTCTCACAGTAGCCAAGTTGTTGTTAAGAGAATTGATCCTGAGATATGGATTTCTGACATCAGTGGAGACAGATAGAGGAACTCATTTCCACAGTGAAATCATGAAATTGTTGTGCTCTGCTTTGAACATTGATCAGAGACTGCATTGTAGCTACAGGCTGGAGGCTTCAGGTCTTGTAGAGCAGGTTAATGGCACCATCAAGTCAAGAGTGGCAAAGGTGTGTTCGTCAACTTCATTGAAATGGCCAGATGCGCTGCCTCTGATGCTCATGAGTCTGCGTAGCACCCCTGATAGGAGAACAGGGCTTTCTCCCCACGAAATTTTGACCGGAAGAGCTATGCGTTTGCCTATGGTGCCAGCTACAGCATTGATAAACATCACTGATGATTTAGTGTTGGATTATTGTAAGGGACTGGCTGATGTGGTTACTTCGGTATCCCACCAGGTCGAGGCTGCGACTGCATCCACCTCGAGAGACCTGCTGCATGATCTTAACCCAGGTGATTGGGTACTAGTTCGCAAGCACGTGAGGAAGAGTTGTATTGACGCTCGCTGGCGAGGACCATATCAGGTGATATTGGTCACAAGTACCGCTGTGAAGTGTGGAGGATTGTCGAACTGGATACACGCTTCCCACACTCGCCGAGTTCAAGCGCCTGCGGAGGAAGAGAGTCCCCTGGTTCCGAGAAGCGTGTGTGGACCTGCCACAGACAACGACGAAGGCACAGGCCCAGCTGTAAGAGTTTCGGATGAAACTGAACTGCTAAGTGAGCACGAGAGACGAGAGCGGAGTGCTCCTGAATTGAGCCCAGATCCTGAAATAGATGATATTGCAGATGTGAACTTTGCACCAGATCAAGGTGAGCGGTCTATTGCAGAAGGATCAGATCAAGAGGAAGAGAGGAGAGCAGATGTCAGAGCGGAAAAGTGGCCAGCAAGAAAAGAAAGGCTGAATATAAGGCTTGCATCCGAGAAAATCTCGCTCCGATTCCTGAAACATCTGAATCAGATCAAAGTGACGCTGAAGAAAGACCGGATGGTCTGAGACGCTCCAGAAGAGAAAGAATAGCGTCTCGAAGATACGCATCTCCTGAGTGGACGTACCTGGCTGCAGATGCAGAGCCCAGCGAAGTCCGGGAGGTTGGGAGCTGGTACGGTGAGCTACGGAGGGGACACCCTCTCAATTGAAATACAGTTGCTGGTCCCAGGCGTAGAAGCGTTTGGAACACTAACTCTGCAAGTTCCAAATCCTCCAAGGCTGAGTGGATTGCGTTACCTGATCCTCAATCAGGTTGTCTTCCCTTCATTTGGCCGACAGCTCACCGCGCAAGAATTAGGAGAAATTCGTGCGGAGATTCTGCAACTTGTCCTCGAAATACTTGGATCAAATATCCTTAACGATGAAGCTTGAATTATAACCAAAGAAAACATTAGGCCTTAGAAAGAAGATAACTTAGACCCCAGTTTAAGAAGATTTAAAATTAGGAACTTTCTAGTAGAGGATGGAGTGAGGAATAGGGCTGACTACATCTCTTCAATAGGTTTAGTATCAATGGAAGGAACTTTGACATTAATTGCATGGGAGGAGAGAAGTGAGAAAGACATTGTTAAAACAAAGAAGACAGAAAGAGACTGTTTTCCCCTTTGTGCTTCGGAACGGATCAGTAGAAACCATGGTGTCCGAAAAATCAACACGCAAACAGAAGTGCTTATTGTTATAACTGTGGTGATCGTTGCATCTCTAGTTGGATCTCAGGATGTCGGACAGAATAGGGTTCAGGCAACACTCACTACACCAATCTCTGAGATAGATGAGGATGCATCCGCAAGGGATCTAGAAATGATTAAGGAAACCAGCCATAGATTACATGTTGATTTGTCAAAGGGTGATTTCACTTTGAATGCGTATGCTCGATTATTGTATGAGTATGTGGATACCATGGAAGCAAAGGATTGCTATGTGTGTATGCAATTACCAGCCTCAGTAGAAGAAGGCATTCGATACCATCATTTGCCTTTGACCTAATGCATTACATGTAGTGTGTTGTTGAGCATGTTTTATAGCAAGGCACACTTCGAGTACTATTTCTCAAATTATGATGTGGTACTCTCGGAAGTCCCAGTTCTTAAATACATGAATAAATATGATTATTATAAGGAAGTAGAGCGAATGTCAAAGTATTTCGTGCCTACCATTACTTTAGATACGTCCTATGCCCATAGACACAATTTAACCTGTATGTTAACTGACATTGAAAAGAAATTTATAGATCAGATAGAAGATCGGCATAGACAGACTATTTAGGCCAGATCCAAAGCACAAGGTTACCCCATGGACTAAAGAAGAATTAGATCATAAAGCAAAGGGGAGTTTTGGACCCATAGCATTAGATTTCCAGCAGAAGGGGAAATTGTGTATTAGACACCCGACCACATACTACGATAAGAAATTTGTGGGTGAAAGTGATTGTGAGCATGTCTTCTTGATCGAAGAATCAATTCGAAAAGCATTATTGGACAAAATAACAATAGTGCCCAATGTGTATTTTGTGTGTGGAAAGAATGCCTATGTGAAGTTGCCCAAAAATTGGTATGGCACTTGTTATTTGGCTGTGGTATTTCCCAAGATTTTTCATGTGAATGATTTATGGCCCCTAGAAAGAAAAAGACTTCACAGAGGAAAACGTGGTGTGAGTGCAGGAGAAGTGATTGGAGACATATTTGGGGCTATGATACCGAGTATGGGTGTGATTCTGAATGATTTGAAAATCAGAAAGCTGGCAACATTAGTGGATAAGCTCTCAATAAATACAGCTCAGATTTTATTACTTGTAGATGGGGAGATGGTTTCGATAAGGGCTATGGTTTTGCAAAACCGTCTTGCCCTAGATGTGCTGCTAGCAAAAGCCGGAGGAGTCTGCAAATTATTGAAAGTTCAACAGTGCTGTACTTATATTCCTGACAACAGTCGGGATATAAGGAAATATATCAACAATATTTCAGATATACACCAAGAGTTACGTGAGATGGCTGCTGAAGGACTCTGGGAACAAGTGGGGAAAGGATTTGGCAAGATAGGCAGTTGGTTTGGAAGTTTGGGACAAGGAATAATGGGATACATCTTGAAGCCTATTATAATAGCTGTCATTTGTATAATTGTCCTACTAGGAGCCATCAAGGCTTACAAATGGCAAAGGGCACGACATCAGGAGACTGTTTAGAGAAAGCGAGAGCACCAACTTGAACGACTGCAGGACAGTCATTACCAGCACCTTAAGGGGTTAGAACGATTCAGACAGGGACGGCAAGCTACAGCTTCTGTTTAGGTCGGTCTCTTCTACAAGGAGAAAAACTACAGAAGAATAGAAAGTTGGTGTTATGACACAAGTTATAAGAGGGGGGAACTGATAGAGCGCTGATAGCACTCTATTTTATATGAGTGCACTATACTCATGGTTTAAACGCACTCTCATGTATTCGTATTGTTTGCAGTGTTTTACGATTATTAAGAAACATTTATTTGAATCATTTGATGTTGAAAACTAGTGAACGCATTGAATTTTGTATGTATTATGATTCCTTCATGCATAATGTGCAGGACGATATTATTTCTATACACCGTAATTGTGGTTAGTTTAAGTTGCCTGAATTATAGGCCCAAAGTCATAAGTTTCGATTCTCCTTGCTCTTGAGAAATAAATAATTAAATGTTGTTGTGTTCGAAATTAGAATGTTCTCATCCTACTGCAGGTGAAAGAATACACATCGTTATTTTCAGAGTTAAGGCGAGACCCGGAATGTCTTTGAAGATGGCTGGGAAGTGAGAAGGGAGGATGCCTTGCGTATCTGGTCTGTCTGAAAGCCAAGGCCACTGGAAAGAAGATATCACTAATTAAATTTGTGTCATGGGAAAAAAAGCTACTGCATACAGGTGCAATGGAAAGTTTTAAGAAGAATGACATATTGTGGGTTGAATCCCATCTTTTGTATGATGCGCAGGGACAGCAAGACCAGACTTCTGCTAGCTTTCGGAGGAGAAGGAGCATCTTAGAGCAAGCTCCATAGCCATAAGCTAAAACGACCCATTTGACGTGAGTACTTCTTATTAAGTCAACACGTGCTGACACCGTTGGGGAATGATAGAAGAAAGACAGGAAGGGCCCTCATGTAGAGCAGTGTAGGGAAAGATTTTGATTTCTTTCAATGAGCCGAGAACTGAATATCGCATCTATTCTGTGTTGCGTTGTGATTTTGGAATTTATAATCATCTGTCTTTTGGGCCGAATTACTTATATTCGTAAACTTGGCTCTGTATTAATTTTTCTGTACCTCTATACTTTGCTATTGAGATGTATTTACATCCAATTGTTTTTGGCCTTATAATAAATATTCAAACTGCAATTTGGAGTTGGTGGTCTTTTCAGGCATGACGACTTTGCCGATACCTGTCTGAGTTGTTTCCTCCCCGCAACCACTTTTAGTAGGTAAATAAAAGATCGATCGCTTACGCTATACTTAGTAGGGAACATTAGGTGTGCAATTTAGCGTAATCAGACATAATGCCACACAAGTACGGATGTTCTCTTTACCTCAGTGTCGTATGGTACTTTACAGCCTGGCTGGAGCGTGTAGCCCACTAAAAAGAACACAGGCGCATCCCAAACACAGACAAAGTCAATAGTTTTGTGTTTTATACAGTGAAAATAGCAGTGCCGTCCGGCACAGGTAAGAGGGGTGAGGCGGGGAAGTCGACATACGACGGGATAAGTTAAATAAAAAAAAAAATAAAGCAAATTACCTTGCGCTCGCCGCATTGCTCAGTCGGTGATGCGGTGAGCGCAAGGTAAGTGGTTTTATTTTTTTCTATATTTAATTTAGCTTGAGCAGTAGGGCGTGGGGTGGGGGCGGGGCGAGGCGGGGTCGGGGAAGGCGACATAAGACTGGATAAGTTAAATTCAATTTTAAAAAAAATAAAACCTCATCTTGCGCTCGCCAAGTGGTATTTTTTTTTCAATTTAATTTAACTTATCCCGTCGTATGTCGACTCTTTGCCCCCCCCCCCGCTCTTACCTGTGCCGGCCGCGGCTGACAAATAGTTTGGTGATGTGAAACCATTGTATTAGGAGGACCCACAGGCAATTTAAATTCAGAGCAGCAGTTTTTTTTTTTTTTACAGTTGCCTTTGTCCACGTTAATGACAAGCAAGTCCATTCCAAAGTTTTAATTAAAATTCACTTGTCTTTCTAAATGGACAACTAGTAAGGAAGTGATCAATTTCAGGTAATAAAGTGGATAAAATTAAGTCGGGCAATACACAGGGTCAACTGGCAGCTGAAAACGAAAGGTGCGGCTGCTTTACTTAGGTTCCTCTTAAAAGAGCACCTCAGGATCCTGTTCTGGAAGCAGAGGGAGAGATGCGGGAGTAGGGTCGTATTTTCCATTAGTGCAGCAGGTGCAGCGGCACCAGGGTTCAGAGGGGGGCACTGAACCTTGATTATTGCTGTATTTTTTTTTTATTCACACATTTCCTTCCTATTCTGCACTAGGGCCAATGGCACACTGGCTATGCTACTGTGGGGGAGGAGAGAGAATAGTAAATTGTTCATGAAAGGTTACGGCAGATGGAGCAAGAGAAAACTTGGACTGGGTCTGGGACTATGTGGTCATGAGGTCTAAACTCCCCATCACTCTCCAGGGCAGGCTGATGAACACATACCTGGGTGTAGTGTGAGGAACCATGGTGGTAGGCACAGGGAGATCCAGCACTGCCAGCCAATGGGAAGTGGGTGTGAGGAGCCAGCACTCCTGGACAGTGTGAAGCAGAGGAGAGGGTCCAAGTGGAAAGAGCAGGCACTGGTGACCTTTGTGGTAATCTGAGCAAACACTGGTACAGTACGATGCTCCACTGGTAGGTATTGTGAGGAGCTAGCATTGGTGGGCAGTGCGAGAAGGTACTGGTGGGCACAATGAGCAACAAACACTAGAGCTCGCTGTATGGAGCATGAAATGGTGGGCAGTACGAAGAGATAGCACTGGCAGGCGGGGTGAAGAGGAGCCTTCTCCGGTGGGCAATGTGGAAAATAAGCATTGGGACTCCTGGAGGGGATCTATCAGTGGTGTGCAGAGGAGCAAGAACAAGCTGAAGTCCATTCAAAAAGAATGTAGCTGCTGCTCTTAGCTCCTTGAAGCCAAGCTTCTTTGCGGAAGGCAACTTAAAAAAAAATCATCCTTTACTGGATAACTGTTGGCAACGAGGCCATTCAGCTTCAAGGCAATGCGTCGTGAATAGACGTACAACCCCGCCGCGGTATCACTCCGGATCTCTGACAATGCAAGCCACGCTGGAGCAGCGAGGCCTAAAGCCACTTATACTTTTTCATAAATTTACATCAACAAGAACTATATTGAACATAAGTGATCCAGACATAGAAAAGTCACACCCTCCATATTTCAAATTCACTTCCCACTTTTACAGCCAGATTAGGGATTAGACTCTCGCTTTGGCAATGATCATACAGCATTAACGTCATGTAGGTCTCTTGCAGCTGAATGGTTACTGGCAATCCCCCTTGTCAAACAGAACAAATGGGATCTCCCTCTGGACCTGTCCCGAGTGGTCCCTTAGTGCTGCTCTTGGCACTTTGATTGGACGCTCTTTCCCCTCGTACATCCACCCCCGCTCTGGCGCGGACCACGGGGCCAGTGATGGAGTAGGGGGCAACACGTTAGCACGTAGCATGTGTAGGGAAAAGCAGGTTGGACACATCGGTCACCATAGAGATTCTCCCAACAGTGTGTGGCATCTGAGTGGCTAGTGGGGATAAGGTAGGGTAAACTGCATTTTACAGGAAGTCAGTCATATGTCTGGTAGCAGTGCATTAAGCGAGATGAGCAAGGTAGTGGGTCTAAAAGGTGTGGCCAAGAAGTAGAACTATTGGATTTTTGATAACAAGGTGGTCTAAAACACATGATTCAGAACGGTGGTTCTCAACCTTTTGACTTCTGTGGACAGCCACTGAGTCATTACTGGAAGCAGGGAAACTCAGCCTAAACAATTTCGATGATTTGAACCTCAAAACTATACATAAAAGTACAGAAACATTCATCAAACAAATATACAAATACACAAATGGTGAAATATTTGATTTAATTCACAAATATAAAAAGAAATTACATTTTAATGGGAAGGTTGGGGCTTTTCTGAATTGAACAGAGAGCTCATCATCCGTACTATATTCTGCTTAGTGCATTTGCACTTCTCCCACGAATCTGAGGACACAATTAAATTTTTAGCCTCCAATTTCAAACTCCAAAACATTTGCGGAACATTTTAACATGTTTGATCATACATTTTGCTTAATATTGTTCAATTTTCGAAGCATTCATGCATCCCTTAAGTAGGGTCCCAGGACCACAGGGTAAGAACCGCTGATCTAGAAGCCTTTGCCTGATAGTGTGTGCTGCCTGGCCAGTATAGGAGCGCCTCTATATGTGTCTTCTGTTAGTGCAACCAAAAACATCACAAACAACAAAAACATACAGCTCCACACACCTATTAGTTTTATCAATGCTTGTTAGTACTGATTTTAATTTTAATAAGATAAATGAAAACCAACTCTCACTCATTCATTCGCAACACTTTGCACTGCAGTTCCTCTGCCTTTTCAATCTCTTCTGTATTTCGTCTCCTTCACGTCACCATCGTCACACAAAATTGCATTTTCTTTTGTTGCTGTCAATTTTTGGACATCTATTCACCTCCCTCACACACTTTCCACTACAATCATAACTGCAATTACCACATAAGTGGCCATCGTTCTTCACACACTGCAAAGAGGCCAAGGACTGGATGGGCATGTAGTCTGAACACCTTTATGACACCGTAACAGTCACGGGCAGAAACTCGCACAGCCTTCAGCCTCAGCTCCAGAGCACTCAATTGTGCCCAGTCACGAACACCCATTCACACCTAGAACTCATCAAGACACCTAGAGGCCACACCGCTTGCAGTATGGTCTCTGCAAGACATATTGTGTGAAAACAAAACTACAGAAACGTCTTGGAAAATAAAATACAGCTAGGAAATAAGGACGCATACCATGCCCCTCTCGTTTTCGATTCACATATACCATGCAACAGGAAGTAAAAACCTGTAATGTCACGTGGCATCACTGACATGGGTTACCTAAAGGGTTCTTGCACATCCCGTGGAGAAACAGGTCAGTTGCTTTTACTTGTTAAGTGCTTAAAGGGTCCAGTAAGGATCCGTTTCAATGTCTGTTTTTAGGTACTGCTGGTGCACTGGCAGGCCACGCCCCAATTAAAGCTTTGCCTGGTAGGTCACTATGTGCCCCATTCAGTCACAGGGTTCTGTAATGGGACTCTCCCTGTAGGCTACTACACTTCTGATTTTCTTTGGCGGCCTGCTACTGCCCCGTTCTTATCTCTCCTCCTACACCCAGCTCCTCACGGCCCACTACCTCACTGAAGTCGGGCAGTATTGCGCTGTACAATATGTCGGCAAGCTATGGTACTTAGACTGAACATGAATGAGAGCTTGTGTGAGGAATGCGGCAGAGACATACCCACATGGGAGGAGGAAAGCGAAAGCACAGTGCACCTGAGAGGATTGCAGAGATGGGGTAAAGTCAGCTGCACGGCACCAACGAGGCCCACTAACACGGCCACCATTCGTGCCACTAGCATTAGATCCATCGGCGCAATCCAGAGTGCTCGACACAAAAGTAGGACTAACATCAGTGCTTTAAATGGGCCGGTACTCACTGGTACTGAGTACGACACTTCTTAGATTTATCACTCTAAGTACCGGCACTTCTCTACTGCTGAGGAGAGTACCGGTACTCATGAAAAGGTAGGCTCATTGGCTGAGAGTGCTGGTGAGCAGGAGTGGAACGTGTCTCTGGTTGCCAAGGCGCCGCTTCTGTAGCCCGATCTGAGACCCAGCTGAGCTATTCAGCAGGGCTCATTTGAATAATGTCCTGGTGCTCACCATCACGCTGTGTTTGACAGCACAGGGCCTGAACGGACCCTGCTCTGTCAATCACATTCACACTATCCTGTGCATTTGTGCAAACACAGGAAACATCGCAGTCCCCTGGCAGTGGCAATCAGACTACGACCAGTCCGGCCCTGGTGGCAATTAAAAAAGCCATGGTAGGTGAAGAGTATAACATGGCTTTTATCATACCCGAGTCTTTTTTGTGTCTGCTTATGTTTGTGTGTTTGCCTGCATTTGTATGCCTGTTTTTTGTAAGAAAAAAGTGAGAGAGAATCAAAACACTCTCGGGAGGTATTTTAAAGAAAATGGGTGGCACTTTGTGTGTACATGTCTGCTCGGCAACAAAGATTAATAAATAACGTAGTAGGGAGGGTTGGTGGGTGGGTGAGTGAGTGGATGGATGAGTGAGAGGGACCTAGACCTCCGACCCTCGGTCTAGGTCCACTCTCTCCCCGCAGCTCCGCCGTGCAGTCTCTTGCCTCCAGACCCCGACCTCCTCCTTGGGAGGTTCGAGGCTGCTGCCCGCTCCTGCGCCTGCTGCCCGCTCCAACTGGGACCAGACTGGCTGCAACCACCGTAACCATTCTCAGCCGTTTTTTTTTCTTAATTTTTCCCTGTTGTGCCACTGTTATTGTGCCCATCTGTGTCTTGCTCTAATTCCACCACTGTTTTTATTTTCTCGTGCCTGCCTGTTCCTTTCACCTTTCGCCGCTGCTGCCCCTGTGGCCCCTCCCCTCTGGAATTCCCCCCCGGAATTCCCCCGCTCCCGCCTCCCAGCCTCTCCTCCCTCCCACCTCCCCTACTTAATGACCCGACCGCGGCCAGCGCCAGGAACCCTGGACCTCCCACTACCCATCGCTACGACACCTCCACCCTCCTCGCACTCAACCCTGGAAGACTTGGAGACTGCCAACAGGCCTCGCCGAACACGACCCACGGCCAGTTCTCCTGCCTCCACTGCCGCCAGACCCTCAACGCCACCCTGGCCTCCAACACCGCCGACGCCAGCACCGGCGACACCCTAAAACGCATCCTCCTCAACGTACGCTCCGTACACAAACACGCTCCTGGAAATCTGGAACCTACTCGACTCTCTCTCGCCCGACATCGCCTTCTTCACAGAGACCTGGACCAACGCATCCTCCGCCCCCGACATCAGCATCGCCATCCCAGACGGATACAAGATCCAGAGGAAAGACCGCCCCAACCACCCAGGAGGGGGCCTCGCCATCGCACACAAGAGCACCCTCCGCCTCACCACCTCCAGCGAAACCTTCCCCTCCGCCGAACACCTGCACTTCCAGATCCAGACCACCCCCAAAGCCACACTCCGAGGAACCCTCATCTACAGACCCCCCGGCCCCCGAACACCCTTCGCAACCACCATCACCGACTTCATCGCACCCCACGCCATCGCCTCAACAAACTACATACTCATTGGAGACCTGAACTTCCACCTCGACAACCCCAGCGACCCCAACTCCACTATCCTTCGTGACAACCTCGCCAGCATCGGACTTAAACAACTCGTCAACACACGACCCACAGAGCAGGACACACCCTCGACCCCATCTTCACGGCAGGAAACAGCGTCCAATTCAGCCACACAACGCAGCCGCCACGGACCGACCACCACTGCGTACACTTCGCCATCAACAAACCCAAGGCACCCAAACCAGCCCCACGCCCACCTCGAAGGAACTGGAGCAAGGTTACCGACGAGCAACTTAACTCCACCCTCACCCGAGACAACCACACCTGGCACCCGACGCAAACGACGCAGCCAGAGAACTCCACACCTGGATCTCCAACTGCGCAGATGAGCTCGCTACGCAACCCCGACAGACAACGCCCCAGGAAAGTCGCCTGGTTCACCACCACTCTCCAAGAAGCCAGACGCACCTGCAGACGCCTGGAGAAGAACTGGAGAAACACCAAGACAACCAAAAACCACACCACCTACAAGGACGCCATGACGGACTACCACAACCAGATCAGAGCCACCAAGAGGAACTTCATCCACAACAAAATCCTGGCCAACTCCACCAACTCCAAGGAACTTTTCAGTGTCATTCAAGAATTCATCAACCCACGCAGCGAAGCCACAGACATCACCCCATCCCAAGACCTCTGCGACAAGCTTGGAACCTATTTCCACCTCAAGATCAAAAACCTCTACGACAACTTCATCGACCATCCACCAGGCGCCACAGACGGCCCCCCGCCACCCAGAAACACCAGCCAGCCCACCATCTCCAACTGGACACCGATCACGGCCGAAGACACCACCTCGACCATAAAAAGCATCCACTCGGGGCCCCCACCGACCCCTGCCCCCTCACATCTACCACAGAGCCGCGGCCGCCATCGCACCCGAACTACAACGCACCATCAACACCACCTTCAAAACGGGCACCTTCCCAGATGACTGGAAGCGCACAGAAGTCAGACCCCTGCTCAAGAAGCCCACAGCTGACCCCACCGACCTCAAGAACTATCGGCCCATCTCGCTCCTCCCCTTCGCAGCCAAAGTTGCAGAGAAAACAGTCAACAGGAAACTGACAAGATTCATTGAAGAGAACGCCATCCTTGACCCGTCCCAATCCGGATTCCGAAGCAACCACAGCTTAGAGACCACCCTACTCGCCGCCACAGACGACATCTGCACCCTCCTGGACCAAGGCCACTCCGCAGCCCTCATTCTACTCGACCTATCAGCGGCCTTCGACACTGTCTCCCACAGCACACTAGTCGCCAGACTACACGACGCAGGCATACAAGGAACAGCCCTGGACTGGACCCGATCATTCCTCACTGGAAGAAGCCAAAGGATCAGACTCCCACCCTTCCTCTCCGACCCCACGAAAATCACCTGCGGAGTCCCACAGGGTTCATCACTGAGCCCCACCCTCTTCAACATCTACATGCCCCCCCCTCGCAGCCATCGTCCAACACGGCCTCAACATCGTATCCTATGCCGACGACACCCAGCTCATCCTCTCCCTCACCAAAGACCCCACCACTGCCAAACTCAACTTCCAGAAAGGAATGCAAGACGTCGCAGTCTGGATGACCAACAGCTGCCTGAAGCTCAACGCCGAGAAGACAGAAGTCCTCATCCTCGGTACCACCCCTTTTGCATGGGACAGCACCTGGTGGCCGACCGCCCTCGGAAGCCCACCTACCCCCTCAGACCACGCCAAGAACCTCGGCATCGTACTCAACTCATCACTCACCATGAACCGACAGGTCAACACTGTCACCTCCAGCTGCTTCAACAACCTCCGCATCCTCCGCAAGACTTTCAAATGGATCACCCCTGAGTCAAGGAAGACAGTCACCCACGCACTCATCACCAGCAGACTGGACTATGGAAACGCACTCTACGCCGGCATCAACAAGTCCCTACTCCGCAAACTCCAGACAATACAGAACACCGCCGCCAGACTCGTCCTCGGCATCCCCCGACACGACACATCAGCCAACACCTACGAAGTCTCCACTGGCTCCCTGTGGAGAAAAGAGTCACTTTCAAAATCCTCACTCACGCCTACAAATGCCTACACAACAACGGACCCAAATACCTCAACGACAGAATCAACTTCCACAAACCCAAAAGAAACCTCCGATCTTCCAACCTCGCACTGGCCGAAACCCCGCGCATCCACAGAGCAGGCGGAAGATCCTTCTCTCACATTGCAGCCAAGACCTGGAACGAGCTACCGGCAGACATCAGACGCGCCCCCTCCCTGAACACCTTCAGGAAGACCCTCAAGACCTGGCTCTTCGGCTAAACAGATCTGCGGATCCCCCCCCCCCCCTCAGCGCCTTGAGACCCTCACAGGTGAGTAGCGCGCTTACAATTCCCTGATTGATTGATGGGTGGATATATAGATGGATGGATGGATGAACAGATGGATGGATGAGTGAAAGCATGGATGGGTGAAAGAGGGTGGATGATTGGATAAAAGGGCGGATGATGGGTGGATCAGTGAAAGATTGGATGGATGAATGAAAGGGAGGGAGGATGCATGAAAGGGTGGATGATGGATGAGTGAAAGGAGGGATTTAGTGGAAAGGAGGATGGAATGAAAGGGTGGATGGAATAAAGGAGTGAAAGGGTTGATGGATAGATGAGCGAAAGGATTGATGGATGAGCGAAAGGGTGGATAAAGAGATGGATGAGTAAAAGGATGAATGGATAGGTTTGGAGATGGATGGATGGATAGGTTTGGATATGAAGGGTGGACAGACGGAATGGTGAAAAACTGAATGATGGATGAAAGACTGAATAGACAGAATGTAAAGGTTAAATGGTGGACATCAGCAGGTAAATGGTAGGATGAAAGGATGAATGGATAGATCGATGAAAGAGACAAGAGATATCTTCTGGGGAGCGTCATGATGATTTGCTTCATTTGATTCGTGCCATAAGATCTTTGGTTCGAAGTGGGGGTATTTTCAGTTTCTTCCTACTCACGTGCTCAAAAATATATAGTATTGTGCCAAACAACAGCAATTAACAGTATGGCATTAAGAAGGTACAACTATTGCAAAAAAAGGAAATGTTAATATATTATCGCATTTCTCTTTCATTTTGTGTAATAAGTTAACCTGCTTTGTTTATATAAACATTTCTCATGTGTTTTGGTATGTGCTGCAACTAATATAGAAGTCGTTAAGTATCATCATGTCTTGCCCTTAACCCCGCCCCTAGCCCCGCCCCCTTACTACACCTCTAGATCATTTTAATGAGTACCTGCACTAATTTTTTACCATTTAAAGCACTGACTAACATGGAACCCAGTGCTGAGAGTGCTCAGTGATGGAGAGGGCACTTGCTATTCCCCAACTGTAAAGCATCAATCTGCACAAAAAAGGGTCTCTATAGTCGCACAGGCATAATGTTGCCATTATTCCAGCAGGCGATACTTTTAAAATGGCAGAAGGAATGAGAGAAGGGCTGAAATAGGATTCCACCCCAGAGGTCAATCTCAGATCAGTGGAAACTGAAGAAGCAAGTGGCAAGACCCAGTTTCTTAAATTTCACGGAATTTTTGGAAAGAACCTGTTTAAAGAGCTAATGACTTAAAATTAAGCAAACCAAGGGCATTAAACAGTCTTTTTATAATCGTGTTATTTGACACCTGTGTGTCATGACTGCCTTGGTGAGACCTCTGAACCGGTTAGATTCTTAGAAGCACAGTGCAAATTAATGACAGCCCTGTAAATACAAAATAATAGCTTACCGCTGAAATCATGGGTTGCGCTTTTATCTCTATTTTAAGGGTTATAGCTAGATACACTGGAGCAGAATCTATCAGCCTAGAAAATAGTGCTGACTATCTCAGGATATATGTTAAGTAACCTGCGGCAGGGTGTACATTAGAAAAGACATCTTCACTGGTCGTATATCTTTATGTGATAAAAAGAGAAATGGAGCATAAAGCATACACAGGCACTAAATCAAACACCTTTACTGCTACAAAAGTCCCTCAGATCTCTGAGCTGCATTATCAGTTTAGCATCTGTGGCCCCTCTGGCATTCTTCCTTCTTAGGTAGAACAGAGTGCCGTGCTAATGCTCTGGTATCGCTGTTTGAGTTCAGCACATTACGAAGAAGTTGTCTTAAGCAGGAATTAAGTGAATCATTCGATCGTGTGTCGCCCTTTGCAACTGACCCTTTGATGGTCACTTTGACCCGATGGGGTGGATAGAACTCTGATCATTCAATAAACATAAAGAGAGGGGAGACCCAGCTTCTATGAAAAGCTTGCGTGTTATATATATATATATATATCCGAGATAGGTGAGCGGAGTGCACCCAGATAAATCGGTGCTCGCTTCACAATTTCTCAGATATAACTATGAGTATCGTTCTATAAAGTGGTCACAGATTCAGGGACACAGGGAGAAGCTTCGAGCTGACGCGTACTCTTGATGAATGTTTGACTACAAAGTCCGTCCTCCCCTGACACCCCCTATGTCGTCTGTTGAGAAAACAAGTCATTTGTGACCATATAGGGAAAGGTTCTACAAGTATGGTCTGTATGGCTACTTTTTTTTTAATAATATAATTGCACAGCAAACTAGCTAAAAAATAAATAAATAAATAAATCGCTAAAAGCAGGGTGATAACGAGGTCCTGAGGAAAGCCGACTGACCTTTCATTAGCTACACAACGGCTGAAACATGTCGACCTAACATATGCCTGGGAACATTAATTCCTAATAGCATCACACAGCTCTTTTTTTAACCTAGCCCTAAATCATAGAATAATACATCTGCCATATAGGATTCAGAGGCTATTTTAACTCACTCATTCAACTCTGCCTTCACTCACCTCTACTATTCAAAGAGCTCCGCTTACAAACGCGTCTAGCCCACCCACTCACGTTCAGTGTTTGGGTGAGGGTCCAATGATGAAGCAAGCCAGGGGTGGACCCTGTGGGTGAGGAATATATATCACACATACATATACACTCTCCCATACCAATTGTCCATTTTTTACACCACTTTATAGGTGGCTACTCAGTTATGTCTACGAAATTGTGAAGCTAGCACCGATTTACCTGGGTGCACTCCGCTCACCTATCTCGCATATATAGAACAAGCATGCTCTCCATAGTAACTGGGTCTCCCCTCTCTTTATGTTTATTGAATATACACAAACCGGGAAGCTGAGGGCACACCCATTCAAAGACTTCTCACTCCTCCTCAGTTTATAAAAATAGAACTCTGACCACCAGAATCGGACAAGAATGCTTTATGGTTGTATGACAGAGGTCTGCATGGCTAAACCACACATGCCCCTACAACGCAGTCCTAACAATGAATGCATCAGAACAATGCATTCCTTTACCATGCATGCCTTTGCCACACAATTTTGTGGTAAAGGCATTATTGGCAAAGGGATGTGTGGTAAAGATCATACCCCAGCACCTCCGCCCTGAGCCCTAAAACCCTGCCCTAAAAACAACCGACCCCCCGAGCCATTAAACTACTCCAACCCCTAAAACTACCCCAAACCCCCATCCTGAGCCCTTAGACCCTGGCCCCTGCCATATAAACAACCCGACCCCTCACTGAGCCCTAAAAACTACCCAACCCCTTAACTGCCCTGACCCCCCTGCCCTGAGCCCTAAGACACAACCCCCTGCCCTTCAAACAACCCCAACCCTGAGCCCTAAAAACGACCCCACCACCAAACCCGTCCCCAGCCCTTCTTACCTGTCTGTGTCGAGCTTTCTGTTTCGACGCTTCCTGTTCTGTTTTTGCCCATCGGGACATCTAGACCGTGCATTGCCTTAGCCACGCATTTGCGTGGTTAAGGCAAGCTTGGTTGGACTTGCGGGGAAACTGCACGTGTGGCCCTGCCCGCATTGTAAAGGCCATTTTCAATGCTTGCTATGCAGGAGCGAGAAACCTACATCAGCAAGAATGCAACCAATGGGGCACAGACTACACAGAGCAGAACATCAACTAAGAAGGATAAACACTATTGACTTAGAGATCCATCAAAATGCTTAAAGTGATGATGCAGGACACATTGAAACCGAATATACCAGGAAACAATATGAGAGGGTTTTTGACATGGGCCCTGCAAATTCTTTCCAGGGCCAGTCATACGCCAATAGGGGTAATTAACTTATTAGGTCAAACAAACTTTGAGCCATGACGAATAGCAGATAATCCACCATGAATAAATAGGTGATCAGTACGTTTCAATGCAAGTCACCAAATTAGAAAAATCATGTGACCAATTCACGTGATTATAAGAATTTTGAAAGAGGGCGCGGTGGTTGAAGAAAATTAATTTATTATATGGATGGAGAGCAAAATGGAAAGCAGAGTTTCCTGAAGGCTCCCAAGCAATAGAATATGCCTGGGGAAACATCATCAAGAATCATGTTGAGCTCATATAACAAAAAAGGATTTGCACCTCAGGGTGGGAAGGTAGGAGTGAAGAGAGGAGCACCTTCCGAAAAACAAAATTACTACTTTCCAGCCCTTTCTGGAAATACTTGGAAAATGTTTAACTTTCTCCACAATATTCCAGGACTAGAGGTAGAATAGTAAATATGTCTCATGCATTGTTTTGTGGAAATTGAACTTTGCCCAGATAATCTAGGAATGGTGTTACACACGTAAATTTGTCTTCTCATCGTCCGCAAATCCCTCTGCTGCCATGAAAGCGCAACCGTGCAGAAAAGACAATGTTGAGATTGTAAGGGGAGTGGAGGCAGGTGTCTATATTTGGAAATATGTGACAGTAGTATTCCTACAAGGTTTTTCCATCACAGCACCCACAAACTTGTCACTCTCCCAATAAAGTTCTCAACAAGCAGTTGCATGTTGCAAATTCATTTTGCATAACATCCTGCTACCCTTCCACACATGCAATAGGAGCTTCAATTAATTCCACCTCTTAAGCTTGCTTCATCCCATTGCCTTCTTCGACCAAATGGACCTCTTCTCTTGTTCTTCACGTCTTCTGGTACCTAATGCTACTCTCCATCAAGCAGCAATCCCACTCACATTTGAAAGAATTTCTCAGGCACCACGTTTTCTCCAAAGCCATCAACCTTAATCCACACACCCTAAATTTCACCGCACTTTATTACCTCCTCCAATCACCTCTTGCCAGCCCATGTGCATCCACCTGAACAATTTTTTATTCCATCAGTTCTCTACCAAGGGTTGGATCTTGGTAGCATTTGCTGTGCTATATAGGGTGAGTGTCTGAATTCAAATAAATCGTGAATGAATTAAATGGTATATTAAGTTGTGCATCTTAAGGTGATACATTGTACCAACTAATAATGGACACAGTTGGCTGAAATGTCATGTTGAACTGAGATCACACAATAACTAATTTAATTCATGGGTGACAAAGAGAAATATAGAAAAAAGCCAGCACTTAGAAAATTGGGCATTCCGTATGACAACAAAACAATTCATCCGAGGATCCCCAAGATTGCCAGTTTACTTTAGTGGAGCCAGGCTAAACTATGATTTACCCTGTATCACTACAGCCATAAAATCCCTCACCTGATTATTCAATTGACAACTCAATGAATCAAACAATGCATATTAGGTAGTCTGTTATTTTGCACGCTGTGATATACAGCTCAGAAGCAATTACATTTTGGCATCAATCCAATAAATATATATTTGATGAGGTAGGGATATCATACCTTTCAGACCCTGTCCTATACCAAGGGCTAGTCCATCTTTGGTCCATTGCACAATTCCAGAGTAATTCAGTACCACGCAGGGTAGAACCACTTTCTGTCCAGCCACCACCGTCTGATCTTTCGGTTCCTGCACAAACCGGGAGTAGACAGCTGAGGAGAGAAAAAAAATGCAAAACATGAAATGATGGGCAAGAGACAGAACATTATTTGACTGCATTGTTTTTGGGGATAATGGTGCAAGTGGTTGCAGCAAAACATAGCTAATTCCATGATACAGCATATTTACCCCGCTAGTCTTCACATTTGTTACATTCAACTGATTGCACTATGCACTACTACTCTGTTTTGAAACCCCCCTGCTTTTGTGCCATTCCTAAGACCTCATCAGTTACGATAATGACGGTGAAAGTTCACAGTCCATTTCTGCTACAGCTTCCTGTCCACATCTGCGCCACACTCTTTATATCCACATTGCTGATTTCTGTCAACATTAGAGGCATTTCCTCGCCCCAGTCCAGATCACCATGAGTGTGTTCTTGTCCAATGGAGCCGAACAGCACCCGAGTGTGGAGCTCCAACTAGGGCAAAACCAGTTTAGGGTTGCTTGTGCTCTGCTCCAGAGAAGAACTGGCTTTGCAGTTTGGGCTGGACTATTCCTACTGAAGCAGGATCAAGGCTGATTTGCATATGTCTGGGTCTAATTAGAGGTGGCAGGGTGGGCAAAACAAATAATGGACTAGGATGCGGGACCCAAGTAATTACCAGTGACTGAGACTAATTCAAGCATCCCATCTATCCCTTTTTGTTGACTTCTTCTCTACATTAGAGCAAGGGCCTCTGCGGCATTATCAGAATGAGAATGTGCGTCATCAGCACAAGTCAAACATTCCCGCACACAGATCTTGCCAATATCCGTGTTAAAACCTATGCCACACAGTCTAGGTCATGCCTCTCTGCAGTACAGCCCTGTGCATACAGGAATCAATAACCGCACAAGTGCACTTCAGCATCCAAAAGTGGGTCCGTCCATATAATTTTCCAGCAAGTCATGAGTCTAGAGATCATATTGGACCGGTAGCAAAATGGGGAATTGTTGATCTGTTTTAAAGGGGCTACAGAAATAAGATTTATTTTAATTGCTATTCTCAAGCTCATATGCAGCAGGAGGAATGGGGACATGAAACCTAAACAAAAAGTATAAGAAACCTGAAAATCCTGTTTACATCGCTTCCTTAATTAAGGGTCCAACCTTAAATATGAGTCTGTAAAATCAATAGTATAAAATAGCCCAATTATTTGGCAACCCACATCTAAGATTACTTCATCCTTGATTCTTCAGTATGTTCCCCAAGATGACCTCTGCAACTAAACTAAATTTACTGGATCAAGGTCATACATTTGCAACATGCTAGACTGTATACACAAAAGGTACAATGCAGTAAGATCTCTTGCAAGAGGCACTGCATTTTTTAAACAGACTCGACTGGGAGCACTGCACTGAAGTTCAGCCTCAGAGGAGGAATTCCATCTGTGAAATGGTTTCCGGCAAAAAAAAAATATATATATATAAAAAAAAACTGAAAGAAAATGGAATGGGTAGAAAAAAAGAGGCAAACTAAGTGCCTAGGGATGGCAGTGGTGCTGCTGCTCTCATGAGCCATCTTCATCAATCTCACTGAGCGACTTTCAGCCTGGGTGGATCTAATTGATGGCGCATTACTTTCTGTGTGCGATATGGATACCTGTCCACTGGGAACTGGCCTGTGGGTATCTGCTCATTTCACACAGGTCACCCACAGAAAAGGCATCAGGTGGCGAATTCATTAGTTACAATGACACGCCATGAATCATTATAAGTCGGGCAGACACCGCACAGGTCTTGGCTGCTGGGCCAATAATAGTTCCAGGACTTGTGGTCTGAAAGTAATGGAATGGTACTTAAAATATGAAGTTACCCAGTGTTACTGCTGCTAGTATGTGTGACGCCTGTGAGATAAGGGAACGTTGCAGGCAGTGCTAAGCTTTGTGGCCGGCATTAAAAGGAAATACCATTGTTTGAGATTCCTGTGGTTGTCCAATAGTCTAGATGTTTTTAAAAAAAAAATTTTTTTTTGGTCCTCTGGGAAGCAGGAACACACCTCTATGGTTCAGAGTAAACTGGTAGTTAGGTTTGACTTTCAATAAAATGAGGCATTTGCTACCAAGATGGTGATCCAGCTGACTGGGTAATATTACACTGAAATTGAGGGGACCAACGGATCCGAATCCCTGAAGCATGTATGCCTCTGAACACAGATGGTCGTACCTCAAGGCACGGCCCCATTCTTAGGAGGTTTAAAACGTGTTTTTTTGTTTTTTTTAATATAAAAGGGTAAATTTCTTTTAACACGGTCTTAAAAAACAAATAAAAATTGGACATAGGCCATGCAACTTGACAAAAGTACAATCAAGAACAATGACTCAGTGGAACTATTTCAACATTTTGATAAAGTAAGGGCTTTTTAAAAAATCCACATATTTCAAGATTAGGATTATAAGCATCTCGCGAGTTCAATTCATGTACTAGGAGGTAAACTGAGCTTCTGCCTCCTACTTCCATATCAAGGAAAGTCGCTTCACTTCAAGGCAGTGTGATCCTTCAATATTAAGATGAATAAAACACCTCAATATGCCAAGAAGAATGGCTTGTAATTGCCAGAGTAATGTCAAAAGAGTGAAGCCTGAATGATGATGATGGAAGCAGCCAAGACGGTGACAAATGAGTCTCCAGCTGCGAGCAAGAATGCAGCGTTCCACAAATCCTTTATCAATCACCCTATAAATAAATCTATCAATCATGCTTTTGAACAGAACTCCATCCTGCCTGGAATGGGTTTGACCATCAGTGTTGACGGATATCAAAGTATTGAATACATAATAGGGGTAAAATACAGATAGTTCTGAACAGGGTAGTCAATCTGTGCGACATGATCATATTACAAAAACAAAACACTTAAGTAAGTCTCACCACCATATTGGAGAATAGAACACCGATTTGATCATTATAAGGTCATTTTTCTTTGAATACTTTATTTCGGTCGATGACCATAAAAGCAGCATACAATAAGAATCACATTGTGTTAATAAACAAATAAATACACTCAAAGCTAAAATTACCAAAGGGACAATGGCACAGTAATAAAAGTGTTAGATTTTTCAATTTAAATAAAATCTGTATAAAAAGTAGCTTTAGTTCGAAACAGCACGTGTTCCTCATACTCTACTTCACCCACTCAAATGAGCCACACCACCCGAGGTGCGGGTGTTGCTTGGCCTGAGTTTGGTAGCTTTCTAATCCCTTGCGGCAGTCGCCAGTAGAGACAAGGCCAGCACCCGCATCTATTCCCTGCAAATAAATTCCGTCCGGACGGTGATGAAGTGCTAGAAATTTTGAGCCATTGTGGGGGACATAATGCTGGCAGAAAACATTTTCCCTCACAGCCTGTCCACTTGTAATGTGTGATAAGTTACTGTTTGCAAACCTGTGAACTTTACCCAAGGATGGCCCATAGAAGTAGAGGTGGTGGTCAGCTAGAAACATCTGGCACAGTATTAAAACACAGTCCATGTGGCTCATCAGAACATGTTGGACCTGTATCAAATGACACCATCCTAGTTATTAGAACCAATAGGCATAACTATACCCAAACAAGGTGTAACAAGTCATGTAATATTGAGGCTTTTGACAGTAGTGCAGTAACTTTGGGTAAAAAGGAGATTCTTGAGGCAAGTGCACCAAGGTCCTCATGTCTATCTAGTTTGCTCTAGCATTCCATGCTCTCTTGGACAAGAATAATATATGCATTATTCTGACTTCCAACTTTTATTACAAAGTTCACATGCAAATAAAAGGCATCTGAAATAGAAATAGTGTTTCTCATCCGAGCGGAAAAAAGCAGAAGGTTGGCCGGCTCAGGTTTCTAAATACAATGTTAGACCGGTCTCAAAATGGCGGTCACCTCCGCTTTGATCAAACCTTGCACTTTGGATACCCGCCAAAATATCCTATAGAGAATGCTTCCGAATTGAAAAAAATAGTCATAGCTGTTATCAGGGGAGTCGTTTACTTTAATAGGTTTCATGTTTTGTAATGGTGACACTTTCCCTTTAACAACCTCTCCAGGAACCAAGGATTTATCTCTAGAAATAAAGGCTGCATCTCTGCATTAATTTAATTGAGCATGCAGGAAAGTAAAGATCAGTTCCCGGGAGTGACATTTCCCTGTGTTGGCAACCCTATCACCTGAGCGGGGTCCGGAGAGGTGTCTCCCCGGGCGGACCCAACCGCCGGGTTAGCGCGTAGGCCAACCAGTGCCATTCATCTATGAACTTGCTCGTTTCCAAGATCCTGGTCTCGACTGCGGCAGAGAGACGCCAAAGCTCTAGTTGAAAGGGAGCGCACAGCTTCCGCCCAATTCCCCGCTGACAAAGACAAGCTTAGACACCAGACTGCAATGGTAGCCAGGAGGAATTTTATTAGTGAGAGCTCCAGGGAGAGCAATTGCTTTTAATTGTGGGTCTGAATGGATCGGGCTTTCATCCCAGTCAATCACGTTATTCCTCGCCCCACGTCACTCAGCAATGCCGACAAATGATCAATAAAGGTAATGGCGCCAAAAATTGATGGCTAATCCAGTCACGTAAGTTCAGCAAAAAATTCAAAATAAAATGGCAGCCTGAGGATACCAAATTATGGACTAGGATGCGAATCTCTCAGTGCCTTGTGGTTCCCAACTGTCATGCCGCGCCTGGGGAAATCAACAAATTCAATTCCTTGCTAAGCAAATGGCTTCAACCTGGCACTGGAAACATATTAGTAGTGGCAGCAGCAGCAAGAGGCGGCATTACGCAAAAAAAATACAAGAATTGGCAGTGCAGCAGCTCTCTGGCACCTTTGATTTTTAATTTGCATTTTTAAAGAGATAAGGTGGGGGGTAAAGGAGCGGTGGAGGGGACAGAAGAAGGGGACTTAATAAGAGTTAATGAGCCTGGCAAGTTCCTATGCACCTCAGAGGGATAACAAGTCTCTATCCCACTGGGGGGGGAAGTACACAGTTTTTGCAGATGTTCAATGCTGGTGAAAATAAACAAAACAAGTGAAATGCTGGAAGAGATGAGAAATGACAGTTGAGGTTCTCCCTGGGTCGCGTAAGGAATTAGAAATGCTGGAAAGGATTGGGTCCGCAGTATTGGTTCTTAAGCAAATGACAACTGATTTCCATCTTCTTAGAAAAGGCCTGGAGACTGCTTGTTGAAGCTAGTTTCAAGTGCATAGATACAAAGAGGCCACTCTCGCCACCTCCCAGATGCCCCAGCACAGTCCCCGCTCCCCTCCCTGACCAGGTCCTAGGGATCAGACAGATATCCGAAAAGTACACCAACAACGCTCTTTTTGCAAATGCCTCCTTTTATTGAAAACCAAACCCAACTACTGGTTTACTCTTGTAGAGGTGCGCTCCTCCTTCACAGAGGACCAAAAACAAAAATCTATACCATTGGAGACCCACGGGAATCGGAAGCAATGGTATTTCCTTTGAATACCATCCACAAAGCTCAGCCCTGCCTGCAACGTTACCTTATCTAACAGGTGTCACATATACTAGAAGCAGTAACATTTAGTAACTTAATATTTTAATTCCTCTTTGATGGATACTTCAACTACGCCCACTTCTACTTTACTGCATGATGAGTCAAGTAATTGCCTTTTTTTTCGGAGTTTTATATAACGTGAACTTGAACCAAAGGTATCTGGTATCAGAGCGCTTTACATGAGCACCAGTTGCGTTACATAAGGACACATTCATTTTTGTTGGGCACGAGGAGATTAAGTGATTTGCCCAGAATCACAGGATGTTGCGCGTCGTTGCCAAGACTCGAACACGGTTCCCCAGATTTGAGGTCGACCGCCCTAGCCGCTAAGCCACATCCTCTCCCCAACCCAATACAATAATAATCTAGCAACAAGTAAAAAAAAACCTCATAATTTAGACTATATTAGCATTAAGTTTTATTTATTTATTTTATGCCATTGACAGCACTACAACAAGGTCTTCCAAAAGAGTTCAGAAACAAACTCGAACCTGCTTCTGTGTAAATGTATGGCTACATTATCAATAGAACTTAAACATAGGTGGAACTTGCACAGTTGGCATACTTGAAAAAATGTAACTGATTAACGAAGCCTTGGGGGACCCGCGCTGAAGTCCTGGAGAACCCACCCTTTGCATATAGGGTGGGGGGAACCATACCTAGTCAAGACTCATTTCACAGGTCTGCTGATATTTACTTATTGGGGTCCATTACTCATCCCTAAGTAAGAGAACATAGATCTTCCTTTCGAGACTTTCCCGTTATTCGTGATTAACGCTACAATACTTGCATGACCTCCTATGAGCCCCAACCTCCTCCTTGGCACATGTTGTGGGGAGTGGACTTGAAACCCCTCCTCCCCCAGAGAAATTTGATGGAATGCGTATTCCTATCTTCATCGGGAAAGTATATGGGCACAGGGCATATTGTTAATTTGTAAGTACCTGCTACAAGTCCAATTCACTGAAAGCCTCAATTCTCTCTCTTTCTGTTCTTTTACAGCATGCTAGCTTGCTTTACAAGAAGGGTAATCACTCTGTAGCACCATGGTTTACATCTTCCAGTCTGAACGTATACTTAGTCTGTTTGTCGGTGTGACTGGATCCCTGCTAACTCATGACTGGACTCTTCCATACAGACTTGTCTTAAGAGGCAGTTAAAGTCCATCTCAGCTCATCGGTCTGTTATTAAAATCCCTCGATGGTAGATCTGTAGTTTATATCTCGGGTTTCCCCATGCTTTCAATTTTAGCCCTGCCCATCTCTGATCCTGTCCCAATCGGCTACATTGCATTTATCTGATGGTCAAAGCTGAACACGCTATTCCTGGTTTGGTTCACCGTAGCAAATCTTAGCGTCCCTTCTGAAGCCAAATAACATTAGGATCTGCTTTGGAATCTGCCTTGTAAGGCTTTCTCAAGTACAACCCCTTCATTATTGCTTAGCAGGTGTATTCATATGCCCCCAGTATAACTAGAGCATTTCGGAAGCGCAAACCCATACATTTAGCACTTGGCAAACATTTTTCAATGTATTCATTATCATTATTTCCATTTAGAGAACATTAAACTTAGTCCTACGTGGATAAAGTGAGACTTTAGGTCTAGAGATCTAGGCCTGCTCTTGTGAAGGCTGATCCCGGTGTCAGTACTGCGCCATTAATGGCCACAGTTTAGAGAACTCAGAAGATCTAATGGTAAATTGAACAGAAAGTTAAAAGGGAACATGACTCTGCAAGAAATTAGCTATGAAACATTAGTATGTTCTATGCCAGTAGGGCCAATCGGAACCTTACCAGAGTTGAAACTTCAGACAGTCACTAGAGAGAAGTGTGGATGGTGAAAAATATTTCAATTGACCAAGAAACTGAATCTTCACAAGAGCATGCGGCAATACAATTTCCTTTACAAAGCATAAAAGTGATTCTGCATTGCAAACTATATTGTTTTCTGCAAGCGAAGTTTGATAGTGCACTTGTTTCCATTAATATTATCAAGGAAGAAACACTCTTATTTTTGCATGCAGCAAAGCACGGTGGAAGTGGCAGTCTTATCTAAGAGAATGCTCCATACGGAGAGACAAGCCTGAGAATGTGGTGGCCGCCTGCCGGTAATTTAGCCTGGTTGCAAGGGCTCCCTCTTCTCTGGGTGCAGACGCTTTTAGAGCGACGGGTCATTGACCAATATCGCAATTTCAATTGTTACTTTAGAAAAATCCTATTAGAAAATGTAATAGGTTTATATAGTTCATTGTTTAATTAAGCTTACAATTCCAATTCGTTATTACAAGGATTTATTATTCCAATTTGTTTAACAGTGTACAATGATTACATGAAAATTCGTCAAGAAAACCACTGCTAACAATAGGCCTGTTCTCCTTCTGCTCCCGACTTCTTCGAGCAAAAGGCCGCACAAAAGCAGCATGGGACACAAGTTGAACACACACAAAGTCAAGTATAAATATCCCAAATCAGTCAAACAATCCTGCTTGATGCAACTCTGAGCTACTCTTCATATAAATAATCCTGTGGGATGTGACAGGGAGCTACTCTATGAAAGAAGCCATTGTCTTTCTAAAACTAACTTCTGGGTCTCCTAACATCAAAATGTTTTGATTTCAATACCAGGGTCTGGGCAGGTGATTCTCAGATTAGTACAGATATTACATATGGTACATCAAACACGTTTTATCCAATCAAATCTGGGAAAGTTGAGTCAACCATTTTAATAACTCTTATATGGTTTAAGATTCATACTTTACTGGCTCAACTACAATGCCCCACCCCCACAATCATTTGCTTTCAAAACTCAAACTTGAAATTCCTAGGCTACTGCACACAGTCAATATTGGCTTGCAGAAAAGACGCATATCCAACCTCTCTACAACCAAACTGATCTTTCATGTTGTTAGAGAAGATTATTCTACATAACTGTTTACGCTTCAAAACAACAACAATGCGTAATCTTTTTTAGAGGGATTGCTTCATGTCTGGATTCATTAAACCAAGTCACGACCGCCTAATCATCAATATCTGTTGTATTTACTAAGGAAGTTTGGCAAACTATGTTCAATGGAAAGTTGTTGAGTTGGCTTTAGAAAGGTTACAACTTATGACTTTATAGTAACAAAGGGTAATTGAAGCTAACGTCGGGGAAAAATAGGATAGACATGGTTGAGAAACAAGGTTTGTGTTCTAAGAGCATTTCCTAATCGAGAGGCAGCGTGCTTCTTGTCGCGTCATATGACTCTTTTGGCATACTTCTGTCTTGCCAAGAGCACAACCTAACTAAATAAATCAATTTGACTTATGAAGAAGAAAGAAACCTACTGGAACTAGTAAGGTCTCATTTAAATATGCATGGCCATGTCCCCTACCCTGAACTGGCGAGACCACACACTCTAGCCAACTAACATGCTCTGTTACATGAACAGCCATGATGCTTCATTATGCAAAGGTCTGGTACATCAAGAAACGAGACTACCTAATCCTCCGGTTTGGAATTAGTCACCCAAGATAAAAATAAAAAAGGAGACTCCATTTTGATTTTTGTATTTGTGAATGTGCGCTTTCAAATATATACCTTTCCCCACCCAACTCTTTGATTCCTATATATCAGTGACATCGTCCAAGGCAATTAGACCACGATAAAATACAGCAGGACTAATATAAAATTCCCCATCAAAACATGGCACCCAGCGCTGGAGGGGATAGTGCAACGTACAGCTATGCGTTACTGAAATACCAGTGCGGGTAAGTCACGCTGGCCCGCTTTAAAGTCGCTGCAAGCCAGCCATCCAGCCTGCCCATTCCGGCACTACGCGGCTGCCTGCGCAGCCCATGATTGCTTTTTATGTATTACAATAAAATCAATAAATAAAATGTTTTAAAGAAAGGCCCCAGGGGCTCAGTACTTAAAAGGGTAAAGCTTTTGCAGACTATCGTTAAGACAAGTGAAGTAGAATTGCGGCGTGATTTATTCCCTCTTACCAGAGGCAGGCCAAATGTGTGCAACCATATTTTCAGAAGCTATTATTTTGATGTAGATTGGCTAAATTCCATATCAGTTTCATTAATAGTGCTGTTCAACCTGTTTAAATGGATATAAACTGCTATTGCAACAATTTCCCATTACTTGTACTTCGTAAAGTGGTTAGGTTTTTTTTTATTCTCCGCGCATAGCAGACCTGCTGCCCATGGAGGGCAATCCCAATATAAAGCATCTGAAAAAGTGTTTGTAAATGACATGTCACCAACATTGTCCAAAATTGTTTGTAGTATCTTTACACTGGTTCATCCTTCCTTTGATATTGATCTGCATTTCAATTGGTCAACCCCTAATTTATTTCTGTATCATATCCCAGTTATAAGAGGTGAGTAGTTTAAACACCTTCGGCTTAGTATTTCACCTCCGGCAACCTCAGGCCACCTTACTCTCTCACATTTCGGCAGAAGATAAACTGTGCTCCAATTAGTCCAATTATTAGAACTAACGCAATCGGTCATTGAGTGCACAGCGGCAATATTTAGTGACTGTTTCCTTTGCTTGTGGTCGGCAGGGCCGGCTTTAGCGATGGTGGCGCCCAGTGCGACAGTCATTTTTTGCGCCCCCACACCCCATGAACGCCTTCTCGGATTCTCTCACTACCACCGGGCAAAAGTGCCCCTTGTCTCTCCAATCATAAGTTATTGCTAAACACAGCACCCCACTCCCCAGGTCAGCGCCCCCTCCACAGTTCAGTGGTCAGTGCGGCCGCACAAGTCGCACTGCCCTAAAGCAGCCCCTGGTGGTCGGACAGAGTTTTTTGTACTTTATGAGCACAATTAGCCTGGATTGACATTTGCTAACGCCAACGGTGCCTTTAAGAACCTCAAAATGGTTGGTTTTGCTTAGGAATGCACAGCGGGTGATTTTACGTGGGTTATTATTTTGCTGTCCCAACTAGCCTACCGTTTTAAGAGGGGGGATTGCATTGTTAATCGGATGAACAGACAAGGAACTCCAGGAATAAACATGGTGGTCTTTGCAGCCAGGAATCAAAGTTTAAATCAACATCGAAAGGGGCAAGTCTATGTTTTTAGCTTAGTCTAGAATCCTCTTTTTTGCCCACGAGCATTAGATGAATATTTATTTTACTTATGAAATGCAAACTATCACCCGATGGGGCCCCGGGACTAGAGCCAAACTTCACGCACAACCAATACAATCAGAAAAACAAACAACAAACCAGATTGGTCTTAAGTTAACAGAACACGCGTTTTGTAGAATTTTTTGGGAAGAGAGTATAATTTTGAAGATGAGCAAGTAGAGCATTCTGTAGCGTAGGTCCTAAGACCATGAATGGTCTTTCTCCGCAGTGGGCTTTGCTGTGACGCGGAGGCTCCTGCAGGCGAAGCCTTCATGAGGCACTATCTCATGTTCACTTCAGAGGGGGCAAATGGAGGCTACGAGAAGGAATGCCTTGAAAGAGCCTGCTTTACTCTTCGATTGTATTTGAGCAACTTGCAAGCTTCAATGAACATTCCCTTATTTCCCTTCAAAATTTGATCTCAGAATCTGATTTACATCTCGAATAGCCTACGCCAAAGAGGAATACTCTGCTGCATTGTTCAAGCGGAGCCTTAATGTCCCCAAAAGACACATTTCCACCCTATTGATATTAGAAACGTGTTTGCCAGACTTGAAGGGATTCCAAGCTTGCCTTCCTCCTCCAATACAGGTGTATCGAGTTCCAATTTAAATATCAATATTAATAGTGTCATCATTAAAATCTTCATAAAGGTTCCACAATTCTCCTCACTATATAGTAGTGAGTGAAGTTGGTGTCCACTGAGGCTGTATTCATTTGATGTGTATCAGACACACTTGCAAAGGGACTTGTGACCCTGCAGTGGATGAAAACCCTTCAGTGAAACAATTTACTTCCTGGACTAGCTTTTTTCCAAGTTGACTCTTCTCTTTTCTACATAAAGATGAGCATGGTAAAAAAAACAAAAAAACATTAAACCCAAGGTGGCGTCATCTTCTAAAGAAGCAGAGCCATCATTCATTGCATTCCTCAACTGAAACCCATTTAGTCTCTGCTAACATGGACCGCGGACACCCAATATACGGACCTTTTAGCATATGACCCCTTTGTCACCTCTGGCAACTCATTCAGGCCTTCTACTATTCATCACATCACTGACACCTCTCTTACCCTGGTGGAAATACAGACTTGTAATAGATGTTCACAAAATCCCAGCTAGGACAAGGCGCAGGTGCACCAGGCACAGCACAAAAAGGTGCCCATCGCCAACAATGGACTTGTGATTGGGGTCAGGTGGTGCAAACATCCCTGCGATGGTCTAATTAATCATATAATATGTTAAAGCTATCGCCGCAGGCGCCAGACAGAAAAGTGCCTGGGTGCAGCAAGTGAGATTCCGAGCTACATAGTCTAAAAGGGAATGTAAGAAAGTAAAAGTACTAATAGTAAAAACAATTACCTTAACACGTCTGGATTTGTGAATGTCGTGTTACCCATTTCAAAATCAAATCCAGCTTGGCCATAGGATCAGACATTTTCTCCTACGTTCCAAGGAGCACAATCTACATAAGAGGAGAGGGCATTTTGTCTGCCACTGAGCTAGCTAAGAAACACTTTTCTTTTTATGGGAGTTGATCATTTAATTGTCCAATAATTCTATGTCACCGAGGCTGAGAGGCACTCTAGCTCGAGAGGTACAGGGTTGTCCAGAGCTCATGCGAGTAACAAAAAGGAAATATAATAAGAATGTCTTGGGATCAAACCACAGCTGCCATCATGAAAAGTACACCTGTAGCAATGACAGTCGCCACCACAGTAGAGATCAGGGTAGCAGTAACCAAAGCAATGACACAGCTTCCATCAAAGCTGTAAACACAGCTGCCACCACATTTGTGGCCACAAAAAAGCCAAGAGGTGCCACAATGGCAGGGATATCAGCAGAGATAACAGCAATCACAACAGAAAAAGCCAAAGCAGCAACTACAGCCTTAATCACAGTAAGGAGCAATGCAGAGTCAACAGCGGCCACAAAGGCAGCACCACCATGTAACCACTGCTATCGCAGCAGGGACCACATTATCAACCACAGCTGCCAACATTCCTAGCAACAAGAGCTGTCACAATAGCAGTGACTACCTGAGTGACCAGAGCCATAACCACAGCTGCCACCATAGCAGGGATAACAACAAAAACAATAGCTATCAGCAAGTAACCACAATTGTCACCACAGCAGAGACAACATCTGACACTAGAGCAGAGGCCATAGCAGGGACAAATGTCACCTTAGCAGAGTCCAAAACAGCAGCAATGCTAGCCATATCCACAGCCACAGCAGCAAAGGCTGCCCAATGCCAGCAGAGACAGCTGCAAACACAGCAGAAACCACAGAAGTGCCCACGATTAACAGCATGAACCAAAACCTCAGCAGTAATCATAGCTCCTATAACATCCCTCGTTTCAAATTTCAGAGGCTAGGAGGCAGCCCCTTTGCTCGGAAGGCTGCCGTTGCTTGGAACGCCCTTCCTCTTGCCTTACGTAATATTCAGGACCCAGTGGTTTTCAAGAAGAACCTGAAAAAGCACCTCTTTGTTTAAAGACCATTCTTTCACCCCTCACGGCTCCGCGCCGGGACACTCGTGAGTATCCGTGCGCGTTACAAATATAAGTAACATAACATATAACAGAGATAACAGCAGTATTGACTGCAGCCACCAAAGCAGGGACAACAGATGTCATCACAGCAGCAACTATAACACAAACCACAACTGCCACCACAGCTGAGTGTACAAGTGATCTCAGCTGCCACCACAGCATAGACAACAGCAGCAACTGCATCTGTGAGCATCAATTCCTCAACCACAACAGCCACCAAAGTAGCAACAGCAGCAATAATGCTTATGGGTCTCTGTTTTATTTATCTATCACAATATGTAAATATTACCATACCGATTTTATCTACAAGTGCTTCATTGTTGAAATATGGAGTACAAAATAAAATTGAAAAAAAGTTATACAAAATGCACAAATACATCAGCTTCAAGTACAGTATCACTTCAAAGACTGAGTTTCTACAATACAACTTTACATCTTAATCTATTATCTTCCTTATACATGTATAGCCTTGCTATGTAGTCCTGTGCCTATGTATTTATTACTTTATTCCTACTGTAGAAGAAAGAAAAGGAAACCTTTTACTCTCTCCAATTCACTACTTTGTCCCACCCTATACCTCTCTCAATATGTTTCTCCACCTCCACTCTGACTCCTCCCAAACCTCATTCTAGTACTATGATCTCCAAAATAACCATTTCTAGGCTCTTCCCTCCTCTATCCTTCCTGGCTCACCCCAAACCTCATTTTACTACTATGATTTTCCCAAAAACCCTTCCTAGACTCTTCCCTCCTCTATCCTTCCTGGCTCACCCCAAACCTCATTTTACTACTATGATTTTCCCAAAAACCCTTCCTAGACTCTTCCCTCCTCTATCCTTCCTGGCTCACCCCAAACCTCATTTTACTACTATGATTTTCCCAAAAACCCTTCCTAGACTCTTCCCTCCTCTATCCTTCCTGGCTCACCCCAAACCTCATTTTACTACTATGATTTTCCCAAAAACCCTTCCTAGACTCTTCCCTCCTCTATCCTTCCTGGCTCACCCCAAACCTCATTTTACTACTATGATTTTCCAAACAACCCTTTCTAAATTCTTCCCTCATGTATCCATCCTTTGACTCAACCCAAACCTCATCTTACTACTAGGATCCCCCCAATAACACTTTCTAGACTCTTCCATCTTCTATCCTTCCATTATCCTATTCAATCTACATCCCACATGGCCACCAGTCAAATTAACTTATATCTCCCTATACTAATCAATAACTAATGCTTTTGGGTTCCGGAGTGGCATTCTACTTGCCGAAAAGCACTTCCATACCTCGTATGTGGTAGTTAGTGCTATATAAATACAATTACAATAATAGCTTCTACAAAAGCAGATACGGCAGCACAAACAAGTGGAGCCACAATTCTAGCCAAAATAGCTGCAACCACACCCAATGTAGCAGCATACAAAAACTCCAACAATAGTTGAAAGCTATGTTGGGTTAGTAATCACAAAAGCTTCCACAACAGCTGTAGCTAAAGCAGAGACTAAATCAGCGACCAAGAAAGTTATGGTGATGTCACGGGGTTAGCTAAAGACTAGAATATCAGTGCATAGGGATTTGAAGGGTACTTTGAACTGGACACTAGACCATCCTCAAATGTATCTGGATGCATTATGTTTTTTGTAAACTAAGCCTATAGTCTGCAATGTATGAGAACATGCTGTGAGGTGCATAATGCATTCTGCGCACAGCCCACAAATCCATAAGACTGAAAAAGAACCCCAACTGGTTATCAGCCTCTCCTATTAAACACAAAATGTTCTGGAACTGTTTCCATATTTGTGGAATCAGTACAAAGATAAGGGGTAAGGCGATAAAGTAATTTTTTTCTTTCAGATTTACTCCCTTCACAAATGCCCTCTATAATAAAAAGAACTGCACAAAATTAGATTGCAACCATCCTCTACCATAGCTTTCCTGATCCAGTAGTGAAAACGTAAAATGCCTGCTATGAGCCCATGCGATTTCAGACACTTACCTTCCATTCAGCATTTGACAACTGCTATTTTAAGACCAAATCCAACCCTCTTAGGCTTATGCAAGTTTCTTCATGTTATTATTTAAATCCCCACTTCTCTTTCTGCTTGGCTATCCAGGAAGAGCATGCGAAGGAAGTAAATCCCTTCTGGGAAGCACAACTACAGAAGAATGCAATTTTTAAACCATTATGCTGGCCCTGGGGAGGAAAAGTCAGCACGCTCACTGACTTTCTACGAGGCCAGATACATTTTTTATAGTTATCTCTACAATTATTAAAGGAGATGAATTCATATTTTGGCGCAAAGTGTGAGATTTTTCAATGGGCGTGTGTGGGTGGAGCTAATGCCGTTCATAGATAAAAATGATTAGACTTTTGCATATGGACATGAGAGTTGGATATTGGAGGGAGTGGCATATAGCTTCCTATGGATAGTCCACCATCTTGAAATTTCTCCATAAGCAAAAATGTAGTTAAGCAGTAGAATTTTCTTCACTTTGAAACTGATTAATACCGTTATTGCCTTAGAGGAAAATTTACGGATGAAACGATACTTAAAAATAAGATTTAATTTTGCTCCGATTAGGGATTTTTGGTCCGGTCTCTGTGACACCGGGGCATGGGATCATGGAGAAAATATTCAGAAAAAGGATAAATATGAGCACCACCATCCAAAGTCAGAGGGCAGCTGAAAGTGTGGGGAGGAGGAAGGAAGTTCGGTGAGAAAAGATTCCAAAAGGGGGGACCCAGTCTTTGGAGCAAATGACTTATTGAAAGATGACAGTTACTTCATTTACACCTAGAAATTATTTGTGATGCCACCCGCTCCTTGGTTGCATCTTCCACCATCCCCTGCTCAGGATATGAGCAAAAACTGGAGTCAAACGTTAAGTCTTAACAAATAATAGTCTACCCGGCTACAAAACAAGAAACAGTCTACCTAAGAAACAGTCTCCATCAATGTCACATTTACCCATTGCCAACCAGGATTCCCGGACCTGCGTGTACAGTGTGCTTGTAGTCTTGAGAAAGAAGTGGGGCAGCGAAGTCCTTCATCGGTCTTGAAGAGGTATATCATTAACTCATTTTAAGATCAAGTAACCACGCTTGAACACTCTGAGTAGCTGTTGTGCTGTATAAACCCCCAAATAATAATAATTAAAAATCACTAGGTTTTATTAAAAACTTTGAAGCTGTTGTAGCGCAAAGAGCAATAAACATTAACATCTTATTAAATATCAAAGTACAATTCACCTTAACTTCTATATTTAATTCATCTCAAATTTAGTACTCCATATTTAAACTTAGGATTTTTAAATCCTTAAACGCTGTGCAAGTTCTCATGGCACACAAAAGTCCACCACCCTGGACAGTTCTGAAAACACTTCTATTACCCATTTTTTTGCCATTCTTCCTACAACAAAATTTAGCACAGTGGGTTATAATTGATTGTAAACAGCGCTTACCACGAATCCTTTTCAACTCATGTAATTACAACCTGGTCTTAACAACGACTTGCGGAGGGGGCAGAAGGTGTTGGATTTAAAATCCAACACCTTCCCTACTGTTGCACATACTGGAGTTGGAATATTAAATTATACTATTCCAACATCCAGCGCCCCCCCTAGAGCAAGTCGTTGTTACGACTTGCGGGGTAATGGTATGCGTTGTTACAACGCGGTCGTTGTAACGACCGCATTGTAATTGCATGCAGAGAAAAGGCATGCGATGTAAGGAGGCATATTCATAATTGATAGTTGGCTTCACACCCCTTTCTAAATCAAACTGGGTTGCTCTCTTAATATAGAGATATACTGGCTCCTTTGTGGCAAGTTTTGCAAAGATTCATTAAGCGGGGACCAAGAAAAAGGGGGTTTCCAAAACCAGGATTTCCAGTGTTAAATTCCCAAAGACCACATTGCTCTCCGGTACAGAAAAACCCCTGAATGGCATTACAATACATTTGACAGAAAGTTAGGTCTTTGGATTTATGAGCATGCTTTTTGTGATTTGGTGTAAATCCATTCAGCCTCTTTCAAGAAATTACTGTTTAAAGATGGCCTTGGTTTGGGCATGAAGAGGTTATCGTTTAGAAAAAGTCAGGTATAACTTGGTACCACAGGAGTCCCTGGTACCGAGAAAGGAAAACAAATAGGGCCTTCTGATTGGTAGAGGGAGCTTTTCCTTCCATCAGCTAATTCAAATCAGGTAACTGGGTTATGAACAATCTGGTTTGCTAGCCATAATTCTGAACTCAGAACCAGTGTCCTTAAAACGTTTTTCAAAAAGCTATTAGTGGCCACGGGGGCAGCATAAGGACACCCTGACCCCCAGCCACCTGTGGAGGAGACATAGAGGCGCCCATGGCCCAAAACCTGTGATTATCATAAAACAAAAGAAATATTAGGCTACTCTTGTGGGATTCAGTGCATTCCTCCCTTGAGGTCTCACAGTACTACTCTGGGAGCCGCCAAGCAGGCTTCCAGCTCACTGTACTGTGCAAGCTTTTTCAGGGATCCTCCACTGAACACAGTCGAAGGCCTTGCAGAGCAAGTTGGGTCACTGGTGGAGGTTGGCTCCAAGGCTGTGAGCAGGTTTAGCTGCTTGAGGCATGGTTTAGTGCAGGGCCTGCCCAGAAGCCTAGTCTTTCTGCCACCTCGGCTGCTGCAAATGGGTGAAAGCCATGAGCAGCGAAGTTTGACTGCCAATGGAGGGTTTGTGTGTAGGGCGTGCACAGCAGGGGGCAAGGTGCTGTGGCTAGATTGGATGCAGGGCTCCACCCTAGGTCAGGTCCTGCGGCCAACCCCACATTGGGCATACAAAAGGCCATGCTTAGTCAGCGGTTGGGCGGTCAACCCCTGCTGAGTACAGCAGAGTGCAGTGAGGACTAGGACACCCGCGGCCTGCCGTACACAGAGTGGGCTTCAGCTGCGAGTTGCCCAAATGGCTGGGCATATGCTCAAGCTTGAATAAAATAAAAAAATAAAAAGAAATTCACTGAAAAAAACCAAAAGGTTAAAGTGACGTTATAGTTAGGTGTTCAATGAGATAAAACCTAATGTTTAAAGATTAAAAAAATACTGAAATTCACAAGCTGCAAATTACTGGGCTAACTATAACTTGTGCTGCCAAATGCAATGCTTATGATATCATTAGTAATGCTCTCAAACAAAAGCCAGCAAGATCAGACATTGGGTTTAAAACCTTCTCAGTGAAGCCCCTGACTTCGGAATGAGATCCCAGAAAACCACCTGATCAGAGAAAGATTAAAAAAGTTCCTGCTTTATCAACAATTTGCTTAGATTTGCACAACCTATAACTAGTAGAACCACCGTATGAACTAACAATAAACTAAATTAGTATAATTGTTATGAATTTATGGAAGCATTTTTTTATTTTTAGATCATTCCAACCTCATGCCTTTTCTGCAATTCAGAGAGCCTTGCCACATAAATACAGTGACTGTAAGTGATAATTCATTTGATTTGCTGTGATAGTTATAAGGCATGAATGGCGATTGGTCATATCTGGAAAGTTACTCCACTATTTTCACGGGATCACCGACAATTTGGTATTATTATATAGCTCTTAATTGAACAAGCAAGTGGCGAGGAAGTGAAGAATGTGGTAGTGTGATGTTCCTACATTACGCACTCGCCAGGAGTCTGGTCATGGTATTACAGGTTGGTGTATGTGGAAATGTGTTATCTTACCCATACACTTTTCCAAAAAGACCATTTTTCAAATGTTTCCTCCTGAAGTGTGGATAACATGATTCTGCTCCAAAGACTTGAGAAGGACATTCTTGCCCCCCTACTACCTGCGGTCTGTCACCAGGCTTTTTACTGGAGATTAGTTTGCCAAATATTCAGCTGCGGCCCGTTCAGGTAAGAGCAGTGGGGCTGGGTGGGGGGGGGGGGGGATTCGACAGACCATGAGGGAAAATTAAATAAATAATTTTCCCTCGTTGTCGTCTGTCGAAATCCCCCCACCCGGCCTTACCCCTCTTACCTGCACGGGCCGCGGGTGCAAATGTTCTGTGCTTAAATGAACTACAGTTGTACACAGTTTATGCATGCACACTGTCCCCTTGCTACACTGTCCCCTTGCTCTTACAGCATGGTATGAAGCTGCAGGTTGTTTAGGGCTTGAGCACGTATGCACTAAGGTGGCATTCATAAGTTACGCAGGGCTGCATTTATGTACTAGCAATTAAAGGGGTCATCCAGTGTAGAGAAAAATTCTTCTTTACCCAGCCCTTCATCTCAATCAATAACCAATTGGCACTCTAGAAAATTTGTTCGAAGAGGTCAGCTGGGGTTTTGACATCTTTCACATGATGGACTCTTTAAGAATAAAGAAAATCAGTGGATGAGTAGATGGTTTTAAACGAGCGGGTCACAAGTATTACTAATAACGTGCAAGTTCTATGTATTCCTCACTGAAAAGCTGGATGGTACAAAAGCAGGCTCAACATCTGAAGTTCAGTCTCTGAGGTGTGACAGAATTTGAACTCGTCTCCGGTCATCCTCAGAGCAAATTTATTAGACTTGAAAATGGCCATGCACCAGCATAGAGACACAGATCTTTCCCTGGCTTTTAATATTCATCAACTGGGTCACTGAAGGCTCAGTAAACTGGTACTGAGGTCCTTCAAGAAGAAAGTTGCAGGTTAACCTAGATTATTTGGCATTTCTGGCAATGTTATCACAATCCTCGTCTGTGAGCCTGTACAGCTATTAAAGCATGGCTCGATAGTCGCAATTGCCTTCGTATTTACCAGTCGATGGCTGTTCATGGGCCTATGCAACATGTGCATTGATCTGCCAATCTCAGCCTAATTCCGGGAGGTGTCTAGATCCTTGATAGAAGCATCAAAGCTGGAACAAACTTGGCCACCTAGCGGGCAGACTCCAGAGAGCAGCAGAGGATCGGGAGAGAACCGAAACTTTGGCATTCATAAACCCAATCCATTACAGTCCATCATGAACTGGCCAGAATTCAGCCAGGGGTTCTCTTCATCTGAATTCTCTTACTAAGGGCAACGATAATTCCAGAAAGGGAGAGGGCATAATTGGCAATTACATGGTTATGTGGAAAAAACATGCAATAATCTACGCTCACACACTGATTCCCACATGATTTGCACAATTTTCAGCCTGAGCTTTCAGAAGGCAAAGTGTCCAGGTAAAAATCCCAGACCTGCGGTGCCCCCACTAATACTGTAACCATGTTGGAGCAGATAACTTTCATTACCGGCCAATCAAAATTTACAGGGCACAACGAGGTCCTAAAGTTTGTTTGAAACCGATGGAGATGCAGTACTACAATTTGGAGGGACTCATTGTGAACAATGCCACATACAACTCTTATAAGGACATTGTAGCTTTGCTGTGTCAAATCCTAACAGGCATATGAATTTACCAATAATGATGGTAACCAGGATAAGAATCCACATTTATACTAAGAGTGCCATCCCTTAGTCTGTGGAAACTGGCAAAGGCAGTGACTTAATCCTGCCTCCCAACTAACCTTCTAGTACATGTCTTAGAACCTAGATTGGGTCATATACGCATTATTCGTCTTTGATGTATTTATACAATGCCCCCCGCGTAATGATTTTCAATGGAGAGCTAGTTCTGCCCTAGATCTAAGTCAACGCATGAGTTAAATCGGAGGGTCCCAAAGAAGCTTTAGTACCCCAAAACAAAAGGGCACCATCATGTATTACTACTAGAGGCGGGCAAGCCAACAAATTAACAGGGTCAGCAGTGCCCAGAGTCGAGCCAAGAGTCTGGCTTGGCTCTCAGAGCCTGCGCACCAGCCAACCCCTGAACAGGTTTGCCATGTAATCATACAACAAACATCATGTGAAATATTATAAAGCCTCTTCATGAAAAAGTGTATTTCTTGAGCACGTGGAAGCTTTGACATGAATATGTCACAATATAGCACTGCACTCAGAAGTACTTATTAAAAGTGATAATTTTTAAACATAACCTTAGAACCGTTCTTGCCCCCACCACCACTCTAGCGACCGTGCCATTAGTAAACCAAGATGCAAGACCGTTGTCATGTGAACCCTGCATGTGGCCCAGATTGTTATAGACAGAGCAACATTAGTCTATTAAATCAAACATAATAGGTTTTTGTACACCTGATATGCTGAACTCAAGTATTTGAAGGTACCTTTACGGCGAATAGTGAAGGAAAAAAGATCATTAAAATAAAATTGCCTAAGATAACGCAATTTGATTTAGGTAGAAGCAGCAATTAACCCAGTTTTTCTGGATTCACTCTGGACAAATCAGCCAATACATGGCTATCTATTTGGCTCTCCTTTTTACCTCCTATGTTATGGTAGGGCAACGGTGGCAGGCAGAAACCTTATGAAAGCTCGGCTCGTTATGGGCTTGAGGTTCCATCAGGACCTCGAGCTGAGCCAGGGCCAGGCTTCAGGCTCGAGCTTGCAGCAGCTCGCCCACCTCTACATACTGGATAGCAAACATTGGTGTACGAGTGCTGCCTCCGCGGGACACCATACATATGACCTTGGTGAAGACTTAAAGACACAACTTATCATTAGGAAGAGGAGATGGAAGGCTGAAATAAAGTTCAAATAGAGATAGGTAGAGTTAAGTGAATAGTTTACCTGGAATAAACCATCCTTCCAGGAGCTAAGTTGTCTGGAGTTAATGGGATCCATACAGCCAGTCAGTGTGCCTGGTGTCAAGGAGCATGTCTAGAGCTTGTGAGGCTGAGTGGAGTCAAGGAATACCCAGAAAGTCAGGGAAGGTGCCAAGTAACCAGGGAGTATGCCAAGAGCCAGAAACCCAGCGTGGAGATAGTGGAATTTGTAGAGAGCCAAGAAGCGTGCCGAAAGCCAGGTAAGGTGCCAGGTGAGATGTCATGGAAGGCGCCATGAACCAAGGATTTACCCGAGGTGCATGCGAGTGTCAGAGGCAAGTGAGGATGCCTGGAATGAATGTGACAGGGTCACTTAATAAGAATTCTGGGTAAAGATTCTCTAAAGCAGAGCTGAGATTAGTATCAGTTAAATGTCGCTTTTCGAGGGCAGTTGTGCTTGGCATGGTGAAAATGATAGATTGTATGAAATTGTGGTTGATGGACTGTGGGAGTGAACCTAGTCGTCAGGGGTGTGAAGTTATATCTGAAGAAGTCTGTATACCGTTCACAAACATCCAGCAATTCCACTTTAAAGGGAGAACATCAGCTCACATCTGTGTGTTTTTTTATTTGAATTTGCATATCTCACCGTGTACAGAAGCCTCTTCTTTGAAGCCATTGGGGGGGGGTTCTAAAGAATTTGAAAAGAATTGTACCTGGCCTTCAAACAACCTTCTATGGTAGCAGGATGCACTTTCTCAATGACTTCTTGCTGGTGCCAACTCATAGTCCCACAAAGTGCTTCATTTCCATTCAGGCCCCCACCCCTGGGCTGTTCACAAAACATGGAATGTGAAATTGGACGAAGGCAGCAAGAAGTTGGATGTAAGCGAAGGCAGCAAGAAGTTGGATGTAAGGCATAGGGACCCCCAAAGCTTTACGCAGTTAGTTTACGATTCTCTTAACAGAGACTCTGACAAAAGGAAACAGAGCTTATTGCAACAATCGTCCTACAGGGGCTTTGAAAGCAACGTCTCAGGAATGTCACAGAGGTGTGACTTTCCAAGGATGAAAGCACAGTTTGGGTGTAGATTTTTAGATTTTGAATGAGGTGCATTATGAGTGATAAAAAGAGATGACTAGGTTCCAGTGGTCACTCCAGACCTGGAAATTAGGGGGGTCGCTGCTCAGGTAGTGGCTATCTGTTCTCGAGTCTGTAGAATTGTCCTTCATCAGAACCAAGAGGCAGGAAGATAACACTCTGCAGGGCTTAGCAACAAGCAATCTTATGTGCGTAGCACTAGAAAAGGCATGGAGGGTTGTTTTTGTTTTGTTGTAGGAAAAGTGTTTGAAAGCAGTTGGGCAACTTTGAATCTGCTGCCCCCAGCTGCCATAAAAAGAAAGTCCAGGGGGCATCTTGGAATACTGCAATATGTAAAGATTGGGAGTGGGGCTTGTTAGATGTGGAGAATGCATTTGCTGACTTCAGCTGTTATGTGCATTGCACCTCTTTACTTTGAGAACAAAAAAAACTGTAGGTCGAACAATATTTCCCAATAGCAGAATGAAGTAAATGAATGTGCAGTGATTAGTAAATAGCAATGTGTCTTTAGGCTGGGTAAGGCATCCATACTGCATGCACTTTGCAGATTTATAGTTTTTTGTTTGTTCACAATCAAAATGCAATTGTATCAGCAAAGTAATCAAATGAAAACACACGTTGTTTCTCAATTACAAGCAACGTTGTGTTGCATCTGTAGAATACCAAAACGTCTACGCAATGCAGTGCTTAATTTGAGCCGGTGGTTTCCGGTGCTCGGCACTGGCACTTAATTGTCAGCACCGGTACCTATGACAGTCTACCACATGGTGGCGCATGGGTTTTGAATTCAGAGATGAGCACAACTACTGTTTTTTATGAATTGAATATATATTAAGAATGACTAATACGTGCTGCCAAAGCCATTCTTTTAACTATGATGTTCTGAAAGAATTTTAACCCTTGTAGGAGTGTGACTGATTAGTTATGCTGTTACTGTAATTGACAGTGGCAATGGGCAGTGCAAGCAGAAGTGGCCTGCTGATTACAGCCCTGGCACTTATTTTTTATACAAATTAAACACTGACACAATGCTCCAATCAAAAAAATCGAATTGGAAGACAAATGGGACTGTGCCCTTGATTGAAAGACCATCCACCCAATGGCAAACTATGAAGACCCACTAGAAGCCAATGGTTGAAGGACACTCATCCAAAGTTCACCCTCGCTCTGCACTATTTCTTATTGACTTTTTCAAAAAATTGATAACAATGTAATCAAAATTCTAAACCCGTCTTTATATAGACATTAAAAAATGTACTGGGGAGACTTAAAAGTGTGTGATGCTCTCATAATAATTTTGGCTTTTTTTACCCTCCAGTGATGGAAAGCTTTGTTGTGTTCTCACTGTACACTTTTTCAATTGGTACTAAAACTAAGCGGGGACTAGGTTCAGCGCAAGGTGTTTGTCTCCTATTTACAAAATGCAAATGTAATGCCTTCCTTGATCCATGACACCCCGACTCACTCACCCGCGACACCTCATCCCCACCAAGGAAAAAAAATCCTATTAATGCAGCACCCAAGCGGGGAAGAGGATAGCATGGAAGATCACACCGGTTTAATTACACGGCGCTGGTGACATTTTAGGGAGATTAAAAAGATAAACCACATTGTAATCACTGCAAAAGAGCAAGCACAAGATAGAATAAATGATAAAGAACAGGGGGGGGCTTATAATTAAAACCCGCAAGACTTCATCTTGTCAGTACCGCCGCCTTCTCAACGAGGAGGATTCAGAAAAATTGAATACTTGCCTTTTCTCTTTTAGTAGAACTAAAAGGACCAGTCAAGATGCCGGCCCTGGCGGGGTACGCTCTTTAATGGCTTTCGGGTGAAAGATTAAGTGGCGGCTGCCATCTCTGTGACTTGATTGTAAGTGCCGCGCAACATCATGCGGGTGATGCGGTCTGGAACTGCTGGGCTCTGGGAGCCAGAGGCGTTCTTAATGCAGCTGTCTCCACAATCACAATCACTGGAAAAATGAACCTGGGACACATTGAATATTCCATTACCCCCCTCGCCCACCCAACCCTCCAGAGAAGCCATTGATGGCCAAGCCCTCGAAGAGCTGATATTCCGCTCCAGGGGATATTTGATAGCTACTATGCAAGGTGGTCAGTACGTATTCGTGCTCTGAGGGGTACTGCAAGGTGTTTAGCTACACTTTACAAAACACCCAAATAAAATATAAATAAATTAAAGGCATTTCCCTGTCGGCTATTTTTTCACGCTGCACCATTTCAGACCCGGACAGAATTTAAGTCCCGATCCACAGGACACACAAATATTAACTTGTAAGACTTCCTTTGTTAGTAGCAAAGACTGCAAATTATTGAGTAATACGGTACAATTTAGTCGCAAACGCAGTTTGTATTCTAAAACTCAAAAATATTCTCAACTTTGACATCAATTCGCCCAGACTAGAATATTGTCAGGTTTGAAAATACCCGATACAAACACGACTAGTGGTATGTAGTTTGTATAGCTGGTCAGATGCAGGCTTCCTAACGTCCAATTGCGTTCCTCAACAGCCACTACTCAACCCAGGGCAGGCAAAATGATGCTGTTGTATCACAGTAGGGAATATTAAATTGGTCTCAGGGCCACTTTCACTTAATATTCCGTAAAGTCGGACCACTATTCATCAAGCGGGCGATTATCCATTTCCGAATCCAATACATTCTCAGTGTGGATGATGCCAAGGCAGGCCCTTATCGGATGCAATTATCAGTTATTTTTAGAAAACCTATTCCATCGACAAATACAAATGGATACTACGAGACAGACGGCGATGGAAAAGATTGCGGCTCGCCACTCCAATAAGACTGCCCCATGGAGGGCTGGAAGGGATAAACCATTTCCGCGGCTGATAAAAGTTAAGGTAGTAATTGTTTGTGCCAATGTAACACAATCTCAAGCACAGCCTGTTTGGACTGGCCACAAAGTATCTTCAGGTTGCCCGGGATAAGCCGCAGCTTCGTCCTCCTCAGAGGATGGAGGAAAGCTGATTTCTCTGCAATCAGGCTTTCATTTCAAAAGGGATAAAGACAGTTATTGTCTCACTTCCAATCTCCCTCCGGGGTGACTAAACAGGAGATGGGTTTTCTTATCCAAGAATACTGGCATACCACACTTGTCGTGTTTGAGGCATGCGTATTCATGCAGCTATCTCATAGTGTTGGTTGCATGCAAGAAGGTATGTTTGATTGTTGCGTTCTGTTCATGCAGTAAATGTGAAGTAAAATTTGTTGATGCCTTTAAAAGAATCCAGTGTGCAGGTTGTTTTGGCAGGAAATTGAATCATTTGGTTCGGATTACCCTCCCTCTTGTATGTTAAGAATTTACAGCAATATTTCCTGATACAATTCTATTCCTGAAATAACCCCCCTTTAATTTGGCTATAAGGACAATTTAGATTTATTGTGATCTTATCTGACAATTTGAAGGTGAGGGAGTTCATACCCCAACATGGCAGGACTGAGCTGAACCCAGAGGGTGCGCATGCCAACAGACAGTGACAGGAAATAGAACAATGTCCACAGAGTGCTAGGCATGCAGAATTCGACAGCGCCCTGTACTGTCCCATGTATTCCAGGTGATCAATCTCTTTGGAAAAATGGAATGAAGGCTACCCAACAAGTTGGGCTTGGCAGTATTCACTCACTAAATATTATACTTCATCTCACTCATTATCTCAGTTTCTTTATTCCTGCATAAAACTATTAATCTCAGATCTCTCAAGCAAGGCATAAAAAACCTTGCAACGATCTTTGTTACAAACACCTTTTTGTGGCGCACTATCAGTGCGGCTCCGGACAGCTTCTTTACCTTCTGCGTCCGTGTCCAAAATACGGCGTGGGTGCAAAGGTAAAGAAATTCCCTCATTTGCCCCCCATGCAAATGAGGCTGTGCCTTCTTGAGATAGTGCTGGTGCAGCATAAGCACCAGTACTATCTGTATAACAGAAAGGGTCGCACAGGCGTCTGCGGTCCCCCGGGGTGCACAAAGCGGGTGCAAATGCCCGTTGCTCCCCCGGAGTACTTCTGTAATATGAGCCCTGGTAGCAAAACGAATAAAAAATGTAAATAGCATGGTTGTAAAAATAGTTATTGAAGCATGAAAACATTCCTATATCACACTCACCCCAATATTTGATAATTGCAAGCAAGTCTTATAAACAAATCTCAAATTCCCCAGGTGGCGTAACCTTCCACCTGAGGCGCCATCACCCATCTGCAAAAGGCAGTCCGTCATCCATTTACTAATGGAAGCTCACTATTCATATGTACCTTAACTACTGAACAGTCTGACTGACACCTCGTAACCTGCATGTCCGTTAACTTCAATTTTTCTGCAGGGAATGTGGGTAAATTAATAGACTGCAAGAACAAAACAAATTAAGGCCAATAAAAACAAATCATCATAGGTGAGTAAGTACTCTACCTTTTTAACTCTATAGCTTCCCACACCAACATGCTATAGGTGAATAATTGAACAAGCTGCTTGGTGGCATTCCACTGCTATCAAAAGCCCAAATCATTCACCTTTATCATTAGATTCAATTTCAATAAATGTACATATTAGTCTCCTGTCCTTAATAGAAAGCCTCTCAGATTTTACTTCACACCAATTCTAAAAGGTCCATCAAACATTTCCATACTAAAGCTGGATGGCACAAATGGCAATCTTAAGAAGACAAAAAATTAACCATGTAAATAGATTAGCTGTATGGAATGTACTCAATGTGCATGCTGTCACAAATTATGAATTGAATTTTTAAAATATGTAATAATCGGCTACCTATTCTGCCCTTATGAGTCCACATGTTAATATATCTGCCTTTTGTGCCAGTAACTGCTTGGTTTTTTTTTCTTTTCTTTATTTCAGAGCTTATCACCAAACAATTTTTATGCTTTACAAATCGCGTTTTCAAGCTACTGGAGGTCCTGCAAACCTATCTGGATAAAATGATGGAGGTTGAATGAGAGAGCGGGGCAGAGCAGCTGATCATTTCAAGAAGTAATATACCTCAGACAATAGTACACGACAAGGCTATAATGCCTTGAGTCGTTCTGGGGATGATTTGACCCCGCGGGTCTCATGGTTTACAGTGTCAGCGGAAAATCTTGATGGCCGCGTAACCTTATAATGTGCAGTTGAAGATTCATTAGCCCTGGTGCAGCTCCCGCTATCGCTCCATCTCGCTTCTTCTCTACTGTGGTGGAAGTGCAGGGCAGGTGCAGGGTGATAAAAGAGGTGGACCAGCCAATGGGGAGAAGTGTGTTAATTCTCAGACAGACCACTGCCTCTGGAAAGCAGGCACGACCGAGATATAGCTGCAGGCGGGGCAAGTTTGACATGAGACAAACTCAGTCCTACCAGTCATTTCTGATCCAAAGGTTAAAAAAAACAAAAATCTAGCATTCGAGTTCAAATAAGGATCTCTAGACCGTCCTGCCGACAACTACTTTTGCGGATGGAGAGATAATGACGCACTGCGAAATATGTGTTAACATCTCAAGGCGCTTTCATGACGATTGCTTTAAATTTAAGTAAATACAGGGGTAGGAAGACAAAAAGTGAAATGACAAGTCATGACAGCAGCGCTCTCCTAATGATATTTTTGGATTAGGTGGATGTTGCTTTAACTTGGCGCATGTACCTGCTGCATATGGTCTAACTCGGCCAAGGGTAGAGGTGCTCCTCCAGCAGTCAAGGCAACTGTGGGCAAAACTGCGCTACAGCCCTAATCGCTCACATCGCACATACAAACACAGCAATAACTCAAGCATTTGTGAAGGACGTGCATGGATCAGGTGGAGATTCGGCCAAGTCTAAGAGGTAATGATTTGACTATCATACAGTTGTTGATCCCACAGTTTGCGGGATGCCTGTAATCCTCGTGGGACTCACATTTACCTGTTGTGAGGCAGCCATTTGAGAAGAATTCAAGACACAGACTTTGTTACCAGAAAAACCCAGTTGAGAGGTATATAGGCTCAGGACTGGTCACATTTGTGTGTAACAGTTTGAGCACCCATTGAAGACTTCCAACCAGCGTACAGCAGTGTGAAGTCGAATGTGCTCCCAGTATTTTCCACTGGATACAAGGCGAGCTGCTGCTTTCTGCACAGACTGTAGCCTTGATCAACAAACCTTAAAGAGACCATGATAAACAACTTGCTGTAGGGGGCGCTGGATGTTGGAATAGTATAATTTACTATTCCAACTCCAGTCTGTGCAACAGTAGGGAAGGTGTTGGATTTTAAATCCAACACCTTCTACCCCCTACAGCAAGTCGTCGTAACGACTTGCGTTGTAATGGTTTGCGATGTAACAATGCGGTTGTTGTAACGACCACGTTGTAATGGCCTGCGATGTATCGCATGCGATGTAAAGGATGTCTCCAGGCACTAACACATGCCTATGGCAAACCACCATGAGGGAAATAGCCAAATGCTAGGGCTTATGGCGAGCTTGTACCTGTAGCCATCCTCTGGGAACAGTGGCCATTACTGGTGCTCTGTTAGAATGAGCTGCGACATACGTCAGTGGCATCCGCGAACCTTTATCTAATACGCGTCTACTGCACATTGAAAAAAAAAATCCATCTGCATTCGGCAGCTTTGGTGGCCGCTAATCCTTTCTTAGCTGCCCCAAAGAACGTATGCATTTTATCAGACTTAAGAAAAATCTTTAGAAATGGCATCTTAATGCCGCTTACATCGAGAGGGATTTAACATCTCCCGTTTAGGCAGCGCAAAGTACCTCTACTGGCTTAGCACAAGAGGGAAAACGGCGGAATCATGGCCACATGGCTGCTTGTTTTCAAGAAATTCACATTTTACTTTGAGAACAAAGCAAAGCTTGCAGGACAGCTGCTCCCGAGCACAGCCAAGAAGGTGATCTTTGGTGCTTTCTGGTTCAATCTATTTAGAAAGATTGTTTAAGGGCAATTAAAATATGTGACGTTCAAAGGTTGCTGTGAGTGGCCATTAGAGATTTTAATTCAATTTCTAAAAAACAAGGTGCTATTTTCTTCTGCAGGTAAGTAGTAGGTAGTGTTCTAAAAAAAAATAAAAAAGTTTGAAATCTACAAGATGCAGTAACAGCTACCACGAGCTCATTGCACTCAATGCAAGACTTTCCATGGAAAATCGTGGATGTGGTACCAACTGATGACAGATCAGATATATTAACCAGAGAAGCAGATTTGGCAGCCCTCACACAGTCAGAACTGGAGACCAACAGTGAGGAAGAAGCTTGGAAGCCATCAATTAAGGGATGGAAAATGAGCAAACCACAGAAATGGCTTCCGTGCCTGGGATGACCCGCTCACGCTTCCCTGCGGCCCAATCGCCAAAGCTTGGTATAAAACCTCCTGGAATCCTCCTGCATACTCAAGAGCCACTGATATAGCAACAACTCTTTCGAACTTCTGCCCCAATCAAATTAATTCACAAAAACAAGTCATTAAGTGTTGTGGAGGACGTTGTTTCCATTTACCAGGATGAGGCTACCTGATAAGTATTTATTGAAGTATTAAAGTCCTGTGACTTTAACTTGAAATTTGTTAAGTCATTTTACAGCCTGCAACATTTTAGGTAGGACTTTGCTACTGAATTTACAACAACCAGTATTGTAGATAGAGAGACTTGTAAGGAATCAGAGTGCGCGTATATATGCGCGCTCACAATAAAAGAGTAGCAGGGCATCATCCTTACCACCAGGAGGCAGTGTTAAAAGGAGCCCTGTAGTAGGCTTAACTCATGTATGCAGTGGTGTTTGTACACTCATTGTTGCTAGTAACTGTGTCACCATCACCGGAGGGTGGTGAACATGGCACCTTGTGCAAGTGGACCAGACATTCTCATGGTGCCAGTGAACAGTGTAGCTGCTGGAGCGCCATCTTGGTCCCAGGTATCTTCTGGTACTGGAAAGCGAATAGTGGCTCAGGATGCTTCTTTCGTCACGTATCCCCATGTCATTTGGAAATTAAACCAACAAAATGGCGATTAGAAAACTGACCCCAGATAAGGGCAGTGTAAAAACAGTAGGCGTTCTCTGAATTGACAACATCTAGAAAAAACACATGGAAGCTTTCTTAAATGATTGGCTTGAAGGGTCACATGTTCAGTTGGCCATTTTCATATCACTAAGAGGCGAGGTCGCTCTTTCCAATGTAGATGATCATTATTCCAAGGCCATTCGAAGTCCTTCCTGTCTGTTAATCCACTCGCCCCCCGTATACTCTTTGCAGTCCCAGAAATCTTCTCATAATGGACACGTGTCCTAGTTTTGTGAGAGGGTGCAGCACACAGGAGCTATGAACATATAGTGTCAATCATGCAAACACTTCATCAGTGGCTCAATTTGGAATGTTTGTGACGTGATGAAGAGATGGGCATCTCTCCAGCAAACCATTAAAGTTCTGTCACCCTCTTCGGGTAGAAGGGTAGCGGCCAAGCTTCTCAAGTGACATGCCGAACGTCTGGCATATGCCGTTGCGTAGAACCAGTCACAAAAGAAACTTCTGATGTTTTTTGCGCAGCAAGTGAGACATTCTTCAGAAGGACTTGAAGGGCGCTGCATAGCACTGGTCAAATGTCTTCACAGGCTTAAGAACCCCACATGGCCGAGGTTCACCATCCTAGCACTTTCTTCACGTGCCTGTCCGAAATATACAAATTTAAATTAGTTTGCATAATGTGCTTGCCATTTTTGTTGTGGGGCCGATTCACAGAACTAATCTGAGACAAAATCCTAAACTTACTACTTTTAGTATTCACAGAAGGCACTTACGATTGTTGGCATTCACAGAATGCACTTACAACTCCTAACTTTACGTCCGCACTCGGGCTGGAATTTCCACACCCGGACCGTACTCTCCGCACCCGGGCCATACTCTCCGGCTAGGGCCATACTCTCCGCACCCGGGCCATACTCTCCGGCTAGGGCCATACTCTCCGGCTAGGGCCATACTCTCCGGCTAGGGCCATACTCTCCGGCTAGGGCCATACTCTCCGGCTAGGGCCATTCTCTCCGGCTAGGGCCATTCTCTCCGGCTAGGGCCATACTCTCCGGCTAGGGCCATACTCTCCGGCTAGGGCCATACTCTCCGGCTAGGGCCATACTCTCCGGCTAGGGCCATACTCTCCGGCTAGGGCCGCAATCTCTGGCTGGGGCCGGATAAAGTGTAATCAATGGGCCGGATTGCAATTTTTACAAAAAGGAACATTAGGAATGTGTGATAAATGGTAGAGGAGGTCATGAAAAACAGTTTGGGCAGGGAAAAGGGTACGGCCAGACACTACATCATAACCCAGAAAAGTTTTCTCCTTTGCATCATGGTACATGCAGTGCACAATTTGCGCTCCCCTCAGTGTTGACTGCGGTGTCAACACTACAGTCAACACTAAGTTAGTGTAGAATGAGTCGAACCCGCAAAGAAACAGCATGAGATGATAAGGTACAAAACAAGTATTCTTCTTTATTCCAAATAAAGGAACCCACGTCCTGTAGGACCTCTCTCCATCAGTCCCCAACTCCAACTGGAGTTAGCAACCATGGAGAAGGAATGCAGAGAGGGAGCTCACTACAAATATAAACAATACATGTTACATTGCAAGGTAACTGAAAAGGCATGTTGAAATGTGCAGGAAAGAGGCGAAAGATTAACATTCTGTCACTACATCATCTCCCTCCTTTAAAAAAAAAAAAAAAAAACCTAAAGAAATAAAGTAGCAACAACTGAAGACAGGAACCTGTTCATAAGATGGTTCAATTATAACACGAATCAAGTCATAAAAATCTTTAAATCTTGCAGGTAATGATGCATTACGTGAGACTCTACTAGAAAGTGCTGTCTCACCATGTCTGCTGGAAGGAGGGGCAACTGAATCAGGTGGAGCCTCAGTTAAATTGGACTCCAAGTCCCTTACCTCAGTCAACCCTCTCTGCGAGATCACAGACTGACCAGACCCTGACATCATGCTTACAGAAGGCTGATCAAGAGCACACTGTTGCGTAAATCCCTCCTGACCAGACTGACAAAGGGGCGATTCCATGGTGTGCGAAGTTAACCAAGTTGTTCCAGTATCTTGATTTGTATCAAGATTCCCTGTGTGTTTGCTTATTAGATTGGCTTGCTCGGGGTAAGTTTCACTACTGCTCTCTTACTCCACCATCCCCTTCCATCAATTTGGAGTGAACCTTTAGCCACTCTGGCTTTTTTCTCCTTTCTTTACTCTGTGAGGAGTTTTTATCATCTCTAAATCACCAACATGAAAATCTACAAACTTAACTCCATGGGAGTCATCATAGTATTTCTTTTGAACCTCTTGTGCTTGAGATATTCTCAATTCAAAAAGATTATTGAGCTCACACCAACAAGTTTTGTCTTTGGAAAGCATGTCTAAGCACACTAAGTTAGTGTTGACTGTAGTGTTGACACCGCAGTCAACACTGAGGGGAGCGCAAATTTTGCACTGCATGTACCATGATGCAAAGGAGAAAACTTTTCTGGGTTATGATGTAGTGTCTGGCCGTACCCTTTTCCCAGCCCAAACTCTTTTTCATGACCTCCTCTACCATTTGTCACACATTCCTAATGTTCCTTTTTGTAAAAATTGCAATCCAGCCCATTGATTACACTTTATCCGGCCCTAGCCGGAGATTACGGCTCGAGCCGGAGAGTACGGCCCTAGCCGGAGAGTACGGTCCGGGTGCGGAGAGTACGGTCCGGGTGCGGAAATTCCAGCCCGAGCGCGGACCTAAAGTTAGGAGTCGTAAGTGCATTCTATGAATACCAAAAATAGTAAGTGCCTTCTGTGAAGGCCAAAAGTAGCAAGTTTAGGATTTTGTCTCAGATTAGTTCTGTGAATCGGCCCCGTGACTTTACCACTAAATGTCATTCAATAGATTTTTTTTTTTTTAAGTGAGTACCTTCAGTTAGGTTTAAAGGAAAGGTTCATAACAATGTTTCGCTAGTTCCATGGTATTCTAGTCCTCTGTAGGGGACTGCTATCTATGCTGTTCTCTGTCAATTGTGGTTCCCAAAATATAATTCTACTTTTGTGTTTGTGCCATGTGCCTATTTTAGAGTTTGACTATCTGTTCAACTCTGATGTGTTCTCGATTTCTCTAACAGTTTCCTTTTGGGACCTGCAATACAACGCTTTGCTTTTGGGTTGAAATCTTCACCTACACAAGCCCCAGTTTCAGATCCTGTGACAGGGAGGTGACCCATGACCAGCTGCTTGAAGATTGGAGTGAATAGTGTTTCTATAGCGCTTTCTTACCTCTTGCAAGGTGCAAAGCGCTTATAGCAGCTGACACACTTAGGCTTTCCCTTTATTCAAGCTACATTCGGCTTACATAGTATTCATTCACTCTAGAGGTTGAATGACTCCTGTGCTCAGCCACTCCTTCTCAACCGACAAGTCAGTCAGTTGAATACACCACAAACCAGCTCGACGACATGCGTACACTCACAACATACACTTTATGCTGTGCAGCGAGACCCATAAACATATAGAGAATACATTCACTTAGACATAGCACGGAGCAACAATAAACAACACTCCTCTGCTCTATCACAGGGAGACAACACAACAAGATGTGCAGAAGCAACAATGAAACAGACAAAACAAGTCATCCATGGGCGATTAAGTACACAGAAACAGGGATGTCAGACTGTAATGTCACTCAGGCGCACACTAATTTCAACAAGCATTGGCAAAGCAAATCGGTTTTGCCTATGCGAGATCTTTTGACTTTGTCAATGTTTTTTCTAAAACATGCTGTGCTACATAGCTTAGAGTTTTAAAAAATGGTGGCCAGATTGTGCCATAGTGTTTTTTACTTTAAGCTATGCACGTCCACATAATTTACATTTTTTTTTCATTATACTTAATATGCAGTTTATATTATTGAACAAATGGCCATTGCAGTTACCAGCGTGTCAAAGTGTAGCTAGCTGCAACACTGAGCATGGACAGGATGTGGTCTTACGGCCAGAGCTTATGACTTTAGAGCTGGGGAGCCAAGTTTGAGTCTCGGTACTGGCTCAACACTGTGATTCTGGGCAAATCACTTAATCGCCCAGTGCCTGTAAAAATGAATGTGTCCTTGTGTAATTTGGCTGGTACTCATGTAAAGCGATCCAAGTCCATCAAGCTATGATGGCAAGAGGAGGGAGGCAACTAGCGACGGGGTGAGGAAGAAGCATGCAGTGATACGACTGAGGTGATGGAAGGGACGAGCCAGCAACGAAGGGGCATGCAGCAACCGAAGTGAGGTGGTGGTAGGGACAGGCAAGAAATGAACAGAGTGCAGATGCTGGATAGTAAAAAAAAAAAAAAAAAAGTATTTTACAAGTGTGCGGCCAGTGGAAGGACGCTGATCGCCGGAAGCAGTATTTGTTCCAAGGCCCAAAGCAAGGACTGAGACGTGAAGCAGAGTAGGATGTTAGAGGCAGGCGGAGGCGCTGACCAACAGGAAGAATGGAAATGAGTGACGTGGGTGCCAGCCAACCAGTGGTAAGTAAAGGTAAGTAATGGGCGGAGCTCTAAGGGCCTTTTAAGATTTTTTTATTTTTTATTTACAAGAGATTTTGCAAGAATCTTATAGGCGAAACCGAAAAAGTACACGCAAGCACACTGTACTTAGTCTTAGTACTTACCATTTTAGTGCCAGTTAGACCTAACTCCATGCCTATCCATACGGCACCCTAGTCACTGCATTTTCAAAAGTAGACACATCTGTGAACAACATTTTAATCTATCAAACTATGAAAGTATACAACTACAATGCGGACAACATGAACAGCGCCGGAAGCCAGTGTCCCTCATAACTGGTGCATTGCATAAGCACCTATTTTGGCATCAAAAAGCGCTGCAACAGCCTAACGGTGCCCAACAAATACCACAGAGAAAGTTCTAGAAATCAGAGCAACTGATCTCCTGGTACAGTCATGACTAGAACACTACCCACTGCAGCAGGATTAGAGAACTATTTTGTTTGGCTCTGCGGCAGTAAAATCCAATATGTTCCTCTAACATGAAAGGACAACCATTAAAAGTATGTCGTCTGAATCGGGCTCTCAATACTTGCTTAAAGGAACTCACACAACATTGTCAAAGTTGTAAAGCTCAGCTCGCAGGTGAAACAAATTAATGACGCTGCCAATATGTTAAAAGCAAAACGACAATCGTGAACATTACCTGCGACATCTTGTCTGGTGGAATTCTAAGTGCACATAAGTTGCAGTCATTTTAATCTATCACAGCCATTTTGTACTCTGTTGGTCACCTTTGTTTCACCCTGCCCTTACTAGCATCCCTCCGACCCTCTGACCGACCTGGTACGTGTGCTGGGGGCTATAAACTCTATTTGCCGCAACAAACCTCAGCGCCACTTGCTGCCACAAACTCGTTTTTCCTCTCATCTCTGTTTTCAGGCAAACCTTTGGACACTCTACCCCTCACTGCACCTAGTTACACAAACAGGTTCCAAACACCAAAAAGACTCTTGCAACATGATTTATTGCACTGCAAACAGCAAGACTTGTTGTTACCAACAATGGAACCTGTTTTTATCAACAGAACGGACTCTTAGATCTGGCCGGTCTCACATGTTTTAGACCCTGAAGCAAGGTCCAGCTGCAAGATAAGATTGTCTGTTTGACCTGGGTGGGAAGAGAATTACTGTTGGGCTTGTGTGACAACCTGCCCGGGGCGGGGACCCCAAGCTTGTGTAACCATGTTGATGAAACCAATGCATTGTGTCAAACCTGTATAAAAGGAAGAGCCAAAGGAGTTATCAGCAGAACACCTCCCTCAGACATCCCGGTGTCTGCAGTTGACGTGATCTCCTCATGAGAAATAAACCTTTTTCTTGTCTTCCAGTTTCCAGCGCTTGCCTCATTATTTTGATAGCGAACCCAAAGTGAATTAGAGGTGGAACCCTGCACCGGGCAGCATTGAGGGTCTTAGAAGACTCGCTGCCTTTCACAAATTGGCGCCCAAATGTAGGGGCCCATCAGCGACCCGTGGGTCCGGTAGAGAGGTCCTAACGACGGAGTGAACGACTAAACGATTGGGGTATACCTGCCTGAGAAGACCCTTGTCTGGCTGCCGATCGACTGAACTTCACCGGTTCCGAACGGACCTCTCTCGAGTGACCTGCGGTCCTGACTGGGACCTTAGAGGAACGCCGCATTGATTGTTGGAGTGAGAGGACAACCAGGCGCTGGAAGGGGAAGACGAAGAACCGTCCATAAGGTCCGGGTAAGGTCGTGAAAATACGACTTAAATTGATTGATTGAATAGTTTGATTGAAATACTAGTATTCCTTTTTTGATATTGAGTTATTTGCGACATTTCCCTGCTTGCAAACAACGAAGAATAGGAATATTCTCTCTTTGCAGGCAGCGAAGGACAGGTAGTGCAGACTTTTTGTCTAAATTGATTGATTGAGATATTCATTTTTGACCGATAAATACGTCATGCCTGTTTTCTCTAGATTGTTTGATTGTAATTGTTTTGGACCAGACCGTTCGTTAGAGGTCAGTCAGCCGGCACCGCCGGAAGGCACCCCTAACAAGGACATGTACGTAAAGTATGGATTAGCCACCGTAGCTTATAGCAAACTATGGCATAAATACACTAGGAAGGACCGGGTAAATCAGTGGCCACTGACGGGATCTTTCGATCCCGCTAAAATAGAAACGTTAGAATTAGCTCTCCACAAAAAGAAAACTAGACCAGCCATGTTTGACAGTTTTGGTTTATGGCGAAAAGAGGCAGCTCAAAGAAAGAAAAGGGACGAAGCTAGACAAGATAAAGAAACGCGAAAATCAGCTTACCAAGCCTGTAAAAGATTAGAAGAAAAACTAAAAGAAAAGGAAATCGATAAAAAGGAACAGGAATCAAAAATATCAGGTCAATGCCCTGTTAGAACGCCCTCGACTCTTTACCCCAAGTTACCAGCAAAACAAAGGGTAGATGATGATTTATTGTTAGGTCCCCCAATCATATACATGCCATCCCCTTACGCCCCTACTCATCCCGTAGTACAACGCCAGGACCACCAAAGTATAGCCGGAGATGGCACGATCGCCTCAGTCTCCACCGCCTCTGCTCCCACCGAGTCACCCACACCAAATGCCTCATCAAAGGATACAGTAGTAGAGGTAGGATCAAAAGAAAAAGGAGCGCCCAGGGTCCCGCGATTAAGTAAAAATGAGCGAGCAGGCATTGATAAAATAGTTAAATCCCTCATAGATAGGAAGGAGACAGAAGAGTATGTAACTGACATATGCAACTCCTATGTTGAAAACCGCAAACGATACTTTATTGTACGTCTCTGTTACCACACTCTTACTGCATATGAAGAGAAGTACCAAGATGTAGGGCCCGAGCGGCTAGTGGCTCTCTATAGGAAGGTAGACACCGGAGATGAAGGCGACAACGATGTTACAGAACTCTTTTCATCCACACTGGAGGTATTCCGTCACCTCGTGGAACAAGGACGGCTAGATAAGGACAGGACATCTAAGATAGCAGGACCCCCGGTGGAAAAACAAGATAGCATGATGCCGATAAAAGAAGCTGCCCCTTATTGGGTACCTCCTAGAGGACAAGGGACTCATGACGATATGCACCATCAAGACGCTAGAGGAAGGGTGGTCTACAATTGGGTGTATCAACCATGGGACAGACAGGACATTTTGACGTTCCGTAAATCTTTACCGGATTTGCGAAAGAACCCCACCGCCTTTTACACCGAGCTAGGTACCGCTCTGGGATCAACAATAATGACACTTGCCGACATAGACTTGTTCTTCGGGTTATGTTTGCCAGCAGATGTGTGGAAACAGATTAGGAAAATAGACCATACCGAACTGCTTGGTCATACCTGGGAACAACTCAACACACTAGATAAACAGCGGAACCCTGGTCAAAAACCGGTTAAAGCAATATTGGACCTCCCTGACAAAAAAGTGCAGAAAGGGAAAACGCTGATCCCAGAGAAAAAGATAGACTGGTCCATAGTAACCGCGTGCCACCAGAAACCACAATAGGATGTCTCGGAGTATTTCTCCAGATTTGAAACGGTGTTCTCCGATTACAGTGGACAAGACATGTCCACCGCAACCGGACACCACTTATTTGTGCAGAACTATGTCAAAGGACTACTGCCAGATGTATCCCAGAAATTACAAGCCAGCGAAAGTAGTTGGGCAGCATCTAAACCGGCGGCCATTCTCCAAATGGCCCAGTACTATGAGCATCAGAGAAACGAAAATGACAGGGCTACAGAAAGGAAAAAGAAGGACTTGAAGGAAAGGGTAATGGTAGCACTACTCCAGGGGGCGAATACAGGAAGGGAGCAATATAGGGGAGGATACCAGCAGAATACCCCTAGAGTACAGCCACCATGAAACAATTCATCGACATCATATGTAGGACGCCAAGACCTAGGACAGGATCAATGTGCATTTTGCAAAGAATATGGACACTGGAAAACCCAATGCCCGGCTTTGTTAGGAGCTGGTAGGGGCAGAGGGGCGAGGAAATAGCAAGTGGACAGAGAGGAAGAGGACGTGGGAGAGGGTACGCGAGTGAAGCAAGCGAGGAAAGGCCAGGAAGAGTGAACACATTTGACCATCCCAAACAGAATCAGTACCAACAGACAGATTATGACAATACGTACGACTTTGCATAGGACAGCCAGGGGCAAGGGAGGGATCCAGTCGAGCTCTATGTTGATCAGCAAGGCCCTTATGTTACCGCTGAGGTCCTGGGCACAAAGTCGCCATTTCTGGTAGACACGGGAGCAACACGTAGTGCACTATCCAAACGACTGATTCCAAGGGCACCCTTGTCAGGCTCACATGTGACCTCAATAGGATTTGACGGTACGCCCTCCACCAACCCTTTGTCCCGACCGATCCCTTTTAACCTTGACAACAATAGCGTCGAAACGACATTCCTCCTCTCTTCCAACACCCCAGACGCCATTATAGGTCTCGACCTTTTGAAACACTTCCATGCGACTATCAGATGCTCACCAGACGGAGTGCGTGTTCTCCTGTATGACAACCCCCAGCACCATAGAGAGAACCCTTCTCAGCACACGTTTCCCAACTCCGAGACTGACGCATCCCTACTGGACACTTTGCCATCACACTTATGGGCTAGGGCTGATTCAGACGTAGGACGAATGATGATTGACCCAGTACACGTAACAATATGACAGGACGCAACCCTACCGAAAGTACCGCAGTACAAAATATCGCCAGAGGGTGAGAAGGCACTGACAGAGATCATACACTCTTTGGTAGAGGCAGGGGTGGTAGAGGAAGTAGTGAGCAACGTTTGTAACAGTCCCATGCTACCGATTGTAAAGAGACAGGGAGAGGGAGACGGAAAAGCCTACCGCTTCATCATTGACCTGCGGGAGATAAACAAAATCGTAGTGCCACAATACCCAGTAGTTTCCGACATCAAGACAATTTGGACCTTAATCCCCTCCACTGCCACCACCTTCACTGTAATTGACCTCAAAAACGCATTCTTTTCCATACCTATACACAAGGACAGCCGCTATCTATTTGGATTCACCCTAAACTCCTGTTCGTACAGATTTTGCAGAGCACCTCAGGGGTATACTTAAGCGCCTGGCTAGAGATGCTTGGGCTCTCAAAGACAGTTGGACGCCATACAATTGCCAGATGGAGTGGCACTAATACAATATGTAGACGACATCCTTCTAGCAGCGGACACCATACCAATAGCCGTCACAGCCACCATCAAACTACTCCATTTTCTTGCTGAGAATGGTCACAAGGTCTCCCGAAAGAAATTGCAGTTCTGTAAATCACAAGTGACCTATTTGGGTCACCTTTTATCCAAAGAAGGGAGGAAACTCACGCCTGACAGGATCCAGACAATTTTAGACACCCCTGTCCCCAAAGATCAGAAACAAGTCCGCTCTTTGATAGGTCTCACTTCATTTTGCCAACAGTGGTTACTGAACTTTAGCCTCATTGTCAAACCCCTTCTCTCCCTCCTAGCTAAAGACATCCCCTCACCTCTCCCCTGGACCCCCGAATGCCAGTCAGCCTTTAAAGAACTACGCAATGCCCTTTGTTCAGCGCCTGTCCTAGGAACCCCGGATTACTCCAAACCATTCTTCCTCTACACGCACGAGAGGGAAGGATGTGCATTGTCTGTCCTAACACAATCAATTGGTCACAAACAACGCCCTTGTGCATATTTCTCTGCCACCCTCGATCCAGTAGCCAGAGCGCTGCCAGCGTGCCTGCGCGCTGTGGCAGCTGCAGCAGTATCGATACGCCAGAGTGAAGGAATAGTACTCTCCAATCCAGTCACTGTTTTAGTACCCCATGCAGTCGACACACTACTAAACCAGACCAAAACCCAACACTTGACTAGCGCCCGACTGACAGGATATGAGTTGACCCTGCTAACACCGCACATTACCCTAAAGCGATGCACCACCCTCAATCCAGCCACACTGTTACCCCTACCCGAAAATGATCCTAGCGTGACTCCACTACACGACTGTGTGACACTAACCGAAGAACAAACAAAGAGTAGAATAGATCTCAGAGACACCGCCTTTCTAGAACCAGATGGAGAACTATGGGTGGATGGTTCGTGCATCAAACTCCCCGACGGCACCACCTCAGCTGCATACGCTGTCACCACAGCCCGAACCGTTCTGGAAACAGCCCGTATTCCCCAACGTTCAGCCCAGGCTGCAGAACTCATTGCCCTCACACGAGCATGTATCTTAGCGACTGACACGACAGTTAACATATACACCGACAGCCAATATGCCTTCGGGGTGGTTCACCATTTTGGGATCTTATGGAAAGAAAGAGGGTTCCTGACTTCACACGGTGCACCCATCCTGCATGGAGATTTAGTCTCCGCCTTGACGCAAGCAGTCCTCCTCCCCAAGAAGTTAGCAGTGATAAAATGCCAAGCACATAGGAAAGTGACTGATCTCATTGGACAGGGAAATGCACTAGCAGACGTTACTGCCCGAGCCACGGCAGGAGACAGAACTACGACACGAATGTATGTGACCAGGTCACAAGCTGAACGATGGACTGACGCTAGGACCACTGTAAGGGACATACAGACTACAGGCACACAAGACGAATTGACTGAGTGGGAAAAGGTGGGACTAAAAGACGAGGAAGATTGTTGGAGAACTAAAGACAGAAATAAATGGCTGTTACCCAATGCCTACCTCATCCCCATATTGACCATGGCACATTTACCACCACACATAGGCTCCACCCCCATGATTGAACTAATCACCAAAGTATGGCATAACGTCAAGAATAGCAGAATCTGCAAAACGCCTAGTACAACAATGTATAGTCTGCCTACAACACAACCCAGGGAAGGGGACAGTAGTACCACGGGGAGGGTTTGGAGTCCCTGACCACCCCTTTGAGCATTTGGGCGGCACCAAGACCCACCTCCATTAACGATGTCCCGAACATATTAATGTCGGATTACTTGCATAAATTGACAAACGAGCTAACAATTATCCACCAACAGGTGCAGCAAGCCTTGCCTGACGTATCCAGGGGCCCGGGACATGAAATAAAGCCAGGCGACCATGTATTGATTCGCAACTTCCAAAGAACGAAGAATCTGGAGCCTAGGTGGACGGGCCCCTGGCAAGTCCTGATCACCACCCGAACTGCCCTCCGAGTGGAAGGAAAACGAAACTGGCTGCACGCTCATCATTGCAAACGAGTCCCTCCAACCCTGGCAACCTGTGAAGGAGTGGAGGTGCAAGAGGAAGTACTCGCGAGAGTCCGACCAGCTCTGAGTTGCTACCCACAAGAAGACACCCTCGAACTATCAGAATTTCCCGACCCCACGGTGCCATCCAGGAAAGGGTACAGCCTAAGATCGACGAAAGGAGGGAGCTCCAACGACCAGGCCACTAACTGAGTCAAGGTCTCAGATCGGTAGCACAGTCAAACAACGCTACCAGGAAAGCGCCAGACAAAAGTCTGTGGTCCTAACAGTTGTTGAGCTCCTCGAAGATGATGGAAGAAACTGAACACCTGCAAAACCACCGCAAAGACACCAAGACTGCTAACCTGCACAGCACAAAGACAATTGCACTTGTAGCTGCATTTATCACCTGTCTCCTGCTAATGGTCGCACTCTGGATCATTGAAGAGAATGCACCTGCATACAGAACATTGTCACCCACCATGCAACCAACCACCAAGAAAGAACACTACCTGGTATCACTACCGCCACATCTCCGAGAACGACGCAAAGAATTCTGGAATAATTCTTTCGTGCAGATGTTGCACCAGCACAATCTTGCCACCAATGCTACCAACTGTTGGGTCTGTGGGCTGTTACCACATGCCACTGAACATTCCATCCCTTTCATCCCTTCGCCCTTTTCTATTCACTGATCTTGCCTTGCCTGGATGATGCTCCTACAAGAAAGTTACAAAGACAATGCCACTTCCGACGGAACAATCGCCCAGTTCTTCAACGAGTTCTGGCGAAACAAAACAGGAAGGACAGTCGCCCCCTTCTGCCCTCACACCTTCAATGCGACATTCCAGATTAATGTCCCCTCCAAAGAACGAGTGGAAATGCAAGTGTTCAATAATCCTAACAGAGCCACATTTTCCTACCTGAAGAAAAGAACTGCTGCAACACTGACTGTGGCCCTATCTGTGGTGAACGTCTCTGGCCTTGTATGCATTGAAGGCCGTGGGACTAAGAATGTGGGTCACAGCACCTGTAGCATTGTAAGGACTTTGAACACTGCCAACCCCCCAGCGCTTGTTGCATCACCCAATATGTACTTTGTTTGTGGAACCAAAGCCTACACCTGGCTCCCAAGAAACTGGGCGGGCACGTGCTACATCGCCTTTGTTTTGCCACCAACATACACAGCCCCTGCAGAGCATCATCGAGAAAAGCGTTCTAAAGACATTGATCAAGCAGACTCTGCCTCATCACAGTTCAGAAATTCCTCAAGGATCAGAGACTTGGACAATTGGAAGTTGGCTTTGGGGCATCTTGAAGGAGTGGGGTTGGAAAATATCAATGATTCTCTTGGTCCCAGTATTGACAATATGTGGTTGTTGTTTGGGTATACACTGTATACCACCTTTGTGTTCTCTTTGCATAACTACCTTGCACCCTAAGACTATGGACACTCGGCTAACAAAAATGAGAGTAATGTATGATCAAGAGATACAGGACATTATGGAGATCGAAATAGACTGACAAGCTGGCTAGTTATGTTCAAAGGGGCCACTGTTAAAAGCAAAACGACAATCGTGAACATTACCTGCGCCATCTTGTCTGGTGGAATTCTATGTGCACATAAGTTGCAGTCATTTTAATCTATCACAGCCATTTTGTACTCTGTTGGTCACCTTTGTTTCACCCTGCCCTTACTAGCATCCCTCTGACCGACCTGGTACGTGTGCTGGGGGCTATAAACTCTATTTGCCGCAACAAACCTCAGCGCCACTTGCTGCCACAAACTCGTTTTTCCTCTCATCTCTGTTTTCAGGCAAACCTTTAGACACTCTACCCCTCACTGCACCTAGTTAAACAAACAGGTTCCAAACACCGAAAAGACTCTTGCAACATGATTTATTGCACTGCAAACAGCAAGACTTGTTGTTACCAACAATGGAACCTGTTTTTATCAACAGAACGGACTCTTAGATCTGGCCGGTCTCACATGTTTTAGACCCTGAAGCAAGGTCCAGCTGCAAGATAAGATTGTCTGTTTGACCTGGGTGGGAAGAGTATTACTGTTGGGCTTGTGTGACAACCTGCCCGGGGCGGGGACCCCAAGCTTGTGTAACCATGTTGATGAAACCAATGCATTGTGTCAAACCTGTATAAAAGGAAGAGCCAAAGGAGTTATCAGCAGAACACCTCCCTCAGACATCCCGGTGTCTGCAGTTGACGTGATCTCCTCATGAGAAATAAACCTTTTTCTTGTCTTCCAGTTTCCAGCGCTTGCCTCATTATTTTGATAGCGAACCCAAAGTGAATTAGAGGTGGAACCCTGCACCGGGCAGCATTGAGGGTCTTGGAAGACTCGCTGCCTTTCACAAATAAGACTGGGTGAAATATTTTTATTTCATTGTATACAGATGCAAGTTCTGGTGAAGTCTGTGAAATCCGCTTCCGACTCCCACAGAAACTGAAGAGCCCCAAGACTCCCACAGAAACTGAAGAGCCCCAAGAATCGCAAACTGGCCTGTTCAGGCAGCTCACGTGGGTTTCCATAGTGAAAAGAGGTCCAGTACCGACGGCACTGGAGTGCCCAGTCGTGGGCAGTTTGGGAGTTCGCCTTTGGATTCTTTTTGCCAGACATGGTGCATTAATCGTGAAATCCATCCGTTTCTCTGGTTTGCCTGCAGAGCAAATTTGGGCGGGTTTGATAGCTCAGTTTAGCTTCATGCAAGAATTTGGTTTTTTTTATAGCAAAATATGCGTTTTTCTAATCTTGTGCGATATTTTCACACACAGATAGCTGCTACGCGGCCAGCGGCAGCTCCCCCACTATGGGGGAGGAGCATCGCCCCCCCGACACACCCCCCCCTCCCACGCCAGCAGCTACAAAAATTGAAAAATAAAATGATAATAAACCAGGTTTATTTTAATGTTCTTTTTCTCTCCCGGGTGAGTTTTGGGGGCAGGGCCATCGCAGAGGCAGTCACGGAGGGAGAGTGGTGGGCACTGTGATCAGTGCGCATGACGGTTTGGCCGGCAGTCTCAGGCCGACCAAAGCGTTATGCACACTGAAGCTCTCTCCAACCCCAGGCTGCATTACTGGGTTGGAGACAGCAGTCGGAGGCACCCAGTATCCCTGGGAGCGCAAATCGAGGGCGCTTAGGCCAATCCAGACGCTGTCAGGATTGGCTGCAGGAGATTCTGTGAGTCTGTGCTGGTGAGAAGAATGGCGATGCGGTGGTGCGGCAGGATGGGCAGGTAAGTGTCTTTTTTTACTCAGCGCGGACACCAGCTGGTACTGCACGTAGCACCTACTTCTCGATGCATTCATCTCGAAACAAGCACATGCAGAAGTTTTCATACAGAAGTTCAAAATGGTGCCGGAGCACAAACCACATTCGATGAAGAAACAGTATTGTGTCCACATGGTGCAGTGCTTACCCTACAAAGGTGGCAACAAGCTTGTATCTACTCCACAACAAACTACCTGCAACCAGCACTCTGACTGGGAAACGCAAATACAGCCCAGTGGCATGACGCAAAATGATGGGGCCCCCTGCAGAATGTGATGAGGGACCCTAGCGTCTCCCAGATTGCACAGGCATTCATTGGTCTTGGACTCAGTGGGGGGCCCCCTGAACAGTTGGGCCCCCTTACGCTGCGGGGGCCTCCTCCGACCATCTAAGTATTTCTTATTCCATGCCATTACACACATTCTGCAAGGCTGCAATGGCATGGCTTAGAGGGTGATGGGACCCCCTCCAAAACAAGAAAGCCTGGGGACCCCCGCACTGCAGGGGCATCAGCCTGGGACAAACCATTACAAAAAACTATTAGACACCTGAGGGAGGTCGTCAGACTACTTTAAAATTTGACTTGTCAGGACTGTTGGATAAAACAATGCATGCAAACAGACCAAGAGAATATTTTTATGGCACAAAATTAATACCACATAAAAAACACACCCTCAATAATCTCAAGCTTGCTGCACACAGTGCATTCTTCTTTAGCTCACAAAAACTAAACATCATACCACCACATCATTTGCCAGTCTCCTCAAGAACTGATATAAACCAAGCCACTGGAAGTATGAATCCCTATAGAACAAACCAGTGCACAAAACAAGTCTAATACTGGCACCAGAAACACCCAAAACACTTCTAGTCCCATATGCACAGGACCTGCTAGCCCCACACAAACGAGGCCACTTCTACAATTTAGAACACATTACACACAGTCACTAGATTCCTTGCCCAGTGCCCAGCAGCACCACGCAGATGCTTGGTGGCTTGTACTCAAAGAAATCCAAGGCCATCAAGCCTTTCTGGGCAATATAGCAGATTTCTTGACCGTCTTTGGATGCCCTATTGATGGCAACAATGCTTTTGGGATGCAATAATGGGAGACACTTTAAAGTCCATTTTATTCATCACTGCTACTTATATAATGAAATGACAACAATAGGATGCCTGCAGCTGACACGAAGCACTCAGTAACAGACACGTATTTTAATTGAGTTGCATTCAATTTACTCCGCAGACAAGCCTTGCCAGCAACAGGACAGAGTCTCTATTCATCCCCTCACTCCCTCCCGACAAAACTGTCAGCTCAGGCGCCGGCCCACACATCCATTTACGGGCGACTACTTGCATCAAGCCTTATATGCTGGACAGGTAGACACACACGCAGATCAGTCGCACATGGCAGCGAGCAATGCGAGGCTCAGACATGCAGCTCACTGCAGAAGAGGGTAATTAAGCACAACTAACATTATTTACATAGGATAGAAGCTGAACAGTCTGGAGCTGGGAATGCTTGTGGAGTTTGAAAATATTTAGGGACAGTTTCTATGAAAACTGTGCAGAGAGGACTAGAGGAACAATTCCTCTTTAATTGGATTAAATTCTAAAAGTGACTGAAAACAGGAGTAGTCATTGTCAGCAGGTTCAAGAACTTTTCATCAGAATTTTTGGTTCCAGCGCAGTCTCAAAACACTGTAAGGCTGCATGTATGTTTTTATTTATTTATACCAACCAGAGGTCCAGGCCTGGTGCTTTAAACCAGGCACCTTCCTCTCCCAGTTGATAAAGAAAATTTCCGCTGGACCAGGGATGTCCTTTACGTATCCGAGTATCGGAAATCTTATTATCTCCAAGATTCTACACGCTGCTATATTGTTATCTGATGACAACTGGAGGTCCCAGACTTTATTCGTGAGATTGTGTCACGCCAAGTCTTTTCAATGAAGGGGTGGGTAAACAATTGTGACATTTCTTTTCTAGATTTTGTTTTGAAATTACAATTGTTGTGAGCTGTACACCTCACAGAAATGGCACAAGATATTGGGAGAGAATGGCTTGGTTAGGACCTGTCCTGGTTCATGTAGAGAGTCTCTCGGTGGCACATTTTTCTACTCAACTCAGTCTGCCCGCAGGCAAAAATCATACAAAATTTCCCATTATTCGAAAGGGCGAACATTTCACACATTTAGTGTAGCACGAGAATCATCCGAGATCATGTTGGTGTAGCAAAAATGTCACTCAGGCCCTATTCTAGATGAGGCAGAGTTGGGGCCCTACAATGGAGAGCGATTAATACATTAACAACCAATCATAGGGAGAGTAGCTTTGACTGATGAAGTCAACAAGAGAGCCCAGGACGGACCCAGTGGAAATCCATGGTGGGTTGTTTAAAGGGAGGAAGTGTCTATGGCTGAGTGGACTGAGGCAGGCCCAACCCTTCCTGTCCCGACAGCAATCACTGAAGCAGCACATGGTTTTCTTATAGCAACGTACACGACGTGCCGCTGCAGAGATATAATGTTCCTACTTGGGGTGCCAGAGCCTGACGTAGAGGTTCACAGGCCTCTCTTAATAAAGCCTGTGGGCTTTTATCCTATGCAGTCCAATATGTGTGCCTTAAATCGTTTTGAACTTTTTTTTTTTAAAGAAACTCTTGGAGAATATACGCACACGACATCTCATGAGATGCGGTGACTCACTGGGTCTACACGCCCAATACATTGCATGTGCTACATCGCATGACAGTATCGCAAACACTACATTGCAAGACTAGTCTAGGTAAGTAATGTGGTGTTAAGAGTAATAATCGTACACTTATCGCGATCAAGGAGTGGTAGGCGGCGTGCTAGATGCAATATTACTGTAGGTGGGTATCAGCAGGGCTTTAAGTGGGCTGGGTCCTGGCGGTGCTCAGCACCGGCAGTTCTTAAAAGCAGGTGCCGAGATGTGTCCCTATCGGGCTCTCCATTTTCGTACTCTCCCTCAGAATGGAAAAAAATCTTAACTCGGCAGCAGTTCACTGTTTTTGATGTAACTTTTATTTTTTTGCAGTTCTATATTGCAAAACTTGAAGTTCTTTACATGAGCACCAACAAGGACATCTTCATTTATTTTTTGGTAGGCACGGGCGATTAACTGATTTGCCCAAAAACACAGGATGTTGAGCGGACGCTGAGACTCAAACCTTCCTCCTCAGCTCGAAAGTTGGCAGCTCTAGCCATTACGCCACAACCTCTAGCGCAAGAACTAAAGCATTTTCAATATTATATACAACGAAGCCACAGTTGTATGTATGCATGTAGTAGATTTATCTTATGCAACTAACAACCTTTAACAAAGCCAACAGTCCTGGCTTGTTGTAGGTGTAATGTTACTTGTTGTATTATATATGTGGAGGCAATGACAGAAGCAGCAAAATCCAGTCGGGCGGCACATTATGCTGAGCACATATTTGTAGCATAAATGTTTTAAGCCACGCCCTTAATTATATCGGCCATGCCCCTTTGAGAGACCCCTCCAGTTTTTTCGTCCCACTTAAAGCCCTGGATATCAGCGACCGCGGTAGTGTCATACATGCGACTCACAACATAGGCCTGGCATTAACACCTCGTTGCCTTACATCTCTCAGTCCAGCCCAGAACAAGCGATGTAGGAACATGGCTCCCAGCCCACGCTGTCATCGCATCAGACCGCTAGTTCTAGTTCGCTGCATGTAGTCGGCCGTAATGAATCCCTCCTCACCCCTCTTTTCAGAAAAAACTCCGGCAATGTATGCAACAGCCTCCTGTGCAAAAATAATTGGTTTTAAATGTTTAAAGGTTATTCAGCATGTTCCCTTTCTACATGGCGGGTGAATAGCTGAGATTCGAGAAATGCGCTAATTTGGCGGCAAGGATACCGAAGCTTGGAGTGCTTGGCACCGCGCTCACAGCAGATGTCTGTGAAGAGGATGGAAATGCAGGCTGGCCAGATCCGCCCAATATGTCATCACTTTCAGTGCCTGCAATCAGTTCTGATTCAGAGCTGCTGCGTGCGGCAGCGTCACAAGAGCCACTCGGCGCTATAAAATCAGCTCTGCCAAAACCCTTGCCTTCCAGCCACTCCTAGCCTGGAGGCCCTTGGAAGTTATGACTCGAGAGCAGCACACAGATTTCCCAGTTTAACCCACAGCTGTGCAAACTCATCTTACAAGGACCCTACCAGCTAAAAGGACATGCCAGAACATATGCCACTAATCTCTAAATAAAGCTGTAAACAAAGCTGCTTTACCCCTATAACAGGCATTAAGAGAAAGAATTCTAATATCAAACCAAAAGCGAGCTCACTTGAAAATATATTATTTATTGTTATCATTATAAAGCCACTTGTTGGTTGTCCTATAGGAGGCCAATGGTGAAAAACCTTACCAGGGTGTCATAGGCGACCTAGATAAATCCCTAGTGCACGTTTTAAGACAAAATTAAGACAAAAAAAGCAGATTTTAATGCATCAAGGAAGGACACAAAAGCAAACTCCTCTCGCAACAACATTGGCCAAAGAATGAACAGCAATTATTTGCATGAAGTGATTGGATAAAGGGCGATTCTGTTGTGCCACAGAAAAGTTCTGATTAAACCTAGTGGTTGTCAGAATTGGCAAATTTATGGCTGACCTGGCAGTAGAATGGTTTGGTACATGGCTGGAAAGTTTCATTTTTAAGATACAGCAAATTAAGGAAAATTAAGCCTACATGGAGAAAATGGCCTCCCCATAGATGCCTGTGTGGTCGGCGTCCCAACCAATCACAACGCTGCCATTACAGCGTTGTGATTGGCTTAGGGGAGGGGGAGGGAGGCTGCCTGCTTCCTGTGAGGAGCAGAGAAGCAGAGACGACGCAAGACCGGGCCGGCGAAGGTAAGTTAACTTTTTTAAATTTTAAATTAACCCCCCCCGCTGCGCAAAGTTGTGAGGTATTGTACTGATGCATCTAGATCAATATGAAAGAATTGGGCAGACGGGTCATGGATTGGGGAGACGGGTCATGGATTGTGGAGACGGGTCATGGATTGGGGAGACGGGTCATGGATTGTGGAGACGGGTCTTGGATTGTGGAGACGGGTCATGGATTGAGGAGACGGGTCATGGATTGAGGAGATGGGTCATGGATTGAGGAGACGGGTCATGGATTGAGGAGACGGGTCATGGATTGAGGAGACGGGTCATGGATTGAGGAGACGGGTCATGGATTGGGGAGATGGGTCATGGATTGGCAATAAAATTCATCAATATCCAGTACCTCTCCACTGGGCTCAGTGGCATAGCGAAGGATTTAAAATCGGTTGTAAGTGATAACGTTTTGCGAAACACCAATGCAAAGCTGCCTGAAACTGAGTGCACTTCTGTGCATAGTCTAGGTGCTGCTGGCCATGATGCCAACCAAATAAAATGACCTCACCTTAGATATTTCCTAAGGCGACCAAAAGTGTAGCAAATAAATAGAATGTTTAAATGAGGCCACTGATTGAATTAACATGTCTCTCTCAAGGCCTGGTGTGGTATTACTGCCCAGTTACTGATCTGAAAGAATCATAAGTTTAACCTAGAGGTGTCAAAGCAGGAGATGTTTCCCGCTGCTTCCTTAAAGGTTTTATAGTCCTCTTCTTAGACCCATTTTACAAGCGTACTTACTGACAATTTTAAGCATCACAAGGAAAATTCAAATTTTCTACTGTGAGCTTTATTTTAAAAAACTCAAGAGTTTTAAATGCTCCAGGGTTTTCCAAAATGCACAGGGCCATTAATGACCCGCAGCAACAAATTATGTATTTTTCTATCAGTAAATTTGCCTGCGAGGATGAAGGGACTGAGACTTCCTTACCACAACTAGTGCTGAAGTTGCCCTTTATTTTCCCAGCCTACCCTGTGCCTCATTTGGCCACTTCAACAACAAAGGGATTTCTTCTGGTGTTAAGAGTCAGGCTCGGGGAGAGTGTGCCTTCAGAGGCTGTGATTGTGTACGAGTGTTATTACATTTCTGTTGCTTATTAATTTGCTTGGGATGCTATAATACAAGATTTATTCCAATTGTATTTTTAAATCACATCAATTCATATGTGCTTTCAACTACTACGGCTTTCTAGGTTATTTGACAAACTTTGCTCTACAATGAATCGCTCCGTAAAATGTATATGCAAGCAGCGGTAAAACCATTATGTCAGACCTTGAAAATTATGCACTGTTTTTTAAAATTTATTTTTGTAAATATAAGCAAAAGGGAAACGAGCATAGGCAATTCCAATAGGTCTCGCATCAATGCGAGAGCTCTTGGCTTTGGCAATGTGTTTTAGTCATATGCACACCAGTGTGGCTGCTATTTAGCATGGCTAAAAGTTAGTGGAGTGGGGTAGATTAGAGCGGGGTAGATTCAGGTAGAGTGGAATGGGGTAGATTGGAGTGGAGTGGGGTAAATTGGTGTAGAGTGGAGTGAGGTTAGAGTGGGGCAGAATGGATTGGGGTAGATTGTAGTGCAGTGTAGTAGATTAGAGTGGGGGGAGTTGGGTAGATTAGATTGGGGTGGAGTGGGGTAGATTGAGTGGACTAGAGTGGGCAGACTGGAGTCGGGTATATTGTGGTAGAGTGCAGTGGAAAAGATTGGAGTGGAGTTGAATAGATTGGAGTGGAGTTAAATAGATTGGAGTGGAGTTGGATAGACTGGAGTGGCGTAGGATAGATTGGAGTGGAGTTGAGATTGGAGTCGAGTTGAGATTGGAGTGGCGGAAGATAGACTGAGGAAGAGTGGAGTGGAGTAGAATGGAGTGGTGTGTAGAGGGGTAGATTCATGTGTAGTGGGATAAATCGGGTGGATTAGAGTAGGTAGTTTGGAATGGAGTGGGGTAGACTGAAGAGGGATGAGTGGGGCAGTTTGGAGTGGGGTAGAGTGGAGTGGGGTGGAGTGGGTTAGATAGGAGTGGAATGGAATGGGTTGGTTTGGAGGATGGCGGGGTAGGGTAGGGTGGAATGGAGTGGGGTGGGGTAGAGTGGTGTAGATTGGAGTGAGCAGACTAGAGTGGAGCAGAAAGGGTTAGATTAAGGCGGGGTAGATTGTGGAGGGGTGGGGTAGATCAGACTGGGGTGGAGTCGGTTAGACTGCAGTGGGTTGGTTTGGAGGAGGACAGGGTGAGGTGGGGTGGAGTGGTGTAGAGTGGGGTAGATTGGAGTAGAGTAGACTGGAGTTTAGTAGAAAGTGGTAGATTGGGGAGGGCTAGATAGGGGAGGAGTGGGGTGGGTTAGATGGGAGTGGAGTGTGGTGGAATGGAGTGGGGAAGATTGAAGTGATGTGGAGTGTGGTAGATTTGTGTAAAGTGGAGTGTGGTAGATTTGTGTAAAGTGGAGTGTGGTAGATCTGTGTAAAGTCGAATGTGGTGGGGTGGATTGGAGTGGGGTAGATTGGAGTGGGGTAGATTGGAGTGGGGTAGATTGGAGTGGGGTAGATTGGAGTGGGGTAGATTGGAGTGGGGTAGATTGGAGTGGGGTAGATTGGAGTGGGGTGGGTAGATTAGAGTGGAGAGGAGTTGGATAGATTGTAGTGGAGTTTCGAAATGGAGTGGGGTAGATTGAAGTGGAGTGGGCTGGATTGGGGTACATTGGAATGGGGTGGATTGGAGTGTGGTAGACTGGGGCGGATTGGAGCACAGTGGGGTAGATTTTAGTGGAGTGGGGTATAGTGGGTTAGAGTGTAGTGGTATTGATTGCGTTAGAGTGAGTGGAGTAGAATGGAGTGAGGTGGGGTAGATTAGATTGGAGTGGGGTAGATTGAGGTAGAGTGGAGTGTGGTACATTTGAGTGGAGTGCGGTAGATTGGGTGGAGTGGGATAGACGGGAGTGGGGTGGCGTTGATTGGGTTAGAGTGAGTGCAGTGGGGTAGATTGGATTGGGGTAGATTGGAGCGGAGTGAGGCAGACTGGGTTAGAGTGGGATAAATGGGGGGTGGAGTGGGGTGGGTAAATTGGGGTGAAGTAGATTGGAGTGGGGTACGTTAGACTGGAGTGGTGTCGATTTGAGTGGAGTAGATTAGGGTAGATTGTAACGAAGCAGAGGGTGTGGGGTAGATTTGGGTACTTTGGAATAGAATCGGATAGATTGGAGTGGAGTGGGGTACATTGAAGTGGAGTGGAGTGCAGTGGAAGGGGGTAGAGGTGAGTGATATGTTGTGTCGTGGAATAAGTGGTGTAGATTGGAGTGGCGTGTCAGAGTGTCTTAGAGTGGAGGGGCGTAGTGGCGTGGGATAGAGTGAAAGGGCATAGAGTGCAGTGGAGGGCGTAGTGTGGAGTATGCTTGGTGTGGTAGTGCAGTGCCATTACAGAAATCACATTTTTAATTGAAATGACCATTACATTTGTACTGAAATACAGTTTACTGCACACAAACGATAATGTGCACAAATGTCGTCACCAAGTGTATTAATGTGTTTTGTCCATATTCAAATGTTTGTTTCCACCACAATTCAGAATTACAGAAAAAAGCTTCATTTGTACAAATTCTGGAACAATTCTTTTTTTTTGTTGCTGTGTGCTAGAAAAAAAAGCATCCTACACCCTCTCCTCTTACATGGATACTGAGCAGGATCGTCACAAATTCTCTCACTTTGAAGTCAGAGAAAGAAAAGTAAACACCAAGCACCCTCAGAACAGAGCTTGCCTTTTGACCTCTGTCTTTGAAAGCACAGAAAGCGAGTTCCTGGAAGAACACAGAAAACAAGATTTGGGCAATGGGAGTGAAGAACTCAAGCTGGACTGTCTAAAGTAAATAAAGCCAGCAAACATAAAGCCAGAAAATGTGAACTACAAACAACAAAGCCAACGGTGAGCACCAGGCGGAATGCATTCCTAGGTCAGCTTTCTGAATGTCCGCAAGATGTCTTCAGCAAACCAGAGAGCTGCGCTGTCTGGTAGCCCTCGAACTAAAAATTACAAAAAGATTTTTAAAAAGAAATTAAAATAATTAGTATAAAGGAGGGCCAACCAGTCTATGAACACCTGCCCTGGAACTGTAGTGCACTCCTTTTTAAGAGGCTATTCACGGGATCAGGAAAAAATACTATCACTTGCAGCAGAAGAAAGCCCCAAAGATGAAGTAGTCTGATTAACTCTATGCTCTATTGGGCGAAAGCAAAATGTGAATGACACTTAAAGAGACCAATGGATGGCGAGGGCTGACCGGAAGTCCCTGTACACATTGTATGCAAGGATGTATTTCTGTTATAAAGTTTGTGGAAATCGTAAGGCTGAAGAAAAACTAAAGCAGTCTTTTGGCCAGATCGACGAAAGAAATTCCGGGGGGGGTGGGGGGAGGGTTGCAATCCAGTCTTGACTGGCTCACATTTTCAAAGTGCAACAAAAATCTTTAATAAAAAGATAAATAAAGCCAGCACTGCACAGTGCCTCTTTACTCTGGCAGAGGATAAAAAAAATGAAAACATATGCAAATCTCCCCTGAGGAAGGCCTTGGAGACGAGCATTAAGGCACACTGGAGGGCCGAGATACCGCAGCCGCGCCTCCGCCGGGCCTGCTCCGCAGGTAAATGAAGCACATCCGTCTCCGGCGCTGTCAGAATTCCGCACCTACCAGGTACTAAAACTCGCTAGATGCGAAAAAATGAAGCAATAAGCTGAAATTCCATCGCACAGCCCAGGTTAATTATTTCCCAGCCTGGAAATGCTGCAGCATGCGCAACTTTTCTCGCAGATATAATAAGGCAACTTTTTTTGGCCGTGCACCTGCAAACTTTTGCAGGAAAAACATGTGAAACTATGGATATTTTTTTCCTAACGTGTTGGGAAAAATATAACATCAGATGTGAAATATCAGCAAAACGAGCTTCATGAAATTGGCTGATTTATAGAAAAAAGGTTTCTACGTCCTCTGTGGTGTAGCTAGGACCAAGTGTCGTCCTTAAAGATTTTCATGAATTTGTCACCTTTATCTTGCGACCCATCCTGGCACAGAGTGAACTGCACGCTACGTGCATCAGTGAAGCTTTGGTTGAAGAAGATGCGATCAGTTTACCAGGTCTGCACCGCCACTCAGGGCTGGCTTTAGCACTAGTGGCGCCCGGTGCGACAATCACTTTTGGCGCCCCCACGTCCCATGACCCCCTCCTCGGATTCTCTCACGACCACCTGCAAAAGTGCCCCTCATCTCTCTTATCATAAGATATTGCTAAGCACAGCGCCCCCCTGAGCTCACAGCGCCCCCCCTGCACAGGTCAGCGCTCAGTGCGTACGCACCAGTCACACTGCCCTAAAGCCGGCCCGGTGCGCCACTAAGATGAGACAGAGACTGGCGGTAACAACTAGACTATCTCCATTAGTGGAGCTGTCAAGGGAAGGCTGGATCTATGTAAGATGTTCAGAATATCCGCACGAGGTACAAATGCATATTAAAAAAAATCTACAGGGAATCATTTACATTGCCAAAGTTTATCCTGATCATGTGGCATGGTCCTTAACTAAATTCAAGACTTATTTGAAAACAAGCACTGGCAAAGCCAATAGATCTGGGTTTAAAATGAAAATGCCTTCAAACACAGGCAGGGAGAAATTATCTTTTCATGCGAAAGGACATTAAAGACTGACCTGACTTTTCTGATCATAGGTAGCGGTGGTGTGGCAATGATGGTGGAAGTAGTGAAGGTACTTGTGGTGGGGTGATATTGGTAGTGGTGGTGGCGGTATTGTTGGAATGATTGGTGGTGCTCCTGATGGTGGTGTGGTATTGGTGGTGGTTGTCTTGATGGTGGTGTGGTATTGGTGGTGGTTGTCTTGGTGGTGTGGTATTGGTGGTGGTTGTCTTGGTGGTGTGGTATTGGTGGTGGTTGTCTTGAGGGTGGTGTGGTATTGGTGGTGGTTGTCATGATGGTGGTGTGGTATTGGTGGTGGTTGTCTTGATTGTGGTGTGCTATTGGTGGTGTAGGCATGGTACTAGTGGAGATAAACATGAAGCAATCAGGAAACCAGGAAAGCTAAAGAAAGAAATGGAGTCATGACAAAAGAAGATGCTTGTTCTAATAAAAGAAATGAAAAAAATGAAGAAAAAGATATTGCTTTGGTTAAGAATGCACGAGTGAAAGAGCATTGACAAAGACATTTGGTCTCAGCTTCAAAGGGCTGATTTATTGCCTTTACCAATGTTCATTGGCACTGGCATGCGTGTGCATGTATCAAGATGCACAAACACGGCCTACAATATCGGAAGGTTTTTTCTACTAGGAGAAGCGCATTCCAAGACGGTCACTATGCGTCACAACACATGCCACCCCAATGTTTTATATGCCGTTCTAAAATGGCCGACTGCTATGTTAGAATGGAAAATTAAATTTAGAAAAAAAGCGAGCATGGAAGGAGAAAAAGAAAGCATGAGGCCTGGCAGCACTTGGCAGCTCCTCGGCCAGAGTAAAAAAATGCATAAAACATTTAAAACCAAGGCCAGTGGAATGCACATTGTGATGGAATGAACTGAGGAGTTAATGGGGTTATGAATAGAAAGCATGTGGGGCTGCATACATTCGCTAGAGTGCCTCTAGTTCATGTGTGAAGCCACTACATCTTGCGTCTAGATACTTTTTGTTACCGTTTGTCACAAGAGCCCATCTCCTTCAAGAAGAGACTGGTGTATCTTGCTCCTCCTGACCAGTTAACCTGCCCACTCCTCCCGGGCTTGAATAATCAAATGAGGAAACGGAAAAAACACATCATCGCAATGAAGAAACAGTCCACATCTACTCTCAGCTTCCCATCCAGTCACGTTGTAACTAAATCTTTATTCCCATACAGCGCACTGCTGCCTTTTGGCTAGGAGATATATATATATATATATATATATATATATATATATATATATATATATATATATATATATATATATATATATAGATATATAGATATATAGATATATATATTCACTGAAAAACCATAGGTTTCAGGGACGTTATAGTTAGTAATTAACATTTAAAAACCTTACAAATTCACTGGAAAAAACATAGGTTTCAGGGACGTTATAGTTAGTTGGACATTTCACTCATACAAAACCAGAGAAATTCGGCTGTTCTAGTTAGTTGAGCTAACTATAACTCGCGCCCCCGCAATGCACTGCTGATGATGTCACCTATTACATCACTCATGACATGGTCAGTGACATCACTGATGACATCTCAAAGGACATCACTGATGACATAATCCGGTTAATATCTGATGCACCTCCTCACACCCTAAAATAACCTTTCATACACCCATTCTAAAATGCAGACTACCGTTCTCGAAACCATAGACACACCAATACCAGTTAGCACATACCCACTCACTGATTCATAGGTCTACACACATCCACTCACTCACCGATACAGTCACTCATATACGCAGTCACTGATCAATACAGCCTCTGATATATGCACTCATACACCAATACAGACACTCACATACTGTCACTGATGCATAGAGTTACTCACACATCTAGTCAGTCACCCAAAGAATCAATAACACTGCCTTTTACTCACTTATACAGTTATACACACACCACCTCACTTATTCATACAGATACTAACACATACTTACTCTCTTTTACAATCACTGACACAAGCACACACTCATGCATACAGCCACTCTCACAATCACTCACTCTCACATCTAGTTAGTTATATACTCCAACACTTACATATACTGCCTTTCACATATGTAGTTACTCACACATATACCACGGAGACATCCATTCACTCACCGACACAGCCATACGCACACTCACTCACCATACAGTCCCTTGCAGATGCACTCATGAACCCATACAACCACTAAATCACCCACTCACACATCCATGCAGGGAGTTACACCCACCCACCCAGACAGACACTCAGGCACCCATACAGGTACTCAGACAACCAGTCATTAACCCATATAGACTCATGTAGCACTAGGCCCCCCGCCCATAATTGTGAAATGTACCGGGGAGGTGGCGATCCCCGGGGCCCGTGCCCCTGCATATATTTTGCACATAGCCCCCGGGACCTGGCCCACCCAGGGTCTTATTAAAACGAAGCGCGGGAGACTGCGCTTTGCTTTTTTTCTTTTTGGTGGGATTCGCGCAGCCAGTGCGAATCCCGCTGAATTTGTTTTTTAAAAAAAATGCTTTTTTGGGCCCTGAGCATGCCTAGGGGGTCAGGGTGTTTCTACCCTGCCCCCTTTTCTTTTTTTACCTTTTTTCTTGTGACTCGGTTCTACCGAGTCACAAGATGGCTGCCAACACTTCTTGGTTTAAAGTGTTGGCAGCCAATCAGAATGAAGCTCGTGCTCGGGAGGGTTTGCGAATCCTCCTCGGTCACCAGATGTCGATATTTTTTATTTTTAAATTTCTCAGGAACTACTGAACAGACTTACACAATTTAAAGCAAAGAGTGCACTCTGGAGCAAGAGTTACCTCTCTGCCAAATTTGGTGTAATTCCGTTCAGCAGTTCGGGCTGTAGCCGTGACAAAAGTTCCTATGGAAATTAACATGGAGAAAACACGTGTTGGGACCCCCCTTTTTCTCGGCCCCGCTTGATAAATCACCCCGAAACCTTCAAGACAGGAGCTGACCAGAGTGGGCCATTAGTTTTGAAAATTTTGCGAAGATTCATCAAACGGCACCAAAGATATTGGCGAATCAAAAAACGCTTTTCCTATGGAAACTAGGTCCTAACTATAACTACCTACTAGCGACCGCCAGTAGGTAATATATATATATATATATATATATATATATATATATATATATATATATATATATATATTTTCACAGAAAAAACAAAGGTTAAAGTGATATTATAGTTAGGTGAAAATGTGAGTTAAAACATAAGGTTTTAAACTAAAACCACTGAAATTCACCTGTTAAAGTTAACCGAAGAAACTATAACTTGTGCCTCGCCATGCACAGTGCTGTCTTCAATGATGTCATTTCATATGTTATTAGTGATATCAGAGAACATTTCATGAGTGACGCAATATGTGAAGTCATAACCAGCATATAGCTAGGGCGTAAGTTATAGTTTCTTGAGTTAACTATAACAGGTGAATATTTCAGTTTTTTGTGTGTTTTTTTTAAGTTTAAAACATGTTTAACTGACATTTTCACCAAACTATTATGTCATTTAACCTTAGTTTTTTTTCTGTGAATTTCAATTTTTTTTTTTAAAGGTAACGTTATTTCCATACCTAGCTATAGGACTTTAACCTTTTTTTTACTGAATTTCTAGAGCTTTTTTAACAAAATAATATTTTATTAGCATACCTTTTTATAACAACGCCCCATCACATACAGCAAGGCATAGCGTTGGGTGCAAGGCTTGGCCTGTGGTCAGACCCTGTGCCCAACACCCTTGTGGGTAACCATCGCTGCACCACGCACGACCAAAGGTATGGTCTGTGGTTTGGCATACTGCCTTGTCTGCGTACAGGCCATGCAACCAACCCGCCCGTGGGTGCCCAACCCCTGTTGCTGGCCAACTCTAATGGTCATGCAATGCCCCAAGGCTGCCACTATTTTTTTTTTTGTCATTGTACTTCCACAAATTTTTATGAGGACGCGCTGGGTCAGGGTGCACATACCCTTGCCCCTTATTTTTTTATTTCCTATGACACAGGGACTAAGTTCCCAGTGATGAAAAGGCAGCCACAACACCTTCTTCAAGTTGGTGGCAGCCAATAAGACTGCGTGTTTTGAGCTTGTGGTAGAAAGTACACATGTCTACATAAATTTTGAACCTTAATTCCTCACAAACTTATGAATGGATTTACACCAAACCATTAAAATCATGCTTTGTGGAGATCCCAGGCCCGTCAGGCATTGCAGCGCCGGCCTGTAGAGCAGCGCCCAATGATGAAGCATGTCACCCTAACAGGTGCGGGAGGGAATCAAGATCTGACCTTCAGGTCTTCCTGCGTCAGTATTTACAGCCACCTGGTTCAACTCTCGGTGACATTTTGGCACAGGAGGAACTACCCCGATAATCGTTATATATATATATATATATATATATATATATTACCTACTGGCGGTCGCCAGTAGGTAGTTATAGTTAGGACCTATTTTCCATAGGAAAAGCATTTTTTGTTTTCTCAATAACTTTGGTGTCGTTTGACGAATCATCGTGAAATTCTCAAAACTAGTGGGGCGCTCCGGTCAGCTCCTGTCTTGAAAGTTTCGGGGTGATTCGTCAAGCGGGGGCCGAGAAAAAAGGGGAGTCCCAAAACGTGTTTTCTTCATGTTATTTTCCATAGGAAACTTTAGACACGGCTACAGCCCAAACTGCTGAACGGAATTACACCAAATTTTGCAAAAAGGTAGCCCTTGGTTCAGAAAGAGTCCTTTTTGTTAAATGGTGTAAATCCGTTAAGTAGTTCCTGAGAAATTAAAAAAATAGGGGTCGGAAAATCAATCTCCCATAGGAAACTTTAGCCAAGGCTACACCCCGAACTGCTGAACGGAATTACACCAAATTTGGCAAAAAGGTAGCCCTTGGTTCAGAAAGAGTCCTTTTTTTTAATGGTGTAAATCTGTTCAGTAGTTGCTGAGAAATTCAAAAAATAAAAGTTTCGATATATAGGGACGCAGTGGATTCGCGAACCCTCCCGACCACGAGCTTCACTGTGATTGGCTGCCAACACTCCAAACCAGGAAGTGTTGGCAGCCATCTTGTGACTCGGTAGAACTGAGTCACAAGAAAACAGTAAAACAAAGGTGAAAAAAAAAAAGAAAAAGGGGCAGGGTAGAAACACCCTGACCCCCCAGGCCTGCTCAGGGGGTCCCACAAGGACCCCCAGGGCCCAAAAAAGCATTTTTTTTTAAATTTCGGTGAAAGTTGCGCTGGGGTCGCGAATCCCGCCGAAATTAAAAAAAAAATGAAGCACGGGCTCCCGCGCTTCATTTAATTGAGGCCCCCGGGTGGGCCAGGTCCCGGGGGCATTGCCAAAAAATATATGCGGGGGCCCCCGCAGCCCCGGGGACCGCCACCCCCCCGGGGCTTGTTTTAAATAATGTGCGGGAGGGCACTCTGCCCTCCCGCAGCCCTGGGGGCCCCCCGGGGCTTGCTTTAAATAATGTGCGGGAGGGCACTCGGTCCTCCCACAGCCCCGGGGACCACCACCCCCGGGGCTTGCTTTAAATAATGTGCGGGAGGGCACTCGGCCCTCCCGCAGCCCCGGGGACCGCCACCCCCTGGGGCTTGCTTAAAATAATGTGCGGGAGGGCACTCGGCCCTCCCGCAGCCCCGGGGACCGCCACCCCCGGGGCTTGCTTAAAATAATGTGCGGGAGGGCACTCGGCCCTCCCGCAGCCCCGGGGACCGCCACCCCCTGGGGCTTGCTTAAAATAATGTGCGGGAGGGCACTCGGCCCTCCCGCAGCCCCGGGGACTGCCACCCCCCGGGGCTTCCTTTTTAATGTGTGGGCCCCGGGACCGCCACCCCCGGGGCTTTTCTTAATTATTCGCGGGGCACACAGCCCCCTGCTGCCCCGGGGACCGCCACCCCCGGGGCTTTTAAAAAAAAAAAACCTGTGTGGGGGCTCGAGCCCCCACACACCCCGGGGACCGCCACCTCCCGGGGCACTAATTATGTAAATTCGGGGTCCGTTACGGACCCCCGGGACCACCACCTCCCCGGGGCTTTAAATAGTAGGGAGGGGGCCGCGCGGCCCCCTCCTGGAGCCATCCATGGCCCTGGGGACCGCCACCCCCCAAGGCCGGCTCCTGCAGTGTCCCGGGGTGCCCACCCCCGGGACACTGCTGTTTGCTATGACAGGGCGGGAGCCGTGCAGCTCCCGCCCTGTCATAGCAAACTTGCTTTGGATTTTGGAAGAGAGAGCAGGAAACCTGCTCTCTCTTCCAAAATCCAGCAGATTGCTTTCCACACGGGGAGCTGCATGTCAGCAGCTTCCCGTGTGGAAAAGCAATGCCGGCTCCCGCATGAGGCGGGGAGCCGGCGGGACCTTGGGGGCATTGAGGCTCCCCCCACGGTCCCCAACGGATAGGGCTGGCCCCGGGGGATGGGGTCCCCGGGGCTAGAAGTGGCCCGGGAGGGGGGCCACGCGGGTCCCCCTCCTCCAAAAAATAAAATAAAGGCCGGCCCCGGGTGATGGGGTCCCCGGGGCCAATAGAGGCCTCAGGAGGGGGGCCTCGGAGCCCCCCTCCTTAAATAAATACATATATGTGGCCATGCCCCTGGGGATGGGGTCCCCGGGGCCAGAATTGGCTACGGGAGGGGGGCCCACGCGGCCCCCTTCCCGGTTAGATTTTTTTCTTTTTTTTTTACGTCTCGCCCTGAAAGCCAGCGCTTCAGCGCTGGCTCTGGGCGAGACATTTTTTAGTGAGCTTGCAGAAATGCGAGCACAACTTTTGGCTGGCCTAGAGCATGCGAGTACGCGCACAGTAACGCGCATTCCTCGCATGCTCCAGGCGACATATATCTTTCCTCTCACTTGCTCCTCCCCCTCCCCCACCACAGAGCGCGTCTCGCACGGCCGCGCGGCCAATGCTTGTTGCCGTCTGTTCCCAACGAGACTTCTATAATAAAAAAAAAGTGTTTAATTACTTTACAGTTCTCTCTAAAGTTCGACCGAAATGTATATGGAACGCAGGTATGGTCTTTTGGGTTGAAAAAGGTGGCTGATGTCGATGTACGTCCCTTTACATCTGTGGCTGATGTGGTGAAGCACATTCCAAAAGCTTGTATGATGTTTTCACGGTGCATGTATGAATCATGTTTATGTATGAAAATATTTAATGATGTACGGCAGAGGTCTTCAAACTTTAGGATGCCGAGACCCCCCCTGTCAACATTTTCAGGCGTAAGGACCCCCTCCTGACAAAAATTTCTAAACCTGTAGGCAGGGCTACTGGAATTATGAGGCAGGTGAGGACCAAATTACGTGACAGGCTTGACCAAATTGTGTGAGAAGAAAATGTAAATAATGTTATGTGATGCCGCGTATTTTGGGATAGCATTGCTTCATTATTTTGACATTTTGTACACACAGTAACACTGAGGAAAGATTTCACCCCATCAGTACCAGTTTATAACCAAAATACAGCAATTAACATCCGAAAGATGTCTAGTTAACCTTTGTGATGGGCCTTCCACTCTGCAGGAATACGTGCTGCCACAGAAGCTCACCTGGCCCTGGCAGGGAGCAGCAGGGGTCCCTTAAAACCCTTGCGGTCTTGTGCAGAGTTAAGCAGTTTTCCCATGCCGCTTTCCTCTCACCCCCTCCCTTCCATCCCTCTCTCACTTTGCAGGCCATTTCTTTCACCCCTTTTTACAATTTCTGAACTCTCCCCATTCAACCTCTCACTTCACCTTTAATCACCTTCTGCCATTCTGTCTTTTCACTGCCCTCATCTCTAACAGTCGCTCACATTTATCTCATGGCCTCTATGGCCCCGTCACCTCCTGTGCCCCTCAGCACTTCTCATTCACCTCAAGTCTCTCCAATCAAATTTGTGTCTATTTGTATCTTACACCTCTCCAGTCCCCCTATTCATCTTTCACATCTCCCCTTTGTTCCTCCACACCTTCTTGAACCAACGTCCCTCTGCCCTGTTACCTCAGCACCAGTGCTTAATTTGAGCAAGTGGTTTCCGGTGCTCCGCACTGGCACCTAATTGTGCACACTGGCACTTTGACAGTCTGCCACATGGTGGCTCTGTCTGTGTAATTTAGAGATGAGCAGAACAGCTGTTTATTAATTCAATATACATTAAAAACGATAAACTCCTGACACCCATGCCATTCTTATAGCTTTGGGGGCTTGAAATAGTCTGAATAGTCACACTTTTTAAAAAAAATTTTTTACAGAGTTTTATATAGCGCGAACTTGACCCGAATCGGGTATCAGAGCGCTTTACATAGCACCAGTTGCATTACATGAGGACACATTCATTTTTTTTTGGGTTAGGCACGGGGAGATTAAGTGATTTGCCCAGAATCACAGGATGTTCAGCGTCATTGCCCAGATTCGAGGACGAACGCTGTAGCCGTTAGGCCAACTCCTCTCCCATAACACTTGTACAAGTGTTATGATTGGTAGTTGCATAGGTATTGTCATTGGCCGCGCAGGCAAGGCAATGGGTGGGTGGTTAAAGTTGCAGTGGCCTACTGGTGAGGGCCCTGCAAATGTTTTATTACAAATTAATCACTGCTCAGCACCCACCCCAGTACAGCTAATATAAATAGAAAGCACTTTTAATTGTGTTCTAGGGCTGCCTCAATCATCCATGACTGATAAATAAAGGGAACAAAGACAGAAAAGTCACATAACAAATGAATGCATATTTTTTTATTTATAACTCTATTTTTTGTCAAGAGGAGGTCTTTGCAGGCTCTTTAAACAACACAGGGCTGGCATTTTTCTTTTGGCAACCCTACTTTATATTCCTTTTCATGAAATGCATTCTCACACTACCCCAGTAAATGTAAAATACAAATGTAAGGAATAGGCAGAGTGGGGGCACGGGGGTACTGAAACTAGAAAAACTAAGCCTTGGTAACCAGTTTACAAAAGGTATCTAAATATGCAAATGGTCTTTAAAGACCTGTGAAAAACCTGGGCATGCCGGAGATAAGACTCCAGACACTGCCCAGCCCACAGCAGCTCGAGCTGCACTGCAGCAGCCCGGGCTGAGACACACGACGGGGAGGAGGGGGGCTGAAGCCCTTGTAGTCCATTGCACTTCTCTTTCATCCCTAAGGCCACGAATAACTATTTTAATGAATCCTGTGTTCGCAGGTTATCTTGTACGTTTTCGTTCCATACTCTCTATTGTTAATCGTCACAAGTTGCAGCCTCACACTAACCTTATTGGGCGATCGTATTTTTGGTTTCACTAAAAGGAATTGAATATGTTACCTTCCGACAATGTGAATTGTGCACCCAAGAGTGATGTTTCACTTGCACTTTGTGTGGCAGTGAAACTCATTTTTTCAATTAATGAAAGGCATTTCCTGGAGGAAGTATCTAATTAGTAGCATAATGTGAGATGATTGATAACGTTAAAGCTCTTCGGTATTATGGATATATAATATCGATGGTAATAAGTCATTGCGGGTTATTCATTTTATCACTGAAAGTTAGGAATATACAGGACGCGCAATCAGCTTCTTTGATCCCGCACACCTGTCACCTTCTAAATCTGAAGCACGCTCCTGCTTCGGGGAGAATGAAGACGACAGAAGTCATTTGGGCAGAAGTGTGACCGGGAATGCGCGACCCCCTTCCTATCACTCCACGGCCCCCCTGGGGGTCGCGCCCCACAGTTTGAATACACCTGATGTACGGTGTTCGCCAATCTCAATACATGCATTCATATTTGGGTCCTGTTAGCCAGTATTTCACAACGTAAAATACTTGCCCGTTTGAACAAAGTTGTGTAAGTCGCATGTATTACGAACATGGCGTATCTTTTCATTTGGATCATTCATCCTGCACCCAAATATTTTCTATGGATGCACAATTATGACGTTTCAGCACTAAGGAATGGTCCAATAGTTTGCGTGCTTTGCTGACTTTTTCTCAGGATTTCTATTTCTGTGTGATGTTCACTCCACTGCACTGCGCTGGACTCTCGATGCACGTGAATATCCCATAAGTGCAGAAGAAGGGTCTTCTGATTTTGTGCCCTCATGTTTAACTTTTGGATGCATCATTATCAAACGCTGAAGAAAACTATGCATGCTTGATCCCACCTTCTAAGATCTTAGTTTAGGGTTTTCTGCTGTGCGTCCTTAACCATTTCAACGCATTTATCGAGTAAAATGTTCTTTTCACATCAAGAGCCTAGCCATTGTCATCAGTTAAAAGCAGGACTTTAAGTGAGATGTAAAGGGTGGGTGGTCTTTAAAATGTGCGTGGCCAATGTAATTATAGGCGTGGCTTAAAACAAACTACATTTCTGTGATTTGTGGTGTGCCATTCGACAGGTATTTTGGTTTCTCTCTGAGCTCTCTGTTGTTGCATCCAGATATAGAACAGAACAACTGACATACACCTAAAAACCAGCCAGGATTATTGGCTTTGTCAAGGATTGTATCTGTGCGCTTTACAGAGAAGTCAAGGATTGATTGACTGCATTCTGAACATCTTTTTTGACCCATTGAGGCGCACTGTCCTCAGCCTCGACCCCAGAGTTCAATCATGGCCTATTATAAACACCTCGAGGCGTCTCAGTTCAGAGTGTACACTATAAAAGAGTAATGTGCTACATGACAAAATAAAACAAGCATTGGCATAGCCAATAGGTCTCGCCTTTGGGACCTTATAAGTGTTTAGTTATCCAGCACAATATCCTTGGTGCAACAACATCAACTGTTGCATGGCTAAACACTTATAAGGTCCCAAAGGCGAGACCTATTGGCTATGCCAATGCTGGTTTTAAAAAGGGGTTAGGCCCTGGGGGATGGAGACCCCAGGGCCCAAAAAAAGAAAAAAGAAGGGAGGCCACCCAGCCCCCCCCCCCTTCTAAAAATTATTATTTTTTTTTTTTTAAAGACCGGCATTGTGCCGGAGGCCCCGCCCACTCCCAGCAACAGTCTGCAAACGCGCCCTGTGGCGCGTTTTAAGATGGGGAATTAATTCCCCTTCAATACTGGTGGTCCCTGGGGGCCAACTAGCCCACCAGGTACCTCCAGTATGCGCCACAGGGCTGCCTTGCAGAGAGGTGGTCCGAGGCCACACCCCTTTTTACACCTCTCTGCAACACAGCTCTGTGGCGCTTACTGGAGGTACCTGGTGGGCTAGTTGGACCCCAGGGACCCTCAGGACTCAAGGGGATTTAATCACCCAATTTACAACGCACCAGGGGGCGCGTTTGCACAGTGGTGCAGGGAGGGAGCGTAGCCTGATTTGACAAGTGTGCAAACGGGCACCTGTGGCACGTTTTAAGTTGGGAGGATTAAGTCCCCTTCAATCCTAGGGGTCCTTGGGGGCCAACTAGTCCACCAGGTACCTCCAGTAAGCGCCAGGGAGCTGCGTTGCAGAGTGGTGGTCCAAGGCCACGCCCCCTTTTTATACCACTCTGCAACGCAGCTCTGTGGCGCTTACTGGCGGTAGCTGGTGGGCTAGTTTGCCCTTAGGATTCAAGGAGACTTAATCACCCAACTTAAAATGCACCACAGGGTGCGTTTGCACACTTGTCACATCAGGCCCCGCCCCCCTCCCTGCACCACAGTGCAAATGCACCCTGTGGTGCGTTTTAAGTTGGGGGATTAATTCCCCTTCAATCCTGAGGGTCCCTGGGAGCCAACTAGTCCACCAGGTACCTTTTGTAAATGCCACAGGACTGTGTTGCAGAGAGGTGCTCCGAGGCCACGCCCCTTTTTACACCACTCTGCAAACGCGGATTCTGGTGCAATGCTGGTGGGGCGATGAGGTCCTCTTGTGTCCTGAGGACCTCAAGACACAAGTGGACTTCATCCTCTGAGCAGCAGTGCGCCAGAAGCCGCGTTTGCAGCGTGGTGTAAAAAGGGGCACCTCTCTGAAACGCAGGTCTGTGGCGCTTACTGGATGTACCTGGTGGGCTACTTGGCCACCAGGGACCTTCAGGATTCAAGGGGACTTAATAGGGATGTCATAGTTAGAAATTAGCATTTAAAAAACCTTAGAAATTCACTGAAAAAACCATAGGTTTCAGGGACGTTATAGTTAGCTGGACATTTCACTCTTACAAAACTGTAGAAATTCCACCGTTCTAGTTAGTTGAGCTAACTATAACTCGCGCACCCGCAATGCACTGCTCATGACGTCACATATTACATCATTCATGACATGGTCAGTGACATCACTGATGACATCACTGATGACATCTCAAATGTCATCACTGATGACATCATCCACGTGAAATTCTGATGCACCTCATCACACTCTAATATAACCCTTGATACACCCACTCTAAAATACAGACTATCATTTTCGAAACCATAAACACACCAATACCAGTTAGTACATACCCACTCACTAATTCCTACGTCTACACACACATCCACTTATTCACCCATACAGTCACTCATACATGCAGGCAGCCATCCATACGGCATTATCATATGCACTCACATATCTATACAGACACTCACACACTGCCACTCATTCATAGAGTTACTCACACACCAAGTCAGACATGCAAAGAATCAATCACACTCCCACTTACTCACATGTACAGTTATACACACACTACCTCACTTATTTAAACATATACTAACACATACTTACACTCTTCTACAATAACTAATACAAGCACACACTGATCCATACAGCCACTCTCACAATCACTCACTCTCACATATAGTCATGTATACACTCCAACACTCACATATACTGCCTTTCACATATGCAGTTACTCACACATGTACCTCTGAGGCATCCATTCACTCACCAACACACCCATACACACACTCACCCACCCATACAGCTCTTCACAGATGCACTCTTGAACCCATACACCCAGTGAATCATCCACTCACACATCTATGCACAGAGTTACACCCCCCACCCACTCACACACTCAGGCACCCATACAGATACTCAGACAACCAATCAATAACCCATATAGATCCTCATTTAGCTACTCACCAACCCATGCAACCGCTTACACACCAACTGACAAACTAAACTGTGTGAATGTCTGTATCAGTCACTAACACATGCATTCAGTAAGACACAATTAATCACTCACTTATACAGTCAGTCACACACCAACTAAATCATCCATCCAGACACTTCTACCCATTTATTCTTCAATAAACCTTGGCATATATATATAAAACATATTTAAATTTTATAGAAACACTCAGTCACTGGATAATGTCATCAGTGATGTCATCAGTGATGTCACTGACCATGTCATGAATGATGTAATATGTGACGTCATGAGCAGTGCATTGCGGGTGCGCGAGTTATAGTTAGCTCAACTAACTATAATGGTGGAATTTCTACGGTTTTGTAAAAGTGAAATGTCCAGCTAACTATAACGTCCCTGAAACCTATGGTTTTTTCAGTGAATTTCTAAGGTTTTTTAAATGCTAATTTCTAACTACAACGTACCTGAAACCTATGATTTTTTCAGTGAATATATATATACACATATATATATATACACATATATATATATATATATATACATACACACACATTCACATCCATCGGGCACTGCTACGTCAACAAAGGATGCTAAAAAACCATGGAAAAGAAACTGATTTCCTACAAGGAATTTATTAACCATACTACATCCCACACTATACATTTCCCCTTAAACATAACATATAATAGGGTATCCAACACCACTTGTGCCCCCAGCCTCCCCCAGAGGCCTGGCATCCATACATCAATTGATACCATATTTTGCAATCTCGACCACAGGACACCAGATTGCGCCTGTGCAGACAACAACTTGCAGCTCTCTTGAAATAGCAACAGATCACTAAACAGAACATGCTTCCCCTGTCTGCAAGACAATATTAATTTACGTAAAAATACTTTGCGGAACAAGAATGATGCACAGTTAAAAAAAAACTAAAAAAAACTCATTATGACAGGAAGGATCAATACCCAGATTAAATATTGACTTCAGATGCCTTCATGAGGCAGCTGCTTGTTAACTCTCACATTCTAATAAAAGAATTTTCAAGAGACAAATGATCCATCACACAGAGAGGAGAAAAAAATATGAAAATTTGACTTTGAAGCTGAACTCTGGGAAGAGAGTGGGAGGAGAAAATGTGTCACTAAAGTAGTCAGGGCCTGGGATGTCATAAACAGAGCTGCTCAAAGCAAATGCCTTCTGATGGACAGGCTTTTAAGCCACCTCTGCTCCAGATTTTTTTAATTTTTTTTTTTACTATAAATGCCCGTTTCTTAGGAATTATGCTGCCATACCTGATTCACTTCTCAGCCGCTCTTCACCTATTCTGCAGGCTTCGGTTTTTGCTTGTAAACTTTAAATTGATAAACCTAGGAAAGCGCCTGGCTTCCTAATGTGTTTTCTCCCATATCACGTTGCCTGCAAGTTGGCCCCGACGGAATTAATACATACTAACCGAAAAGGGCTGAAAACTACCACCCAGGGCAAAAGTGAACCAGCAGCTCCCTTCTCTGAGCCTGCAAATGGTGCTGACGCAGTGAATATTGGGCAGCTTTGCGGTGCCAGTTTCCCTCCTAGTCAGGCTCTAGGGTGTGTTTTTGTTGGTGTCCGAGTTCCTTCTTGTTCCAAGCAATGGGTCCTTGGTTTCTCTCGCTGTCAATCTAGGTTCTGTGCTGGGGGTTTAGTTAGCGCCATTGATTGTTAGTACATATTTGTGTCCTTAGATGTCCTCTTGCTGAGAGTTTGACACCACCCCCCAGGCTGTGTGTTCCAGTTGTCTCACTAATTGCTAAGATATGCTCTAGGTGTTGCTCTCAATTCTAGACTGGTTCAATACTGTGTCCTTGAGTCCTCTGAAAATACTAGTCTAGTTGTGTGCTCTTAGCATCCACTTGGCTGCCATTCTGGCCTATGCTGCGCGTTCCTGGTGTCCTTGCACCGCTGGTCTTGTTCCATGTAGTGAGTGAAATTCAGTCATGAGAGGATGTGGCTTAACGACCAGAGTGGCCGACCTTGAAGCTGGGGAACCAGGTTCGAGTCTGGCAGGAGGCACAAACACCCTGTGATTCTGGGCAAAAACACTTAATCTCCCCATGCCAAAAAATAAATAAATGTGACCTTCTGTAATGCAACCGGTGCTCATTTAAAGCAATGATACCTTTGGGTCGAGTTCGCACTGTATAAAACTGTAAAAATAAAAAAATAAAAAAATTGTGGACACAGAGATTGGAATCATGAAAAGTCAGTCTGATTTCCTGCTAGTTTGTTTTTGCCTCTATAATTTATCAGCCTGGTACCATTCTGTGTTCTAGATGTTCCCCTTGGTCTTTTTCTGGTTCCAAGCCGCCCTTTATTGGTTTCACTGGCACTGCCTGACTTGTTCATTAACGTGTGCTCTTTTCTGCGTGTTCCTGGTGTGCCTCTGACTGCCAAGTCTGGTTACATGTTTCCCACACTGGTGGTCCCTTCTCTACCGACCTGGATCCATGCTACGCGTTTTGTGTTCCTTTAACTGATACTCTTCGTAAACCCTGTCCTTGGTACCACTCTCGTTGCTTGCGTGGTGCTATACTATGAATTCTTGTGCGTTACTCACTGCTGACCGTGTTCCATGCCCTTTAAATTAGTCCTCACATTTCTAATCCGTTTACATGGTGTTTGTTCCTCTGATATTCCTCAGTTCTAGTCTGGTCCCATGCTTTGTGTTCCTGGGGTCTTTCACGCTTTTACTCAAATCGTATGGTACGTACTTTGTTATCCTTTTTATGTCTATTTGGGCGATAGTGTTCATTGTTGGTGCCTCTTTCATTCCTAGCCTGGTTACATGCTATTAATTCTTGGCATCTGTCAATATGAATCTGGCTCAATGCCAGGTCTTCTATTAGTTCATTCGACTTCTAGCCTAGGACCATTTTGTGAGTTTGTGGAGAAGATCTGAATGCGACCCTTGCTGCATGTTCTGTGTTCTCGGTGCTGCTATCCGTGATCTTCACCTATTGCTGCATGCTAGCTTACGTGGACCTCTGAAAAGTAATCTTGTTTCATGACATACATTTGTGGAATATATCCAAACTCAAAACAGGTTCTATGCTGGTCTGCTTGTTTATCCCGGCCTCAGTTACCAGACCATCTCCAAACAGTCATCAGGGTCTCTTTTGTACTATTATGGTTTTATTCTGGGTGTTTTCAGTGTCACACCTGGTACCAAGCTGATTCGATGTTACCACTTCTAATACTTCATAACCCTGCTACCCAGTTTCCATGATCAGCCCATGGCGTCCCGGAGTAGGTTTGTCTTGTCATATAATGGGTGCTCTTACAGTTCCTTCTTTTGCTATTCTAGTTCCATATTGTTTGCTCAGTCTTTCCTTTCTAGCACCATGACTTTGGGATCATGATGTGTCCATTAATCCATCGACAAACAGAACCTTGTCTTGGAACTAAAGGAGGAACCTCTTTCTGTGCTAATTAATTCATCCATCAATCTAATACTTCTCACTGAACCTCAAGAGGGAACTTTCCCTCAAGAGGATACAGCACTGCCTAAATGCCCTGTACCCTAATTCCTTCTTCCCAGTGTACTCTCTTCTCAAAGGTGTCCATTTTTTGGGATAATACACTGCCTAAATGCCCTGTATCCCTGTTCTCTCTTCTCAAATGCGCTCTTCTTTTTGTGCAATTCTGGCCCAAGTGCATTGGAGAGCTTTACAGCAGAACCAGACCACATTACACATGTTATCATTTCTTTTTAGGGACAGGGAGATTAAACGATTTGCCCAGAATCATATGAGGTTGAGCAGGTGTGGCGCAGCGGCCAGAGTGACTGACTCCGGAGCGCGGGGCTCACGGTTCGATCACCTGCGGCGGCTCAGCATTATGTGATTCTGGGCAATAGCTCACTTAATCTCCCCGACGGCCCCCCAGCACCTGGATACCCCTAGGGGGTGATAAGTTTGCACTTTACAAATGTGGAATTCATTAATTATTCAAACCTGGTTCCACATGTTCCTGCCGCTCTAGCTGCTAGGCCATATTTCTCACTGTAAGACTTTCTTTACCCCAAAAGCAAGTAGACTTTCCAACTGCGCTCAATTGCGGACTGCTGAAATTGTTCTATTGTTGCAGAGGACACAGGGTCCCAGAGGACTTTTTTCCTTTCATTTAGTCATTGATTTCTGGGTGGAAAGGCGCGCAAGCGAGAAGTTATTCGGAGAAATCGTGAAGTTCCCTTTACGCCACGGCAGAGTGAGTTAAGAGACTTTCCTTGTCTCTGCTGCTCGACATTATGTTAAAGAGACGGTTGTCATACAAATAGCTTCTGTGCCTAAAAGGGAAATTGTGTACCATCTTCACCTCCGCTCCACAGGTTGGAAGCTACTGTGTCTCAAAATAAATTATTCAAGGAGTCCAAGTCTGGCTCTATCCAGCCCCCCCTCCGAAGCACTCTACTGTGGCCTACAGGGCACAGTGATGGTTCAGAAGCACTCCACTGCTTCAGTATTCTAAACTACATAGGGTGACCAGGTTTCCCGGATTGGCATCGTCTCTCCCAAAGATTTTAGTAAATTTATCACGTCGCGGTTTTAGGAGACGATTCAGTGAGCACAGAGGGAGGCAAGATTTCGTTTTTCCCGTGCAAGATTAGTTAGCAGCCCTTATCAGAAAGCAATTTAATTAACACAAACGATACTGCCGGTAAAAGTATCATTTAATTCTCCTTAGTGCCTCATTGTCTGTGTTTCTTTCTTGGTGAGCACTGTCACTTGTGCCCCTCGATTAATGCAAAACAGTAGTCCTTCTTTGATGACTGCAGAATGTCCCGAATTTTGGTTTTCAAAATCTGGTCGCTCTAGGTCTGCACTACCAGAGAGAGCTAGGGCCCATTCTGTGTTGACTGGTAATTTGAAGTGAAGCTACTGGAGCAGGAGATATCAATTTCAGCCAGAATCACCAATCCAGAAAAGGGCCCAGAATCGCTGAAGCTCTTGCGATGCAGATTTTTTGTGCCCATTATTGTTGCGGTACCCGTTTCTGGCCCATTTCGGAACACAGTGTCACCTTGCTTTCAACAGCTGGAAAATATGTGGAAATACGTTTGATTTACTGGGTGTGTGAACATTTTGGACCGGTGTGTGGTGGTATCTCCCACGAAGATACCATAACACACCACCAGCAACAAGGACCTAAATCTCAGTGTTGAAAAAGCAAAACACTGGTCATACTGCTCTTACTGAAACCCTTATCTTGGCCACAGGTACTCTGATGGTTCCGAAATTTACACTCCGTGTGGTGGCTGCAAGGTGGTTTGACCACACAGTGCTCAACACTGCAAGTCGGCGTGTTAAAGAAACCTCTTTCGTGCAGCACAGACTAGAATGTATGAAAAAGCTTTTTTTGTGCACAACAAACGATGTAAACCAGAAACACAATTCATGCTGTTGGGTTTGTACAAGACTTCGGTCAGTCAGCTACAAGTGTAATTTCATTGGTTCATTGGTTGGTGCAGCTTGGAAGTGGATATGTTTTATTGGCTCATACCTCCAAGAGGTCACTAGAACTAGGGAAGGGTCAGTCCATCTAGCAAATACAGAACATGTGGAATACTATGTCCTAGTCCTCCCTGAGATTCAGAGGTAATGGTCATTCAGTAATCCTTTAAATTCTCCCAATAATAGCACAGTATACCAAATACCAAAATGACTGACGAGATTGAGCCATAAATGGATGAGCCAAGGCAGACTCAGGTCAGGCTTAAGTCAAAGGACAGGCTTTACCATGCTCTAAGCCAAAATTAAAGGACGAGCCACAGACAGGCTAGGCCACTCTCTTCACTCCCTTTTTATGCAGTTTTGTAAAAGAACAAAAGACAAGCAGCATCCACCAAATTGAAGGCGGCCATCTTGCTCTGATAAGTTCCTTTTTTGGTCGAAGCCTACCAGCCAGCACAGCTGGGCTGGTTTGTTGAAGACATCTTGGGGACATTCGGAAAGCTTCCCTGGGAATTAATTCTGCCCGTTGCTTACTGTTGGCTTTGTGGTCTTTAACTCAAAATTTTCTGACTTTGTTTGGTGGCTTTATTTGTTTTAAGATGTGCAAGGTGAGTTTGTCCCCACCATAGGAGCCAAGCCTTTTCACACCAGCTTCCCCAGTATTCTTCCACAGGTCTTCCTTCCTGTAAACAGACCAGAGAATCTTGTTCTTATCTTGCCTCATTTGCTGTGAATTCAAAGACAGAGGTCAAATGTCAGGCTCTGTCTTGCGAGGGAGCTTGGTGTTTACTTTTCTTACTTGGACTTCAAAGTGAGAGGATTTATGTGACAATCTTGATGGATACTGGGGATAGGAAACGTTTTTACTAGCACACATCATTTAAATGAATGTGCAAATATTTCAGAATATATCAGGATTATGAATGCACAAATGAAGTATATTTTTTGGTTAATTCTGAAATGTGTTGGAGACAAACTTTTATACAAATTAATACACTGGGTGATGCCGTTGCCACACAGTGTGCTGTACATTTTTATTCATATAACTGTATGTTTGTGCAAATGTAATGGTTATTTCAATTGAAAATGTGTTGTTCATAAGTGCAATGTACTATCACACCATGCATAGACAATGCCACTCCACTGCACTCTGCTCTACATTACTTCACTTTACACCACTCCATTGCACTCTACTCCACTCTGCACCACTCCACTGTCAATGCACTCTACGCCACTGCACTCTATGCCAGTACACTCAACGCCAATGCACTTTGCTCTGTAACACAACTCTGCGGCCCTGCACTCTACCTCAATCTTCTGTATGCCACTCTAATTTACTCTGTACCACTTCACTCTATGCCACTACACTCTACACCACTTTACGTCATTACACTTTACACCACTGACTCTACCCTGCACTATTCCACTCTATGCCACTTCCCTCTGCTCTGAAACCATCTGATCTATGCAACTGCACTCTATGCCACTCTCCTCCACGCCAATGCACTCTACACAACTGCACTTTATGTCACTGCACTTGATGCCACTGTACTCTACGCTATGCCAATGCACTCTACACCACTTCACTTGACGACACTCTACGCCACTACACTCTGCACCACTGCACTCTACTACGCACCACTCTAATCTACGCCGTTGCATTCTACGATGCTGCATTGTATGCTCTGCACCTTATACTATTGCACTCTACGTCACTATACTCTGCAACACCATTTGGCAATTCACTTTACACCAGTCCACTCTACTGTATGCCACTGCACTCTACTTTGCACCATTGTACTGAATGCCACTGCACTCTACTCAACACCACTGTTCTCTAAACCACTGCAATTTAAACCTCTCTACTTTGCAACACTGCACTCTACACACTGAACGCTATGCAACTCTACTCTGCACTACTGCATTCTACGACAATGCACTCTACGCCACTAAACTCTATGCCACTCTACTCTGCATCACTCCACTCTACGCCACTGCACTCTATGGCCCTAGATTCTACTCTGCACCACTCTACGTCACTCTACTCTGCAACAGTATATGCCACTCTACTCAGCACCACTGTACTCTACTATGCAACACTCTAATTTACGACACTGCATAGTTTGTCGCTGAATTCTACGCCACTGCAGTGTATGCTACTCTACGTCCATGCACTCTACACCAGTCCACTGTACGCCACTCTATTCAACTCCACTCTGTACCACTCCAATACATGCTACTGAATGCCACTCCTCTCTACAACACTCTCCTCTACGCCATTCCACTCAACGACACTCCACGCTACTCTCCTCTACACCATTAACCTTTAGCCATACCGAACAGCAGCCACACTGATGTACAACACGGCTAAAACACATTGAAAAAGGCAATAGCTCCTGCAAAGGCGAGGCCTACTGGCTTTTGCCAATGCTCGTTTTATTTCATTATTTTAAATACGTCGCAATAAGGGTGCCATAGGGTAAAGCACATGCTGTCCCAATAAGTTCTTCCTACAGCACCCATATTAATGGCATGAACACATAGCAAGAGCTTTAGACCAGGATGCCTGGTGCATCCAAAGCTGGCAGGAAATGCTCACAGCTGTGGGGCCTGGCGCGCTTTTCTTTCGCATTCTAGGCCTCCGTGTGTCGGTAAACAAAGAACGAAAGCCTCAGCGGAGCAAATAAAATACGGACTAAAACGGGCAAGAGGTGTGAGAGAGGGGCTCTCGAGACCGGTGCAGCGTTATGGCGCGAGCGGGAGAGACAGGGAGGGAGCGCTCAGGGACACTCGCCGACTCCAGGCCCTGTCTCTCTCTATTTATCAAATGAAGCTCTGATTAAACCCCCGGGCTCTGTGCTTCTCTTTCCCTCTCTCTCTCCTCTTGCTATTAAACTCAGGGTTCAAAGAAAAGCCTTTTATTCATGCCGACAGCTTTCAGATGGAACTAAATCTCTCTGCGCTAGACTTTTTTTTTTGATATCTTCTCTCCCTCTCCACTCACTCTCTAAGCTTTTACATATAAGCTTTTTTTCTAAGCTATTCACTTCTATTTATATAAAAATACAACAAAAAAATAAGCGCTGGCATTATTCTTGTGAGAAAGTAGGATTTCAGCTCTCCCGGCTGCGTGGCGGAGTGGAAATAATGCGAAAGGAAGATGTTTGTAAGGGAAAAGGAGGCAGAAAGGAGAAACGAACTCCATAGCAAAAAAAAAAAAAATGAGGGCAAAAAACGAAAGTGGAACAGAGGGCGGAGAAAAGTAAGATATAAAATTGCCGTTTACAAGTGAACTATATCTAATGAGGATGGAAAGAAATCATTAGCAAGAAAGAAGGTAATCTCGTGTCCTGCATACAAAAAAGTGCCAATTACCCCAGGGCCTCGCATGGGAAGAGGAACTGAGTACGCCATACACACACTAATGAACAGATGGATGAATGAATGACAACAACTAATGGAATGCCAACTGTATGCTACAGTGGATGTTTTACGTGGTTTTCTCCTTATACCTACCCTCCCGTTCATGTAGTTTTGGTATTCACTGTACTCAGTGCTTAATTTGTAAAACAATAAGTGCCAGGGCTCTCGTCAGGAGCCCCCTGCAGCTTGCACCACACATTGCCCCTCCCAGCGCTGCCAATAGCAGTACCAACACAATTACTAATCATCACACTCCTACAAGTCTGACAATTCAATCTATTCCAGGCCCCCAAAGCTATAAGAATGTCTTGGGCGGAAGTCAATAGTCATTTTTAATGTATATTGAATAAATAAACAACTGTTGTTGCGATCATCTTTAAATTACACAGACAGCGCCACCATGTGTCAAACTTTGCAAACCCGGGTGTTGACAATTAAGGGGTGGTGCCGAGCACCGGAAACCACCGGCTCAAATTAAGCACTAGCCGTACTCCGATCAAGTAAGCTGCATCATATTGACTAGTCTCAAGGAGGGCAAAGCCTGCCTGTGATTGTTGAGAAACTTTGAGATAAATGTCATGTTTACCCTGTTTGCTTGGTGCAAATTGGATTGCAATATTGCAGGGCTCCAACTTTATAACAGCTTTGCATTATCTAATCGAGTCCCTACACTGAGAACTTGAAACTGAGAAAAGAACTCTGAATTTGCCAAGAAAAGGGCGGTGTATGGTCAATGAAGCCCAGATATGATCTTAAAGGGCACCCACCTACTTGATAATGAGGCTCTTTAGACACTTAAGCATTTAAAGATTACATCTGGTATTACCCTTGGCCGGCGGGATTTCCATGTACGGTTTTCCAAGCACAGATGCCCTTTTAAATGAAATTCCAGCTATTTACTTTTATGTGCATGGAAAAGATGTAAGATGGAAGTTTCTCATCATTGCACCTTATGTTAGACCACGAGCTTCCATGCACCAGCCTCCAGTCTTTGTCTTCACAATGGCTATTTCTTGTTAAATAAGAGCATAATGTGAGATAAATGTGCTTTTTAAATTGAAATACCTGCAGACTTAGATAATCTACCCCATTAAGAGGCTAAGCACAAGTAAGGACAAACTGGAGTTGTACTTTCATACTATGGCTGAACATTACTTGCAAAAGTATATGCATTTATTAAAATAAAAACCAAAATGAAATAAATCATATTTTGGCATTAATGGACGGATCAAAATTTGAAATGCTAAGTACCCCACTTCTGAAAAGGCCTGATTTGAAAATGCGGACATCACCCTACTTGGCAACTGGCTTATTCAGTTTGTTCTCATTCCTATGGAGAAGCGGACGCCACAAGGAATGTGACTGCCCCATACAGAGGGATATTAGGAACAGATGGCAGAGGCTGCCTGTTCCAGAACAATGGCTGAAACCAGAAGCCTCCATTCAGAAGAGAGTGATTGAAAATATGATTATTCCCCGACAAACCGGTCCCTTTGACAGGCAAGCAAGTTTGCCTTTGACTCCAGACATGTGATAGCCACTTTCATCAGTCAACTAGCCTTTCAAAGGTGACAGTAAGTTAAGGCCTCCTGCCACTGCTCTAGGTGGGGCAGTGGAGTTCAGCCCTCTCAAAGTCAAGACATTTGGCCTGATTCACAAAGGTAACCTTACACTTTTGGTAAGTTTACTACTTTCTGGCATTGACAGTTACAAGTGTAACTTAACTAATAGTAATATTATGACTGGGGAGACTCCAAACTCATGGCAGAAACTCCGTACATAAAAAGATCTTTTTATGTGCTGCGTTCTGTACTGCGAATGGGGAGTCTTAACAGTCATAAAATTACTCTAAGTAAAATCAAACTTGTAGCTTGTGAATACCCCAAAAATAGTAGCCTTACACAAAAGTGTAAAGTTTACCTCTGTGAATCAGGCCCGAAATCTCTGCAATGATGTTATGTGATGCTGTGCAGCATTATTAAAGGATTAACAAGGCTTCTTACACTATTTGTATCTCCGGGAGCCAACTGACAGGCTGTTTCATCCATAGACATAAGAAGGGTTTAAGGGGGGGGCACAACAGGTGCTCATGTGGGCAGTCCATGAACCACAAGGGATCTTTGTATATGTCAAGCTAGCGGAGATCCGTCCATGTGAGTAAGTGGAGGGAGAACTGGATATTATACGTTAGACGTGTCTTAGAAAAACTACATCTGCCATAATCTGTTCATCACTCCTGACAAACCTCTATCTCAAATTCCTCTACAAGACACAGATCCTTACCTTTCATAAGGCAGCGCTGCACCTTTTAAGCCAAATCCTATCATTTTGATTTGAATTGTTTGCCCACCGAAAAAAATTGATCTGCAAAGTACTTGATGTTGGTGACGAGGCACAGATTTGGAGCGCTAGGTGGGTAAATATTCAAGGGCAGCGCAGGCTGTTCCACATGGTCTTTGTGCTAAGATACTCGCTGGATGCTCAGAGGCCAGGGGCTCCTCACCAGGCAGTAAATGGCAGTGCTTAAACTTCCATGGAAGTCTTCCATTTGGATAGAGATGGGATTCAATTTCCTGCCTTCTTTGATATTCAAGAATATGCAGATCCTACAAAGATTGTGGAGATCCATGCTACGACCTACCACAGAAGTTCCCTCTATTGACAACACAAACATATCTTAAAACTTACAGTAACAATTGGTCAACTTGAGTCCCCACCAAGGGAGTACGCCACTGACTGTCAAGGTTCCACTTGAAACAAACTCTTTAAACGCAAGTACTCAAAAAGCCATAATACACAGCAACCCAACCCGCTAACACTCTGGTCTTCGAATGCTAATGTTATTTATCTGGTTGCACTACACTAATCTCTTAGTTTAGATATGAGCTATAAGATTTCCACTTTGTAGCACTATACAGACATACTTAAGTACAATAACAGACTTATTTGAGTCATGTTTTTCTTAGGGATGGTCTGTAAACGTCCTGTTTACATAACTGTGGTCAATAGTAGTACACACTTGCTTCTGTAGGGTGAACTTGAAGGCTTTATGATGAGAGGATGCTAGTTTTTGGTCTAATAAAGCTTCCAAATTTACATTAAGAATCTCTCTTCTTGATGGCCCATCCAGGTTTGTCCATTTTCACACCTCCGTCAACTCGGTTTTTCTTCATACTTTCGTTAGGATATGTTGTAGACCATGGGTACTCGCAAACATTTTCCCAAGGGCCAAAATGTTTGGTGTCTGGTGAGACCGAGGGCCACACAGATACCAGCAGGGGGTGGTTGGGCGGTAGGGTGGGTTAGGTGGTTGTAGAGGAAAGCGAAGCATGTACATCTACCAGCTGAATCGAACAATCCCGGCTTTCCCACGTGACCAAATTTTGTGATCCTGGACAATTGTTTTATTTTATTTTTCCTCCCTTTCCTTCATTCCACATACAAGACAGAGGCCCTCGAAATACATGACTTCAGAATGTGCGCTGCACAAAAACGTTTCTTGTGTTGCATTTAATAAACTATAATGTTGTTCATGTATGATAGCAGCCCCAGCCTCACAAAGGGTGCACATAAAGACTTGCCTCTTAGTTTACTATTTGCATTGTTGCCAGGGTGGTGGGGAAGCATGAATGTTTCTAAATTCATGTTTGCAAACTATCACCTTTTAAAAAAAATACTTCTCAATGCACTGATAGAATCTGATCTACTAGGGGTGAAAGGCTCTGCATCGTTATAAATTAAGGAGTTCCTATAGTCAAGCAGTTCAGGACTCCCTAGTCAATTCCTCTCTAACTGCAATTAACATTTAAATAAATTCTTGCCCGTTTAATTAACATATTTTTAATGCTAGTGCTCTGTCAAGTAAACAGCAGCCCAGTGCTGCTGCTGCCCAGGGGGCCGCGCGTAAAGGTCAGGAGGGCCGCATGCGGCCCCCGGGCCGTACTTTGAGCACCACTGCTGTAGACGGACCAACTTCCGATCTATAGACTTAAAGGCTGTTTTTTCTTTAGTCGCATAAGAATAATTAACAACATAGCCAAGTTGTACAGCCTTTTACTGTACATCTGTATGGACATAATTCTACTTTCTCGAATGATTGATATCACTTGTTATGAAAATTGTTTCCAGGACTAATGGTGAGCATTTTATTTAGTCACAGGTTAGTGCTGGACAGCAGTAAAAATGCTAAAATGTCTAAGCTGTCCAAAAGCCAGCCCTGAAAGCAATAAAAATATTTAAAAAGTGAGTACTGTCCAAAATTCGCCCCAGGAAAAAGTAAAAATACAAAAGTACACACTAAACAAAAATCTGCCTTGAAATTAGTAAAAAGTAAAAAAAGGGGAGTACTGCCCTAAAGCCAGCTCATTATACTTTGGGACTATTTGAACAAGCATCTGCAATGCAATAGGTCTCGCATTTACGTGAGTTTGCCCTTTTGGCATTGTAAATGACAATGCCTTTTATTTAGGTTTTGGTTTTTAACACATAAATAAAAGGCATTGTCATTTTCAACGCCAATAGCTTAAACTCTCGCTAATGCGAGACCTATTCCAAATGCTTGTTTAAAAGTGTGTGTGTGGGGGGGGGGGGGGCTTGCAAACAGAAGGAACACAGATGGGGAGGGTGTGGGGAAGCAAAACTGAGGGTGTGGGAAGCAAAACTGAGGGTGGGGGTAAGCAAAAATGATGGGGCGGTGGGGGAAGGGGCACGGAGGGCATAGGGAAGCAAACGATAGACAGAGCAATGTGGCGGACAGGGGGAGAAAAGCAAATGAGCGAGAGCAATGTTAAGCTGGGGGTGAAAGCACACCCTTTACAAGTAATCTGAGCCGAGGAGCAAAGCGCAGCGAGTTGTCACTTTGGAACTGGAGAACTGCGGCTGCCCGCGGCCCCCGCAGGGGGCCACCCTAAACGGGCGGCCCCTTTAGTGCCATTTGGGCACTTCCCCACCCCCCAATGATGTGCGGGACTCAAGGAGGAGTCCCCCTACCAGACGCGTCACTTCCGGCACGCAGAGGAGGTGGGGAGGTATTTATGCCTCCCCCCGGCCATCTTGGCGTCCTCTTTGCGCCGGACACGCCGTCGTGCAGGGTTGGGCGATCGTCGTCGCCGTCGTGTCGCGATTCGCTGGTGGGGAGGCTGCGTTTTCGCGAGGTGAGTCGTTGCTGGGGTTAAGCATCCCTCAGACCCTACGGGGGGGCGCATGCTGGGGCTGGTTGGCCTGGCTATATTTGTGGTTCCCCCCTCCCTAGTTCAATTGTCTGGCGGGCTGAGGAGTGTGGTGCTTGGGGCCCCCTCTTGCCCTCACGGTGCTGAGCCAGTGTTGTGGCCTCCCTGCTGGCTGTTTCAAGCCCGCTTCACTTCTCTGTCGTTGCGGGGGGGGGCGACCATTGCGTCTCCGTTTCCAGTTGGGCCTGGGGGGGGGGGCCGAGTTGTGTCAGTGGTCGCGCCCCCGCGCCCAGTTGATAAATCAGGGTGGCTGCTAGCATCAGGATAAAAAGGGTGCAGTGATCTTTGCGCCGGACACGCCGTCTGGAGGGGGCTCCTCCTCGAGCCCCGCATTCCGACACTCCGTCTCGTGCTGTCTGCTGGTCGGGGAATCGCACTACAGATCACTGGGTCGCGCTGTGCGAGGTGAGTGCGGGCAATGCCCCATGCCCCCTCCCCGGTCCCATATGGCCGCCCCCGCGGGGACCCTTTAGCCGAGACACAGGTCAATCCGGCATCGGCTGTAGGCTCGGTGTTCGAGAGCCGGGGCATGCAGGTGGGGGGGGGGGGGCAGGGTCCAGTGGATCTGGTCCCAGCCCCTCATCGCACGGGCGTCTCGACCAGCAGGTAGCAGCCCGAAACAGGAGACGTATAGACCCCCGGGGGACGAGCGCCTGACAGACTGCTAAGACGGCTGCCTTTGTCGCCGCGCCTCGTGTAGTGCCTTGAGCCAGCGTCTTCTAGGCGGCAAGTCCTTGGGAGTGGGCACCCGGTGCGCTCCTCGGGCGCTGCGGCGGGGTGGCACAGCCCATACATGTCACGCGGAAAAGTGCCACAGTAGCGTCGGGTGACGGACAGGGGTTTGTAGGCGGCCCGGGTTGGCGTGCGGGCTAAGGCGTTATTGCCTCCCCCTCCCTAAGGCGACTTATGGGGCTCCCCCCCCCCCAAGGCTGCGGCGCTACCAAGGGCTGGTGAGGGCGCCAACGGGCGCGTGTCTCTACCCCCGCTTGTGGGCCCTGTGGGCGGGGGTAGCCAGTTTCCGCACAAGTGGATCCCCTGGTGCCCTTCCCCCTCCCCTCAGGGTCAAGGATACACAATGCAGGTTTTGGGGGGTCTCACCAGAGGCGGAGGTTACCCGGCAATGGCGCGCGGCGGCCGGCAACATTTTTCCTCGGCCTTCCGCCCCCTTGTTGTCCCTCGCGCCAGGGGCCCTTGGTTGGGGCCCGCCGGCGGCCTCCTGGCTGCTCTCTCTCGCGCGCTCGCCCTGGGGTGCGCTGGGTCCCCTGGTGGCGGCGCGGCAGTGGGCTGGATGCCCTGCACCCGACGGGGCATGGCGCGGCGGCGCTACTTTTGCAGCGAGCGGGCCCGCATGAGCTCAGTCAGGGGGGGTCACTGCGGCACGGTACCCCACTGTGGGGTTTCCTGGCCCCTCGGTGCTCCCGGCAGTATTGCCGTTTACGTGGTTGTGTGCCGGGTGGCCTCTCCGTCGGAGCCCTTTTCCGGCGTCGGGCTGACTCGGTTCGGCTCTGCGGTGCTTCGGTCTTTTCCCCTGGGGAACTCTGGGGTTGCCGGTTCGGGCCTGGGCCGCGCCACGCGCCTGGACCGGTCGGAGCACGTGGCCGGGAGGGAGGGGTTGCCCTGACCGTCCCCCCCCCCCCTCCTCAGCCACATGGGCAGCAGGAGCTCCGGGGGTCCTGTCCCAAACTGCGGTGCCTGGCGGGGGGGGTGCATAGTTGTGGGACACCTCGGTGTTCAGCGGGTTTCCGCAGCGAACCTCCCTGGGCTTTCGCCGGCTCCGCGGTATGAGATGAGGGCGCCTTGCTGGAGGGAGCCCTCATCCCAGCATGCGACTTTTCATTGCGGGTTTGCCTAAGTAAGCAACCTTCAGGTTACATCAGCGTTGTAGTAGCGATGTGTATTAGTGAGGACCACGTGTGGGTGGCACAGTGGTGTGAGGGTGAGGACAGCTGGGGGGACCTCCTCTGGGTCATGCTCCTGGTAGTTTCCTACTTGCAGATGGTTAAACTGGGCCGCGTCCCAGCGCCTGCTGGTAATGCGCATCAGACTGCGGTCAGTCGGGCCTTCGATTTGTCACCAATGCCATCAATTAACAACTTCGACGTATTACATAATGATCACCAGCCATGGAGATAAAGTTACATACAATGCATTGTAACGGTTATATTTCAAAACAAATCAATGCTTTCATGTTATGCACAGCGCCTCGGTGAGTCATGTCATCATTAGTGATGTGTGCTTTATATTGCTGGTATTCAGAGATGCGGAGAATTTGCGGTTAAATAATATTGCAGTTATGCCATCATGCGAGTCACTGAGCCTTAATCAGGCTTGTCGTGGTGATAACCTGAAAGTCCCGGTCAGGCCGGTAATCACCGCATTTCACGTAGGAGGCCCCGCGACCAACAACCATAGACAAAGATAACAGTCCTGACTTGCTGTAGGGATGATGTTACTTGCTATATTACATATCTGGATTCAATGAACGTAACAGCCAGATGCTAGTCGTGCGGCACACTATTCTAAGCACCCGTGGCTGCGGGTGGTGCAGGATGGCCTCTGTCGCGGTCTGCTCGTGGCTTGAGGGAGCTTATGGCACGTGGCACAAATGTGTAGTTGTGCGTGCCTCTTGGGGGTGCTCCACTGGCCACGGCTGGGAGGTTTGGTGGAGGTTCCACACATTGTTTGCAATGTTGTCCCCTTCCACTGGTGCATGTCACAGGTACTGTTAATCTTGCAGCCCTTGGTGTGTGGGGCAGCAGATGGGGTGGTTACCAGTCGACTAGGAGACCGATGCCCGCATCTGCAAAGAGTGTTTGCACTGGATAGGGCAACTCTGTCCCTCGTAATTCGGTAAATCTGTCTGTGCGTAAGTCCTGGTACAATGTAAGGGGTGCTCATGTAAGGCGCTCCGATACCTTCAGCTTGAGCATGTGCTAGATAGAACTGTGAAGTCACCCAAGAGCACCTTGCACTTTTGAGTAAAAAGTGACTGTTATACAAGCATACATGTGAAGATTTACTAGTGTCACTGAAATGTGGGAGCGAGTTGAGCACAGGTTCAGGACCTGTCTCTTTTCCTCTTTCTGTTATTTGTTACTTCGGATACCTCCCTGCCGGTGGTTTCAGGTTACGAACTGGGTGGCAGCAACCAGACGCAGAGGGAAGCTGGGTTCTTAGTAGGCCATGAGCCAGTGAGGGTGCTGTGACTCCTCAGCCCATGACGCTGCACAGGCCGCTAAACTTTGCGTATGGTGGGCTGCACCTGGAGCAGCGAGTGCGTTGCACAGTTCCATGGACAGCCATGCTTCATTTGCAGTGGGCATGAGGATAGTTGTGCTGAACAGGTGATGTAACAGGCACTCATGTATAGCGTTGCAATACCTTTGCGTGGCTCCATTGTGCTACATTCTATGATTGTGGAGCCAAACCTGAGCCAGGTGGTAGGGGGTAAGGGCCAGATTTGTGGGCTAAACAAATGTGGATGGGATTTGCATGGGCGCAGGTGGCTGTGTGCCCAAGGGGGACGGGGATCCGTAGGCCCCCACGCTTGATTCAATACTCAGGGCACCAGTGTTTCTTAACTGGTCCGGTGATTCAGGGTGCAGTCTGTGCTTATGTGGTTTACGGGGCGAGGCTCCGAAGTCTGGCGGTGGCAGCACGTGCATCTTTCTGCAATGGTGGCCTGGCTGCTGACCAGGCGATGCCAGGCATAGATGGAGCCTAATGTTTCTGTCCATTTAATATTTTGGACCCCTGGGTGCGGCACGTTGTCTGCTTGGTACTGTATCTCTGGGGAAGGGGTTTGATTCATTAAGCGAATGATGCCACTCTCGCAGAGCAGTGTGGGGCCTGGACAATAGTTTGTGTCCATTCCATCTACCCTTTCTGGCAGGAGCTGACTGCTGCAATCTCCGTCTGAAGTGTCAATTGTTGATTATATTATGGTTTCAAGTGCATGCAATGACAATCGACACTGCGTTCCTTTCAACACTTTACCCTGGATGGTAGGTGGTAAATTCAAGCTATTGGTATTCGTAGGTATTTTAGCTGAGTCGAAGGGGGATCGGAGTGGCTTTAAGACACCCCCCCTGAACTTGACTAAGTCAGTTTGCCTTACATTTTCAGAGTCTGGTTTAAGGCCATTGTAGATAGGGGGAACCTTTTACCACTTATTTTCAAACATGCAAAGCGCAGTGCCTAGGTGCTAGTGTGCCATGGCCTGCGTGGTGATAGTTGCGGTTTGGACTGTGACTGTCAGGAGGACTGTACCATGTGGCCATTCCAGTGTTGGGAACTGGAACACTGTGGGCACGGCACTGCGTCTGGCAGGGTGCATCCACGTTGCATGGGCTCTGCCTCCCTGCCCTGTCAGGGGTGCACAAGCCTAATCAGAGCCATAATCATTCCGGGCCTTGGCCCGTTGATGCATGCGTCGGTTTGTGCAGCACAGTTCTTGTGTCAGGGCTTTCTAGTGGTTTCGTTTGGCTGCGGCTGGGTTTTACACACGTCTACCTGTTTATTGGCTGGCGCTGCACTTGGTCATCAGTCTGTACCCTTGTACTGGGGATCATCCAGGGAAAGGGGCACATTAGGGCTTAGTCAGCCCAGAATATGTACAAACTGGCACGCGGTGCGTTAGGGTTTGTACCACACAGAGCTGGGGGTGTCTCAGTGGGCACACTCACTGGCCGTGCATTGTGCTTTGACCGGTTTGTTTAATCTTTTCATAAGGAAGAGATATGTGGGGTATCTAATTGCTCACAGCATGGCACATTAAGGTGGGCGCAAACCGGGTTGTTACCCATTAAATGTTTTATAATAAATGCTTTGGGGCACTTACAGCAGTGAGCGAGCTTCCTGAGGACTTGAGGGTTTGTAGCACTCCCCTCCCCAGGCCACAGGGCTTTCAGCAGAATGGCCGCTGTTCAGAGGGGGATTTCTGTGCAGTGCTTGTAGAACGTCATGTACCATTAAGGGCATGTTCTACGAAAGGGCAGACCATTGGAAGCTGTCCAATAAAATCAACGTTTGCGGGTTCTTGGACTATTTCCACTGGCGCATTGTCTAGCTACTGTATTAGGGACGGCCCCAGTGTCAGTGACTATAGTTGGTTTTCGGATGTAGTCCCCAGTTACCGCCGGCATTTCTACTGGCCTATCGCTGAACGGACTGTGTGTCCGGGCTTTCCTAGTAGCGAGGGTAGAGTGTGGTGGTGTCCTCACAGCACTGGCGATGGCGTCCTTCATCCAGTGATTGCACCCATGCCGCACTTGGTAGTTGTACGTCACTCTGTGTCTTGCGGACTACATACAGCGCCCCTATGGGAGACTGGAGAATACTCTCGCCGGGCGACAAGCTTATCCATGGGTTCCAGCTGAGCGACTTTGAGTTTCGCTTAAGTGCCTGCGGGCAGCACTGGTGTTTTGCGGGGCGAGCCCGGGGACCGTCGAGCTGGTTTGACTTGCCCTCTGGGCTGCCGGCCAGGCTCCTTTCAGGTATGGGGCGGCGGTGGCAGGGGTTGAGGGTCCGCAGCCAGTGTGTGTTCGGGCCCTGTCTGGCGTGCCGTCTTCTGACAATGGCGTTGTGAAGAACTTCAGCTCGTGGGCATTGGCAAACTTTGCCATGATGGGGGCTCCGAGATATGTTGCCTTGGGCTTTGGACACAGGCCCCAGTCTTTTGGCGGGGGTCAGCGGATTGACCCTGCACTGACATGAAGCCAAGTTTACTTCGCGGGGCTCTGCTCACACTAGAGGTGGGCCAAGTCCACACCAAGCACAGGATGAGAGTGCGGTGTCAGTCATATATGGCGATTCATGCGAATATGCCAGATGTAGCGAATATGACATCACAGACTTGGCCAGTGATAAGACCACAGTTCATCTTTTGTCCCAAGACAGACAATAGTTATGGACAGGCTCTGTTTTGCTAAGAATAGTTGCTTTGTCTCACTCGAGTGCCGCACATGTCTGTCGCGGTATAACAAGGTCAATTTTGTCTCCAACGCGGGTATGGTGCTCGGCCATTCCGTTGGCAAAGGGCTGCTGGTTTCTCCACCTAGCATGCGCGCAGGTGACCTGTCGGGATAAACTGCTGCTAGTGGTTTTGTTTGGCTACGGCTGAGTTTTACACACGTCGACATGTTTATGGGCTGGCGCAGCACTTGGTCATCAGTCGGTATCCTCGTACTGGGGATTTGCCACGGCTGGGTTGTTGACAAGAGTGTACATGTTTATGGGCTGGCGCAGCACTTGGCCATTCAGTCCGTACCCTCGTACTGGGGATCATACAGGGAAAAGGGCACATTAGGGCCTAGTCACCCCAGAATGATATGTACAAAATGGCACGTGGTGCGTTAGGGTTTGTACCACTCATAGCTGGGGGTGTCTCAGTGGGCACACGCACTGTCCGTGCATTGTGCTTTGGCCGGTTTGTTTATTCTTTGCATAAGGAAGAGATATGTGGGTATCTAATTGCTCACAGCATGGCACATTAAGGTGGGCGCAAACCGGTTTGTTACCCATTAAATGTTTTATAATAAATGCGTTGGGGCAACTGCAGCAGTGAAGGATGCATCCTGAGTGCCTAGGACTTGAGGTTTAGTAGCACTCCCCAGGCCCACAAGGCTTTCAGCAGAATGGCCACAGGCTCTAGCAGGTCAAAGGGGGATTCCTGCGCAGTGCTTGTAGAATGTCACATCCATTAAGGGCATGTCACTACTAGAGTGGAAGCTAGGTGGGTAGGGGATCCCGCCCCTGCCTGCGCTGGCCTTACAGCTGTGTGGAGCCAGCCTCATTTGAGGTGCGCCCAGGTGGAAATTGTGTACTTCGTAATGTTCATGACCAATGCGGTTTGTGGTACCTCCTAGCGGATCCACTGAAGGTGTACTGCAGCTAAACAGTAATCTGGGGATCTGGGATTCCATCACTGTTGAGGGTCTGAAGCAGCCAGGGACGGGCAGTAGGTTCTGTGCATCTGTGATCCGTTGGCAGTTAGCAAGCGGGGTGCGTTGTGTAAGTTATCACTGCACAAAAGGGTGAGGTGCCTCCAATATTGGGCACTAGACATATATTGTTTCAACCAGATTGACACCATTAAGGTGTTCGCCAGGGTTTTAAAGCAAAGTGGGCCTGTGCAAGCATCTGGTCAACGGGGCTAGGTAAGTGCACCCCAGAACCAAGGGTAGGTGACTTGTTCCTGCAGTTAAGCTCATATGCCCCGCCCTGTTAGCTACATTAACCCCGCTGCGTGGGACGCTGTCAGCCAGCATAGTGTGCTACCGTTCCAGGAAAGGGGGAACCAAGGTGCCAAGCACAAAAGGCTACTATGTAATAGAGCATTTGGCCCCTCCAGTGTCCACCACAAAAATGAACGGAGGAGGCAATTTTCCGCCACTGGGGCTGCTCAGGGTGGGCAGTGTTCCAATTCTAAGGACTCCTCTTCCCCACGGACTGCCCGAGGAGGTGAGGGCAGTGGGATTTGCAATGTTACCGGTATTTTCTCGCCCATACAGGGGCAGAAGGGTACATTGCAGGATTCAGCATAAACAGATTGGGGGCGGACCGATAGACAATGTGCACCGGTAACCTCAAGAGCGAGTTGTAAGATCAAAATCTCGCAGCGGCAAGTCAGCCAAGTGACATGCGTCAGTTGGTTAGGCCTGAGTGTGTGCCGTGGCTCCAATAGCTGCATGAAAGATAGGTTTGGGGCACAATCACTGACAATTCAAGAGCACACACGGCACCCGGTCCAGTAGATGAAGGCCATATGCTCAGGTGCGGCTTGATCTTGTGGAGGGCTATTATTCCTGGAATAACAAAGTGCTAGGTCATTAGCTGGTTGAGCATCTAGGGTCACAGCTGGTTAGCAGGCATGTGTGTATCCGTGATCGAGCTTTAGTTAAAGCAAGCCTGGCAGGTGGCGTAAGTTGTCACTGCAGCGGTTGCTGTGACTGCAATAGTGTGCGCAAGGCGGACAGCCATGCTCGCCATGGTTTATTAACACAGAGGTCGGTGCACATGTCTGGGCACCCTCAACAAAGTAGGTGCACTCTGCTCCCTGGGCAGGTTACGGGTTGCTTCAGTTAAGCACAGCCAGAGTATTTAGCCTGGTAGTGGAAGCGGTCTTCAAGCATGTGTGCTGCTGTTCCATATATTGGGGAAACAGGTGTTAGGGAGCACGAACTGCTAGAAGGCCTGCAACTTCAGGTTGCAGGAGGTGGGAGCCACATCAGCTTGTAGGGTAATACAGCGATGTTTAAGAGTAGAGCTCCCTCCTGGGAGGCCATCAGATTCTTGCAGCGCATGCGAGGCACTGGTACATTCCCAGAGAAGGATAACCCGCTCCATGCGCTAGTTTGCAGAACAGGGGCTTTGACTTCATCAGGCATGAGCTATGCCGGGCGAACACCAAAGGTTAATTTGACAGTGTTGGGGTGCATTTGGCACATGTGGGCTTGGATCTGTTCCTACTGGACAGGAATGAGGCCCGGGAAATTGTCAGGTTGCTGTGAGAAAAGGAGCTGTTTTGGTGGGGGCTCTTTAGGCGACGGGGGCCGCCTCCAGAGCTGTGGAGGAGTTACAGGGCGATCTGGAAGCAAATGGGTACAGAAGAGTACCTCTGCAAGAGCACAATAGGGGTGCCAGAGCCAAATCCCAGGAGCCTCATGGGAGGGTCCTGGAACAATTACGTCGGCGCCCCGTTAGTCCTTCGGGCGGTTGTGGGCCTGAACAACCGGGGGCTTGCCTTGCTACGCTCCGCCCTGAAAGGGGCGTGAGTAATAGGGACCAATGTGTCACGTGATCCAGTAAGGGGATCACCCCCATAAGGGTAGCGCTGATTGGTTACTCCACAGTGCTTGGCTCATCAGGCGGGCAGGGCAGCATAGGTTGGTACAGCTGCCTGCCCTTGGATCGCCCGTAAGATAACCCACCATATTGCATACTTTTGTATGGAATAAACCTGCAGCACTAATTTTCCCAAACAAAAGTTGTGTTGTGTATTTATTTATGCATGCATACTCTGTTGTGGTGTGGGTGGGGTGTGTTGCCAATAATGGGACTATGCGGCTGCCCGCGGCCCCGCAGGGGGCCACCCTAAACGGGCGGCCCCTTTAGTGCCATTTGGGCACTTCCCCACCCCCAATGATGTGCGGGACTCAAGGAGGAGTCCCCCTACCAGACGCGTCACTTCCGGCACGCAGAGGAGGTGGGGAGGTATTTATGCCTCCCCCGGCCATCTTGGCGTCCTCTTTGCGCCGGACACGCCGTCTCCCACCCTACCGCTTACCCGGCGTGGGGTTGGCAGGCGAAATACATAGAACGTTGTAATGTTTTCTTTCTCGTTGCAGGAGGAGTTACAGGGCGATCTGGAAGCAAATGGGTACAGAAGAGTACCTCTGCAAGAGCACAATAGGGGTGCCAGAGCCAAATCCCAGGAGCCTCATGGGAGGGTCCTGGAACAATTACGTCGGCGCCCCGTTAGTCCTTCGGGCGGTTGTGGGCCTGAACAACCGGGGGCTTGCCTTGCTACGCTCCGCCCTGAAAGGGGCGTGAGTAATAGGGACCAATGTGTCACGTGATCCAGTAAGGGGATCACCCCCATAAGGGTAGCGCTGATTGGTTACTCCACAGTGCTTGGCTCATCAGGCGGGCAGGGCAGCATAGGTTGGTACAGCTGCCTGCCCTTGGATCGCCCGTAAGATAACCCACCATATTGCATACTTTTGTATGGAATAAACCTGCAGCACTAATTTTCCCAAACAAAAGTTGTGTTGTGTATTTATTTATGCATGCATACTCTGTTGTGGTGTGGGTGGGGTGTGTTGCCAATAATGGGACTATGCTCAGTAAAGCGCTCCAATACCTTCCGGTCAGATTCGCGCTTGCAGTTGCGGGAGAGTGTGTCCAAAGAGACATTTGCAGCCAAAGAGTCTTTCTTTTTTGGATCCATTTCACAGAGGAACAAATTGAGAAAAGAGGGTAAGAGCCCATTGTTTAAGTCCTGGCTTTTAGCAAGTGAGCGGAGGAGCAAACCTAAAGCATACTCATGTTTAACATAGATGTTCGTTCAGGAAATAAACACGCCAGATCTAGCGGAATTCACATCATGCACCTTTGACCTCCCTAAAGGCATCGCTGAGTTGCCCCCTTCGGTCTCCCATGGCCCCTGAAGATCTCACAGTTTGCTACAAGTTAAACAAGCAGGTGGTCACAACTGCGCATGAGAGACCCTCCTGCAGTAAGAGAAACTCATTAAAGAAAATAGTGCTTACAGACTAAAGAAGACCTACCGTGTAACAACCGAAGTAAATGGGCCAGTCCTCATGGGAGGTTACAAATGAAGACAAGGCGGTACTAGGGAGGGACTAACAAGCCTAATAACGAATCAGAAGCCAGCATTTACGAAGGAAAATAACACAAGCCAATAACAAATATGGGCAGAGAGTAGGCGGGGCTTCAAGAACATACTCCAATATAGCATGGCTCGCAAAGCAGCGCAAACGCTGCCTAGCCTCGACCTAAAAACATGATTCTGAGAAATTGTCAGTCTCAAACAGGAGCGGAGCATTCATGACTTTTGGTAACTGTTCCAAGAAGTGTACATTTCCTTCAATAGTGGAGCGTTCATCTGAATTAGGTCGCACCTGCGAGGGAGCCCCAGGAAACTGACCCTGTCCTTCTGAGTGTCCACATGTGTTACGCGTGAGATCCACAGAGTCCTTCTTTCGCATGACATTCCATCACGAGACCAGGACTAGAGACCCCGTCTAACCTCCCATTCAGCCGCAAGCATTTCTCTCCGTTTATTTCCATGAGGCACTTGCACAGCAGATCAAATGGAAAAAACCTAGCTTCAAAGCTTGAAAGACAAGAAAATAGCTATGTATCATCCTGCAGAGGTAGCAACCTGCAGAGTGGAGTGAACAGAGTGTTCTCACAAGGTTATTGTAAGAAAGGACAACAAGCCGCTGCAAGACTCCCATCATACCCCAGGAAGCGGAAGGGTATATAAGGTGGCTGCACATCCTTGCATAGACTGTAGAGTAAAGTTTTACGTAGAAGGCCCCTATTTCCACCATCGAGGACAGGTGAAGCAACATTTGTTACCCCTTCTAAACATCTACAACACAACCAGTAGGCAGACAATGAACCACTGCAAGAGTAACTGTGACCTCCATGCAGCCTGCGCAACACAAAAAAAGACCCAGAAGCAGCCATAATCTCAAGAACCACAGAGGGAAAGGTCAAACACATGTTAATGTATTGCTCTGCAAAGCCACTAAAAACAACTAGAACACAGCAAACTCGGACTCATGCAGACAACCACAATAGTGCCAAAGGCAAAGTAGCTAACAACATGACTCAGTACCACATGGACATAGTCTGTCAATGTAGACATGTCCTCCGGCATCTCTATGCCCCTTTCGACTTAAGAGAACATTGTCTTCTCATGTTCATGCATGCAGGCACGTATAGCAAGTCCTGTGCATTTGCAAAACATGCGCCAACTGGGCTGGCAAGCTCTTTAGAGATGTTCAAGCTGGAGTGAAAACCTAAGATGTTCCAGTACATTAAATGCCAAAAATAATACAGGAAGAATACTAGGACAGACCAAAAAAGGCCAGAGCATGAACTTTGGCGTCTGCTTGGCCACTAAACCACTTTGGCTGGGGAGCAGTTTCACTGTTGGGTGTGATTACTTAGGAGTGCTGTGTTGACAGTATGGGCGAAGTAGGGGAAAGAATGCCCCACGGGGTACAGGAGGACAGCATGTCACTGTATGTGGGCTCCAAATGTGACATACCCTCGCTCGCTGTATTTTTTGGTGTGGCAGAAGTAAATATATAGGAGCACTGCACATAGAGTTATAATTGGTAACCAAGTGCTTGTCAGTGGCTGGACGGCTCAGCCATGGATGTCTGGACCGAAACTACGGGAGATCAACATGTGGTATGTACAAGTTGTACCTGTGTGCAAGATTTGATCTTTGGTGATTCTGTTAAATTTTTAACCCCAACTTTCCTTCCACAGATTTTTCACGTTTACCCCTAGCATCGTTGTGTTGCATCAAAATGCGTATTTGATTCACGAAGAGAACTTAGCATACCAGATCGTGCACGATTATACAGCACGTTTGTGTGAATCTCCTTGATGGCGATGCAGTGCTGTATACCTATTCATTCATAGTCACTTATTTCAAGTGTGCGTCATGCAGAACATCCACCAGGGAAAACAGCAAGGAGATATGCCTAACCCCTCCAGAGTAGTAAGGTGAAAAAACGTTTATTATGGAAATATAACATGGCAGACGTAGACAGGAAGGATTTGAAAGTTTTGTGCTGTTAAGGTTCAGAAGTAGACACAGTCTAAGCACTTACATTACTTTCAAAGGATGGTGGGGCTTGGGCAAGGACCACATATTCAGGTCTGTTGATCTAGTTCAATGGAACAGCTTGCGCGAATCCAAACTAGACAAATTCAAGATCTAGAGACAGCTGTACATCAGGACATCAATGATGCCAACAAAAAGAGTGTGATAACATATCTCACAATGGGTTCACCAATCAGTGATAAATCAAATTTCTCATTCAGAGGTAGGACTAGGTAAGTAATAGCACAACCATTGAACAAGGTCTAATTTGGACAGTGGGCGGAACTCGGAATGATAGGCATTTCACGGACTCTGTAGGTCTAATGCAGCGTGTTCCATCTCATACAGGAAGTCCTGCCTTCGGGAGCATGACATGTAGTTCTAGAACTATATAATTTTCCAATAAAGCATATAGAACCAGAGCACATCCGGCATGTTGTTTTTTTTTCGACAACAGCAACCCTTTTAATCTCAAAGGATTTCTTTTTTGACTCAACCAGTAAAAATTGAGGGAAGGGCCATTTCGTTGAAACTAAAAATATTATTTAAAAAACAGATTTAGGTTTTAATAAACAGCTCCACAACTTCAAGGGCAGGTATCAAGTACAAGCTGCCATGTGCTTGTATTTGTCATGCAGGTCAAGTACTGGAGACGAAGATATATTTCAGTTTCTGTTCAGAAAATTGGGTTTGGGTACATTTTAGAGAACTAAATGCATTTAAGTATATTGAAGTTGTGAAAATTGCGCTCGCCTTGGCAACATCCCTCTATATGAGCTGAATAGAGGTTGTGTATGAAATAAGAAAATAACCCGTTTAGTCGGGCTGTGCCCACATCCAAGCTGGGATCGCAGCTGAAAGCTAATTTCTGCCCCACACACTGAATACCTCTCGCGACACCCGTGCCAACGAGCCCCTGGCTGGAAGCTGGTTATGTTGGCGCTCATCACTCATGTAGCATAAGATGAGACCAATGAAAGGGGGTTAATAAACAGCGTCGTTTTCGAAAGTAACCCACGCCGAAACGGTTAAAGTGGGTCAAGCTCTGTCGGAATTCTCCTCCGAGCAGGCTGTCGCCGGCACACCGTGATTAATCCAACGGCACGTTAATGAGAGCGCGGGAGGCAGGGGGCTGCAGGAAAAGGTTAACAGGCTGCTTAATGAACTTCTTAACTCATTTGCGCTGTGAGCAGAGAGGGAACCATGGAGCCATCGAGGCGACTTAACCCGGGCCCTCGGTGCACGCGCAGCGGGGCTGCCCGTCAAACATTCCATGGCCGGGCGCCCGCTCGGGGTCACTCCGGCTAAGCATGCAAAAGCAACGAGGAGCAGCAACCTTTGCTGAGAGGCAAGTCTCGCGAGATTTCAATGAAGGGAATTCACTTCGGCTTCGAATGGGTCCAGTGGCGTAATGTGTTTTTACTCATTGCCCACGGTATGCTATGCCAAACGGGGAAAAAAGCACAGTTACTTGTGCTGGTTGAGAGCACGACACACTCATAACCAGTTCTAAAATGGCGGAATGACCTCCACAACAGCTGGTTAACAGCTCAATAACTAAAGGCAGTAACTTTATATAGTATGTACTATTTGTAACTGGTCAACTTTGATATCAATCTAGAGGCTGTATATCACAGCTAGAGGCAGTGGCGGCTCCTCCGCTAAGGCGGAGGAGCGTCGCCCCACTGCTTTTCAGCAGTGTAAAGAAAAATAGAATGATAATAACTGAACATTATTATTATTTATTTTTTCTTCCTTAGGGGCGTGGCAGGGCTGCTCTGCTGAAAGAGCAGGGGAGGGGAGGAGTGGTTTTCACTCCCTAAGTGTGCATGAATGTTTGGCCGGCCCTCTCGGGCCTGCCAAACATTCATGCGCACTTACCATGTTCTCCACCCAGGCTGCATTACAGCCTGTGTGGAGACATACCCAGGCTCCCTGCCCTGTCCGGCCGAACCATGGCGCTCAGACCAATCACAACGCTGCTATGCAGAATTGTGATTGGCTCAGGGAAGCCTCAGACGGGGTGCTTCCTGTTCTGTGTTCCGGCCGGAGGAGGACGCAGCGAGGGAGGATGTGGCGAGGAGGTGAGTTTAATTTTATTTTTTATTTACCCCCTCGTCCCCCATCTCCCCTACCTCTTCCCGCCTCCCCGCCACCACTGATTCGTGCAGGCTGCCACTGGCTAGAGGTGGGCGAAACCACAAATTACCAGGGAGAGCAGACAGAGCCGAACCAGGGGTCTGAATTGGCTCTAGCCTGTGTACGAGCTGAGCCCAGAACATGTTTGCTATGTAAATCACACAACAAACATCACGAAAAATGGTAAAGTCTCTACAAAATCTAATAAAGTGTATTTCTTTAAGATGTGGAAGCTTTGACATTAACAAGCAGCGGTGGCTGCTTCATATGGGCTAATGAGTGTCGCCCTGCCCCCGCTGATGGTGCAGCCAAAGTGAAAAAATAAAAAGGTAATAAAACTGTTTATTACCAGTTTAATTTTTCCTCTAGCAGCCTGAGCTACGTTGGCAGGGCAGGGCTATTGCTGGAGACTGGCAGCAGAGACTAAAAGGAGTGGTGACAGCAGTTTAAAGTGCGCATGTCGCTTTGGCCGGCTCTCTTGCGACGGTCAGCCTGACCTGCGCACTTTAAACCTCTCCAACCTGAGCTGCCTAAGACAGCTGGTGGAGAGCAGGCACAGGTCCCTAGTGCCTAAAGACGCCCCAAGCCAACCGCTTCAACCAATCCTGGCCCTTTTCTCATGCTGCCAAAATTATCAGCAGCATGAGAAAAGCGTCTGGAGTGGTACAGGGGAGTTGGTTGAGGCTCTGAGACTCCCGCTGGAACTGCAGAAGAAGAACACTGAGGACTCAGCGTGTGTAAGTAAACATTTTTATTATGCTTTACTTTTTAGACCCACTGACAGGCACAGAGAAACTCGCACTGCCTTCAGCCTCAAGTCCAGAGATCTCAGTCATGGCCCGTTATAAGTATCTGTTTATAACAAGCCACAATTGAGAGTTTTGGCACCAGTTTAAAGGCAGGGCTGGTGTCTCTCAGTGAGTGTTTGCTCACCCCACTACTTAATATTGTCACCATCCGCTACTGTTAACAAGTCACATTATAGCACTGCACTGAGAAGCACTTATTAAAAGTGTTTGTTTTTAAACACAAACCATTAGTGAACTAAGAGGCAAGACAGTTGTATGTAAAGCCTGTACATGGCCTATATTATTACAGTGCAACATTGCAATCTATTAAATCAAACACAATAGGTTTTGTGCAACGAGTATTTTGAACTCACATATTTCAAAGTGCTTTCACATGCAACAATGAAGAAAAAGGGGTGTGGTAAAATAAAATATTTGCCTAAGATCACACAATTTAAGCAGAGAAGCTGTGATATATCAACGTTTTCTGGTTTCCCTTTGTACAAATCAGCCAGTATATGTGTATATATTTGTCTTTCCTTATCTTGACTTTGTTTTTACCTCTTTGCGCATGTTGGGCCAGTTTTTATATAGCACTAACTCGACCCGAAGATATTGTATCGCTTTAGCTGAGCATCAGTTACATAACAAAAGGTCATGTTCGTATTTTAAAGCCATGGGGGAAATTAAGTGGTTTGCCCAGAACTACAGGATGTTGAGCCAATGTGGAGACTTTAACCTGGTTAACCAATTCAAAACTCTGCATCTCTGGAAGTAACGCCACATCCTGGGTAGAGGGAAGGAGGCAGGCAGAAGTTACACGAAAGCTCAGCTCGTTATGCGCTCGAGGTTCCAACAGACCTCGCGCTGAGCCAACGCCAGGTTTCAGGCTCAAGCCTGGCTCGAGCTTTCGGTTGATCACGCTTTCAGTGGCTCACCCACCTCTAATCAGATCAGGGGTTGTGGGTGTGGTGAGTGTTTGTGAGGGGATGGGGGAGAGCTGCTAAGTAAGGTAAGCTTATCAGTCAGCATGAACAATGGGAGTACTAACATAACATAACATTCATATTTGTAAACCTCCCCCCGATTTCCTCAATGTGTTACCCCTCTGCGTTTCTAAAATGGGTGCTTGTTGCGTATCGTTTTATTAACCCTCTCGCACCCCACGGGTTGATGGAAGTATCATCAAAGCAAAGCACACAGAAGTCTGAAGCAGGAGGAAATCTATCAATGGAGTGTAGCCTAATACGGATCTAGACTGCAGGAAAGTTTCCTCCATTAACATTCCCAGTTGAGCATCAGCGGTGATCAAACCCTGGCCACGAGTAAATGCTGGAAATAAACACATCTTCAGTTGATATTGGGCTAGTAGCTTTTTTGAAAATCTATGGTGCAAATGTGGTTAACATACGAAGGAATTACTAAGGACATAAAGTGCTCTAGGTACTAAGTGGAGTGTTGCTGTAAATGGAAGCCCCGAAACGAGACGCGGGTGATTTGTTTGGGATAGATTGCTTTGAGGACCATCTAGTACTTAAGTTATAAAAGCTCTTGTCAGTGCTCTGAAATTAATAATTTTCTCAGGTCCAGGAGCTGCTGTGTAGTGTGCTTGGATCCTATACGTAAGGGTCTTCCAGCAGTGGAATTGCCATACTCACTCTAGGATCCAAATCTTGGTCTCACCATGTTCTCATGAAAGATCATTTGTGGATCACAAAACAAGTGATGACCAACGTTTTCCAGCTACTGCTCTTCAGAAAGTAGGGCTTTGGAAACAACAAATGCAAACCGAAAGGGTAAATTAAAATACTGTCTTCTTGGAAGGCGATCTGAGTGGGTGATGTGTAGCATAGCAGGATTCTAGTCTTCGCAGCACAAAGGAGCCGTTATAGGGTGTCTACACACACACAGATCTATATCTGGTCAAGGCAGCAGAACCTGCAACTCAAGCAATCACCACTGTTCTTTAAAACTCAAAGGAGGCCGGGTCGGGTCTGATCAGACTGACCTGCCCTGGATGGTGCTGCTATGGTCAAATTAGAAATGGACTAGAGGTTATACAGAAATTATGACATTAGACTCCGGCTTAGAGGATTAAAATATTTTTAAGATAAAGATTGGGGATAGTCTTGGGTTAGTTTGTTAACATTTTTGTCAAGGTTTGATAATTATCTAGGTATTATTATCTAAATGTAATCCTTGGAGTGCAATCCATCCTGGATTTTCGATGTAACCACTAACAATGTAATTTTCTAACACTTACACTAATAATTGGTAAATGGGGCTTCTGCCGCCATCCGTAAAGTCTGCTATGAATAAGGAACCCACTGACTAACACTGAATGTTAGAAGTTAAGGGAAAGAAAGGCAGGCGGTACTCCCTTTGAAGCCTAAGTGCCACCATGCTTGTGGTCCTACTGGTGAGAATTTGAGATGTTTATGCCTTCTAACATCATGGTTAGCCAAACAAGCTAGGAAAACTGACACTTAAGATGGAGCAAAGACACAAGTAGAAATGCAAGCTTTCCCCTTTCTGGTAGATCAGATGCCATGGTTTGTCGGGACATGGCCCACTTGCTCTATGCGGATGTTGATACTGATAGATGAGCGGGTTGGTGACTTAGAATTCTTGCATATGGCTGCATCAGACTCACCCATCCAATATTATTACACTTGATGTGAAGCTGCTAGCTGACAAGTCAGGAAGTAGTCATACAGACTATCAATTTAGGAAGCAAGGGAAAAATACAGCTGCAGCCCGTGCAGGTAGAGTGGTGGGGCCGGGGGGGGGGACATTCAAAAGACAGTGAGAGGAAATTAATTTTCCCTCGTATCCGTCCGGCGAAATCCCCCCCCGACCCGGCCACACTGCCCCACCGCTCTTACCTGCACGGGCCGCGGCTGGAAAAATATACAGCTAAGGTTTTTAAAGTCGATTTGCGAACCAACCTCAAGGCACAGATGCATGTCTAAGTGCTTTCGTCAATTAAACAGAAAGCATTTTTTTTAAAAGCACTATTCCTATTTTCAGCTTAAATTCATCCAAGGTAGTTTTGCAAATTGCCGCATTAATTTGTATTCTGCGAGGTTTCAAGCAACTATCTCGCCAAGTGCTCCAGGGCCTGTGTACACGAAAAGGACACAAAACATAGCTCGGCGACAAGGAACATCAAACCGTAAGCAGGAGGTGTGCACAGACTGCACTCTCAACGCTGTCAGCTTTGCAAAACAGCCAGAGGCTTTTAGATTCAGTGTGAGGGACATAATTATTTATTATTACTGTTATGAAGATCATCGTTCTAATTATTCATCTCTCCATTTTCGTGCACCCTAGGATTATATTGTCATCTTTGAACACAGACGGCCCTTGCTTCACATTTTAATATTTATTGAATTTTAGGCATTCTGTGTGCAAGTCATGGTGAGCTTGCAGCTCTAGAACTCAAAGATGTGCACAGAATTCACTGATGCAAAGTCGCCCGCCCAACACGCGATGGACCACATTAAGTTTGTCAAACGTATAGGAGTGGGTGACTGCTGGGTCTAAGCTTTCAAGGATATTTGTACTCAAGGTCCTATTACAAAGTTATTTTTTTTAAGTGTTTTGACTTGTAGGTTTCCGTCTATGATTTGAGTAGACTAGCGTACTTAACTGGATTCACAAAAATCCCAAAGCATACACCTAAATCGATTTATATTCTAGATTGAAGTGTGTACATCTAACCGAAAACCAGCAATCCGCCCATTTTTTTGATTCCTCAAACTGAAAATATACTGTAACCCATTCACCATAGGGAATATATTTCTTGGTGCATATTGCACATTCTATGGAGGAACAACTACCATGGGAAGGGAATATGACTGATCTTATGGGAAGAGCAGTGATGACTACTGGAAATTATTTTTAAGCCTGCGCCTGGTCTGAACATATTGCAGTGGAGCACAGCTCCAGCCCTTTCTACTGTTGGTGAACTTCTGAAGCGCTCCAATTGATTTCCATAGGTTCTTTGGGGCCATTTCAGAGGTGTGTGGTTTGAAGAGTGTTGGATGTAGTATGTCTTTTGTGGGAGATGTTGGTTGACGGGCATGGGGTTCAGAAGCATGCTTTGCAGATTTCTAAGCTGTGCCTGATGGGAGCCTCATCTACTAGGTTTTCATTCTAGGACATTACCTGTCACTACTGAGGGAAGCTTGTATGCCTCCGGCTAATATTGTTAATGTATTCTGCGAAGGACACATACTGAAGCGGCCCAACCAATACTTATCCTTAAGCAAATTGTGTCCAGCAAGGGAACCTTGCAGTGCTGTTATTCTTCCTGTCCCGCCACTGTGCATGTCTGATGGTTGTGCTATGCAGGTGCTGTGCGCCTGTTGTGGAGCTTGCACTGTTGCTGGCTATAATGCACTTCTGTTTGTTTAGTGACCTTTGTGAAGAACCTTTCAATGTACCAACTCCAAAATGACTGGCTTTGTCAATGCTTGTTAATTCATGTTTCATGCTCACAAGTCACATGCTGTGTGCCCAGCTTGACTTGTACCTCGGGGCCACATCAGTTTCTCTCCTGCAGTTCAACATCAGCGTTTTCCAAGAATAGCCTAGAGCAGTCTGTTGCTAGGAAAACCACACCATCTACTTGCCAAGCACAATTAGGAAATTGATTGCGTATACACAACATAAGAAGAGCAGGCCAATGTTCCATGCACAACAGTCGTCTCTTGACTGTCAACAAATGATCACTTTTCAGCGACAATGTCCAATTTCGTCATTCACACAATATCGCAGGGCCAATGGAAGTGACAAAATGCACACCAGCCCCTTCCCCCTGGGGACATCACAACATAGCATGTCTCAGATCTTTAAACCTCGATTGCAAGTCACTAAACTTCAACACAAAACTGAACAAGCATTTGCAATGCAATAGGTCTCGCATCTGCAAGAGTTTAAGCTATTGGCATTGTAAATGACAATGCCATTTATTTATCTGTTTTGATAACTAACACATAAATAAAAGGCATTGTCATTTACAATGCCAATAGCTCAAACTCTTGTAAATGTGAGACCCATTTCATTTCAAAGAAGCGGCTGCCATTGTCCCGGTCTGCTTGAAAAGTGAAAGTGCTCATGGTGCATTGAATGTTGCAGGAAGGCATGTCGTGCCTGCAGTAGGAGAAACTCATTAAAGAAAATAGTGCTTACAGACTAAATAAGACATGCAATGTAGCAACAGAAGTAAAAGGGCCAGTCCTCATGAGAGGTTACAAATGAAGACAAGGCAGTACTAAGGAGAGACTAACAAGCCTATTAACGAATTAGAAGCCAGCATTTACGAAGGACATTGACACAAGCCAATGACAAATATGGGCGGAGCTTCAAGTCCATACTCTAATACAGAATGCCTCGCAGAGCAGCGCATGTGCTGCCCAGGCTCGACCTAAAAATGCAGAACCTCGCCGGACATTGATAACCCCTCAAACCACCAGCTACTAAGCCTAGCTAAAGTAAAAAGCTTTTTATGTGAGGTTTTTGACTTACTCTTAGGTTTGAAAGAATTACTTCAGATAGGCTAAATCACAAGGTTTGCAAGAATCCAAAGGGGTTGCTAGGAGGAAGAACAGGAGGAAACAAAAGCAACCAATAGCTGCCACCAATGATATCCCAACAAAGTCTTTGCTAGGTTAAGTAACAATGAGCAATCACTGGTTATTGTTGTACTATTTTGTATTTTTCTAGTGCATTTCAGCCACTGTCATGGCTTTGCGGCACCGAGAGCACTCTGGAATGTATTTGATGAGCCCTCACACTTAATGAGCACTTACAGCTCTTCCTATCATTACTGAATCCCTTTCCTTCCTTGACTTTCTCTCTCTAAGCTCTCACCAGAGGTCTATCATGTGCACAATTCTCTATCACTTTTCTGGCTTCTGTTTACCACATCCAATTGAGTTTCGCACCCTCACACTCTCCATATTCTCACAGTATATTAAAATGATCAATCCCCCAACTACCAACATTGTGTTAGATGCCAGCAGTGTATGACAATAAATTCCAGGAGGAAGCTATTACTCATAAAAACATGTTTTAAACCTTTGTGCTCTAATCACCCAAAACTTAGTGTCAAAGGTTTATTAATGCACCCATGACGCCCTGGACAAAGATTTAATTGTAGAGTGGTTGCACTCAGGTACGGATATTAAGATAAATATTCCCTTATAGTTGGTCATTGATGTACACTGTGGGTATGACCCAGGCCGGATCATTGAAGGGAGACTTCAAATGCTTTTTGACAATGTTTGATGGATAATGGTGATGGCAGGTAGGGGTCAACAGGCAAACGAAACCTGAGCAATTGCCTGTTGTCTACTCAATTCCCAGTTTGGCTTTTGCTCTTACACAAAGATTTGAGTATCTGTTCTAGGGGTTTGTGAACTGTATTATTTAATTGTCTTCACCCAGCTTTCTGATGCTGTTACCACCTTCTCTGCAAAGAACACCCCCTTTTTGCTCTAGAGTCCTTGGGGAGGTCTTTTAAACACTCAGTACACCATCAGTTATGTAGAAACAATGCTACTGGGCACTGCACTGGACCGTACAATATTAATTGAATTTCTTTGCAGAAAGGCCTTTGAAACATACACTTTTTAGGTTAATACATCTGGGAAATTGTAGAAAATCAAAATGGAATGGTGCACTGGGAAAACAATCTCCTTCCATCTGGGAAATTGTGTAGTAAAATGGAATCCTTTGGCCTCCATAAAAGTCTTGGGTGGTTGGGGGCGGAAGGAGCCCTCCTGGAGACGGCCATGCTGATTGATGCACTGGCTTACTTGGTGCAATGTATGGTTGTCCATCAAATGTTTTATCTCCAAGTGTAGCCCTAGTCTCTCGCAAATCTTTTCCATACTCTTCTATTTTTGTGATTGCAGATGAAGACCTTGCACCATGTAGATAGCTCTTCCTTAGACTCTACCTTGCTCTTTTTATCGCCATTGACGACATGACTTCTAGAACTGCACACAATCCCTGAAGAAAAAATCTCGCCAATGATTTTTTCACTAGTGACCTAATAAACTTTATTCTGCTGGTGATGTTGCACCCTATATTCAGTGCACAATGACAGTGCCTTAAACATCTGGATACTCTGCTCACCTGGTTGATAACCCCAAAATCACTCTCCATGGGCAATGACATTGAGTCTCAGGGTTTCTTCACTACTAACTCTGCACTTGGCCCCGGTGGGTATCGCCAGCACCATCAGTTAGGGTCAACTACAGTTCCAGAGGAAAAGAAAGATGTAATGGCAGAGATCTTAAACTAAGCAAGAATACATAAGCGTAAAGGGGACACTATGCAATATTAACCACCACAGGAAATGTCCGATGTTGTTGAGAACAGGAATTTGGTGGGTTAAACAATAATACGCAGTCTTCGAAGAGTACTGGTAAGCACAGGGAGTTGAGCTTTGTGAAGATTCTCCGAGTAGATGTGTTGCAATGGGAAGATCTTCTCCCTGCAGAGGATTGTACTTATTGTGTTTCCTGAGTAACTGTACAACTTGGGTAGAAACCGCGGAGATCTTGGAAACACGATGCTGGAGCACAGGAAAAGCAAAATGTGATCATAGCAGACACTATGGGAAGGAGGAGCTAGATGGGGAAGGGGTAATTGAACACTGGGTAACAGTTGAGTAATGAAGGAACACCACACAGAGAAATTGGAGTAGTTCCATAATGACACATTTCAGGCTACCACATGGAATTGATTTGGAAAAAGCTGTACGCGTATCCATTTGCCGCAAGATTGTTCTATAATATGAACAACCACCATTTCCCATAAGGCCGCTGTTTCACCGCCAACTGATGTATTGTGACTCTTCTTACAAATCATTATTCCTTTGTGCCCTCTCCGTGCATCCAAGCGAGTGCCCCTGCCCCCACAAACCCACATAACCCCCCCCCGCCACCACCACCCCCTTTCAAGCCACAGAACACACCCCAGCGTTGCAAGGAATGCAAACCACACGAACATCTGGCTGCAAGCCAGGACTGAAGGTTCATATTAGAGCTACAAGCAATTTATTGCTGAACACAGTTCATTTTAGGAGCCTGTGAACAAAACCTGGAAATTCTCTTCAACAGCATTGAAGTAAGAGACGGAAAAACCCAATATTTGATCCATACATTCTCAGGGCTGAACACTGCAGCAGCAATATATTAGTGCAGGCCTTTCCAAAGCCATTCTTCACTTCTATTGCGGAATAACGTACACTATTTTTTTTTTCTGTAGCAGCCCTAGGAAGTGAGGACTACAGCACATAATACACTGTAAAAACAAAGTAATATCCTAAAAGACTCAACACAATCCAGAAATTAACAAATGACCTGTGTCTGTCCAGTATAATGAAAGATTAGCAGAAACACATGCATTTCTCCAATACATCCGTCGAAAATAGGTATAGAGTTGTGCCTCATAATGCTTTACAGTACGACTGTACCTATGCCATATAATTCTGTAATTCTGTAAAAATCATCCTGTTATTATAGCAGTATTTGGAAATACTGAAGTACTGTTAGTTACCCTGCGGCAGTATCACTTAAAGAGGCAACGGCTGAGAAAACAAACCAGCATTTGCAATGCAATAGGTCTTTCATTTACGCAAGTTTAAGCTATTGGCATTGTAAATGACAATGCCTTTTATTTATGTTTTAAAAACGAAAACAAAAATAAAAGGCATTGTTATTTGCAATGTCAATAGTTCAAACTCGCGAAAATGCGAGACCTATTGCATTGCAAATGCTTGTTAGATTAGTGAGTAGAAATGCTCTCTTTTGGCCCGTGCGGCAAATTAATTAAACAAACAAGCGCGGCCGCTAAAGTGAAAGCGGACCGCGCTGCAAATAAAAAAAAATAGCGTTTACCGACTTATGAAGGAGACCGTATAACGCCACAAGTAAAAGATCCAGTCCTCATGGGAGGTAACAAATGGCGACAGGGCGGTAACAAGGAGGGACTAACAAGCCTCATTATCAATCGGAAGCCAGTATTTACCAAGGACAGTGACACCAGCCAATCAAAAATATGGGTGGAGAGAAGGCGAGGCGAGGCTTCCACAGCATACTCGACTACTGCGTGCCTCCCAGAGCGAGCAGCGCATGCCGCTAGACTCTACCTAAAAAAGTGATACGTTGGACGATTGGTAACCAATGTACCCTTTAACTCTGTACAGTAGTTAGCCACTCATTTTGCATACAATTTCAGTACAAACGTTACTATAATATTGTGTCTCCTAGTCATGTGGTACAAAGCCTCTCTACCGTGGTTCCAATGAGAATGATATGCATTAACTGCTGATCCTCTTGACCAAATGCAACACAGTCCTGTTTGTACGTTCATTACTCTATCATTCTGAGGACGTTTATCATGTCAAGATAAAATAGAACAATTTGTGGTTTCTCTTTACTCAGAGAAAAATAAGTGGGCAATGTGTCCCCTTTCTATCTCTGGTTCAACGGATTCACAAAACCAGACCCATGAATACTATAAACTTTCCACTGGTCAGTGCTCAACTCCTCCACCTCTCGGTTGGGAAAATAAATTCTCGTCTTCAGATCTGTCATAAAGATGCAGTCAGTTTAGAAGCAACAAGAACAATGGCATGCAAGAACCCAAAGAACGGGGACCTCCTTTAGCACCCAAAGAACCTCTAAGCACCATTCCAGAGGTCCTACTTCAGCCAGAAATGCATCAATGGAATAACCGCTTATAACATAGTACCTCGGTCTCGGAGGCGGATATACAGAGGGTGATGAGAATGAGTGATTGAAGTGGCATGAAGCTCAGTGGCCAAGGTCTGGGAGACTAAAGCATGAGATTTTAAGATTTTGTAACAATGAGAATAAAAAGTAAGATCTGCAAGAGTAAGGCTCCATTTAAACAAATGGTGTCATTAAATGTGGTGAAGTGTGAGCTGTGTTCCAAGCTATGAGTAGGGTAGCCACTTCCTCAAAGCCATTGTGAACAGCCCTTGGGCGTTTGTGTGATAAACTAATGCATTCTGGGGGTTATGAGCTTGTGTTGCTTCTGTTGAACTAACTGGACTAGCACACTAGAAAGCAATGATTTACAGGTCTGGAAACAGCGTCCGTAATATCCTGGTCACCGTCGCTGCAAGAGTGACCCATGTTAAGACTGTACTCATCAGACAGGACTCTTTTTCCACATTCCATGCACAACCGTGGGGAGAATGTGGGCCTATATTCACAAACTGAAATTACAAGTCCCAGTATGCTTAAGGCTGTTGACTTAAAACTCAATCTCAAAGCATGTGGCGACATGGCCGCTATAACAGTCACATCCAATGTTTAAAACTTGTCTACGTAAGGGCCTTCTGTCCTATAAAACCACAAGGGGCTATTGCATAAAGATGGGAGAGGAAAGGAAGTATTGTCACCTTGCTTCAATGCATCTTGTTTTCAGTCCTGGACTTTCAATGTATCACTCCTTGTCTTCTGGGAATTGTAGTATTGGGTTTCTTCCTTTAAACCAACTGGAGTAACACCAGAGTAAGAAGAGCCCAGGTCTGGAGACATGGATTCCTGCGGAGACGAGCTTAATGGAAGGCCAACCACACTGCCCAGTTACACACAGACGGTACCGACACCAATTAAAACCACGTGTAGCTTCAACAATTTAGAAGTAGACAGCGGAGCAAAGATCACATGAATACGAGGTCTGTTATTAATTCTGGGGAGCGGGAAGGAAATGTCACCTTGGTTTCGAGCAGCGCAGGGCCGCGTTCCTCCGGAACAAGTGTGACAGGCAATGGAAATGAACGGGCAGATTGGCACATCAGAAAAAGAAAATTCACTATAAATTGAATTTCACTCTATCAGCGCTCTCTCAAAGAGGGATCGGGAGATGCATTCTCGCTTCAGACACTTGGGCACAATGGAGAGCAGGGAAAAGAAAAACAAATTGGCTGGCTTAAGGTAAAAAAAAAAAAAAAAACACTTTTCTTTCTGAGTGGAAATAAATGTGCATTTTCTGATCATGCTGATAAGGCAATCCCTCGGATAAATGGTGCAATCTGCTGTGTGAATAGAAGGAGAGCGGCTGAGAAAGGGAGTGTGGAGGGAAGAAAATGTACAAGACATGGGTAGGAAGATGGTTAGATGCCACAATGGCAGGGGAGACTGAAGGACATGGGTAGTTAGCGAGAGAAAATGAAGCTGAAAAGTACAAGTGACTGTGCAAGGACCAGGGGCATTCTCAGGATTTTGGGGGCCCTGGGCCAAGCGTATTTTTGGGGGCCCCTGTTCGGCACAGCTTTGAATTTCTGTTCCAGTTTCAGCTCTTTCATGCCCTATTTGGCTAGGTCACTGACAGCGCACAAGCACACTTGTCCAAACTCTTAATGCGTTTACATCTAATATTCAAGAATAGTGATGTTTGTTTTCAATGTTGTAACGCAGCAGCAGCTCACTAATATTACTGCAAGTAATCTCTGTGGCACCCTCCCATTTCTCATATGGGAGGTTCTGATCTAAAAGAAACTTTTTTTATGGACATTGCCTGAAACAAAAAAATTTCTGCAAAATGTTTTACTAGATTCTCACAATTCACCCACATTAAAAATAAATTCAAGGAAAACTGTATTCAAAACCACCTGTTTAAGAATTATTCATGGTCATCAGGGAAAGACTCTCTGCAGAACAGAGCTGGCTCTATCAGGGGCCCCTGAAAGGCTGGGGCCCTGGGCCAGAGCCCACTTTGCCTATGCCTTAAAACGTCTCTGGCGAGGACACAAGGGCTGAGGGGAGATGTGCGAGGTGAGTTCGAAGGGAAAGCTAAAACAGCTTGATATTGTAGAGTAAGAGAATGGACCCTCTTTGGAGAGTTCCGACCCCCTCTGTGGCCTGCTACATGCCAAAGAAAATTACAGATCAATGCAAAAATGTAAAAGGGGTACAAGTGTGGAAGAGTAGAGTGGAGAAAAGAATTAGGATGAGAAAGGGATGCGATTGGAGGAAGCGGTCACACATAAGGAAACATAGTAGGAAGGAATCGGAAGGAAGTAGTCTAGGACAGGCTGATTGAATGGGACTGAGATAGAAGATGAGTTCTGCAGAGAAGGGAGAAAGAATGTCAGAGTGGAAGAAGGACTAACATTGGAAAAGAGGGGAGGACCACTCGAGAAGACTAAAGTGATGGGTTAAGATTTATGAAGCAATGGGAATGGAAATCGATAGAGGCAGGAGGAAACAGATCAGACGAGACAGTCTAGAATCAACAGAGAAGAAGGTGAGCATTGAGAAAGGAAACTGTGGAGCCTGGAAGGGAGGAGGATGCCAAACAGTAAACAGGAAGCTGGAGATCAGGAATGGAAAGCGTGCACATCACGCAAGAGGATAATGGACTCCAGGGGCAAGAGGATTGAAGGTCAGGGGAAGGGAGAGTAGAGATCAGGAGAGAAAGGACAAAGGAGCCGGTGGTCAAGACTTGCTGGGATGGTGAGAAGAGGAAAATGTGCTGTGCGCAATCTGTGAAAAAATGTAAGTGCCATGGCCTGAGCCATTTCTTCAGAGTCCACTATGGTGGGTACTAACCACTGTCCCTGCCATCACTGCAAAATACTAACCACTGCACAATTCCTGTGTGACATTTTGGATACCAACCTGTAAATTTGGTTTCATTATGGTTTTTGAAAAATATTGATCCGTTTTTAATGATCGCTGCTCAAAAATAGATAGGCAACACCACCCTGTGGTGGAGTGTCCTAAGTAAGTGCTGGTGTTTAGATAGAAGTGCCAGTGGCAAACACTGGCGCAAATTAAACCCTGATAAGTGGATATTAAACCTGCAACTTTGGCGACTGAAGGTTGGGTTGATAGAGAGTAGAATGAGAAGAGGGATAATACGGAGGGCAGTGAGGCGAGAGTAGTCTGAGGCAAGACACTAACAGGGATGGAACACATGGAGACATAAAAGTAATGGAAGATAAAGAGTATGAGAGAAACAGAAAAGTATGAAGGAAAAGGAGGAGAAACTCAAAGGAGAATCAGTAGGAGGTGTTGACATTCAAATTAGTATACATTTCAAGATAAGATAAAAATGTGAAAGGGAGGAACTGGAAGGAAGAGTCAAAACACACCAAGAAAGGAGGGATTTGAATGTTAAAACTGCATACTAATAGGATCAGTGCGTAGGGAATTAGGGTTAGATTTAAGCTTATCTTTATGGTTAGTATAAGGATTAGGTTAGGGTAATGGATAGTTTAGAATTAGTATAGGAGAGAGTGACTGGAATTGCACTTCATAACATTATTCACTATTAGAGCCCTTTCCTGGAGTTTATTTAATATGAAATTAAATCTTCGTTTTGAGGATTCTTCTTAGTAGATTTTCATAATAGTATTTCTTTCTAAAAATATTCTTTATTTTAATGTAGCTACTGAATTCCATATTGTGCCTGAACAGGCATAACAGCCCTCATAAAAACAATGTGAATTCTAAGGAGGAGCAATGTGGAAAAGGCCAGTGCAGTTTTATGGTCCTTAATGAGGATGGGAGCTCATAGGCAGTAGTAATGAGAAAAAAGCTAGCCGATGAAGAACTCTAGAAACTTCTCTTGCCAGACATATGCCACATGTTCCCTGAACGGAGACCAAAGATGTACAATCTTTGGAAAAAGGCACTAAAGAATGGACTCTGGTATTGGTTCTGTTTCCAGAATACCTATGGGTGTCAAAATCTCTATTTCTCACAAATCAGGGATGGACTCTTTGAATAACTGACCTGATGAGGGTATGAAACTGTCAGAACCCAACTCCAGACTGAGGATGCAGATAGGCATGTAGCCTGAAGGGCCCTCAACATTGGTGGTGTATTTCTCTTAAAGGTCAACTGCATATTTGATGCATTCAAGATGACCATCTGAACCCCCTTATACTAAGGTCTGAAGACAATTTGAGGTTAGATATGTGGCATTAACTCCCCTTGAAGAAGTGGTACAGTGGTCAGACCACACACGGTCCCCACCTTGTCTTTATCCCCTTCATCTCGTCTACCATGACGGAGCACCCATGGTACTGAAGGTATGTAACCTTTAACACATGATTTTTATCCTGCATCCTTTACCACACAAGTAATTGATGCTAATAGCTTTTTAACTTTACCATGCATCATTTAGCAGGCTGTACTTTACTCCGCGTGTAAAAAGTTCCCTTTTTAATATCACTATTTTGAGGTTATTTGGAAGAAAAAAGGGGATGAAGGTGCTGGTAGAGGATGATTTTAGGGATACGGGGTGGGTAGAGGTAATAGAGGGTAAGGGTGTTTTTAGGGTTACAAGGTGGGTCAAAGTAATGGGTAGAGTGACAGTAGGGTTAAGGGGATGGAACAGGTAAAAGGGAGTAAGGATGGTATAGGTTAAGGGGTGGGTAGAAGCAAACCGATGTAAGGCTAATTTTAGGTTTAAAGGGTGGGTAGCAGTAAAGAGAAGTAAGGTTAATTTTAGAATAAGTAAATATATGTCTCAGACTTTACAAAGCTGGGTAAAGGTATTCTTTGTAAAGCCCTGTGTAGTATTATAATACTGGAAAGATTGAGTTGTAATACTGAGGGGTAATGGCATGCTAAATAAAAACTAGGAGTGGGCGGTAAACTCCGCTCCGCGTGCAGAGTTTTGCCCACTATGTGCTCTGCCTGGAGCGTGGAGGTCCGTAAAAAACACTGTGAACCACAGTGTGGTGGAGTTTTTCTCATGCTAGCAAGAAAAATTGAACGCTAGAACAAGTCCGGGTGGAATTTGTAAATGCGGGCGGTCGTGGCAGTTCACTACCGTTCGCATTGAGAAAATTGCTGCCCGAGTAGAAAATCTCCTCGTGTGGCAGAAAGAAGCAGCGCCTTCTGGCACTGCACGTGGTGCAGTTCATGCTGATTTTACAGCACAAAACAAGCTCCTGGTGCTAAAAATCAGTGCAAGCAGTGCGAAGTGCTGAAATTCTATTACTCACGGAACTCTGCGGAATCTCAGTTTTTATGTAACTCAGCGGAATTCCATAGAGCAAAACTTTGCGAGTTCTGCTCACCCCTGATAAAAACCTACATTGTAACAACTGATATTCGGTGCTAAAATTAACTATACTAGCAGTATTCAGGACTTCAAGATAAATCTACCACCTGCTGCTTTCCTTCCTTTAGAGTCCACCTTAATATCCACCCTTGCTTCTTCCATAATATGCTTCTCCCAAAGGCTTGTCCCTTTACTCTAACTTTCCTTCCTGTGACCCTAAATGACTGCCTCCACCCCTTTTGGATTGGCTGTAATTTCCACTCCCCTTAGACGGTTAGAGCGGTACCCAGGGGCAACATTTAGAATGTACTTTTAGGTGGACTTCCTCAATTAGCCTTGTACAACAAAACTTTAAAAGGACTGTTTTCTTCATTGTCATTGACAGTAGTATCTTTGCTTTGAAAATGAAAAAAAAGAAAAGATAAAGTTAAAACAAGCACTGGCAAAGCTTTAATTTTTTAATCCAGACTAAAACATTTAAAAATAGCCTGGTTCAATGAAAAATCATAACTAAATTAAATTGGTTTCTGTATGAAGTTCATGTATTAGATAAAGCGTTTATTGTGTGATGATTCAGAGCACTTTTGAGAAGCAAAATAGTCCCTCATGCATCTTAATTGAAGTATTCCATAAGAGGTGGAATGATAGAAGCCCAACAGCATGAAGTGAGAGAGGTAAGCTCCATTGGTTGGTGCCAAAGCCAGAACTAGTACCAATAGCCCATTCGGACAGCTGCACTGTCGAACAAAAAAACAAACAAATTATATAACCAACACTTTGAAGATGCTTTAGCATGTTACATAAAACACACCCAGATATAAAATCATGCTTCAACAAAAGAAGAGAATCAGAGAGACCAGGATGAAATGAGAACAAGCACTGGGCAAAACCAATAAGTCTTGTCTATGCAAGAGCTATTAACTTTGCCAATGTTTTGTTTAGCTATTTTGCACAGCAGCACAGCTGCTGTGCATGGCGGAAAAAAAAGTAATGCCGAGGCCAGCGCTGTCCACGTCATAACGATTTCTGTTTTTACTTTCAGCCGTGCTGTGCTGCTGTACAACGTAGTTAAAACACAATGACAAAGTCAATAGCTCTCACAGAGGCAAGAACTGCTGTCTTGGCCAATGCTTTTTTTTGGTGGGGGGGCAAGCACAATGCTGGAAGGACATGTGAGTTGGGGCAAGCAACAACAGGGCAACGCCACCAGGAAAAGCAATGACGGGAAAAGCAACATCAATGGGGCAACGGCAATAGGACAGCAACAACAGGGAAACAACAATGTGCAAACAACATTGGGCAACAGCGGAATGGGGGCCTGCAACTATATGCACTATTTTGGAGTGCTACAACAATTTTTTTTTTTTTTTTTTTTAAAGTACCTCGGAAGCACGTGACCAGTGGAAGGGCACTGGGTGCCGAAAAGAAGCCGCCATGCTTCAAGAAAGGAACAACCATATGAAGAGAAAGTGAAGTCTGTCCCAGTACAAGAAAGGAAATGAAAGTGACCATGAAGACAAGCAATGAATAGTAAGCACTGAATGGGTTCCAAGCCCCCTTTAAGCGAACAGAATGTCTTGCAAGCAACAGCGTTTGTGTTGTCTCAGGTGAGACCTAAAAAACTAAGCTAACCAAAGGACATATGATGCAAGAGAAAACATACAAGAGATCAAGGCAAGATTGGTGGAAGAGGTGTGGCGCAGGGGCCAGGGTGCTTGACTCCAGACCACGGGGTTCACAGTTCGATCCCCGCTGCCGGCGGCAGGTTAGCCCAGCACCATGTGACTCTGGGCAATAGCTCGCCTAATCTTCTAATCTTCCCGAGGGCCCCCAGCACCGGGACACCTCTCCGGAGGTAGCTGTGCGCTTTACAAATGCTGGTATTTCATTTCAAGATCGAAGAATGGACAGGAAGAAGGTAGCTCAAGAGAGGGGTTCATGGGAAGGGGAATGGTGAGGAGGAATGGTCGAGGCATAGGAGAAAAGAAGACAGCGGGGAGAAATGGGAGAAGCTGGAGGAACAAAAAGTGGAAGGGAGGGAGGGGTGAGAGTAGAAGTGAGCAGATAGGAGAAAATAAAAGGAATTTAAGTCGCATAAAGCATAATGAGCACGAGAAGAGAGGGAGGGGATGGAAATTGGGATAGGCATGAGTGGGAAGGAAAATTAAGAACAGATAAAGAGGAAGAGAACTAGAGGTGGCATGAAGTGGTGGCGGAGAAGGACAAAAGAGGATGGGAAAGAAGGATGCTGAGAAAGAAGCACGGTTGCACAGAAGGATTTTAAATGAGCTACAAAAAAAAAAAGCTTAAAGCAAGCAGGTTAATAGTTGGGAAAAAAATTAAAGAAGGTGCAAACAAAGCACTAAAGGAAAGGATGAACCAAACGGTGTTATAGAGAAAGAGCAATAAAGGAAATACACAAGGAGAGAAAGGCAAGTACATATAAAGCAAGAGGAGTAAACTACAGAAAGTTATTCAGTGATGAGGGGAAAAGGGAGAAATATCTACATATTTAAGAAATCCAAAATAAACGAGTGAACAAGGGGTAATAGAGCTGGGTGAAAAAGACAGCAAGGAAACGACGAAAAGGAACAGGAAAAATTGTAAATTAAATATCCGAGATGGAATGGGAGAGAAAAGAACACTTGGAAGGTTCAGCAGAGTGTAAGAGAAAGGAGAGAAAAGGGAAAGCTGTAAATGACACGATCAGTAACCCGGAAGTAAAATACAGCGCACAGGAAGATACCGAGAGAGAGGAGCGCACAGGTGGAGGGAAAAACAGGCAGCACAAAGGAAAGAGCAGAGGGAGGGGTGCCTGGGTGGAATCAGCAGAGGGGAGAAGATAGAATGGGGATTGAAGAGCCTAGAAGAAGGGAACCAAGAAAAGAGTGCTAGAGAGGTATTAGTAATGATTGGTCCCATTTTAAAGACTCACGCTTTTTAGGCTGAGGTCAGGAAAAAAAATATCCTCTGAAATGGAAGGTAGTGCTCTGCTGGAATTAGTTCCCAGCTGCATCTCTCTCCTTGGGGTTTGTTAGAGAGATGGACTTATCTCAGAAATAAATAAAAGGCAGAGTAACATTCATTTCTAGCTACTTCCATTTCTATTTCTTGGCGGGGGGGTCTGCATTCGGGCAACTTAAGCTCCAGGTTCTATTCTGCTTATTCGGTTTTAACGAAGGTTTTATAGGTTTAACCAGTGTCAACACGACTGCCGCCAACCCATGTAAAGAACGAGAAAACAGAGAAGTTAGTAGCAAGAGTTAAAAATATTTTAAAGATCCATGTCCAAAAATAGAGACTTCCATTAAGAGGGCCAGTTTGTGTTTGGAGTTTGAATTTTAGATGCAAGAAAAGTGTGCCACGCTGTCTCCACACTGGTTCAAAACCTTCTCCCGCAACCCTAAAGGTAGCAAGAAGAGCCAGTGCTAGCGACGTTAAGAGGGCTGGAGGGAAGGGGAGGCAACAAACATGTTGAGGATTCGCCCTGGACCTCTTCATTTGGATACAGGTCAAGTGGACGAAGGCTGTGATATGTTCCACAGTGGACCAATCATCTACCTTGGCTAGATCCAACAATCAAACACCTCCTTTCTCCATATTCCTGCTGCAGAGATTAGCTGGAGAAGGGAAGGTAGGTGAGATCTTTTTTTCTGTGTCAACTACCTTGAGCAAACTCCCCCTAGCACAACAGAGAATCCAACCAGCCAGCCTTCAGAAACCATCCCACCCTAGCCCTGTCCCCATAGCACCTGGTCATTGATCACGGTCTATGTTTCTCCACTCGCGAAGCACTAGCTTGCATCAGTACGGGACAAGAGCAATGTGTGTGCCCTGACCAGAAGTGGCAAAGTTGGGTTCAGCCGCTGAATGCTAGGTGACACTTGTTTCGTATGCGGTACGGGTGCAATTTTGCTCGGACAGATTTGGATTACCCGAATTATTTTGGTACGAATTTATGTTTGCACCAACAAAAAATTTCAGTTTTGAATCAGTCAGGGCAGATGTTTTGAAATTGGCCAGACAGTGCAAAATAAGTCTTAATTAAGGCATTCAGAAATGCTGCCGCAGAATTTTATCAATGAAATCAAAATATTGGTGTTCCATGGAAATTAGAAAATTTGCAAGCCCTTAAAATAATACTTCGTACAACAAATATGTAAATCTTCTTATACTGTGTAGTTTAAACATGCATTTTTGTTCAAATTAAACTGATTGAAAACGCATGACTGAGAATAAAATGCCCATAATGCATTGTAAAATAGATGGCAAACTAGTGTTGACGTTTTCTAGGTCTGAACAGGGGCACGTGCCTGCTTAAAAGAATTGGTGTGGATCTGACAGCTAGCAGCACAGTGCCATAGATGGGTGGCATTTTCATCTATGACGCAGGTATTACACTAAGAGAGGTGTGCGCACGTTTCAGCCACTTATTAGTAATTTAAAGGCGTCAGGTCCCACGAGCATCTATAACTCGGATAATATCACTTTTTAACTACGTCGAGACAATTCAGTTTGTGATGTGAGCTGTAAAAATTGGTGTAGTTGATTAAGCCTGAACCCTGACCGCGCATTTGAATTCTGTAAAGTGCTTCGAAGCCCTAAAAAGCAAGTGGGGCAGAAAAAGCACGCACTTGGCAATAAAGACAGCAACAGGAATAACTGCTGCACCATGAGACCTGTTTGTAGAAGACATGGAAATCTGTTCCATATCTCTTAAAAGAGCCCCCCTGCCCTTACGGGGGGGGGCAGTAACCTGTTTTGTCCTTTTTTTTCTTCAACCCAGGAACCGGTCAGTGACAGGGGAGAGGAGAAGGCGGGTGAAGACAGATAGAGTAAATGTAGTTCTTTACTGTATGTATTTGACTAACGTGACCTTTTCCCTTCACAGGGAAAAAGGTCAATGGATAGCTTGTGCACTTGTTGCCAAGTTTGGTACTAAAGACTCACAAATAAATAGGGTGTTGTGGAAGGTGACGATTGATGTATCTGAACCAGAAACGACGTCCTGACAAGAGGAAGAAAAAAGAAAAAAAAATCTGTCCTAAAATTGAGGAAAAAATACTTCCTATTGGCATGTTTAGAAATCACCATGGAAATCATACCTTCCGGAGGTGACATAAGGAAGGGGGGGGTCTCGGGGTCAGAGGCTTTCAATCTTTCTGCGGCACATCCTTCCACTAACACCTTCCTTTTGAATATTTTCATTTTTCTTATCCCTTCTATTGAAATTCTTCAAATCCTTCCCGAGGCTCTGGAGTAAATTCCCATAACAGTTGCTTCTATTAAATTAAAACATGCAGTCTTTTTCACTCCTAAGAATGGCTGAGAGTGAGTAGAAGTAAACCTCCATGGCTCCGTTGGGAACTTCACTCCACCACCTCTGCGGCAGAGGCGGGTCTTAAGGTGATGACTGAGGTCACCAGGCAATCACTGAGGTACTTCTGCAGGCTTATCACCCATTTCAGAGATCTGAGAAATCTGAGGGTCATAGGGTTGAAAGGTAGGAGGTGAAAGGAGTACTGACATACATAGGAACTATTTCACTTTCCGAAAACTCCTACAGGCATCAGAGTCTGCAGTGTGCGCTCCCTCTCTTGGGATGACCAAAGCTGGTCCATGGAAGTTGGGTACAGGGCACTTGTAACAATAGAAGAGGAAACCTCACACACCTTTGGTGTCAAGCTTCATCATAGGAATCCTCTTCCCACCCTGGTAGGACAGTGACACCAGGGCGGACTCAACCTCCTCGAAGACTGACTAGTTAGGAGGGAGTTCTTGCATAAATCTTACTGGACAAAACCGCAGGGATGGGGATCCAGATGAATACTTTAAAAATACCTTAGTGTACCCTGGGGATTACCTTTATTAACTGGGACACTAGGTAAGATTAAAACAATTAATTGGATGGGTGTCTAGGAGTGTGATGGCTCACGCCCATCCCTCACCTGCCAACATGTTTCTGCCCATTGGTAATTAGCCTAAACAGTCTGGGGCATTCGTCAGGGCATGTGGATCTCTACTGGTGGCATATGCATTAACTAATCCTACTTTTAGACTGGTTCAATCTACCATGTAAGGTGCCTAATTAGGCCCCTACTATCTGTCCTACCTGTTTGCGGAGTAGAGATACAAAACCCTAGATTTTAGGGGATACCAGCGTTATGGTTACAGAAGGGGTGGGTTCCTTTGTAGTCACACATTCGTCAAAAGGAGGTCCCATCCGTAATACCTACTCCGTCAGAGTAGGTATTACGAGTAGTGTCCCTTTCACTGGATTTGCCTGAATCAGACACAAAACTTGCCTCAACACAGACCTGTCGCACATTTGGATTCTTTGCATGTACTACATCTTTGTTTGTATTTTTGTCTGCTGCTGAAGCATTTTGATGTGATGTTTTCAATGTCTACCTGAATGAATATAGAAGTGGAAAAAACTGACCTGATTTGCTCATTTTCACAGATGCCAGGCTGTAATACTTTTAAGAGTAAGCAATATCACTCACAGATATTTTAAACTGTGAATGCATTAAAGGAAGTTGATATAAGTGGAATATATTGGTCAACTTAATCGCTAATGGGCTGATGATGCTAACACCTGTGACGCAGTACTAAGGAAGATGATCATAAACTAAGAGACACAGGAATGTGTACAGAGGCACTTATTAATACTGTGAATATAGTATATGTAAGTGACATAAATGTATTGGCCACAATATGCAGGCAAGCTATACCATAATGCAGATATTTGCTTTGTTCTCTTGTTGTGAAGAAAACCAATAAAACAGATTCAAACAAAAAAAAGGAAGATGATCACTAAGCTGATGAAGTGAAAAGCATTCAATAACTTATGATGACAGCCAAATGCAAGTTTATCTAGGACCATAATGAGGTGGATTTGTCCAGCACAATTTACAACATCAAATAAATACCATGTCCTGATGAAGGCTCCTTTGAGTGATATACCTCTTTTGAAATGAAACTTTTGTAGAACTCATGCATAACTTCCAAAAACTGCACATAAATGTTGCAACTGCAGCCAATCTTTAACATTAGCATGTCTGTGAGAAACTACTAGAGAAAAGCCAGGTTCGAATAACAATGGAACCCCAGCTAACTTCTTATCCACAAGTGTTCATAAAATTACTAACCACATCTGGCATCTCTTGGGAGAAAATCGGCTGTATAATGGATTTCTTGCTTTGTACAATCTGCCTTTACTTGAAAAACTCAAATGAGAGAGTTCAGGAAAGTTCTGGTTTATTCATGACTTTAAATGTTGTAATTCAGAATCATCTGCCCAAACAACCGAAGAAACACAGATCCAATAAAAAGACAAACAAACTCTTCAAACAATGTTAAGTAGAGAATCCCTTTGGGCTTCTTAGATTGCTCTAGGTGTCCAGACAGGAAGTGCTCACTGTGTCAGTGTGTAATAGTTCAATGCTGGTGTGACAGAGAGCCGCATAACTTGTTGGCCATAAGTAAGAGCTGCAATACCGCTCCTGATGAATGCCAATGCGGGGTATTTAGGCCCAGACTGGAAACAAATCAGCCCTGACAAAAGTCCTGCTGGACTCTGCACCTAGAGTGGGGCCTTCTGGGCATGGTTGGGTCATGGCAACTCATCCAGATCTGAAAGATGCCACCGAGCCAGCAGCCAACTAAGGAAATGCCAGCTGCTGCAATGGCCAGTCTGACCCTGGTGGTATTTACTGGTTGCAGTGTTACCATATAATTATACATTCCTCACCTTAAAAGTCAGTAAATGCAGTAAACCAGGTGAGGTAGTCAAAGGCAGCAATGTTTGGGTGCAGAGCCCTTCCACAACGGGAAACAGCGTTTACAACACAGTCGTTACCACGCAAGTGCCTTCACAACAAAAATGTAACGATTTTGCAGGAGAGGGAGGAGGAGAGAGAGAGAGAGAGAGAGAGAGAGAGAGAGAGAGAGATATTAGGGTGCAGCATTTTTAGTGTTTGGGGATAGGTAAGGCTATTGGGTGGCTAGGGTATATTTCGGTTTTAGGGTGGGTGAGGGTATTTGGGTGTCAATGATACTTTTAGGGTGGGTAAAGGTATTTGGGTGGCGAAGTTATATTTAGGGTTTTGAGTGGGTAAAGATATTTGGGTGACAAGAATAATTTTAGGGTTTGGGGTAAGGGTATTTGAGTGGCAAGAGTGCTTTTAGGGTGGGTAGAAGTATTTGGGCAGCAAGGGTGTTTTTAGGGTTTAGGGTGGGTAAGGGTATTTGGGTGGCAAGGTTATTTTTATGCTTTAGGGTGGGTAAGGGAATTTGGGTAGCAAGGGTAATTTTAGGGTTTAGAATGGGTAAAGGTATTTGGGTTGCAAAGGTGTTTTTAGGGTCTCGGATGGGTAGGGGTATTGGGTGGTAAGATTCTATTTAGGGATTGGGGTCGATGAGTTTAGGGATTGGGGTCGATAAGGTAATATATATGTATTTATATATCTCTATACATATACACACACACACACATAATATATATATATATATATATCTACTGGCGGGCGCCAGTAGATAGTTATAGTTAGGACCTATTTTCCATAGGAAATTCACAACATTCTATTTCCAATAACCTTGGCGCTGGTCGACGAATCTTCGCGAAATTTTCAAAACGTATGGCCCGCTCCGGTCCGCTCCTATCCTGAAAGTCTCGGGGTGATTCGTCAAGTGGGGGCCGAGAAAAAAGGGGGGTCCCAAAACGTGTTTTCCCCATGCAATTTTCCATAGGAACCTTTAGTCGCAGCTACAGCCCGAACTGCTGAACGGAATTACACCAAATTTGGCAAAAAGGTAGCCCTTGGTTCAGAGTCGTGCCTTTTGGTTAAATGGTGTAAATCCGTTCTGTAGTTCCTGAGAAAATCAAAAGTAAAATCACATATATATCTGGGCGGAGCCTAACCACACGTCATTGTGAGATCTGATTGGCTGTCAGCACTTCATCCTGGAATTGCTGGCAGCCATCTTGGGACCAATATACATGATAGTACCCCATTGAAATGCATTGTAGTGAATCAAAGATTTTGAGGGTTACCAAAAGGAGAACTATAAAGGGTGATAACAGACTTTAGTTACATTAGAATTCATTTGTTGATGGTACCATACTAATTTCAGGAATTGTGGTGTGTTCTAAGGTGATTTTACCCTGTGAAAAACCTTCTGCTGGGATATCATGTTTGAGAGAAAACTATTTTCACATGCTTGTCCCATAGAGTTTTGGAAGGTGCTCCAGAAGCTAAAATGAGAGCATATTTTCTGTAAATTCACATTATCTTTCTCAGTCATGTGAGAATGAAGTCTGACATTCTCAGTAAAACATGTACATCCAACAAGGGCAGAGACTGTCAGTTGATTCCTTTGTGTTCTACTGCAGCTTCCCAGAGTGTTCTAAATAACAACTAGAGTGCTAACAGCATTACTTATGACAAAATTATGGCACACCTGAAGCCATCTTGATTGGAATAAACTGGTAACTCTAAAAACATTTAATTTAAAAAGGAACAAAATGAGGGGGTTCATTTTGTCATAGAAATTATGGTTAGTGCTGTAGAAAGAAAAATTAGGACGTTTTAAGTGAGATCTCAACTATCTTCCTGTTATATTTCAACAGGAGCAGCCTGCCAGTTGATTCCTTTGTGTTCTACTGCAGCTTCCCAGAGTGTTCCAAAGAACAACTAGAGCGCTAACAGCCTTACTTATGACAAAAGTATGGCACACCTGAAGCCATCTTGATTGGAATAAACTGGTAACACTTAAAACATTTAATTTAAAAAGGAACAAAATGAGGGGGTTCATTTTGCCATGGAAATGAACAACATTCCCAGCACGACCCCCTACACTACACAAACACCAATGCACTAACATAAACCCTAAAACACTACCCCCAGCACGACCCCCTACACTACCCAAACACCACTGCACTACCCTAAACCATAAAACACTACCCCCAGCACGACCCCTACACTACCCAAATACCACTGCCATACCCTAAACCCTAACACTACCCCAAGCATGAACCCCTACACTACCCAAACACCACTGCACTACCCTAAACCCTAAAACACTACCCCAGCACTACCCCCTACACTACCCAAACACCACTGCACTAACAAACCCTAAAACACTACCCCCAGCACAACCCCCTACACTACACAAACACCACTGCACTACCCTAAACCCTAAAACACTACCCCCAGCACGACTCCCTACACTACCCAAACACCACTGCACTACCCTAAACCCTAAATCTACCCCAGCACGACCCCCTACACTACCCAAACATCACTGCACTACCCTAAACCATAAAACACTACCCCCAGCATGACCCCCTACACAACACAAACACCACTGCACTACCCTAAACCCTAAAACACTACCCCCAGCATGACCCCCTACACTACCCAAACACCACTGCACGACCCTAAACCCTAAAACACGACCCCCTACACTACAAATGCCACTGCACTACCCTAAACCCTAAAACACTAGAACCCAGCACGACCCCCTACACTACACAAACACCACTGCACTACCCTAAACCCTAAAACACTACCCCCAGCATGACCCCCTACACTACACAAACACCACTGCACTACCGTAAACCCAAAACCCTACCCCAGCACTACCCCCTATACTACCCAAACACCACTGCACTACCCTAAACCCTAAAACACTACCCCCAGCATGACCCCCTACACTACACAAACACCACTGCACTACCCTAAACCCTAAAACACTACCCCCAGCACGACCCCCTAAACTACCCAAACACCACTGCACTACCCTAAACCCTAAAACACTACCCCCCAGCATGACCCCCTACACTACCCAAACACCACTGCACTACACTAAACCCTAAATCTACCCCCAGCATGACCTCCCACACTACACAAACACCACTGCACTACCCTAACCCCTAAAACACTACCCCCAGCATGACCCCCTACACTACCCAAACACCACTGCACTACCCTATACCCTAAAACACGACCCCCTACACTACACAAGCACGACTGCACTACCCTAAACCCTAAAACACTACCCACAGCATGACCCCCTACACTACACAAACACCACTGCACTACCCTAAACCCCCCTACACTATACAAACACCACTGCACTACCCTAAACCCTAAATCTACCCCCAGCATGACCGCCTACACTACCCAAACACCACTGCCATACCCTAAACCCTAAAACACTACCCCCAGCATGAACCCCTACACTACCCAAACACCACTGCACTACCCTAAACCCTAAAACACTACCCCAGCACTAACCCCTACACTACACAAACACCACTGCACTACCCTAAACCCTAAAACACTACCCCAGCACTACCCCCTACACTACCCAAACACCACTGCAATAACATAAACCCTAAAACACTACCCCAGCACAACCCCCTACACTACACAAACACCACTGCACTACCCTAAACCCTAAAACACTACCCCCAGCACGACTCCCTACACTACACAAACACCACTGCACTACCCTAAACCCTAAAACACTACCCCCAGCATGACCCCCTACACTACACAAACACCACTGCACTACCGTAAACCCAAAACCCTACCCCAGCACTACCCCCTATACTACCCAAACACCACTGCACTACCCTAAACCCTAAAACACTACCCCCAGCATGACCCCCTACACAACACAAACACCACTGCACTACCCTAAACCCTAAAACACTACCCCCAGCATGACACCCTAAACTACCCAAACACCACTGCACTACCCTAAACCCTAAAACACTACCCCCAGCATGACCCCCTACACTACCCAAACACCACTGCACTACACTAAACCCTAAATCTACCCCCAGCATGACCTCCCACACTACACAAACACCACTGCACTACCCTAACCCCTAAAACACTACCCCCAGCATGACCCCCTACACTACCCAAACACCACTGCACTACCCTATACCCTAAAACATGACCCCTACACTACACAAGCACGACTGCACTACCCTAAAACACTACCCACAGCATGACCCCCTACACTACACAAACACCACTGCACTACCCTAAACCACTACCCCCTACAGTACACAAACACCACTGCACTACCCTAAACCCTAAAACATTACCCCCAGCATGACCCCCTACACTACACAAACACCACTGCACTACCCTAAACCCCCCTACACTATACAAACACCACTGCACTACCCTAAATCCTAAATCTACCCCCAGCACGACCCCCTACACTACCCAAACACCACTGCCATACCCTAAACCCTAAAACACTACCCCCAGCATGAACCCCTACACTACCCAAACACCACTGCACTACCCTAAACCCTAAAATACTACCCCAGCACTAACCCCTACACTACACAAACACCACTGCACTACCCTAAACCCTAAAACACTACCCCAGCACTACCCCCTACACTACCCAAACACCACTGCACTAACAAACTCTAAAACACTACCCCAGCACAACCCCCTACACTACACAAACACCACTGCACTACCCTAAAACACTACCCCCAGCACGACTCCCTACACTACCCAAACACCACTGCACTAACCTAAAACCTAAATCTACCCCCAGCACGACCCCCTACACTACCCAAACACCACTGCACTACCCTAAACCATAAAACACTACCCCCAGCATGACCCCCTACACTACACAAACACTACTGCACTACCCTAAACCCTAAAACACTACCACCAGCATGACCCCCTACACTACTCATACACCACTGCACTACCCTAAACCCTAAAACACTACTCCCAGCACGACCCCCTACACCACCCAAACACCACTGCACTACCCTAAACCCTAGAAAAGAAACTCCCACCCCATGCCCAATCCCCCTTACCGCTCACTCCTCGTGGTTCCTCTCTCCTCGTGGTTCCTGCTGCACGTCGTCTCTGAGGGGCGGTGCACGTCGTTGTGAGGAAACGGAACAGGCTCTGTTTCCTTACAACGACGTGAATCATCTACATGTTTTTTAGAATGCATGGTCATTTACCATACATACCTTTACAACAAAATTCGTTGTAAAGGCATGCGTGGTAAATGACCATGCGTTCTAAAAAAATGCGTAGTAATGACTTCGCGATGTACAACGCATGCGTGGTAATGCATGCGTTGTAATGGTATCGCGAAGTAAAAAAGTCGTTGTAACGGCTGCTTACCGATCGAAGCTGGCCCCTGTTCTTCAGTGAGACGTTTATTTGATTAATTAGGAGGAAGGAATGTGTTTTTTTTACCGAAAAGTGCATTCCCGGCTGTTGTATTGTGAAAGTGTCCGCGTGGCCTGGTTTCACTTCCGGTGAGAGAGTGAAAGAGTCTGTTTGGATCTAAAGGAGTTCTATTGTTGGACGGGGCCGGCGCGAAACGTCATCAGAAAACATAGCTAATGGAAAGCGTCCTCCCTGAAGTGTGGAGCAGTGCCATGAGAGGTCAACGAGTGTGCGTCCCACCGCAGTATGACCGTACCGCGTGACCCATGTGCTGCCTCCAGGGTACGGGAGGCAGAAGAGGCATCGCAGGTCCTCTTGAAGACCGTTGTAGCACTAATTCTACATTTTGGTACTAGGGCATTTTAACTTCGTTGTTCCTGCCAGATACAAAGAGAAGATCCTGTGTTATTCAGTGCCCTCGTTACCTTTTTTGTGGGTAGTGGTGCTTGTCACTTCGCTGCCCCGCCGGTGCACACGACTGGGCACCCCACCTCGTGTGCCATCTGCAGGGCCTCTGCCCTCGGATCACTGGTTTCGGTTTCTGGAGTGGCAACATAAACAGTTGCTCCCAAAGGACTAGCCTGAACACTTAGGTGAATATCCCCTGCACTAGCATTCCACGGAAACTCTTTCCTAGCTCTCACACGTCAACGAGGACGTCATAATAGCACGGCTCTGCTCGCGACACCGTATGACATCATCGGAGCCATAATGTACCTCGTCGGCGTGCTGACGTCAGTTCCACCCATTTTTTCCGTGCCACCGAGGCAAACAGGCGGACCGAGACATTTTCACATGTATACATAGTATAATAAATATATATATATATATATTCACTGAAAAAACCATAGGTTTCAGGCACGTTATAGTTAGAAATTAGCATTTAAAAAAACCTTAGACATTCACTGAAAAAACCATAGGTTTCAGGGACGTTATAGTTAGTTGGACATTTCACTCGTACAAAACCATAGAAATTCCCCCGTTATAGTTAGTTCAGCTAACTATAACTCGCGCACCCGCAATGCACTGCTGATGACGTCACATATTACATCACTCATGACATGGTCAGTGACATCACTCATGACATCACTGATGACATCATCCTTGTGATAGAGTGGCAGACCTCCTCTCACCCTAATATAACCTTTGATACACACACTCAAAAATACAAACTGACATTTTCAAAACAATGGACATACCAATACCAGTTACAACACACCTATTCAGTAATTCCAAGATCTACACACACATCCACTCATTCACCAACAGTCCCTATACAGTCACTCATACATGTACTCGCTCATCATATGTACTCATACACCTATACATCCTGTTACACACCACCACTCATCCTTAGAGTTACTCACACACATAGTCACACATGCAAACAAAGTATCAAACATCCATTTACTTGCATATACAGTTATACACACACTACCGCACTTACTTCTACAGAAACTTACACATACTTACTCTCTTAAACAATCACTTATAGAAACACCTACTTATTTGTACAGGAACTCATCCAATCTCTCACTCTCACATATACTCACTTATTTACACCAATACTCACATATACTAGTTTAAAACATATGTAGTTACTCATAAAGACACTATTGAGACAGTCATTCACTCACTAACACACCCATACACACACTCATCCACCTATACAGTCCTGCACACATGCTGTCTTCAACACATACAAACAGTGAGTCACTCATTCATGCATCTATGCACTAAGTAATACCCCCACCGAACCATACAGACACTCAGACACTCATACTGATACTCAAAAACCAACTAATAACCCATATAGACACTCATGTAGCTACTCACCAACCCATGCAGCCACTTATACACAAAGTGAGAGACTGATACAGATATTTTCATATTTAAACATTACTCACTAACCCATGTATTCACTAAGATACACTTAATCAGCCAGTTATACAATTAATTTTACAAAAAAAATCATCAATTTAGACACTTATATACCCATTTATTCTTCCATCGACCTTGAGATATACATATATAAAACATATTTAATTTTCAGAAAAACACACATTCACTGGATGATGTCATCAGTGATGTCATCAGTGATGTCATCAGTGATGTCATCAGTGATGTCATCAGTGATGTCATTTGAGATGTCATCAGTGATGTCATGAGTGATGTCACTGACCATGTCATGAGTGATGTAATATGTGACGTCATCAGCAGTGCATTGCGGGCGCGCGAGTTATAGTTAGCTGAACTAACTATAACGGGGGAATTTCTATGGTTTTGTACGAGTGAAATGTCCAACTAACTATAACGCCCCTGAAACCTATGGTTTTTTCAGTGAATATATATATGTATATCTCTGTGTGTATATATATATACATATGAAAATGTATAAAAGGCTCTCTATAAATATATATATATACACATATACACACACATATATATATATATATATATATATACACACACATATATATATATTCACTGAAAAAACCATAGGTTTTAGGGACAGTTATAGTTAGTTGGACATTTCACTCGTACAAAACCTGTGAAATTCCCCCGTTATAGTTAGTTCAGCGAACTATAACTCGCGCCCCCGCAATGCACTGCTGATGACGTCACATATTACATCACTCATGACATGGCCAGTGACATCACTGATGACATCACTGATGACATCTCAAATGACATCACTGATGACATCACTGATGACATCATCCAGTGACTGCGTGTTTCTGTAAAGTTTAAATATATTTAATATATATAGGGAAAGGCGTATTGAAGAATGAGTGGGTGTATAAGTGTCTGAATGGATGATTTAGTAGGTGCGTGACTGACTAAGTGAGTGATTAAACGTATCTTACTGAATGCATGGGTTAGTGACTAAACTGTGTGAATGTCTGTATCCGTCTGTATGTTGGTGTGTAAGCGGCTGCATGGGTTTGTGAATAGCTACATGAGTGTCTATATGGGTTATTGATTGGTTGTCTGAGTATCTGTATGGGTGCTTGAGTGTTTGTGTGGGTGGGGTGTGTGTGACTCTGTACATAGATGTGTGAGTGGGTGAATCACTGGGTGCATGATTTCAAGAGTGCATCTGTGATGGACTGCTTGGGTGGGTGAGTGTGTGTATGGGTGTGTTAGTGAGTGAATGTATATCTCAGTGGTACATGTGTGAGTAACTACATATGTGAAAGGCAGTATATATGTGTGTTGGAGTATTTAAATGGCTATAAGTGAGAGTGTGTGATTGTGAGAGTGGCTGTGTGGATGAGTGTGTGCTTGTATCAGTGATTGTATAACAGCGTAAGAATGTGCTAGTATTTGTATGAGTAAGTGAGCTGGTGTGTGTATAACTGTATAGGTGAGTAAATGGCAGTGATTAATTATTTGCCTGACTGACTAGGTGTGGGAGTACCTCTATGGATGAGTGGCGGTGTGTGAGTGTCTATGTAGGTGTATGAGTGCATATGATAGTCCTGTACTGAGTGACCGTAACTATGAGTGACTGTACTGGTGAGTGAGTGGATGTGTGTGTAGAGCAAAGAATCAAGGAGTGTGTATGTCGTTATTGGTGTTGGAGTGTCTATGGTTTTGAGAATGTCAGTCTGTAATTTGCAGTGGGTGTATCAAAAGTTATATTAGGGTGTGAGAATATGCATCAAATTATCACATGGATGATGTCATCAGTGATGACATCTCAAATGACATCACTGATGACATCAGTGATGTCACTGACCATGTCATGAGTGATGTAATATGTGACGTCATCAGCAGTGCATTGCGGGGGCGCGAGTTATAGTTCGCCGAACTAACTATAACGGGGGAATTTCACGGGTTTTGTACGAGTGAAATGTCCAACTAACTATAACTGTCCCTAAAACCTATGGTTTTTTAAGTGAATTTCAAAGGTTTTTTAAATGCTAGTTTGTAACTATGCCTACAGAGGTAGGACATGTGAAGAAAGAAGAAAAAACGCACAGAAAGAAGCAAAAGAAATGCAGAAAGAAGCAACAGAAGTCCACAAAGACGAAGAAAAGTGCAGGAAGAAGCAAAAGATGTGCAGAAAGAACCAACAGAGGAGCAGAAAGAGGCCTTGTTCCAAAATCATCCTTTGCCCACAACGTTTTCCAACGTGTACTGGTGGTAACTGACTCTGACTAACCAGAGCCAGTGCTATGCTAAAACACACTTAGAATACAGTTAAAACACCTACATACACTAGGGAACACTATGCGTTGGGGTACCCCTGTGATTAGCATGACCTCCTCTGTAAGTCCCTAGTACATAATAGGGCAGGGGGATTAAAACTACCTCTTAAAACGCGCTACAGGGCGCGTTTGCACAGTGGTGAAGGGAGGGGGTGCCTGAGGTGACATGTGTGCAAACGCGCCCGTGGCACGTTTTAAGTTGCGGGATTAAGTCCCCTTGAATCCTGAGTGTCCCTGGGGCCCAACTAGCCCCCCAGGTACCTACAGTTAGGACCACAGAGCTGAGTTGCAGAGAGGCGTTCCGAGGCCACGCACCTTTTTTCACCTCTCTGCAACGCAACTCTGTTGTGCTTACTGAAGGTACCTGGTGGGCTAGTTGGACTCCAGGGACCCTCAGGATTGAAGGGGACTTAATCTCCCAACTTAAAACACGCCACGGGGCCTGTTTGCACACATGTCACCTCAAGCCCCGCCCCCTCCCTTCACCATTGTACAAACGCGCCCCGTGGCGCGTTATAATTTGGGGGATTAAGTCCCCTTGAATCATGAGCATCCCTGGGGTCCAACTAGCCCACCCTGTACCTCCAGTATGCGCCAGGCAGCTGCGTTGCAGAGAGGTGTTCAGAGGCCACGACCCTTTTTACACCTCTCTGCAACGCAGCTCTGTGGCGCTTTCTGGACGTACCTGGTGGGCTAGTTGGCCCCCAGGGACCCTCAGGATTGAAGGGGATTTAATTCCCCATCATAAAACGTGCCACGGGGCCCGTTTGCACACATGTCACCTGAAGCCCCGCCCCCTCCCTTCACCACTGTGCAAACGCGCCCTGTGGCGCGTTTTAAGTTGGGGGATTAAGTCCCCTTGAATCCCAAGGGTCCCTGGAGTGCAACTAGCCCACCATGTACCTCCAAAAAGCACCACAGAGCTGCGTTGCAGAGAGGTGTAAAATGGGGCATGGCCTCTGTACACCTCTCTGCAACGCAGCTCTCTGGCGCATACTGGAAGTTCCTGGTGGGCTAGTTGGCCCCCAGGGACCCCCAGTATTCAAGGGGAATTACTTCCCCTTCTTAAAACGCGCCAGGGGGCGCGTTTGCAGACTGCTGCAGGGTGGGGGTGGGGCCTCCGGCACGATGCCGGTCTTTTTTTTTTTTGTTTTTGTTTTTTTTTGTATGGGAGGGGGGCTGCGTGGCCCCCCCTTCCCTCAGCCACTTTTGGCCCCGGGGACCCCCATCCCCCGGGGCCTGAGGATTTTCTTTTTTTTAAATATAAAATAAAAACGGGAAGGGGGCCGCGTGGCCCCCCTTCCCTGGGCCTCTATTGGCCCCGGGGACCCCATCCCCCGGGGCATGCCCTCTTTTTTTTTAAATTTAAATATTTGGAGGGGGGCTGCGTGGCCTCCCTCAGGCCATTTAAGGCCCCGGGGACCCCATCCCCCGGGGCCGGCCTTTACGTTTTTTTTTTTTTATTTATTTTTGGGGAGGGGGGCTGCGTGGCCCCCCTCCCAGGCCACTAATGGCCTCGGGGACCCCATCCCCCGGGGCCTGGCCACTCGTTGGGGACCGTGGGGGGGTCCCCAATCCCCGCACGGTCCCGCCGGCTCCCCGCGTCCTGCGGGAGCCGGCATTGCTTTTCCATAAGGGGAGCTGCTGACATGCAGCTCCCCTTATGGAAAGCAGTCTGCTTTGCTTCACTGAAGCGAGAGCAGGTTTCCTGCTCTCGCTTCAATGAAGCAGCAAGTTTGCAATCACAGGGACGGAGCCTCGCGGCTCCCGCCCTGTGATTGCAAACAGCAGTGTCCCGGGGGGTAGGCACCCCGGGACACTGCAGGAGCCGGCCCTGGGGGGTGGTGGTCCCCAGGGCCATGGAGGGCTCCAGGAGGGGCCGCGCGGCCCCCTCCCTTCATTAGTAAAGCCCCGGGGAGGTGGGGGTCCCCGGGGCGTTTGGGGGCTGGAGCCCCCCACACAGGTGAATTAAATTAAAAAAAGAAGCCCCGGGGGTGGTGGTCCTCGGGGCTGCGGGAGGGCGGAGAGCCCTCCCGCACCATTTTTTTAAAGCCCCGGGGGTGGCAGTTCCCGGGGCTTGGGGGGCCTTAGAGGCCCCCCACATAAAATATAAAACAAACCCCGCATGCCCCTGGGACTTGGCCCACCTGGGGGCAAAATAGCATCGAAGCGCGGGAGACAGCGCTTCGATTTTTTTTTTTTCTTGGCGGGATCCGCGCACCCTAAGCGCATTTTGCCGATTTTTTTTTTTTTTTTTAAATGCTTTTTTCTGCCCAGGGGGTCCTTGTGGGACCCCCTGAGCAGACCTAGGGGGTCAGGGTGTTTCTACCCTGCCCCCTTTGTGCGTTTTGCGCACTTGTTTCTGTGCCTCGGCTCTACCGAGGCATAAAATGGCTGCCAACACTTCCTGATTTGGAGTGTTGACAGCCACTTGACAGCCAATTAGCATGCAGCTCGTGATCGGGAGGGTACGCGGACCCTACTCGGCCATAGATATATATGTGATTTTACTTTTGATTTTCTCAGGAACTACTGAACGGATTTACACCATTTAAGCAAAAGGCACGACTCTGAACCAAGGGCTACCTTTTTGCCAAATTTGGTGTAATTCCGTTCAGCAGTTCGGGCTGTAGCTGCGATGAAAGGTTCCTATGGAAAATTGCATGGGGAAAACACGTTTTGGGACCCCCTTTTTTCTCGGCCCCCGCTTGCCGAATCACCCCGAAACTTTAGATAAGAGCGGGCCACAAAGTTTGAAAATTTCGCGAAGATTCGTCAACTGGCGCCAAAGTTATTTCAAATAGAATGTTGCGGATTCCCTATGGAAAATAGGTCCTAACTAGAACTATCTACTGGCGACCGCCAGTAGATAATATATATATGCTTTACACTTACCTTCAAAATACTTAAATTTTTGTTGTAAAGGCATGCTTGGTTAAGGCATATGCAAGGTAAAACTTTGCATGGTAAAGGCATATGCGTGGTAATGAACGCGTGGTAAAGGCATGCTTGGTTCCGTGATATCTTTCCACCACACACACCTACCTACCTCTGCACCTACCTCTACACCTTCGGACCCCTTTGCCACTGCACCCGCTCTCTGCTTCCTTCAGTTCATTCAAACATATCCTTGGAAATGTCGCCCACCGGTACGGGATTGTCTTCCAAATGACGCTGCCGGTGGAGGCATGAGCATACGCTCATAGGAGAGGAGTTGGCCTAACGGCTAGGGAGGTCGACCTCGAATCTGGGGAACTGGGTTCGAGTCTCAGCAAACACGCCGAACACCCTGTGATTCTGGGCAAATCACTTAATCTCCCCGGGCCTAACAAAAATGAATGTGTCCTCATGTAATGCAACTGGTGCTCATGTAAAGCGCTCTGATACCGGATACCTTCGGGTCAAGTTCGCACTATATAAAAATCCGTAACATAAAAAAAGAAATAAAAAATATTGTATGTACAATGTTTGGATTATGCAGAAATGTCATCCTTTTCCCTTGCTTTTATCTAGTCTAGCGGTCTGGTAACCAATGAGGGTTTTTTTTAACGCTAATTGGGACAATAAATCTTTATAATTAATCCCGGTCCAAAACCTGGCACAGAAGCAGACAGACTTTACAAACCGATTACGGCGAAGAGGCCAGGTCAAGCTCATCTCCATACCGGCAGACCAGACCCAAAAATCGATATGTCTACTCTGTTAATTTCCAGTTTGGAAAAAAAGGGCTTTAAATGTTAATTCCAAAGTATAAAACGAGATAACAAAGATTTAAAGATTAAATAATTAACTGACATGATTTGTGTGCAATATGGTGTGATAAAAAATTCAGGACCAGGCAAGGGAAGACACGAGGAAGCAGCTGCCTTTGAACAAGGACAGTTCTTTCTGTTCCTTGGGGAATTACAGACACAAAACAAAATAAAACATGTGAGGTGAAATAGTTTCCCTAGCCGAGCTTCCTGGGACCCACGCGCTTTCTAGTCTGGTCCTTCTTCTCTCGCGCCTTCCTCTGTCCTGAAGACAAGTTTGAGGCACCCCCCGCACTACACTCTGGGATTGATGACACAAAGCTTACTGAAGAGGGCCAAAAGGTGGAATGGACTGTAGCATGGGGAAACGAGTGTATCGTTCGTCGCTGACGGGTCTGACGGACCCTTCAAAAGGATGACATGGCTGGGCAGAGTCATTTACAGGGCAGGCTACCCTGAGATGCGACTGATTCGTCCATAATCTGTTGGGTGATGGAGACAGAGAGAGATTGTTTAACTTCCGGTAATTTCCTGTCCAGCAATTGTGTGCTTGAGCCAAAGGTGAGGGTGCATATTGAGTAGGACAGAATAGCTTTTTGGCCTAAGTGTTGTTATCTGCCGTTTACTCCCATTAGGTGACACACGTATGTGGGGCAGACAATTAACAGCAGTTAATGCCCTTGTCCGAGTACAGCAAAGCTTACATAATCAGCAAACATGATTGAAAATCTATTTGGTGTATTTATGGGGAATATAAAATACTGAACGTGACAGGCTAGCTAGGTTGTAATTTGGCAAACCTAAGACTCTTTCCCCTGGCCCTAAACCATGGGTACTCACAAACTTTCTCTCGGGGGCCAAATTTACAGTGTGGTTTGTGGCCGAGGGCCGCACCGGTGTGGGCGGGGTCATTGGGGGAGGGGGCGGGGCTAGAGCAAAACAAAACTGTCTCTCTCTGTCTCTCTCCCTCTGTCTCTCTCCCTCTGTCTCTCTCCCTCTGTCTCCCTCTCTCTGTCTCCCTCTCTCTCCCTCCCTCTGTCTCCCTCCCTCTCTCTGTCTCCCTCCCTCTCTCTGTCTCCCTCCCTCTCTCTGTCTCCCTCCCTCTCTCTGTCTCCCTCCCTCTCTCTGTCTCCCTCCCTCTCTCTCTGTCTCCCTCCCTCTCTGTCTCCCTCTCTCTGTCTCCCTCCGTCTCCCTCCCTCTCTCTGTCTCCCTCCGTCTCCCTCCCTCTCTCTGTCTCCCTCCGTCTCCCTCCCTCTCTCTGTCTCCCTCTCTCCCTCCCTCCCTCTCTCCCTCCCTCTCTCTCCCTCTCTCTCCCTCTCTCTCTCTCCCTCCCTCTCTCTCCCTCCCTCTCTCTCGGTCTCCCTCTCTCTCGGTCTCCCTCTCTCTCGGTCTCCCTCTCTCTCGGTCTCCCTCTCTCTCGGTCTCCCTCCCAGGCCTGAGCTCCCTGGCCTTGGCTCAACTCTCTGACTACAGGCTGGCGGGAAACATCACATCACAGGCTCTTAACGCACACCTCACCCGGCTCTCACTCCCTGCTGCCCTCCGTCACCTCACCCGGCTCTCACACCCTGCTGTCCTCTATCATTCTCTGTCACCTCACCCCGCGTGTGTGGCAGTCCGGGCTGAGACAGCTTCCCGGGCACACACACAGCCGCACCCGAGTACTTCACAGGTCTTTAAAAGACCATTTGCATGATAACGAGGCTTTGTTGTGTTTCACCTCTTCTTAGCGCCCCTGCAGCTCCACTGGGACTATCGCTGGAATTGCCCGGCCCCCATAGAGCAGAGTCTGTGTTTGCTGACACTCTGTAAACAAGCATTGGCATAGCCAATAGGTCTCGCCTTTGGGACCTGCTGCATAACTAAATACTTATAAGGTCCCAAAGGCGAGACCTATTGGCTACGCCAATGCTTGTTGTTTTTGTTAAGTAAGGTGGAGGAGACGCTGCCTTGTTTAGAAACACCTCGTGACACTGCCTAAAAACAGCCTAAGGCGAGGTAGGTGGGAGGTGGGGCGTTTGTAGTGCAACTAATTAGAAAGTTCCCTGGAGCCATTGCACAGCCTTATCTGTTTCAACAAGTCTGCAGACTAGGGACATGTGTCTACAAGTAATAAAAAATAAAAAAAAGGAGGTCGTAAAAACATCGGAAAGGAGAATAGCAAAAACAAGCACCAAATGTCAATTGATTACAAAAAGGATACGTGCTTAAGCAAAAGCTGTCGTTTTTTTTCTTAATTTAATGTAATACGTGTGTTGAAATGTTGTCAGCTTAGATAAGCATAAAGGCTGGTGCTTGAAATGGCAACGTAGCCAACCACAAGGTTCCAAGCTTTTAGAATGTGGCTGCAGGGAGTCCTAAATGCTGCTTTTTACTTTCAGCGCGAGGCGCGCGCTCATATTTGAAATACATTTTTAATGCTGCAGCAGCAACATACTTTAAAGTTGCTCTGTGTGCACATACATCACTGGCTGAAAAGCGCAAAGGAAACGTGCTGCTGCAGCATTACAAATGCATTTAAACATCAGCGCGTTCAGTTAGTCACCGGTTTAAATTAAGCCCCAGAGTGCACGTGATGCCTAAATAAAATAGGTTCGGAAGCTAGGAGAGGAGGGTGCGGGGTCTGTTGCTGGCTAGAACATAGCGGGGGTTGGGGCACATTGTGCCAGTATCAGCCTTTATTTTGCAGAGAGGTGTCCCGCATGTGCACTACAGTCCGCGAGAGTGCATGAGGCAGGGAAGTATTAGGGGCATTGTGGGTCTACTCTAAGGGACAAAGGGGATGGACTCTGATATCTACTGAGCCTGCCTTTGTGTTTTAGAAATACGGGGAAAGCAGGAGAAAAGACGGGGAACACAATTGCAGTGTCGCGCACGCTGTTAAAAAAACAAGTATTGGCCGCGCGGCCGTGAAACTGACACGGCCGCGCGGCCGTGAAAGTGAAAGTAAGCGGGTTTTGGAAGTGCAAACAGTGGCTTTTGCTGGCGACCAGCTTGCGTTCACGCGAGCGTCCAGATGGCGAGGGAAGCCATATGGCGCCTGATCGCGCGTGCACGCTCGCGTGAACGCAGGCTAGTCGCCAGCAAAAGCCACTGTTTGCACTTCCAAAACCCGCTTACTAAAACTCTTGCCAGAGCAGCGCATGCGCTGGCTCAGGCGAGACCTAAAAACAAACAAAAAATAAACCACAGGTACGATGTCTGCAAGGTCCGCGGGCCGCCAAGGAAGGCTTGCCGGGCCGCTGGCGGCCTGCGGGCCGTACTATGAGTACCCGTGCCCTAAACCAACACGACAAATGTTTCCACAGCAATTCCCCTTGAATGGACAACTGACTTCACTCCTCTGTGCTACAAAGATGGGCATTACAACAAAGTAGGAAGAGCAGGCACTTTCATAATGCAAGGTTAATACTGCTGTCCTTAGGGCGCCATCACAAGGTGGAGCCAAAGGACAAGAAAAATAACCCTTTTCCTCAAGCGATAACGAGTGGTCCAAATGTTTAAAAAAAAAAACCTCTTTTCCCTAAAGTAGGTAAAATAGTTACCTTGTTGCAGCAAGTAGAGACACGCTGTAAAAAAAGAGGGGACATGTACAGAAGAATTAACAAGGCCTGGGTTATGACTGGGACGTCAAAAGGGTCAGCAAGAAAGTACCGAAACTTGTAGAGAGACACAAATAAAGAGGGACAACGTGAACAAGCACTGGCAAAGGTAATAGGTACAAGGTTAAAAGCCAAACGCCAACCTAGTGGCTTCACAAGTGCTTTATTTTTACCTTTTAAAATGGGCATCCAACATCACAGAACGGTACTTTAAAACAACCAAAATGGCTGCTGATCCCTAGTGATGCATGTGTTGAGAAGCATGGGCGTCCAAGGTGGCCATCTTGGGATCAGTTTAAACATTCCAAGATGGCTGCTGTGCTAGTGCATGCATAGCGACCAATGCATTAAAGCACCAGTGGAAATTGTGGCTGTTTCACTTTACCATTCCATCATGGAGGATACTCATTTTCGAAACATAAAATAAAGGCACACAAAAGTGCTAACATTGAAGCAGGTGGCCTGACAGTACTCTGCAGCTGATGTGCCCCAAGACAAAGAAAAACTGTAAAGAAAGAAACTGAGAATAATGGGAAAGGGTGGGGAGCAATGGATGAGCCAGAGGCGAGGGGGCCAGTGAGCGGAGCCTGGGGGAAGAGGCCTAGGGGACGGAGGAAGGCTATCTTTTTGAGTTTTAAGAGTATGTGGGACTTATTTAATGGTATTTCCATTCACAAAATGCCTTGCAACGGTACCAATGATAGACAGCCGGCTCATCCAATTCCCAAAGCCAGCTGAACCATAGTAGGCAACGGCTGACCCATTCTGTATGATTGTTTATTTGTAAACGCCTGTTTGTGTATGTTGGGTGCTTTATGATGTGTAATGGCAATCTTTCATGCCAGAAAGCTGTATTTGCTGTAGGCAAGACCTATAAATGACAAATGCATGGCACCATCAAACAGGGACCAGATAAGAAACAAGCAAGAAAAATCTTTTGGGACAAAGGGATGAGGTGTACTTTGACAGCAAAATTAAACAGGGGGGCACATTCTGGGAAACCCGAAAGCAGGGACAACTACTGATGCTCCTTGCAGATCGTTTATTGTTACATCATAAAGAAAAAAAATACAGATTATTAATACGAATTAAAAGGAGATATGTATCGTGCCAACATTGAAGACCAGTTTTGAGACACTAACAGAGCACGTGACTGAGAATCAACAAGAAAAGCAACACAGTGGTCATAAACATGTAATATCCTTAACAGGATATCAACTATGAAATAAAGAGGCGACATATATTTTGCTGTCCCCAAAGAGTAACAAACTGGTCCATAAAAAGGAATGAGGGCATTTGAGACATTATCTAAGGTGAAACCGTGTAATGAGAAACAACAACTTAGGGAAGCATACTGGAACAACAACAAACTAGAATGTCAAGACAGAAAACCGGAAAATAAGATATTTTCAAAGGAGGAATAAAAGCGACACCAACAAATCAAAAAGTTCCACCCCGAACAACGAAGATGAACACATAGTGGGACATCAACCAAAAAAGGCACATATTAGTATATCAACAAAGAGATCTGTAAAGAGTGGGCCTATTCTGGAACATTAACAAAGAGGACACAAACTTGGCAAAAGGCAATGTAAATCGTGTCAACAGAGCAGGTACACATGCAGGGAAATAAAGGAAGGACACTTGTGGGACAGATTCAGAGATAGTGACTCATACTGTAGCACTGCAAATCAGGAGATGTATTCGGGCGTTACCAAGGAAAGTTCAAGGAGTGGGGCATGATGGCCCAGGAGAACACAGAGGGGGACCAAAGAGGTGTGCTCTGTAGCAGCGATGAGCGGGATATTAAATGGAATTCAATAATGGGCTGGGGAGGTTGAGAGTAATAGAGATCAACCAAGGGATAGTGAATAAAGCAATATCAACAAAGAAGGGAGGCAAAGATTGCATCAAAATAAATGAACTTTCACAAGCCATCCAAGGAAAATGAATTAACCATTATTAATTGTCAAGGCACTGCACTTCTGATGTGATGGCCTAGAAAGAGTTAGTGGACCATGGATCAGGTAGGCACTCAAAGACTGCTTGCAAGACCAGTGATAAGCAGAACCTCTACCCACAGTTGAACGTTCAAGATTTTGATCTATTTCTCCTTGCTCATTTTACCTTCATATTTGAGTTTCTATTTTCACAATTTATGCTTTCTGTTTCCCACTGTGCTTGAGATAGTTACAGTATTGGTTTCTGGCTTTGAAATAGCCTAATGATTTCTCATTTAGCAGACCATCTTTCTCACAAAAGAGAAACCTTTATTGGTTGTGACACCAATCTCACAACAAATTTAGCACCTCATTTCCAGGCAGATCAAATATTCCACCTCGATTATCTGCGCGCTACGGGGATGGGGTGTTCAGCATTTAAACGAGTGGCAAACACCTCAACTGGATGTCAGAGTCAATCAATTTCACTTTCATAGGGCAGAGACTAGCATAAGGGGACAGAAAAAAAACACAGGTGCAGAGGATAGGCCAGAGAAGCGATGAACCAAGAAAGAATGAAAATATTGGGGACAGGGAGGAAACAGAGGCGAGAGAGTAAAGAGAATCAGAAACAGAGGTGGGTGGGGAACACATTAGCAATAATAGCAAAGTTTATGAGAAGAAAAAAAAACTAAGAGGCAGATGAAGCAAGAGATATAGTGAAAAATGGCAGAGTAAGATGAACAGACATGCAAAACTAGAAAAGTGTACAGCAATGAGTGAATTAAATGAAACACTAATGGGAAGACATGTAAAATATGAAGCACAACTAGGTATTAAGCAATATGACATAGAAAAATTAAAAGCAGCATCGGTCAAAACATGAAATGAATGAGCAAAGTATATATCAAAAACACAAAAGTGAAACAGAGTGAAAAGAATGAAAACCCTTTAGCAACAACCAAGAAAAGGACTTGGAAAATAAAACGTATGAAGGTACAGAGTAACGAGGAAAACAGGAAAACAAGTCTTTAGCCTGAGAAGCTAATTGATCCGAAAAGAAATAGTAAACATTTAAAAATATAGAAACACAGAATGTGACAATGGAAAACGACTCAGTCTCATCTGGTGAACCTATTATACTGCCTACTCTTTATACACAGACCTGTGGTGACTCACACTTGCTAAAAATTGCAAAATGAGAAACAAAGGCATATTCAAGGTAAACAGCCAAAGAGCAGAGGGACAAAACATTATTAGTATAAACTCCAAAAAAAAATAAAAAAAATAAAAAAGAGTTGATTTCGGCGGATTGAGGACAAATAGCCCAGAATGAAGCAAGAACCGAAAATAAAAGTTAGAATGACTATGTCGAAGTACTAAAAAAAAAAAAAAACTAGACATAAAAGAAAGAAAGGAGGTGAAGAAGAAAGGTAAGTCAGGGGGACAAGAAAGACCAAAAAGCAGCACAAAAAAAAAGTGAAGAACAGGATTATGCAGAGGTAAAAACAACAAAAATGAAAAAAGATGTATAAAGTACAATTCAGGCTTGTTTAACGCACACACAGTATAATGCTAAGTTTAATTGTATCCCAGCATTCCAATTTTAACACAGGGGAAATGAACCACAACGAGATGAACAAATGTATCCATGCGTCATGATTCAGGTATGTGAGGAAAGAGGAATAAGATCCCACATATCTTACTTACAAAGACCAGTTTGCTGTAAATCAACATCTGGATTACAATCTAAAAAATCAGTAAGAAGTGAAGAAGGCAAGAGCAAGTTCCAGCGGCAACGCAAGAGTGGCAGAGAAGTAAGAATAAAAAAACAAGCATTGGCATAGCCAATAGGTCTCGCTTTGGGACCTTATAAGTGATTAGTTATCCAGCACAATATCCTTGGTGCAACAACATCAAGTGTTGCATGGCTAAATACTTATAAGGTCCCAAAGGCGAGACCTATTGGCTATGCCAATGCTTGTTTACTCTGGAGTATTGGTGACACTGTCCGTGCTTCAACTGTAGAGTCCGAGTAAGGGAGAAGTCTAGTCCATGAAGGAATTTCGGTTTAACAAAAATTGTTCACCAGCGAAGGGAGTTCATATCAACGAGGAAAACTTCTAATGTTAGGCATTGCATTTGGTGGTTAGTAAAGCATAGGTAGATGAGGCTGCTGCTGAAATAGAGGAGCTAATGCTGATTTTAGACACTCGTAATTTTCAGAAAGGCGAGGAGGGGGTACATATACTTTGGAACTTCCTGGTGAGAAATGAGGTCCCAACGATGTAAATAGTTAACGGCCTGGGAAAATACAAAAACCTTGGAGGGTGGTGTACTCATACCTTACAATAGTAAAGTAGGAAGATACAGTGGCTTCATGTTGGCTGTGCTCAGATCCTGGAGTACTAACAGCTGCACCTTGCCTTCGCCTGCCCTTTTCTATTTTCAGAGTAATGTTACTGCTCCGTGCCTTGGACAGAACACAGGCTGTGGGAGTCCGCCATTAATCAGCCGAGGTAGTATATTTCTAATTAATACGCATACATACACACGCACATACACACACGCATACACACACGCACACACACGAACGCATACACACACACACACGCATACACACACACGCATACACACACGCATACACCCACTAAACATGAAGACGAGCAGGAGGTAATAAAGAGCATGGGTGGCGTAATTCACAATCGCATGTTGCGATTGCTGCAAAAGTAAAGAAATAGAAAAAACATCTATTTCTTTACTTTTGCTAGTCAGCGACTCCAGCGCTTACTTTTAATTTTAAAGTAAAGCGCGGGTGCCGCGATTATGCGAAAGGGAAACAAAAAAAAGTTAAACAAAACAAGCACGCGAGTGGTGCGCGCGCTTGCGAGCAGCAGGCGTGACCACACGCTTGTGCACCATGGCCTTTTGCTTGCGGGTAACCGCACGAAAAAGGCCATGACGCACGAGCGTCTGGTCAGCTTTCAAAAGCCCCTACATAATGCTTCGCCAGAGCAGCGCTTGCGCGCTACTCGAGGCTCAACCTAAAAACAGCACTCGACAGAAAAATTGATCTTGCATTTCTTAAGTGCACAAATCACCCCTAAAAGGAGTGAGGTGCAACTACTAGTAAATTGAATCAAGGAGGTTTTCTAAGAGCTGGGTTTTAAGCTCTTTGCAGAGTAGAGGGATAAAGGACATTGTTCTCACTTCTGGTGATAGCGTATCCCATAACTAGGGAGCAAGCACCAACTGAGGATGATGCCCCACTTTTTTGGTGAGTGACTGGGGGTGAGTGTCTGGAAAGTTTCAGCACTCCGTCCATCATCTCCTTGTGTTTGCTTTGTTCGCCCTAAGTTGGCAGGGTATGCCCAGACGTGGGCCCTTGCTCACTTTGCCACTGGATTCAAGCTAGCCTGGCTGATGAGGGGTGTTACCCCGAAACCGTTCCCAGGATGCTTGTTTCCGGTTCAGGGAAGACCTGGCTTCGCAGTTCGGGCTAGACTTCCCATGAGGCACAGGGTCAAGTTTGATTTACATATAGCTGGGTCTGAACTGACGTGGCGAAGTGAACTAAAGAATGATGATGGATTCAACCCAGATCTGTGACTGGGGAACAGTGTCTGAAAAGTTTCAGCGCTCCGTCCATCATCTCCTTGCGTTTGCCCCACTTCTTTCAACAGCTGTAGCAGGGTGCAAAAAACTGCTACGCTGGTAAGGGAGTGAGGCATGTGTGCATAAAGATATGAGACAAACCTTGTATAGTCTTGTGCACCATGGTCCAAACCAGTGTTCTCCAATGAGTAGCTTGTGAGCTACTGGTAGCTCACCAAACACCTGTAAGTAGCTCTCTTACGTGCAGCCCAGTGAACTAAATTAGAAGCTTTTGCTTAGTTGAATTAATATATGTATTTCAAAATTGAAAAGTGTTTGAGATATCAAGGTGTGCATTTTCGGAGCTTATAAGCTGATGTTTAGAGAAAAATGCTTGAATTTACAAAATATATTTAAAGCTGATATTTGAAGGACATGAAACGAATGAAAAATCATCGGTCTTAGGCAGACCTAAAACTAATTTTATGAACTTGGTGCCAGGAGCATTGTAACTCTGGCTGTTGTGTATTACCCCTGTAGCGACATGCCATATTGGCAAAGCATTTTTTTACATTAATGCTGGCACTGCGCCCGATATGCTGATGTGAACACCGCTGGCAATCCTGCATATGGTGGCCACTAATGCAATCCTGGCTAATGTCACTGTTACAACTCTTATAGTATTAGTAGCTCAGGATAATTTTCATTGAACATAAGTAGCTCTCATTACAGAAAAGGTTGGATACCCCCTGCTCCAAACTTTAAAAGAACCTCTTGTAGGAATAACCAATAGGGAGTTCTAGGTTCATGCTTTGCAGGATTAAACTCTGAAAATTTAGTTGTCACCCTGGCACTATTTTTCTGCACATCTTCCAGCTTTTATGGAGAGTTGAGGCCATCCTTAAATAGACTAGTTGAAGTTCTCAATCTCGATCCAATTAATGCAAACGAACCATACTGGGGACGTTGGGGGTAAAACAGGGAATGCCCCCCCCTCAGTTTTATTAGGGGAAGGTACGTCCAGATCCTGCCACAGAATCTTCGCTATCCATTTGATTTGGAAAGCGTCAATCTTTTCAATGAAGATCTTTACAGTTTTGAGTGGCACTGCGCAAGGGACCATAGATTCGGCTTAGATGAAAGGAACCAGAGGTCTGTGCTGCAGTCAACCACCACAATTTTAGTTTTATCAGAGTTTAACTTTAATCTGCTGCTGTGAATCCATTCCCGGACCATCAGTATATATAGCCCAGAAGCCAGTATCTTACCACCACCTCAACACTATCCAAATGAAGGATGTTACATCTGATATCAATGGTAAATGCAGACTTTACAAATTTGAAAATAAATCTCCCACATGAGGAGGGGCGCAGGGTCGGGTTGTGGCGGTGGAGCCCTGAGCTCATTACTCACAAGCAAGGAGGGTGCTTCTGAGGGAAGGGCCATGAAGGGGGTGGGGCTTTGTGCCGAGCACTGAGTGGCGATCTCCCCCTACGCCCTCCCAAAAAAAGAAACAAAACCTTCTGATGTCCTGGTAAGGTTTCAAAACCCCTAATGGACATAAGCTGAACATGGTTACCATAAAGGAGCTGGAAACCCACTCTGCTAGTGGTTTCCAACCCGCGTCGTCTCCCACTGTGTGATATTGGTTCTTCATCAGGAGCCTGTGTGGACAGAGCTGATGATGTGTGACATGCGAGGGAACGTCAGTTGACAGCTCTGAAGTTGTAGGTTTTCTATAAAAATAAAAGGGAGGGTTTATAAGCATATTGGGTTGGGCTGGAGGGTCAGGGGGGAGAATGGGTGTTTCAGCGTGAAAAGACCCCATTATACTTTGACTTTCCTTTCTCACCTCTAAAGCAGAAGAAATCAGAAACTGGCCTTACTGCAGATAGTGTAACAGATACCAATATTTATCTTTAGTAGAGGGTAACTGCGGCATTTAAAACACTTCCAAGGTACTCCGCTGACCTAGCGATAAAAACATGAAACCGTTGAGACAAAGCAGTAGGTCAGTCAATGGGTTCAATAGTCGGCAAACCGCCTGAAAATGTTTGCAAAGAGATGTACATACTAGTGTGAACAGAAAACACACGACAGGCAAACCACAAGAGCCCAACAGGCATGAAAACTCACCAGTGCAAATAATGTGGCCAAAGTCTATGCCACCCATAGACCTTAGCCGTGCTGAAGCCATGTATATGTGGACTGGTGATTCATAGGGCACCGCATGCCCATCAAATACTATGTCAAACTGCTTAGGACTACTCAGAACGCAAAACAAAATAACCAGAAAGAGTGGAAGATTTCACAGAACCCCTAAAAAGGGAAAGGACTAAAAAACAAGCGAGATCATTTCTCCATCACATTATACAAGACAGGAGCAGGCATTGCCTCTAACAATATACTTGTGAAATTAGAGTTCTTAAAATATATTTCCTCCCCATTGTGACTTTTGTTTAAGCGCCAGGGGGAAGAAGATGCTGCAGCATCACTGCGCAAAAAAAGAAAGGCATCCTGTCCTCACTTATGGATAGGGCCACTGAATTATGTGATTTTGCTGCTGCTACTGCATTTCCCGCATATTTATGGATGTGTTGCATTTGCCACATAATCCATCATCTGCTGCATAATCTGATGACTTTCACATTAAAATAATTTTCCTTCAAGCTCAATCAGATAAAAAGGTACTAAAAATATGGCAATGCGTGATGCTACACAGTGGAAGGAAACCTTCGCTTATTGCTGCGTTGGTGTTTTAATCCGGTACTAATTAGAAGAAACCATTGCCCAGACAATGTTAACATGTATAAAATTGAAAAATAATGAAGCAATACTCTCCTAAAACGTGTTGCATTACACCACATACTTTGCCTTTTCTTGCCACATTATTTAGTCTACACTGCCACATAACGTGGTCCTCCCCTGCCAAATAATTCCAGTGACCATGCATATGGATTGCGTTTTGAATCAAAATTCCCAGTGGCCACACCCATACGCAAGTCCAGCCCAAGTACCTTCTACCTTTTTATGCATGGATAGGATGTCATTGGATTTGGATTCACTATGCACTTTAACCACCATGCGTTTGGCAAAACCCACACATGCAGTTTCCACAAATATGATTTTTAAACAGTAAACACTATGTTACGTGGGGAGAGGATGTAGCCTAACGGCTAGGGCGGTCGATCTCAAATCTGGGGAACCGGGTTCGAGTCACCGCAATGATGCTCAACATCATGTGATTCTGGGCAAATCACTTAATCTCCCAGTATCTAACAAAATGAATGTGTCCTTGTGTAACGCAACTGGTAGCGCTCTGATACCCGATACCTTCGGGTCAAATTTGCGCTATATAAAACTCCGAGAAAAAAAAGGTCAATTTGGTCCTTGTCAAAATGTTTTCAGATCAGGGGCCATATTACTCATGACTGCGCCGGCGCTAGTTGTCGATGTGTGCCAGAGTATGTTTGTGTTTATGTGCGTTTGCGTCTGTGCGCTAACACAATATGCGCAAAGATGCAAACGCACATAAACACAGAGCTCAAAGTCTGCGCCAACATCACGGCACATTACAAATGATCCTATGTAATGCAATCGGGCGCATACTCTGGCGCACATCGACAACTAGCGCCGACGCAGTCATGCGTAATACGGCCCCAGGAATCAAGAGTTCAAGACGGATGTTAATGAAAGGATCCCAGATTGAAAACAAAATAAGGTCAAGTAAGAGCACAGATGTTGTAGTGGAAGGACACAAATACCAAGTAATTAACTGAATTTTGAGGTCTACAGTTGCCAACTGGTGCAAGAGCACAATCTTGTGAAAAGAACTCCCCAGTGTGCTTTAGTAAACAAGAACAATGCCTTGAAAACTCTTAGGGAGAAATTATTAGGTTACCTGGTTTGCTCTTTTAGGCTATGTTTTCCATTTTGCTTTCAATTAATATAAACATTCGCTAAGTGATGGAAGGTGTGGCTATAAAGTCGATGGACATGTTTAAGATCTGAAATCTGGAGTCAAGCCTATGCTTTGCAGAAGAGAAACGCCATCAATGAATATTTATTTCAATGGGTAAATACAACACGCTGATGGAGTTAGTATGATTTAGATTTTGTATCTGAAACTACATTGTCTTAATTTGAGCCTTTAAAACACCATTGCAACGAATGTGATCTTTAATAAAACAAAAGTACAGCCTACTTCGAAGAAGGAACACCCACTTAAAGGCATTGGTTTCATATTTAATTCAACACTAATCCTTCTTGGGTTCCGGCGTAGCGTGCTACTCGCCGAAAAAGCGCGTCAACGCCTCGTCAGGGGTAGTAAGCGCTATATAAATGCAATTACAATACAATACAATATTCTGGTACGGTGTTTTCAAGTATCCATGTCCCAGAGGATAAACTGGCTGATCGTGGACAACATATACGAGTAATGACCTGAAATGGGAAAAAACTCATGTGCTGATATTTAGAAGTGTTGCTTTCTGTTTCATTGCTTTGCTCATTTATTCGTGGCCTTCTCAATATTATCAACTTGTATAAATTTGCAAGGCAGTTACGCAGAGCAGTAGTCTAGAGCCTGCTGAATTGGCTTGAGTTGGGATCCAAGTCAAGGCCATGATCTGCTCAGGAGAAAGGACGCCCAGGAACATCTTCACTGATGCGTGAGCACGTGGAGTCTAGAGTGGAAGAGGAGTGATGGAGAAGAAAGGAGTGATGGAGAAGAAAGAGGAGTGATGGAGAAGAAAGAGGAGTGATGGAGAAGAAAGAGGAGTGATGGAGAAGAAAGAGGAGTGATGGAGAAGAAAGAGGAGTGATGGAGAAGAAAGAGGAGTGATGGAGAAGAAAGAGGAGTGATGGAGAAGAAAGAGGAGTGATGGAGAAGAAAGAGGAGTGATGGAGAAGAAAGAGGAGTGATGGAGAAGAAAGAGGAGTGATGGAGAAGAAAGAGGAGTGATGGAGAAGAAAGAGGAGTGATGAAGAAGAAAGAGGAGTGATGAAGAAGAAAGAGGAGTGATGAAGAAGAAAGAGGAGTGATGAAGAAGAAAGAGGAGTGATGAAGAAGAAAGAGGAGTGATGGAGAAGAAAGAGGAGTGATGGAGAAGTTACGTCATGAGTGGAAAGTTTAAGTATCTTTCACACGGTACTCAACAGCCCTAAAAGTACTTTTATGGAACAGTGAAAAAAATCACTATTCATCAGTAATTTTAGAAGGAGACTTTGGGCCAGGTACATAAATACTATTACATCAACACAGATTGTGGTAGCGCTCAGTCCAGGTAGAACTCCACTAGCCCAAGCATGTGCCTCCACTAAGGCACTATAGCATGGTAGGACATCAATACTTTTCTTTTTTCAAACCTTCTTTTTAGCAGTGAATACTGATAAAATTTCAATTAAAATACTTCCCTTGATTTATAAAGTTCGTACAGTTCTATATCCGCTGAGGTAATCGTGTTAGGTGATAATGATGAATTCGAATGCCAGAGAGCATTCCAAATGGTAAAATATCCAAAGTACCTGTTCCACTGAGCACGGAGTGATTAAATAAAAGGAGATTGCCTCACTGAAGCGTTATCACTATTTAAGCGCTAAGATTACGATTGAAGAGATCAACAAGGCAACGCTACTTGGACCACAGGGCCATGAAGCCTTTCTAAAGCCACACACCTTAGGTCACTTCTGCGCTGCTTTGACTGAGGGCTGCCACATTCTGTGCTGAATTGTGTAAATACTATTATTTTTGTTTCTTGTACTATTACTGAGGGGACACTGAGTGTATCTGTGACCCCTATACAGTCACTCACTTTCTTGCTTTTTCCAGAGGTTATTCACTTTTTGCCCAGATAATTTGCAATAAAATATTTAATAGCAGCTTGCTTTTGAATCGTGCTTGCTTTTGAATCGTGCTTGCTTTTGAATCGTGCTAGCTTCCAATTGTCTCACACCTTTTTTCGCATCGCAAGCACCAATTGATCATATTATCCAACTAAAAATTACCCAATGTGTTGACTCCAGAACTATGAACGGCGGTATTCCTCTTTCAAGACCTGTGTGTGTAACGGTTTGCATAGCAGCCAGAGGAGTCGACTTTGGGACTATGGAACCTGGCTCGTCACTCGGCTCAACATCATGCTGTTAAAAGCAAAACGATAATCATGAACATTACCTGCGCCATCTTGTCTGGTGGAATTCTATGTGCACATAAGTTGCAGTCATTTTAATCTATCACAGCCATTTTGTACTCTGTTGGTCACCTTTGTTTCACCCTGCCCTTACTAGCATCCCTCTGACCCTCTGACCGACCTGGTATGTGTGCTGGGGGCTATAAACTCTATTGCCACAACAAACCTCAGCGCCACTTGCTGCCACAAACTCGTTTTTCCTCTCATCTCTGTTTTCAGGCAAACCTTTGGACACTCTACCCCTCACTGCACCTAGTTACACAAACAGGTTCCAAACACCAAAAAGACTCTTGCAACATGATTTATTGCACTGCAAACAGCAAGACTTGTTGTTACCAACAATGGGACCTGTTTTTATCAACAGAACGGACTCTTAGATCTGGCCGGTCGCACATGTTTTAGACCCTGAAGCAAGGTCCAGCTGCAAGATAAGATTGTCTGTTTGACCTGGGTGGGAAGAGAATTACTGTTGGGCTTGTGTGACAACCTGCCCGGGCGGGGACCCCAAGCTTGTGTAACCATGTTGATGAAACCAATGCATTGTGTCAAACCTGTATAAAAGGAAGAGCCAAAGGAGTTATCAGCAGAACACTTCCCTCAGACATCCCGGTGTCTGCAGTTGACGTGATCTCCTCATGAGAAATAAACCTTTTTCTTGTCTTCCAGTTTCCAGCGCTTGCCTCATTATTTTGATAGCGAACCCAAAGTGAATTAGAGGTGGAACCCTGCACCGGGCAGCATTGAGGGTCTTAGAAGACTCGCTGCCTTTCACAATGCGATTCTGGGCAAATCACTGTGGCAGGAAGAAAAAAAAGTTGAACGTGCTATGGTGCTCGTGCAAAGCGCTTTAAACCTCTGGGGCAAATTTGTGCCATATAGAAAACTCTGAAAAAAAGAGATCCTGTTAAAAACATTAGTCCGAGCTCTCATACCAGTTTTATCTCATTTTTGCAAATTAAGTTACCCCTTATTTTAAATATTCACGATCTAATTGCAACTTAGCTCCATAAAGTCCGTTATTTTGAGAGTACTTCTCTTTAACGAACAGTTGTTCGTTTTAAGGCTGTGGCCTCCAAAGTGCAGTTAGGGTCCTAAAGACCAGGTCCGTGTTTTCATGACAACTTCCTAAAGTGCTGAGGAGTCCATCACACTTCCGTGGAATGCGATGCCTGCAACCAGCGGGAAGAACTTTACCAGCTCCACACCCTCACCTACAAAAGCAGACAAGTCGACACATATCACACCGAGCTGTCCCAGCGCGCCCACTCCCTCGCCGTTCTGCATCCCTCATTGTCTGCTGCAGTCATAAAGCCGAGCTGTAAAAATTCCTGAGGGTTGCCAACGAGGATTTAAGTCTCGCACATCAGCTCGCATCCTGGACCACGGCCAAGGACACGGGCTGGAGCGGGGCACCGCACTCCGAGCAGAACGCGAACAAAACATCCCTTCTTTTGTCCTTTCGGAGGTATTTCACGTCCTCGCTGGGCCTCCGCGCGTTGAGAATGAATAAATTAACGGAATTAGTAAGCTGTGTCTTAGAACATTATTAAATGTCAACGTGCTGTAGGGAACGTTCCAGAAGATACCAAGATATCAGCAGCTTCTGCTGTTTCTGCCTCCTGCTGCCTTTCTGTAAAAGAGCAAGATGCGCGGGCGTACAAGCACCCACAGGTACATTTGTGATTTTTGTTTTTAAAAAATGAATTAAGTGCTCGAAAGGGGCCCAACATTTTTCTGAAGGGCACGCCGCTGGTGCGTCTTAATGTCAGGCCAGCCCCACAGCAAGACCGCCTCTTTTTAATTCCACATCATGACCCTTTCTTCCTCCACCCTCCTCTTCCTTCCCTCGCCCTTCCCTCGCCCTTCCGGTCTCTTTTTCACCCCCGTTTCCTCGTTAGTCACTGTTTTACGATCTTTCTCTTCCCTCTGTCTCCCTCCCTTTTCTGAACTTTCTCTTGGTCAAAGTCTTCGATGGAGGTAAGTGCCGGTTCCACTAAACAGAGTACCATTGCTCACCATCCGCAACCCCCGGCACAAATTAAGCACCAGCTGCATCTCGAGAAGGCGCAGCCAGTCATACCAGCTTTCCTGGTAAAGAGCCTGGAGCTAGCTCCGATTGGCGCTCTGGAAGGGGATCATTCAACACAAGCGCACTTCCCTCCTCCTTTGTGGCACTCTTTACAGAGTGGGTGGGGAGATCTTGGGAAGGACATGGAGTGAAAGCTTCTGCTGCCACAGCTCAAGATAATGGATTTATTTCCCATTTTTTCTGTACACACACACTAAAGGCTCAATAAGTAAGCGGGTCTTGTGAATCAAAGCTCTGCTCCATGGCATTCGGCACATTTGCTCACTATTGCAGGTGGGCAAGTGAATGTTCTTTTTTTAGTGGACTTACTACAAAACATAAGCTATCCCCTACAAATTAGACTGCGCTATATGAACACTGTTTAGGCCCCTATGATCGAGGGCCCACTCACAAATGTGACAAATTAGCGGGATTAGCTTCAGAAGTATGTTGCAAACGGAAGTGCAAATAGGAGGTTTGCACACTTATTAGGAATCCTGTACAGACCCACAACCTCAGTTCGAGTACTCCCAGGAGTCAGAACCTGTATTTGAGATTTTGGGTTCGCGCAGTGCTTAATTTGAGCCAGTGGTTTCCAGTGCTCGGCACTGGCACTTAATTGTCATCACCACACTTATGACACTCTGCCACATGGTGGCACTGCTCATCCAATTTAGAGATGAGCAGACCAACGGTTGTTTATGAATACAATATACAAGAAAAAATACTAATACCTGCCTCCCCAGCCATTCCCTTAGTTTTGTGGACGTGGACTATTCTGAACTGTTGCACTTGCAGGCGAGAGAGATGGTTAGTAGTTGTTTTGGTAACGTAATTAGCAGCGATGACGGGGCAATGCGTGGTGCAAGCTGCAGAGGCCTCCTGGTCAGGGCCCTGGCACTTATTATTTTACAAATTAAGCACTGGGTTTGCGTAACCGTTCGGCAATGTTACGTTGCACTGAGCCAACACTACAAGTGCGCTCAGTATATGGTTTCAGAGAACACATTGAGAGGCAACCGTCTTAAACTTCTTGGTTTGTAAGACAGTGGGATCAGAGGCTAGGAATGTAGACACATTTTAACTAACCTTATGAAGCAATAAAGATCCTAGTAAATCAAAGAAAAAGTTGGCTGTTGGACACCCAAGACGTAGATCTCAAATCTGCAGCTAGTCAGATAAAGTACCACTAAACCGAGGGACCAATGCACCACCATGATTAAACAGCCTTTAAAATGTAGCACAGAGTAACCAAAGTATATTCATTATTGATGTAGTGCATGGAGATCATAGTGGCTGACTTGAGGCATGATTAAAAAAAACGAAAAAAAATTATCTAAACTGTGGGTTATTAGAAATTTCTCACAATACAGGTAGCAAAATATTAAAAGGTATACCAGATGCCATGTGGTTAACTTGAAAACCCAACATGCAAGAATCGCAGACTTCTCCTAATAACTTTGCTGAATGATATCAGATGACTGTCTTTACATTAAAAAAAAAATCCTTCAATGAGAGTGTTCTAAACACACTACAGATCTCATTTTTAATATGTACAGGATTTCCAATTCTTACAAAAATCCGAAAAGTCTATGTCACTACTCGCCAGACCCATTCACGGACTACTCTCCACAGGCAAGTAATTCATCGTATTAAAGACTTACCTTGGTTATAATATTGCTGTCATTCCACTGCCCCATATGCACCCAGTTCCTTCTAGTGGTGTGTTTTAACTCTACCCCCATACTTTGCTGGGAGTTTGAATAACTTTACTTTTTCTTTTAATTCAGCGTTATTTGCAATGACATCTGTCAATGACAGTTATTGGTCTACAGATTACTTTTGCGTCCAAGCAACAAGTGAAGGCACATGTGGATGGGGAGGGACAATCATTAGCATTTTTAGGTCAAGCCTGGGCAGAAATGGAGTATGGCTTTGAAGCCCCGCCCACTCTCCGCCCATATTTTTAATTGCCTTGTGTCATTGTCCTTCGTAAATGCTGGCTTCCGAGTCGTTATTAGGCTTGTTAGTCCCTCCTTGGTACCGCCTTGTCTGCATTTGTTACCTCCCATAACGACTGGACCTTTTACTTGTCTTGCTACACGGTCTGCTTTCTCTTGGCTGTGAGCACTATTTTGTTTAATGATTTGCCCCTATTCCACAGCATGTTGCCCGCCTTTATTTTACTTACTAATGGCGGTTCGCTTTAACTATAGCGGCCGCGTTTCTTTCTTTATTTATTTTTGCAGCGCAGTCCGCTTCAAGTATAGCGGCCGTGCTTTCTTATTTATTCATTTGTTTACTAGCGCCCATGCAACGTTTACATTCATGGAGGCCGTGCCCCTTTCTTTAGACAAGCTGTGTCTAAAGAAGGGTGCGCAGCTGCTATTAAAGTGAAAGCACGGCATTGGCGCTTTTACCCAAAAAAAATACATCTGCTTGTCAACTTGATAAACAGATGCTTTTTTTGTCAAAGCGCCCCATGCAGCGGTTTCACTTTGTCGGCCGTGCCCCTTTCTTTAGATGCGGCTTGTCTAAAGAAGGGGCACGACCTCCATAAATGTTAAAGCGCCGCATGGGTGCTAGTAAACAAAAAATATTTCGAATGCAATAGGTCTCACATCTGTGAGAGTTTAAGCTATTGCATTGCCAATAGCTCAAACTCTCGTAAATGCAAGACCTATTGCATTGCAAATGCTTGTTTCCAACTTGTAGCTGGTTAATGATGCTCTCATTAGATTAATAGGACATTGCCGACAGACATCCTCTCCCTCCCGTCCCAGTGAGTTCTCTCCAATGAGTGATCTGGAGTTCAGGGGGCTGTACCACTTTATATGCACAGCATTGTAAGAAACCTGATTGGCTGGGTCACTTGTAACACTCTGAAGATTTTGTAGTGGCACTCAAATTCTCTTCTCCTGCGGCTATCGCTGTCCCATGTTGCAAAGATACAAGTCGGTTGGAAACCAAACAGGGATGCAAGCAGCTTTCACCGGTACAAATCATCTACAGACACAAATCCATCTTTAACATACATGAAACACTTCTGGCCAATCACCTTCAAGTCCTCTCATTATCCCATCACCAGCAAGTTCTGCTTTGGACATCGAGATAAATGTGCAGGTTAAAAAATGATCAGCATGTCCTCAGGATGGCTCAATGGCGCGACTGCCGCTGGCACATGTGGTGGTTCACCCGCAATGACAACAAGGCGGAGTTCCATCGGTAAGGTCAACGCAGCCTCACATCTTGGCAAAAGCCGGATAATGATTACCAACAAATTGGGTAATGTTAAATCTGTTATTTACAACAGTTAGAAACAGCAGAGTACGATGTAGAAGAACAGGTTATCCTCCTCATCTCTCGGTAACACATCCCAAAAGAGAGAATTTAACCATTACTTGAAGGGGGGGCCCCCAGAGAGAGAACGATTATTAGACGCACCACGTGAGGGTGCCAAGGTACTGTCCCCTCAGAACCCCAATTAATTGCAGAATAAAGTGCGAAGCCGTCTGTCCATTAAATGTGCATCAAATAAAATCTAATTAGCAGCAATTTCTGCATCTGGAAAAGGCCAAATTGACAGGGTTTTTTCTTCTTTTTAAACTCAAGCGGACATATGAAAAATAATCAATAATTTCCTTAAAGCTTAAGGTAACAGATACAGACATACGGTCTGTAAATGCAAGACTATGCAGGTCAGCTAGCAACAGACTTGGAAAGATAGCACAGTACTCCAAAACCACCAGACGAATCTGCCATTGATAAACAGGTCAAACTGGCCAAAAACCACAATGCACCGTGAATTCTGTCTGGCTTCATTTCAATAATAAAGTGTTAGGTGTTGAGTAATGGGACAATCTCGGTTCTTTACAGAACACATCTGATGAAGTCTATGGCTCTTGGGACGTAAACTGTACCGGGGCTGCCTACTGCGAAAACTCAGGGCAGGCAGAACCAAGAAGAAATCGATTGGCAATTGACAATCCTTATGTGTGGACATCTATTGGTCAGCCTTGGACTTCCGGGGCTCTGCCTTCCGGAATCGATTTAAAGGGGTAAAACCTTTTCATGGACCCCCTTGCTTACTGTGCCTAGGACCTCGAGCTAAAATCCACTCACTGACCGCATACAGACTTCACGTTTCTGCAGTTCCTTGCTGTTCATAACTGTTTAGGGTGGAAGAGGGGAGGCAGATAACTGTTTAGGGTGGAAGAGGGGAGGCAGATAACTGTTTGGGGGTGGAAGAGGGGAGGCAGATAACTGGGGGAGGAAGAGGGGAGGCAGATAACTGTTTGGGGGAGGAAGAGGGGAGGCAGATAACTGTTTGGGGGAGGAAGAGGGGAGGCAGATAACTGGGGGAGGAAGAGGGGAGGCAGATAACTGTTTGGGGGAGGAAGAGGGGAGGCAGATAACTGTTTGGGGGTGGAAGAGGGGAAGCAATTTCATGGGCACAGGGTGTGAGGTGGGGGTGCAGTTATACTCTTTTGCCTATAGTTGCCTCTTTCTTATAATAGCCAAACTTGGTGAATAAAGTGATGGCAAGCAGCTTAAAAGCTACGTCCACAGCTGGTAGGATATTATCAGCCTCCTCATTGGGGATTATGCCTAGAAGTGTAACTATCTGAGCAAAGTCTGAATCGATCATGCCCGATACTGTAGGATTGATTCTACAATGATTGGCCAACAAGGGTCAAAAACAATTACAGTGACACGCAAAATGCCAATTTGGTTTTCAGTGAGCCTTGTTATGTCCTCCAAGATGTTTTAAAGAAAAGTCTGGGCAGGACCTGTAGCACCCAATATGCCGATAACACTGAGGCATAAGGAGCTGATGAGCTTTAAAAACATTGTAACCGAGTAATACAGATGAAAGAAAGAAAGCATAATGCCCCAAAGGTTTTCTTAGAAACCCAAGACGGACACCGACGTATGCACTGGTTGTCAAATAGTAAAGTTGCCTAGGTTTCGTACCACTTTCTCAGTTTTGTGAACTTTTTAACATCACTGCCTGCTTTCTTTGTCAATCTTTTCCTCCTCCTGTGTCACCTTTCTCTCTCCCCCTTCAAATCTCTCTACGTCGAAGGAAAAATACGTCTTAGCTTCCAATATGGGTATTGGGGCTCAGCACCCCCACAAATCTACACAAATTAAGCATGGCTGTAACTGCATCAGTCAATACAGACATGTATCTAAGCACGCATGGGGTATTTGTATAGTGCAAACCTAGCCTGAAGGCAGCAGTGCTCCATTCAGGATCCAAGAAAAGACGTAGTCAATGTGTGATTCGAGGGCTAGCCGTTTTTTTTCTTCTTTTTTCAAAGGAACCATGGATTATCACTGCATCATGATGCAGTGTTCATTATCGAAGTGTCTTTACCGCTCTCTCCTAATATAGAGCAGGGTTGGGCAGTTCTAATGGATACAGGGATGCCGTTCCAGATCCTGGATGGCTACACAGCGACGGTCTCTTGCCTAGTTTTCTTCTCATTCGGCACTACGTGTCCCGTTATATCCAGACTGATGTTGCCCTGGCTGCAAGCGCAGAGAGCCACTATAGATGGTGAGCTTGTTAGCCAGATGCACAGAAGTGGCAGCTGTGATGGCTTTCTAGATGAGCTAGTTGTGTTTTTTAAGATGGGGTGAACCGGCTACGGGAGCCTGTGGAGGGTCATTCAAGTCCTTGAAAGGCCATGTTACAGTTTGTAGGATGCCCTTCGATGGTGTATCAGTGTGGAGCTTGTGAGACCATGATGGAAGGATTTCCCGGCCCCCAGGTGTGCAAGTACAAGGGCTTGAACATTCAGAAGTCACTTTCTGGGATGAAAGATTTCAAGTTTATTTCTTTTTTTCCACCAGTAGAGAGATCTGAGACCATACCATCTAGATATTCTTGACAATGCGTTCCTTGAGGGTGATATATATATATATATATGTACACATGCACACATATATATAGAGACAGAGTGTAATATGCTTTTCATTTTTATTAATAACCTATATATCATTGTGAAGTATGGGAAAGTTCTTTAACTCACGAGACGTGAAGCCTCGAATAAGAAATGATGCCCCTCCTCATTAAATTCTGCGCATCTGCTTATATGGATTACACCCAGGGCTTTAAGTGGGATGAAAAAACTGGGGGGGTCTCTCAATGTTGCGTGGCCAATGTAATTAAGGGCATGGCTTAAAAACACATAAGCTAAAAATCTGTGCTTAGCATAGTGTGCCGCCCGACTTGTATTTTGTTGTTTCGGTCATTGCATCCAGATATATGATACAACAAGTAACATCATACCTACAACAAGTCAGGACTATTGGCTTTGTCAATGGTTGTTAGTTGCATAAGATAAATAAGCAGCAACTATGGCTTGTATATAATATTGAAAAAGCTTCCACTTAAAGCCCGGGTGACACCACGACAATGTTGCTGCTCCTGAGTTTCAAAAAGAGAAGGGAAATCCAGAGAGAAACTGGCACTCTTTAACAGGATTTCCCTTCCCCTAAAACGCTCACCTGGCATGACGTCATGCCGTAACTTCTCCACTAGTGAGAAGTAAGCAGTGTGAGCACGCGCACATCGATGTGCCTGCTGTCACCACAGTCCCGAATAAACGGACCGCCTGCGCCAGGGCACAAAACAGAGCCCGTTAGAGACCAGTTTCGAGGCCCCCTTTAAAAAACTGCCGGTGCTCAGCACCGGTGAGAGCCGGCCCACACAAAGCCATGATTACACCCCGGCTTTTTATCATGTTTTAAAAAAAGGTTTATATTAAAAAAAAAACAAGAGCAACCCATATGTCCATGCGAACTGGGTATTAAGTTAAAGTTATAAAAATTGTTCACATGGAACTCATTTAAAAAAGTTCTTTAAATTCTTACAGAAAAAGAATCTCTGTGTAGATTTAATCAACGAAATCCCAAAATAATAAATGGATAAAAAAAAAAAAAGAGTCCCATCCTGAGCTCTAGCCATCTAAATAATTCTAATCATATCTGGCCCTCCCAAAGGAATTTTTACACCAGGATTGTCTTAAAACAGGGAGACATACCAGGCCTTACAACAAGATAAATTAAGATTAATATACATATATAGTCCCCAGGAAATATCAGTCCTGATGAGACCCTTACACTACAAATAGGGTTGAAACGTCACCAACACAACCAGCGGGACAGTCGCTAAGTGAAAACACTGGAAGAACAATCTGGTATCTCCTTGGATTGTAAAATAGATTGATCAAGACGTCCCTGTCTATACCAAGAACCCTTGTTTTTAAGTTACAAAGTCCCTTTATTGTCACTACTTTGGTTATTTTAGCTCTACTTGAGGTTTTTCGATCACTTAATTCTTATCACAATCTCACCGAAACCGTATGCACGTTTTTATATATTTTTTTTATATGTTTTTGCATTATAATGTAAATAAATAACTCGGCTCGGCTGAGCTCAGTTTTTGTGACAGCATATAGATTGGGCTCTAAAAACTTCTTCAGTCTTTTTTTAAAAAGAAATATCGATTTGTTGACAGATTCGTTCTGAGCCCACCCATTTATGATTGTTAGATTCCTTTGATTAAATCTACACAGAGATTATTTTCCTGTAAGAATTTAAAGAACTATTTTTTTGAATGAGCTCTATGTGAACAATTGTTAAAAAAAAAAAAAAAGGTTTATTCAGCAAAACCAGAATGCAGGGTGTTACATTTATGCCGTATGGTAAAAGAACACTGAAGAGGCGTCTTTGACCAGAAGTTAAGTTCTTTCTGGTTCCATGCTTAATGCCATTGTAATTTCCAATCTCTGAGGCGATAAACTGATTTTCTCAAGTTAAGTATTGCTCAAGTCTGATAATAAAGTGGAATTTGACCTTTGTACTTTGTGTCCTTGGGGGCATTGTATAATACTCCATGCTCTCTCATGTTCCTAGAGGCATAAAAAGCCATATTGCTATTTCACATTTAGGTCACAATATGATATGTCACGCAACATACGACTATAAAATGTATGACCTCTTTAGTAGCACTGGAGCCACGATAGTACGAAACGCCATATTGTGGGAATACTTGTAAGGGTGGGGAAGGAAGGAAGGAAGCAGGGGAAGGAAGGAAGCAGGGGAAGGAAGGAAGGAAGCAGGGGAAGGAAGGAAGGAAAGAGGGGAAGGAAGGAAGGAAGGAAGGAAGGAAGGAGGGAGGGAGGGAAGGAAGGAAGGAAGGAAGGAAGGAAGGAAGGAAGGAAGGAAGGAAGGAAGGAAGGAAGGAAGGAAGGAAGGAAGGAAGGAAGTCTATAACACGAAACGATGTGCTGGTTACTACAGTGAACATAATCCAGTTTACCTCAACATTAAATATTACAACTGAACACTAACCCCCATTTCAGTAAAATAGGACATAAAACGTGCTCCGTGATTCAACTTTGCAGGTGCACAGCTGTTGAATGATGCGGGAAGGGAGGGACAACCCTTCACAAACGACAGATTCTCAAAACTCTTGAACCAGCAGAGACGTCTTCACAATGCAGCCGAATAATGAGCAGAGTGGGTCCAGGGATACAGAGCTCATCTGGCCCGGCCATTTGTCGCACAAATCAATCACTTTATTCCGAGCCGGGTAAAAATCTATCAGAATCGCAGCGCACGTCCCTTTTTATGGGAAAGCCAGCTCCCAACATGAAACTTCCTGTTCAAGGCTGCAAATTGGCCTGGGGACATTTCAGTACAAAATACGAAATTGGAAACTTAGAAATGCGATGTATATTACCTTTCCAGCCCACACCGGGGCAATCCATTCTGCGAGCTGTAAAACCCTGCCAGGGGTGCGAAAGAGAATGCTGTACATGGCATCATGAATTTAAGCAGAGAACAGCATGTTACAGCCCGAATGCCTGCATTGGGCAGTGGGCCCCACAAATTACCAAGACAAAGAACAAACACGTTCTGCTGCAGGACCAAAATCATTTTCTAAGGGTGTTCCTGAATTCAGAAGTGTAGGCATAAACAAGGGGAGTACGGCAGGTCTTCCATTCCATTCGTCAATGGACAAAGAGGAAAAAGACAAAAAGCGACATAAATCGAGCGGTGGAGTCACAGGCACTTCTAATCCCTTAACATTTTACTTAAAATAATGGCCTGTAGTCTGGGGTTCCAGGATATTGGCAGCAATATTTGTAGAACGTTCAAAAATGTGAATTGTGTTGGGCATCAGAAGAGGGATTCAGTCTTGGATTTTAGACAAATGCAGTACGGGTTGCCGGCTGACCCTTAAGTTACTTGTCCTTCAAGATTGGATTCTTTCGTAGTTACAGGTAGATAGCCAGATTTACCCATCTTCCAAGTTCAAGCAAAGATGGGCTGACTGGTTCTCAGCAATGTCTACCAGAACATGGAATTCAATATCACAGAAAACCCAAAGTTTTAACCCTATTGAAATTCAGGGATCTACTTAAACCTGGGCAGGTTAATTATCCTACGTCACTCTGGTGGATCTCCATCATGGCTCTAGAGAAAAACAAATCCATATTTCAATCATGAAACATAAATGCAAGTGAACCTGTAGATGTAAATTGAACATCTCAAGTCTCGTATAAGAGAATCTACATTCTTATGGTGCCCATGACGAGCTGCTTCTAATGTCCGATGAGCCTGATAATGAGAGTTCATTAGGATTACGAATAACGTGGTAAAACCACGAGTCAAGAAAGTTTCTACAAGGGACTGTACTGTGGTTGGTTGAATCAGCCAAAACCACCAGGCAAAAATGCTGCAAAGAATTAGGATTTACCAGGGAATCAAACCATGTAAATCCAACTCACCTGGTAATATCCCATTTTTAGTGGACCTTCCGGGTACAACTTGTAATGGCATGCTTTTGCCAAACATTCCCTGAAGTTAGAATACTGGTCTGTAACAGTAACTTCAGTGACCGAGATTTCCGGGCTTAACAATGATACACTTGTAAAGAGGGCCTTAAATGAAGAAGAAAGAAAGGGGTCAGCCAATACCTCCTCCGTTTCCATTTGGCACCCACATATACACCTCCCAGCTACAATATTTCATGGTCTTGGCTCACATTAGTGCCATAGATACAGAAACTATGAACCAAGTGACCGGTGTTACCCTCATGCACGTTGAACGTACTCGTCAGACTGGCACTAGAATGCCCAAGATTTACTGGCAAAACCAAGTCTGGAATTGGTTAAAAGTAAACCAATTTCTTTTGGTCCCAAAAAACACCCTTGACTCAGAGATCCCTAGCTCTGAAGGACACTACTATGCGTGTGGATGTGCTTCTCAGGAAACAGCAGAATGCAGTCACTCATCGTGAAGTTGACCAATGGCTGAAATGAGCTGACCAGCCGCCACATGCTATATGGTGGAATAAAAATGTGAATAACACAATAACAGACAAAAGGAGAGCTGGCCTAAAACCCTTATAAATAAGTAAATTATACTTTTATTTTTAGCAAAATCAAACGGTCTTGGCTAACAGACCCAGGGGCGGCGGGCATGGCTTGTGGGTGGGGGGGCGGGTGCGGGGCAGCAGGGGAATTGCGGGGGTGGAGCGATGTTTAGAAATTTAAAAAAAAAAATTTTTAAACTTACCTCAAGGCCGGGTCCCGCGTCTTCTGTGCTCCTGCTCTCTTGAGTCCGCTTCCAGGAACAGGAAGCAGGCAGCCAGGCTCCCTCCCCTAAGCCAATCACAATGCTGCAGTGCAGCGTTGTGATTGGTCTGAGTGCCATGACACAGCGCTCAGCCAGGGGCTGTAGGGGCGGGCATGTTCTCCATGCAGGCTGTAATGCAGCCTGCACGGAGAACAGGGAAGTGCGCATGACTGCTTTGGGCATCCCAAGAGGGCCGATCAAACAGTCATTGCACACTTTAGTGCGCAAACCACTCCGCCCCTGCCCTGCTTCATTAGCAGAGCAGCCATGTTTCCTCTTCTCGCACTGCTTGAAAGCAGTGGGGTGACGTTCCTCCGCCATAGCGGAGAAGCCGCCACTGAAAAGACCTAAAAAGGCTGGGAATAACTCAAAGTGGGATGTAAAGATGCCGTGTTTTAGAGCAAAAACGTGCAAGTCAAATACACCTAATGGTCATATAACTAGTATCTATATGGCACTCAGTCTTCATTTGTTCTATGCCTTGTTGTCAAGCACTTCAACTTCCTAAGCTTGATTATGGGTGCAAATAAAGTGTTGCATGTGGTGAGGTTGAAGTGACCACAATGCCCAGACACCTGCCAATAACAAGGACAGATTTCCAAGCCTGAACAAGGGAACATATCACAGAACTGCCACCATAAACAGTATAGTTGTCTGTATCTTCTATTTTGCACTATCTATTTAATTACAGCTATGTCAGCATCCCTCTGGAAGGCAAAAAGCTTGACAGCGTCACACAAGATACAAAGAAATATATTGTTCTGCAGAAATTCAGCAGATTGTACATTATTCGTTGAAGGTCGCCAAGCCAGCATATTCCATTCTCTCAGGATATTAGAACAGAAGGCTGTGCAGCAGCAGTTATCTCTAATCAACAGCCACCAAGTATCTGGGGGAGATATTGGAAGCGGTGAGTGTTTATTTCTCTTGTACCACACATACATGCTGCCAGGTGCAAACTCACAGGTGTTAATGAGTCGGGCCTCTTGATTGGTCCCAGGGCCTGTTCACATATCGTGTTTTGGATTTAGGTAAGGGCGTAAACAGTGACAGGAAAGCACCCTTCTATTAACTGTCATGTTTTATTGCGATACGTTTTAGGTGTTTTGAGTTTTTTATGCTTTATGTTTTATTGTGTTGTGTTTTATTGTGCTGCGTTTTGCAGGTTTGGTTTCATATGTTGTACTTTATGTGTTAATATTGTGTTATGGAGATTTGCAGAGCGCACTGTCACCTGGGAGGGTATCCTGGTGCTGAGCTGGAGTGTCTAGCCAAACCTAGAGCTAATAGGACTACTCAAAGCCAGGTCTTCTGCTTCTTATGGAATTCAAAAAGTGAGGAGCAGGCTCTTATGTGTACTGGCAGGTCAGTCCCAGCAGCGGCTGCAGCCAAAAGAAACTTGTGGGGCAATGCGGGTGGGATAATACAAAATATTACCACTTACCTGCCACTCCCGGCCGCCTAGGTGCTCTTCTGCTCCCGTGGGCACCCAGCACAGGCTCCCAGACTCTCCACCCAATACCGATGCTGCTCTCATTAGCATGAGAGCAGCGCCAGGATTGGCCGGAGGTAGCCTGTGCCATTTCTCCACACGGCTGTGGAACACAGCTGGGTTGGAGAAATGTAAGTGAGTGTATTGTTTCCTAGGACGGCCGACTAAACTGGCATGTGCACTTACAGTGCACCTACCACTCCTCCTCCCTGGACAATAGAGGATGGCCCGGCCCTACACTCGTGGCATCAGCACGGTTTATAAGCCAAACTTTTGGATAACTTTAGACTTGCACAGCCCCCGTTTGCTGGCGCTGAGCAGTGTGGCGATGCTCCTCCGCCATTACCGAGAAGCAAGTCACCCCTGGTCATTCCACGCTATAGCAGCACTGTAGAAGAAGGCTCTGCGACTCCACTGCAAGTCTGTCACACAGACTGCATGATGCAGGAGGCAGTGGTTCGTGTTTAGTAGGGTCCACCATGAATGCCTGACCTTTTTTGTGAGTACCATGTGTGGAAGCCACTAAAGAACGCAAGGTACAGAGAGGTTTTTCCTTTCTTTAGCAGCATGGCTCAAAGAATACTCAATTAATTTCACACCCACTCTGCTACCAGGATGGAGGGTTCACATTCCGATAGAAAAGTGAGAACAGCCTCTTTAAAGAAATATTTGTAGAGGTCACTCGAGAGAGATGTAACCAGCAAACGAGTGAAGGTTTAAATACACTAACAGATGAACACTGAAACTAAACGTGTTGCAGATAGCTTTACTAGACACCATTAAACAAAGACAGAGATTATGGCCTAGCTGCTTTCATCTGCTATGAAGTCACACCTGTGGAGAATACATTTAATTAACTCTTAGTGTTTCACTAGTGGGAGGAAAAGGAAGATGGCATGTAGAGTCTGGAGGGGAGGAGCGTGGAAGGAACTGGGTTCAGGATATTTTTTGTGAGGAAGGGCACTAGGGCAGTGGGAAGGTTGACCTGAGACATAAAAGGGATTTAGGACTGCACCAGGGCATATTTTCTCAGTCCTTACGGTCAAGGCTTTAAGTGGGATGAAAAAACTGGGGGGTCCTCTCGAAGGGGCATGGCCAATGTAATTAAGGGCGTGGCTTTAAAACATGTAAACTAAAAATCTGTGCTTAGCGTAGTGTGCCGCCCGACTTGTATTTTGCTGTTTCTGTCATTGCATCCAGATATATGTATGATACAACAAGTAACAACATACCCACAACAAGTTAGGACTGTTGGGTTTGTCAATGGGTGTTAATTGCATAAGATAAATTAGCAGCAACTATGGCTTGTATATAATATTGAAAACGCTCCCACTTAAAGCCCTGGTGACACCACGACGATGGTGCTGCTCCTGAGTATCAAAAAGAGAAGGGAAATCCAGAGAGAAAATGACTCTTTAAAGGATTTACCTTCCCCTAGAACGCTCACCTGGCATGACGTCATGCCGTAACTTCTCCACTAGTGAGCAGTGTGAGCACACGGACATGCCTGCTGTCACTGCAGTCCGGAAAAAAACGAACCGCTTGTGCCAGGGAACAAAACAGAGCCCTATAGAGACCCGTTTCGAGGCCCCCTTTAAAAAACTGCCGGTGCTCAGCACCGGTGAGACCCGGCCCACTTAAAGCCCTGCTTACGGTGCTTCTCCATGAAACCAGTTGATCTCAGTTTTGGCCAGAAGGGGGGAGTGGCGGGAGGAGGGACATGGAAGCCATATACAGCAGAAAACTGTACATAGTAAGGAGTCAAACCAGGATGTCGGAGCGCGGCTCGTGCATGGGCTCTCCGAGCCAAGCCAGACCCTTGGCTTGGCTCTGCTCTCCCTGTGAACTTGTTGGCTTGCACACCTCTACTACGGAGCACTGGGATTGGAATGCATTAGACTATTTAACAGCCCCAAACTACATCAAATCACGGATGAATACGTTCTTTATTGGGTCTATAAATGTTTTTTATTTTGTTTTTCTCACTACTTCTGGATAAATATATATGTATATCAAAAAAATACCCTTTCAGGCATAGAGTGACGAATATATATATACACACACACACACACACACAGCTAGATGGGCAGATAAGCAGGCAGGCAGACACGTATAGGCAGGCAGGCAGACACGTATAGATGGACAGACAGACGGACAGACAGATAGATAGGTAGGTAGACAGGTACACAGACAGAACACATAATGAAAGTCAGACCTACTGGCTTTGCTAATACATGCCCTAATGCCGCCCTTAGTCCAGGGGAGAGCTCGTTTCCTACCCCCATGTAAAATTTCAATAATATCCCAATAACATTCTAATACCTGCCGGGCCACTGACCTCAGCACGCCTCCTCTTCCCCCGGATTCCGCTGCTCTTGCTGTCCTCTAACTAAATGGCGACCTCGCCGCCCTCTCTCCCGCAGCACAAACAGGCTCGTTTCCCACATCAGGTTTTTAAATGCCTCCAAGTCAAAGCAAACAGCTCGCGTGCGCAGCGCGTGCACAGAACGAGAACCCGTCTGATTTCTCGCAAGCATTTGAAAGGAGCAATACTCATTAAACGTAACCCCGTCCTCACCTTACCTGCCTGCGCTCTCACGCTTCCTTTCCAGTGCCGCCCCCTCTGCTTTCCCTTCTGGTTCATACTCCCTCGCAATATTTTCTCTTCGTCTGAGGGAAAGCAAGCATCAGGTTGGCGCTTGCGACGCACCCCCGACAGCCTGCGTGATCTTGGCTCAATCTCTTCACTGCTGGGGAAGGCGGAGGACCTTTCACAGTAGTGAAGATTACTGAAGCGTTTTGTTTTATTACCTGCTTTGGACTGAACTTGGTACGTTGTAAGTGAGGCCTAAACACAAATGACCCTTTATTGTGCGGTCCTCACCCCCGACCTTTCTGGCCCACCCTGCTCTTGGTGTTTTAGGTCTAGCTTTCAGCACAGCTGTCTACATGACCTATTGTTACCAATTCTTTCAAACATATATAGAGTGGGCTTTGACTCAACCCAATGGATTGTCTTTTTCTCTCGCCTCCTGCTGTTGGTATCTCGGTGCGTCATTCATCCTCATACAGAGCGCCTGCAATGCAATGCGCGAGGGACTATTTTACATTTCAAAAGTGCACTATTTTACATTTCAAAAGTGCATGCGGCTTAAAGGTGGATCTGCTGACTCTGGAACTTGGAACCCAGTGCGAGTCCCAGACTTAGGTCAACAGCGTGTGATTCTGGGCAAATAACCTAATTTCCCATGCCTTTAAAAATAAAAAAGGAGAAATGCCAAATGTAACTTGTAAAGCGTCCTGATGCACTTTGACCGAGTTTACGCGGTATGCCAGGTTTCCGGTACATGAAACTGCAAAAATAAAAAATAAATCATTCTTAGCACACAGTACTGGCATCCACTTCAGGTTCGAGATCTAACTACTGTGCACTCGCACTATGTGCACCTCACGACACACCACCACACACGTTAGTCCACTAACATGATACAAATGGAATCAACACAAACACGTGGCAAATGCACACAAGGTCCCATTCTATAAATTCACTCCCAGCCACGCTATTATGTGGACCGTAATTTCTCCCCAAGTATCTTGTTTCATCATAAACAACCATTGGCAAAACCAATGGTCTCAAAAGCACACATTGTGAAAGTTGTCCCTGGCAATGAATGGACTACCTAATCTGTGTGTGCTCCTGGTGAAAGGGCAGAATGGTGTCACTCACAGTGAAGTTGGCCAGGGGCAGACGTGGGCTGACACACTGCCCCTTGCTGTATGCTGCAGTGAGTGGATGAAAGATGTGAACAGCACAATTACAGATCAATGGATGGAGAGGGTGAGGTTGGAAGCCCCTATAAGTAAGGACATTAAAGTGCTAGTAAAAGCAAGCAGTCTTAGCCAACGACAGCTCCCCAAAGCGCTAGGCCAAGACTGAGAACTCACTGGACTCAAATTGAAGCCCAGGCTGAGCAGTGATATGTTCTGGTGACAGGCCACTTGTTTGTGCCTCCAATGTCTAACTCTGCACTCACCTTGCAATATCCCTCTCCACACCTTCACCCCTCACTGTTCAACCCCTTCTGAATTTGTAATATTGTAATACTCTCGATCTAGTGTGTAACCCACACTCGGAGCTCAAAGTTCCCCTTTCTCGGCTTTACCACCGGTGGCGCCACCTTCCAGCTTTGGTTGCTTGGTCCAGCTACAGATTATCTTCAAGGACATCGCACACTACCGGCTCTCAGGCAGAGCTCAGGACTCTGCAGCCTTAGGTACAGCAGAGGAGACCTTATGATTAGCTCTTCAGTAATTGTTAATTATTAGTATTAAATGTGTGCCTCTTGAGCAGGCTCTACTGAGCCCACATGAATCTTTGAGAGGCAACGAGCTGGTGCTTAATGTAATTTCAAGCGAGTTGAATTCTTAAATTGTGGGGAAACCTTTCTTATTGATCTCCAGAAGTAGAAACAAGAATAATCACGTCATTGGCCTTCACATGCTTAACTCGGCCCCCTTTTCCTTCTTACAAGCCATTGCTCTGTTATGGAGACCTTACTTCCCTCCTTTTCCTCTGCACCATCCATAGTCTCTTTTCCTTTTCTTTCATTTTTAACATTACTCTTCTAACAGGAACTGGCACTCCTTTCCATTATTATTGGGTTTTTTCTAGGCCTTTATGTTTATTGTATTGTCTAACCATGGCTCGTCTATCGCCTCGTCCCTAGCATCACTCCGGATTTACTCTACTTTCACGGGTCTTTATATTCTCCTACCATCAAATTTCTCACACCACCCTGACAACATCCTCCTTTAATAGAACATGACACGTCCAATCACTACACATCAAGGTCTCCCTCCATCTCTTTTTAATCACCCATTTGTCTTTATTTACTAAAGTCTCTTTTGCTATCTATCTTCTTCCCTGTCAGTCTCCTGGCATCACTCAATATTCTGTTTTTCCTACCGTCTTGTATCCTTTCATCACCCTCATTCAATTTTACAAACGCCCCACTACAATCCAATGCAACCATCATAGTTGCTCCTCTGTCTGCTCCCGCCTGCTGCCAACAGCCTGGTCCCTTCATTTCCTCTTTCGTGGCCCACCTATTGCCACCTACTATAACTCTACTCCTTTCATTTCCTGTTTCTTCACCTACTTCCTGCTGCCTCCTACCATCGCTCCACTCCCTTTATTTCTTCTTTCTTCATCTCACTCCTGCTGCCTCCTACCATCGCTCCACTCCCTTTATTTCGTCTTTCTTCACTTCCCTCCTGCTGCCGCCTACCTCCGCTCAACTCCCTTCATTTCCTCTTTCTTCACCTTCCTCCTGCTGCTGCCTACAGTTGCTCCACTCCCATCATTTCCTGTTTCTTCACTTCTCTTCTGCTACTGCCTACAGTCGCTCCTATCCCTTAAATTCCTGTTTCTTCACTTCCCACCTGTTGCCGCCTACAGTCGCTCCACTCCCTTCATTTCCTGTTTCTTCACTTCCCACCTGCTGCTGCCTACAGTCGCTCCTATCCCGTCATTTCCTGTTTCTTCACTTCCATCTCCTCCACTCTCAGGCTTCTTCCATCTGGCTTCTCATTCTGTCTCATCCCTGCAGTCCCCTCCTTTCCCAATCCATCTTCTTCATTCCCCAAATCCCCGTGTCCAGTCACCACTGTCCATCTTTTGCCTCTTGTCCGTGGTCCTTCAGTGTTGCTCATTACTTCCCTCTTTCTCCGTCACTCCACCTTCTTCTCCACTTCCTTCTTTTCATCCCCTTTCGCCTCTTTTAAGCCTCTTTATGATGCGGCCTCCTCTTCTCTATCGTTTTTCCTTTACTCGTCACGTGCACCCTTTTGCATTTTTTTCAGTTTCATCTCCCCTCGTCTCCTTTCATCTCTTCTCCCTCTCGCTAACTACCTCCCTGACCTCAGTGTCTTCACTCGCTCCTTCTCTTTCTGACCTTCTCATCTCACTCAACCTTTTCACTCACCCCTCCACTTATTCATCCTTCTGTACTACATTAATGCCCATCCAATCACACTTCTACTCCACACACCCACAACTGCCACCGACACCACACACTCCCTCTTGACCACCTCCCCAGATTCCATCCCCTATCTTCACTCACTCCATACTTCCACTCTTACGTCTACTTCATCATCCCTCGCACATGCACTTCCTCACTCCCCACATCAATGCACTCATGCCCACATATCCACTCCCTCCTTTCTGCTGACCCCTCATTCTTTTCTTCTGTATGGAATCGGTTATTGTAAGCATGATATTGAATATGCACAGTTAATCGGATTTGCTGGTTTAAGAAAAAGCATAATGGAAACAAAGCTTAATTTCTATGCGATGGCTAACATTTTAGCCTATAGTTCCTCTTTAGTACTACCCCTATACATTGGATCAACGGTTTCTAACTTAAAAAAAAAAATCATGTACATAGCGGACACTGCACTTGAAGGAGCTAAATGAATTAATCCAAAGACGCAACTTTATTCAAAATTCAAGCCCCTTATTGGCTTTTTGTGCGTTCCTGGGCAAGCCAAACGAACCACCTGCCACAAACAAAGGGGCCGATTCCGATCTCGGCCGGTAGGGCACCGAATCGGATTTGGCTTAACCGGATCCGATTCGGAGCCCTATTTCCCGACCGAGTCGTACGTGCGTCCGGGCGAGCGAGTACGATGCGTGCGCTCGCGAAATCTCCGACCGACTCGTTCGCAGGACCCGACCGCTCCGACCGACTCGCACGGGGACGACGCGCACCTCGCAATGGAGACGTTCCCCGGCCGGGTAAGTACGATGCGCACCTCGACCGCTCCGACCGACTCGCGCAGCCCGGCTCCAAGGAGCTGTCGGAGCCGCACTTTGGGGGTCCGTGTCGGACCCCCCTGGAAGCGTAGGCGTGCGAGTCGCACACAGGGGGGACCCATGGGTCCCCCCTACACGTGCATGTACGGTGCGACCCGCATCGACGCGAACACGCTGTAGGGGGCGCCCTTGTTCGCGTCGTGCCCATTGAGTCAATGGGAGCTCGTGTACGCGTCGTACGACTGGCTCCCATTGACTTCAATGGGAGTCCGACCGAATGGAGTCCGATAGCATACGTGCGCATCGTACTTGTTCGGTCGGACTGCTAGGGTCCGATTCGGTCGGAAATCTCTCCGGGTCCGGCTCGGTCGGGGAGATTTCCGGCCGGAATCGGCCCCAAAGTGTCAGGTTTTTTTTCTGATCGCTTTTACCTACTTGGTGTTGTAGTGTACACAGTTGCCATCAGTATTGTCTTCAAGGCCACACTGTCTAATATGAGAACTTAAAACCACTGTCATTGTGTTTAAAGTCCTTTTGAGGTCTTGTAGACTTCCAATCTTTAGCAATAATGCAATAAGAGCCACTGAGTTGAGTTATAAAATATGTATGTGCCAAGAGCCCTTACAGTTTGCCACGAACCCCATGAAAAAATAATGTAAATATACAAAACTTACAACCTCCACCATTGGCTCCCTGGATGCCCCATGAACCAGCGTTCCTTTCTAGGCACAGCCCCTGATATTTCACCCCATGACGTACGTCTCTTGCCAGTTTCACACTTCACTAAAGCTCTAAAACCAAATTCCAGATCTTGGTCGGAGATGGACATGAACTTTCAAAAGTCCTGATGGTGGAGCCAGGCTGGAAGAAGTTTAGGTTTTACGAGAGGCGAGGTCCTAGGTAAGGACGTGAGAGCTGGGGTAGAGTCCATCACACCTGAGGCGCTCTCTGCCTGATATTCAGTTTGTGATTGCTAGAAGGCATGAAGAAAGCAAGCCCCATGTCAAACGAAGGGCCTCTTTTAAATGAGCAGGCCTTGCCTTGCTCACAGATGCTGCTGTTGGGAGTTTCTACCCCGAATCAGCAGTGTGGCTTTCGGTAGCTTAGTGTGCTAATATCGATACCGTGCGGTGTGGTATTTACCGTAAACGGTACCGCTGCATCGGGCTTCCGCGGATTGGAATGGGAGGTAGTGTGGTAATCTGCCAGGTATGATAGGATAAAATCTGCATGATCTAGCATTTTCGATGCGCGGTTAGCGTAAAACAGTACCTGCCAAATACCTACAGGTGGAAAACCCAGCAGATTGCCATAATTAATTTGATTTCCCCCAAATCAAGGTTTGCGGCAGGATTGGAAAACTGTCTTCTAAGCACTGGGTCACCCTTCCATGTCATTTTCAGTTATGCCCACAAAAGTTATCAAGACACCGGCTTCCAAGATTGTAAACTGGATTAACGAAGACATTTTACTTTGCGGAATCCGAAATAAACTACGGTAAACCACAGACATCCTGAAGGGAGCGTCGACACCCTCCCGGAAGCCTCGCGCTCCCGCTCCGCCTCGAGCACATTATCCGCTCCGATTCCCCCATCTCCCTAAACACATGGCCCGAGGAATGCAGAGGCCCCGCAGCCCTTCTGCTGCACTGAAAGTACGTCCCTCCTTCTGCGAACTCGGTCTCCCTCACCCCTTCATCCCAGCGGCCCGCCCCATTAGGAAAAGGGCCTGCAAAGGTGAGACCGCGAGCTTTCTCTCGCTCCGTATCCACTCCACTCTCCTGGAAATGGAACCATTTTGATTTGTAGTTAAGTTAGTATCCTCCCCACCCCACCACCACATTCTTTTGCACAGTAATCTGATTGAAAAGAGGCAGTGAGGCAGAAACACAAAGGAGCCTGCTCTGACCCCGGTCGGAGGACTGGGGGCAAAGGGGGGTGGGCTGGGGGGTTTGAAGGAGGGCTGCGGAGGAGATTTGAAAAGGCGGTCTTCTTGCATGTCTAGTGCAAATTATCCTACCCCGCCCGGGCCACCTCCTCATCATAACTAGTCTGCCGCCGTCCTCGTTCACTTCCGCTTTTGTCCGTCCCGGACTCCAAATTCCAAACACGCGGATTACTTTACCCCGTGGCGCACCAGCGAAGCAGGACAAAGGCAAAGTAGATTATAGCAGAGAGAGGTCATCATTTGCATTTTCTGCCAATCTCAGCAAGAATGACCCGCACCCCCTTCGTCCCTCCATGTCCACGGGACACAAAAGATGCAGATGTGCCGCACAAGCAAGGCGAATGGTCCAGGCACCAGGCCCAGAGTCAGGCACAGACAGCGGGGCCCAGGCAGGGGATAGACAGCAGGTCCAGAGTCAGGCACAGAAAGGGGCCCAGGCAGGGGACATACAGCAGGCACAGAGACAGGCACAGATGCAGGGGCCTAGGCGGATGGTCCAGGCAGGCACAGACAGAGGGGCCCAGGCAACAGGCCCAGAGTCAGGCACAGATAGAGGGGCCCAGGCAACAGGCCCAGAGTCAGGCACAGACAGAGGGACACAGGCAGGTGACAGAAAGCAGGCCCAGAGTCAGGCACAGACAGAGGGGCCCAGCAGGGGACAGACAGCAGGCCCAGAGTCAGGCACAGACAGAGGGGCCCAGCAGGGGACAGACAGCAGGTCCAGAGTCAGGCACATACACAGGGGCCCAGGCAGGAGACAGACAGCAGGTCCCAAGTCAGGCACAGACAGAGGGCCCCACGTAGGGGAGAGACAGCAGTTCCAATCAATCAATCACAGAATTTGTAAAGCGCACTACTTACCCGCGAGGGTCTCAAGGCGCTAGGGAAAAAAAGGGGTGGGGGGGTGCTGCTACTGGTCCGTTCCAGATCGGATACAGGCAGAGGGGCCCAGGCAGGTGACAGAATGCAGGCCCAGTGTCAGGCACAGACAGAGGGGCCCAACAGGGGACAGACAGCAGGTCCAGAGTCAGGCACAGACAGAGGGGCCCAGGCAGGGGACAGGCAGCAGCAGGCCCAGAGTGAGGCACAGAGGGAGGGGCCCAGGCAGGGGACAGGCAGCAGCAGGCCCAGAGTCAGGCACAGACAGAGGGGCCCGGCAGGGGATAGACAGCAGGCTCAGAGTCAGTCACAGATAGAGTGCCCCATGCAGAAACAGACAGCAGGTCCAGAGTCAGGCACAGACAGGGGGGCCCAGGCAGGGGACATGCAGCAATCACAGAGACAGGCACAGACTCAGGGGCCCAGGCGGATGGTCCCAGGCAGGCACAGACAGAGGGGCCCAGGCAACAGGCCCAGAGTTAGGCACAGACAGAGGGACCCAGGCAGGTGACAGAATGCAGGCCCAGAGTCAGGCACAGACAGAGGGGCCAGACAGCAGGTCCAGAGTCAGGCACATACAGAGGGGCCCAGGCAGGAGACAGACAGCAGGTCCAGAGTCAGACACAGACAGAGGGCCCCATGTAGGGTAGAGACAGCAGATCCAGAGTCAGGCACAGACAGGGGGGCCCAGGCAGGGGACATGCAGCAGGCACAGAGACCGGCACAGACGCAGGGACCCAGGCGGATGGTCCAGGCAGGCACAGACAGAGGGGCCCAGGCAACAGGCCCAGAGTCGCGCACAGACAGGGACCCAGGCAGGATCAGGCCCAGAGTCAGGCACAGACAGAGCGGCCCAGGCAGGGGACAGACAGCAGGCCCAGAGTCCGGCACAGACAGAGGGCCCCATGCAGGGGAGAGACAGCAGGCCCAGATCAGACACAGACAGAGGGCCCATGTAGGGTAGAGACAGCAGGTCCAGAGTCAGGCACAGACAGGGGGGCCCAGGCAGGGGACATGCAGCAGGCACAGAGACCGGCACAGACGCAGGGACCCAGGCGGATGGTCCAGGCAGGCACAGACAGAGGGGCCCAGGCAACAGGCCCAGAGTCGCGCACAGACAGGGACCCAGGCAGGATCAGGCCCAGAGTCAGGCACAGACAGAGCGGCCCAGGCAGGGGACAGACAGCAGGCCCAGAGTCCGGCACAGACAGAGGGCCCCATGCAGGGGAGAGACAGCAGGCCCAGATCAGACACAGACAGAGGGGCGCAGGCAGGGGACAGGCAGGAGCAGAGTCAGGCACAGACAGAGGAGCCCAGGCAGGGGACATGCAGCAGGCCCAGAGTCAGGCACAGACAGAGGGGCCCAGGCAAGAGGTCCCGAGTCAAGCACAGACAGAGGTGCCCAGGCAACAGGCCCAGAGTCAGGCATAGACAGAGGGGCGCAGGCAGGGGTCAGGCAGCAGGCCTAGAGTCGGGCACAAACAAAATTGGCATATAAGTAGAACTTTACTCAAGGAAAAGCCTGTACTTGGACTGTAGTACACCCTTTTATCAATTTTGAGAAATTAACTTTTTTTCGAAAGTGTTAGAAAATTAGAGATACTTGGACCATTAGTAAACTTGCCATCTGTCTAGTTTAAAAAATAAACTGGACTGGAAGAGAAGCTTTTTCTTCCATTGGAACTGTGGACCCAAAGCGATGTCCGTTGACCCGAATCTCTGTGATTTGCTGGTCGCAACTTGGAGAAAAATTTTGCAGCTACGGCTACAGGGCTCAATCCTTGAATCATGAAAACTAAAAATGACTGCACCATTGAGTGGCAGGGCAAGTATCACCCAATTCCCTGGCTTATAATGGGATGTCACAAAAGGGCACCCATTTAAATTAAAAATTGAAAAAAAGGGCATTTTATTGCAGGGTTTGCAGACCCCAGGGCAGGTTTTGAAAGCCCTAGCAAGGCTCAGAGATTAGCAAACCTCCAGCAGGGGTTGGGGAACAGAAGGTTCCGATCCCTGTACTAGTACCAATAGAATAAGCAGTAAGGGATGACCATCCGTGGTGTGTTGGGCGCAAGGCTTTGGCAAAAGCTGGATGGAATGGATAGCTTGGCCCGACGTATGGCCAGAGGCTACTCCTGATGTCAGTCCGCACAAGGTATGGCCAAAGACCATACTCAGTCAGTGTTTGGGATCTGTAAATCAATGTGGGTGGTATATGGACACAGCCCACGTTGTGCTCAATTGAAGGCAGCGCTCAGTGTAGTAGGATGTAGTTTACACAAGTTGGATGTAGTATATGATCAAAACCACAGAAAATACCCTGAAAAGAGAAAGGAGGGGCATCATGACTCTCTCAAGACTTTCCTTCTTGTAGTCATGGCCCATACTGAACAATGGTAATAAATAGCATATGACAGTATATCTATGCATACATATTTGTTTTTACCTAAAAATGTTAAAAACTGATTTATGATTCTGTATCAAATGCACAAAATAATTGAAATTCACTAGTTGTGGTATGTAAAGCACTCAAAAGTTAATACCGCCCGCCATATTTTGCACTTGGTAGTCAGTCATTTTCCTGTGCCATTTTAAAATGGGTGTTTCATTGTGTATGTTCTGCATGGTGGGCGGTGAGAGTTATTTGTATCTGCTGTGTGTATAGTGCACCATACCTGGGGAATTTCATTGATTTCGAACATTTGAGCCAGAACCACAACTAAATTTAGAACTGTGTCAATTTAGTGACTTTCTATTTTTTAATATTATGTTTTTCCCCATCCCCTGCTGCCTGCAGCCAGGCACGGAGACCAACCCACTGTAGGCTGGCACCCAGCACTGAACAGAGCTGAAGGACTTGCTCAGTTGGGGTTGCAAGCAGGGCTTTGCCCAGCCCTATAGAGAACGCCTACCCTCGGTACACAACCCTTGGCTGCGTACAGCGGGAGATCTGATCTTATTTGTATTTAAAATTTTTGTGTAAAAAATTAATGATTTTCTACACAAAATAGTGCCTTTTTCCCAAAGGCATAAAATGGCAGCCACAGAATCACGATTTTCTTTAAAACCACGATTTTCCCACAGGAACCAACAATTAAAAAAAAAAACATTTCCCCATGAACATCTCGGTGAAAATTGGCCTACCAGACCTTCACTGACTACACAAAGACTGCCACATTTTGTGCAGACATGCCCTTACGGTTAAAAGTTATAGGCAAATCAAAAAAAAAAATTTTTTAATGGAAAGTGTGGCTGAACCATAACTACAAAGTGGCAACTGCATGTGCATATAAATATATAAACACATGCACACACACACACACACCTGCTGAATTTCAAAAGATATAGTTAGGAGCGCAATCCATTACTCGCACGACCGCCATGCAAACCATAACTCTTGCACCAAATGTAATGCTCGTAATCTCACCCTAATAAACAGATGCAATCACAAATGTTGTACATCATCTTACACGAGATTACACACCTCATTAACCTTACCACTGACAGAGAAGCCTTTGAAAGTAGTACCATTAATTGGTTTGATTATGTATTGCTGTTTAATTACATTGAACTTTTAGGTATTATTTATTGATGCAAATATTGTAGCATTTTATTTGGTGTGTGAGTTATGGTTTGTGCTCCTAACCATAACTTTCTAAATTTTAGTGGGTTTTTCATCTGTAACCCTCATGCATGTGCAGTAAAAGTGACAATGCACAACACTACATGTTGCCCATTCTCCAAAGGAAGTTCACGGCTTAGGCTGCCTGGGGCTTCAACACTTTAAGCAGTAGACAGGCTGCAGGAAGACCTACTGCAAATATCCCTGCCATAGGGCTCCTCTTGATAGGAAAAAGCTTTAAGAGGCATTTAAAATATGATTTACTAACTGCAAAAACGGCACTGGAGTCCTTTTAATTGCACATAAATAGGTGTCTGGTTTAATGAGATTTTCTTTCTCAATGTTTAAGTTTTAGTGCAGTGACCCTCAAATAATTTTTTCCTTTGACTCACGTTCTATGCAAATGTAATGAAACTTGTTTTGCATATCATTTGAAATTTGAACTTTATGCCCTTTGCAATGCATTGCTTTTAACAGTGGGTGGGCTATTCTCTTGTTTTAAAAAAAGAATGGATTTTGGTTTTCTTCATTTGTCTCTACAAAGCCATGGAGCCAATGTGGCCGGACCGCAAAGCTTTGCAGGTTCCTCTGCTTTAGAATGCCTAGGACAGTTTCTTAATAATGCACAAAGCGTCAATGAGGCTAAAGGTAAACTGACTAACATGGTTTGACGCCCAGTGTCACCTGCTTGTTGATGGTTTGGCATCAAGGTTATGAAGATGGCTGTTATGCTCTTTGCCTGCTCTAAGATTTGCCACAATTGCCCCCAAAAATATTTCAAGCTACCCAAAGGACTTTGATATGTACGGTAAAAGCCATTGAGACTTAAGTTTATCTCATGTCTCCTCACTAACATCAAAACACCATTCTTTGCAGGGGTTGGAGAAGCTGGATGCCCAGTGGTAGAAATGTAGTTGAGGAGTTCTTGATATACTGCCAAGCAGTGATGACACCGTGCCAAGGTTGCAGGTACTGGGCACCAGCGTTCATTTGGGGACTGGGACTTATTCAACATTATCATAAAGGAGGAGGAGAAAGCAAGTAAAACAATGACAAAGGGAGATAGCAGCGATGAAAAGAACTTGCAACATGGAGTTAAAGCGACTTCAAGTGTAGGGTGGAGTAAGAAACAGGCATGAGGTGGGATGAAAAATAGGTCGCCTTGAGATTTGGTAAGCACAATATACAGCAGGCTACTAAGGAAAGCTTTGGACCACTGAACTTTTGTTTTAAAACCAATAAAGCACTGGTGACAATCTGCCTACTGAAAGGCCAGGGTGTTCTAGTGGCAAAGAGCGCATTCTGGATTGTATCAGCTGAAATAAATCCGAACAAAGCCCCATTAAAACAGCGACTAGTTAAATAGAAGACCTGGACTAGAAACTTTGTGGCATTGGACGACCTGGTAACCCTGGTCTGTAGTCAAGATGGTGTTAATCAGGATTGCACAAAAATGATGGTGGATGTGCTTAACCCCCGCCAAAAAGGACAGTAAGATGCACACAATTGTGAACAGTATCCTCATTGGATTGTTTATGCATCATTCCGACAGAACTGGACCTGTATCAAACGGTTAAGCCCCCAATCCTTTGAGATCCTGTTTGGACCTTGTTTTACCTGAGGGCTCTTCCTAGTGGATTCTTTTGTGATTTCATCCTGCTTTCTACCCAGGCCTTCAGCTCCTTCGCTACAAATATGAAAGACTGCCACGGTTAAAACCTGGGCCAGACTGGTACAGAAAACTTGCCTGGGCACCAAAATAAAAGTCCACTATGAATTAGAAACTTAAATAATATCAATAGTGTAAGAGATATATATATATACACATATACATACACACACACATATACATTCTGACTCGGGAGAAGGGGATCGGGGTTTGTGTCTCTGCGTCGGCTCAACATCCTGTGATTCTGAGCAAATCACTTAATCTCCTTGTGCCCATGGACGGCGCCAGGATACCCTCATGGGTGAGAAGCCTCACTATGAAAATCTAAAAATGTAATTGAAAATATATATATATATATATATATATATATATATATTATCTACTGGCGGTCGCCAATAGATAGTTATAGTTAGGACCTATTATCCATAGGAAATTCGTAACATTCTTTCCCAATAACTTTGGCGCCGGTTGACGAATCTTCGCGAAATTTTCAAAACTTATGGCCCGCTCCGGTCCGCTCCTAACTTGAAAGTTTTGGGGTGATTCGGCAAGCGGGGGCCGAGAAAGAAGGGGGGTCCCAAAACGTGTTTTCTCCATGTTAATTCCCATAGGAAACTTTAGACACGGCTACAGCCCGAACTGCTGAACGGAATTACACCAAATTTGGCAAAATGGTAGTGCTTGGTTCAGAAAGCGCCCTTTTTTTTGAATGGTGTAAATCCGTTCAGTAGTTGCGGAGAAAATAAAAAAATAGAGGTCAAAAAATCAATTTCCCATAGGAAACTTTAGACACAGTTACAGCCAAAACTGCTGACCGGAATTACACCAAATTTGGCAAAAAGGTAGTGCTTGGTTCAGAAAGCACCCTTTTTTAGGTCTCGCCTGAGCCAGCGCATGCGCTGCTCTGGCGAGAGTTTTAGTAAGCGGGTTTTGGAAGTGCAAACAGTGGCTTTTGCTGGCGACCAGCTTGCGTTCACGCGAGCGTGCACTCGCGATCAGGCGCCATATGGCTTCCCTCGCCATCTGGACGCTCGCGTGAACGCAAGCTGGTCGCCAGCAAAAGCCACTGTTTGCACTTCCAAAGCTCGCTTACTCACGATTACTTTCACTTTCGCGGCCGTGCCAGTTTCGCGGCCGCGCGGCCAATGCTGGTTTTCTGTGCCAGCAATCTTGAAGTGTTTCTCTTGTCGCTTTAGAGGGGGGTTCTGCAAGATATCCTTTCACATTATTTGCATCTCTTCACAATATCTGTGCGTGAAAGACGTTCTGTCAGACAGCGTCGATTATTGCAGTCCACTCCTAAGGAGATTTAATTTTAAAACCTAAAATAATGTATATACTATGGCAAACACAAAACGTGTCGGCATACCCACACATGCTCTCTTTCTTTCTCTCTCCCCTGCCCCTTGGCCCACTGATTTACTTTTCTTTACAGTTTCTGTCATATAATTTTGGTTGTAAAAATAGTGCGCTCGATGCCAGTTGACTGCGCCAACTGTGTGGATGAACTTTGTCTCCAAACGTAACTGGGCGATGTCGTATTTCTACACGGGGTTTATAAAATGCAAAAATACCAGTTGGAAAAGATCATAAATTTCCGCCCCCGTGTTGCTTCTTCCTCCTCCGCGCCACTGTTGTTTTTGCATCAACGAAACGGCTCTGAGAGAGCTCTTGTGAACGTGCTCCCCTGCATGCACGTCTGCTGTGACCGGGAAACCAATAGCAGCGCTCGCTCACAGTGGAAGCACGTCTGCTGTGACCGGGAAACCAATAGCAGCACTCGCTCACAGTGGAAGCACGTCTGCTGTGACCGGGAAACCAATAGCAGCGGCTCGCTCACAGTGGAAGTTATGAATTCGTGAAAGTGACTTTGAGAAATCGGCGCTTTGTACAGCTTCGTCATTGTGTGAAAAGAAAAGCTCCCATGGCGTATGTTTTCTTCCTCTTTTAATTCAGAAGAAATTCACACACCCGGTCCTTAAACTGAGTAAAGCCGAAATATACGGACCATTGACTGTATTATTGTATTGTATTATAGCATTTATATAGCGCGTACTATCCCTTCGCGGGGCATAGAACTGTTGATTCACACGTGCAGCACTCTGCACCAATTGGGTATATAGTTTGAAGAGTGTTGTCTTTGCTTTAAGCCTATTTGGGAAGTATTTGCGTCTCATGTTTGAAGACCACAGAGGTGCAGCTGTAGAGGTAGATTTACAAACATTGGTGCATATTTACAAGCCCCTATCGCCATAGGAACGTCACTTTTTCCGATGTTCCTGTGGCAATAGGGGCTTCGCCTTATTCACAAGGCGGCGTTAAGCCACTTAACGTGGCTTAACGCCGCCTTGTGAATAAGGCACCCTTTCACACTATACTTAGCGTGAAAGGGGTGGGCAATGGGTGTTGCGGTGGGGGTTCTGCTGCAACACCCATTGATTTTGACGCTGCCCCATATTTACAAGTGTGGCGTAAATATGGGGCAGTGGCAAAATTAAGACCAGGGAAAACCTGGGGGCATATTTACAAAGAAGTGACGGAGCGCGGCGTTAGCCTTTTTGGCTTAATGCTGTGCTCCGCCACTTCTGAAACGCAGGGCTGCACCGTATTTACAACAATATGGTGCAGCCCTGCGTTTCCTCCTGCGCTGGTGCTAAATTAAGCTGCCTAGCGCCAACACAGGAGGCAAGGGTGCCTGCATTGTGGGGAATGATTGTTTATGTGCAGGAAGGTGTCCCTTCCTGCACATAAACAATCAATTCAATTTCAATTTATTTCGACAATACATGTCATAAGAGCATTGTTACATAAAATGGAAATATAGAATAATAAAAGGAAGAAGTTAAATATCATACATACATGTGCTAATAATCATAAAATATCAACTCATCATAATACAGAGCGAGACAAGTACATATTAAAACAGAAACGGATAAATATAGCAGTGGATAAAACGTTAGAATAATTGGCCAATGCCAATGCACAAAGATAGTGTACAAATTCCCCACATTATATCGGGGATAATTCCAAAATCAGACGTTTCAATTAGATTCCAGTGCAATTTCTTGCTATTTTGCTAATGTAGACAGCAATTTTAATCTTATCGACCACATCCATCTTAAGAATTTAGCTACAGGAATTACATAGCGAGGCGAGGGATCGGTACATAAAATTCTCCAAGCAACACTACTGTGACTAGTGCCTAGATTCTTACAAGTCTGCACGAGCCATACCTTACGAGGGCCTGCATAGGCAGGACAGACAAACAGTACATGGGAGTAGGTTTCGACATGCTCTATGCAGAGTGGGCATTTATTATCACCAGATGAAAACCAATTACCAGTAAACGATCTTAATGGAAGGGAGCCCACTCTAAATTGGAAGCACAGTTTCAGACCAAGGAGTTTTAAAATTGTATCCCAATAGAGATCGAAGCTTTGACAGGGTTTAAATATTAAAAATCTCCCTGTCAATGTGGTACTGTCACTTGTTCTAATGGTATTCTGTCCGACCGTTTCCCAGTATCTTTCCTTAATTATGTCTTGAGATGGAAACTGGGTGATAGATGGATTTTCCCATAGGTTCGGCATTCCCATGCTGACCAGGACACCTTTGATGTCGCGTACACAGCCAATTTTATGAAAGTGATCTGCCTCAATGACATCCCTGAGACCATCAACGAAAGTAGCCAGCTCCGGGGTACACCAAATTCTACGGCAATATAATAAGGGGTGTAGCCTGGCTGTGTCTACCAGCGATTTCCTTCCTAAGTCATAGAGCAGGGGTAGCACAGGAGTGCTTTGGGGAAGGCTAGTGATCATTCGGAAGAACCTATTCTCTGCTGTAGCTAGCTGGGTCAGTTTCTCAAAGCCCCATAATTCCGACCCATATAGACCGAGCTCACCACTTTTGCGTTGTAAATCTGCAGCACCGGGCTTACTGGCTTCGTCAAGGATGTTTTAAATTCATTATTTAAAGCACCGGCTAATTGGCGTTGGTTCAGTGCCATGATTTCAAAATGTGGCCTCCAACTCATTTTTTCTCCAAGATGATTCCTAAGTATGTGAATGCATCTACCCGTTCTAGGGGCTTACTGTCCAAAAGTTATTCTACCCCTGAATGCTCTGTGTGGATTAAAAGTCATACATTTAGTTTTAGCTGTATTAATTTTTAGCCCTCGCAGATTGCAGAAGTCTTGGAAACGTAATAACGCATGCTGTAACCCACTAGGGGTTTGTGAGATAATGAGCGTGTCGTCAGCGAACATTAGGATTGGAATCTTGTTACCTACTAAGACTGGAGCATCAGTGGGGGTAGTAGCTAAAAATTGAGCAACTACCTTAATAAAAAGGGAGAATAGAGTAGGGGCCATTACACACCCTTGGCACACTCCCTTTTCAACTGGAAAGGGATCAGTTAAGTTCCCCTGTGAGCCCCAGCAAATCTGGGCAAAGTTGTTCTCGTGCAATCGAACAATGAGGAACAGCAAATCCATGGGCGTTCCCAACTCCCGGAGCACCATCCATAGCTTATTGCGTGAAACTAGGTCGAAAGCTGGCAGCATACATGCTGCCCTTGTCTAGCACGACAGTCCGCCAGTATATTAACAGAAAGTGGAAGGCTTGATCTATTGTAATAATGTGTGCACGGTAACCCACCTGGAGGGGGGGTTAGGATATCATTGGCGTCAATCCACTCCTGTACCTTTGCCAGGTCAAGTCGTGCTACCACCTTTTGAATTGAATCAATTAGGCCTATAGTTTCCTGGCAAAGACCCATCACCCTTTTTGTATACTGGTATGATCTCCGCCCCCCTCCAAGAATCCTGAATAGATGCGCCAAGGGCAATGGCGTTCGCTAACAACATTATTTACTTGCCCCAGTTATCCTTGTTATACAAAAAGACATCGGCAGGAATACTATCAATGCCAGGAGCTCTCCCCCTGCAATAGCACTAAGGGCAGCTCTTACATCAGCTAGCTCGAGCACCCGACCGATTAAATATGGATGAGTGGTGAGGGGCTCTCCTTCATAGTCATCATTATTGGCATACTGTTTAGCAAAATGATTGACCCAGGATGCTGGGGCTACGTGATTCTGCGGGGGAAGAGAGTATCCACCTCTACCCCATTTTACTGGGTTCCAAAAATGTTGGAGGTTATTCCTAGTGCACGCTATTTTTAGGTCTTGCCACCTACTTTCGTGCAGTGTTTTTTTAGCACTATCCTGTGCTTTCTTGTAACTTTTCCTAGCACTCTGTTTTCTACTTGGGTTTTTAGATCTAATGGCCTCCCCTCAAATCTGTGAGCTTGCTTACATTCTTTATTAAACCAATGGTGCTGTGACTTAACTCGATTATCCTTAACACTATGAGGTCTATAAAAGTGGGATCGAATTTTATCAATTAAGTTATTGTGGATAGTTGTTATGACACTGATTGCCTGTGTATTAAGGAAGTGAACCTCCATTTCTGCTACTGCTTGCCCAACATCCCTGGTAATGGTGGTCAATGTGTCTACAGAACACAATGGGTTGTGATCGCCCTCCACTCGCTCTGTAACGACCATGTCCTTAAGGGAATGCCATAGTTTTTGATCAATTAGGAGATAATCAATTCAGCTTGAGTGATGATTATTTTTAGGTCTCGGCCTGCACCAGCGCTTGCGCTGGTTTGGCCGAGAGTTTTAGTAAGTGGGTTTTGGAAGTGCAAACCCACTGGCTTTCGGCTGGCGACCAGCTTGCGTTCACGATGGGCGTGCACGCGCGCAGCTGCCATCTGGGTTTCCTATCTCTTCCTCATTTCCTCGTCATGGCTCATTAACTCTCTGGACTCTGATGTTTCAATCGCAGCAGCAGCTCACATTACCAACTGACGGCCCTGGACTACAGTCACATGAAAAACAACAGCGATTAGCATTGAAATGAAAGCTTTTTTTTGTCTAGTTAGAAATATTGCTTCGGTGGGTTGATTTCACCTTATATCGCTATTTGTTTTATATTGGGAGTCACAGCCTAATTACCAGTATTTTTGTCTCACTCTGTTTTTTTAAAAATATTTATTCGCGCAAAGCACAAAGCTATATTTAAGGTTACTTTTTCCGCGTCACTTCTTCACTCTATTTAAACTCCACACCCCCCACTCTTATTGTCTCTCTCCTTCTCCTTTATTCTATGTACACCCTTTCTCTCTCTTTCTCTCTCACTACCCTCTCTAATTGGGCATTATATCTTCACTCTATCTCTCACTCGGCAACACCACAGCATCACTCAGCATCACCACAGCATCACTCAGTGCAACCACAGCATTACTCAGCGCAACCACAGCATTACTCAGCACAACCACAGCATCACTCAGCGCCACCACAGCATCACTCAGCGCCACAACAGCATCACTCAGCGCCACCACAGCATCACTCAGCGCCACCATAGCTTCACTCACCACCACCATAGCTTCACTCAGCACCACCATAGCTTCACTCAGCACCACCATAGCTTCACTCAGCACCACCATAGCTTCACTCAGCACCACCATAGCTTCACTCAGCACCACCACAGCATCACTCAGCGCCACCACAGCATCACTCAGTGCAACCACAGCATCACTCAGTGCAACCACAGCATTACTCAGCGCAACCACAGCATTACTCAGCGCCGCAACAGCATCACTCAGCGCCGCAACAGCATAATTCAGGGCCACCACAGCATCGCTCAGCACCACCACAGCATCATTCAGCACCATCACAGCATCACTCAGGGCCACCACAGCATCACTCAGGGCCACCACAGCATCACTCAGGGCCACCACAGCATCACTCAGGGCCACCACAGCATCACTCAGGGCCACCACAGCATCACTCAGGGCCACCACAGCATCACTCAGGGCCACCACAGCATCACTCAGGGCCACCACAGCATCACTCAGGGCCACCACAGCATCACTCAGGGCCACCACAGCATCACTCAGGGCCACCACAGCATCACTCAGGGCCACCACAGCATCACTCAGGGCCACCACAGCATCACTCAGGGCCACCACAGCATCACTCAGGGCCACCACAGCATCACTCAGCGCCACCACAGCATCACTCAGCGCCACGACAATATCACTCAGCGCCAAGACAATATCACTCAGCGCCAAGACAATATCACTCAGCGCCAAGACAATATCACTCAGCGCCAAGACAATATCACTCAGCGCCAAGACAATATCACTCAGCGCCAAGACAATATCACTCAGCACCACCACAGCATCACTCAGCGCCAAGACAATATCACTCAGCACCACCACAGCATCACTCAGCACCACAGCAGTATCACTCAGCAAGACCCGAGTATCATTCAGCATCACCTCAGCATCGTCTCCGCAACAGTCACCACCACCACCACTACCACCTCAGCATCACTCAGCACCACCTCAGCCTGCTCTCGGAATCTGGCATCTGTTGATTCTCCCCTAGCGTTTGGCCGCTGCTAGTGTTATAATACAGGTACTAGTTCCCAACCTTCACCCTCCGATTGTTTATGCCCCCTCAAAAAAAAAGCTTTAACAAACAACCATTGCAATAGGCAGAAACAAGTTGCCAGCATTGCAAGAACAAAAGAAAACTGAGGACATTTTTTATTGTAAATACTTTTTTTAATATGGTCGTTCAGTTTTACATAATGCCTTCTTGGTCATATATAAAGTAACAAAAATGCTTCTGACACTTTTTTATTATAACTTTTCAGCATGCTGCACAGCTGCCACACTTCTCTACAGCACAGCTTGAAGACATTGGCAAAGTCAATAGCTCTGGCTAAACACTTATAAGGCCCCAAAGGCGAGACCTATTGGCTATGCCAATGCTTGTTTTAAATGGTGTAAATCTGTTCAGTAGTTGCTGAGAAATTCCCAAAATAAAAGTTTCGATATCTATGGCCGCGGTGGATCCGCGCACCCTCCCGAGCACGAGCTTCATGCTAATTGGCTGTCAACACTCCAAACCAGGAAGTGTTGGCAGCCATCTTGTGACTCGGTAGAACCGAGTCACGAGAAAAAGAAACGCGAAAAAAAAGAAAAGGGGACAGGGTAGAAACACCCTGACCCCCTAGGCCTGCTTAGGGGGTCCCACAAGGACCCCCCAGGGCCCAAAAAAGCATTTTTAAAAAAAAAGAAATCGGCAAAATGCGCGTCGGATTGGCGGATCCGGCCGCGAAACAAAAAAAAAAAACGAAGCGCAGGCTCCCGCGCTTCGTTAATAATTAGCCCCCGGGTGGGCCAAGTCCTGGGGGCAGTAAAAAAAAAAGTGTGGGGGGGCCCCCCAATACCCCCCACACTGCCCCGGGGACCGCCACCCCCCGGGGCTTTTTTTTTAAAAGTTTGGGGGCCTCTAAGGCCCCCCCAAACCCCGGGGACCGCCACCCCCCGGGGCTTTCATTAATTATAATAGCGGGGGGCACACTGCCCCCCCGCAGCCCCGGGGACCGCCACCCCTGGGGCTTCATTGTTTTTAAAAATATACCTGTGTGGGGGGCTCGAGCCCCCCCCAAACGCCCCGGGGACCGCCACCTCCCCAGGGCACTAATATTTAAATTCAGGGGTCCGTAACGGACCCCCGAGCCCCGGGAACCACCATCTCCCCGGGGCTGTGCATGTGATGGGAGGGGGGCCGCGCGGCCCCCCTCCTGGAGCCTGTGATGGCCCTGGGGACCGCCACCCCCCAGGGCCGGCTCCTGCAGTGTCCCGGGGTGCCCACCCCCGGGACACTGCTGTTTGCAATGACAGGGCGGGAGCCGCGGCTCCCGCCCTGTCATTGCAAACTGCTTTGCTTCATTGAAGCAAGAGCAGGGAAACCTACAGACATTCACCCAATTATTTCAATTCCTGTGAAATAATTAAAAAACAAGGTAGATCGCGCTAAAAATCAGCCGTGAGCAAGGTATTCTGTAATACCGAAACGCGTTGGTTGGTTTGTGCTTGCTGAAAAATGATTTAAGAATAAATTTACCACTTGGATTATCACTGCTGGAGTGCGAGCTTGTTTTCTTCTAAACAAAGGATTTGAGATATATATATATATATATATATATATCACACACACACACACACACAAACACACACACACACACCCCGCCCCCCCCCCCCCATGGAGACCCATAATATCAGCTCAAAAAAGTCTTTTAGAACCCATGTCTAAGTATGTTGATTTTTTTTTTTTTTTTTTTTTTTTTTTTTTTACATGAGTATGTTGAGCATCTCCCTTCTTTTATCAGAGACACTGGTCATTTTTTATCAAAACTTCACACAGTAAAATGGGAAGACAATGGTCTCTTGATAGTAATGGACATTTGTTCATTGTATACAAGCATCCATCATTCTGATGGCATTGAAGCAGTGCGATACTATTTGGATAAACGCAGTATTCACCTGTATGAACACAACAACATAATCTTAAAAATGATTGAGATTTGCCTCACAAACAACTACTTTATGTTTAATAAGGAGGTTCACCAGCAGCTACGAGGGGTGGCGATGGGGGCATGCTTCTCTCCCAGCTATGCGTGTTTACACGTTGGCTGGTGGGAGGAGCATGTCCTCAGGACCCTCCACAAAGCCATATTTGACGTTCATGTACTCCATTGGTGGAGATTTATAGATGATGTCTGTTTAATATGGAGAGGATCTATGGAATCTGCCAGTCACTTTGTTGAGACCATAAACAACAACATGCTTAATTTGAAATTTACTGCTGACATAAGCAATGAGAGTGTGCAGTTCTTAGTTGTAGAGTTATACATTGAGGGCAATTCCATCCATACTAAACTTCATAGAAAAAGGACTGCTGGAAATTCTGTACTCCATGCGAGCAGTTCCCACCCCAACCATTTAATCCGGAGTATCCCCTATGGGGAGTATTTAAGAATCTGGCGAATATGCAGTTCTGAGGCTGATCTAAATAACTGTCAGTCAGAAGCTTTCCAGCGATTTAGTGCCAGGGGCTATAAAACTAAAGATTTGAAAGCTGCATTAAGCAGAGCCAACAGTCACAGTAGGGATGAGTGTCTAGCTGTTACTACCACACTCCCTGTCCAGACAGCCACCCCCCCAGAATACTTCTGAACCTATGAACTCAGACTAATAACAACTTATAGTCGACAAGAGAGACAAGTACGAAAGATTCTTTATAAAAACTGGCCCATAGTATTGTCTGACAACACTATGTCTCAAATACTGCCAGAGCTTCCATCTCTAACCTTTAGGCGAGCACCCTCGATGAGAGATGCTCTTGTTAAAACTAGTCCAGAGGTGATTGTCTCCAGCACTTGGTTGTCTGCACGGTCAGGATTTTTTAAGTGCAGCTCGTGCCGAGCATGTAAATTTGGCAAGAACACCACTGAGTACACTACTGCTTTTGATTCCAAACCCATCAAGATCCAGGGTCATTTTACCTGTAGGACTGATTTTGCAGTCTATATATTGGAATGCACATGCCATCTACAATATGTTGGGAGTACTAAACTTCAAGTTTTTAATAGAATATTCCAACATTTACGTGCAGTAGTTAACTCAGATCCTAATTATCCAGTGGCTCGACATCTCAAATTAGTTCATAACAACAATCTCAATGATTTGAGTTATTATGTCATAGGTTCAGTGCCTAAATCTATCAGGGGTGGCAATCGAGAAAAGAGATTACGGCAGCTAGAATCAGAATTTATCATGCTGCTAGACACTAAGATGCCTAATGGTCTTAACACAGGGGAAGATCTGCATAATTTTTTATAGACTGGGTTCTTAGTGTCTTCATTTTATGCTGTGCATTGTGGTTTTAAGGTGGCTTTTTACTAGTTTTTAACTCTGTTTTTACTTGGCTTTAACCTGGTTTTACCTGGTTTTAAGAGGGTTTCTAGACTGGTTTTAGCTCCTTGAATCATATGTACTGTATACTGTGGAGGCTTCACAGCAATCAATGATGATGTCTATTGGTTTTGCACTAGTCATATGTTTACAGTGCACTTGCACTTTATTTCTATATGAATGACTATTTTGCAATATGGGTAAATCGTTTCGGTTTACAATTGGGCATTCTGCGCTCAGTCTTACGTTTACAGTGCACTTGCACTTTATATTTATATGAATTGGGCATGTCTCTGGCTGTTTTAAGTTTATTATTGAACAACAATTATGAGTTATTGTTGATATTTTGCACATTTTTGCACTTGCACTCTATTTTTTAGCACTTTATCTCATAGCAATAGCGATTTTAATACTTAGAGGGAGATGTTCCATGTATTATACATTTATTTTTAACTGCGTTTGGCCTTGATGATCACACTGATATTTCCACTTGGTAAAAGTGCATATTATATCTATATTTCTAATATGACTGAATGCGGTTGAATTATGGAATTTTGATTAGTAATTTTGTCCCTTTTTTTATGTGTGTAACAGACCCCAGGCTTTAACACTTCCTTATAGAAGTGGCGCCCATATAGTATGTTGTTTATTTCTATTGCTGAGAGGGTGTGGTTATATTGCTAACTCAATTCGTTGTGACACTATATAATGGTTTTAACAGGTCCAGCGCGTCATGTGATCAAGACCGTGGAAACGCGGTCGAAACGCGTCAGGCTGGGCACTTGCTGTTTTATTTTTTGGATGCATATATTTCTGCAATAAAAGCACTGCACTGGAACTCTACGTTGTGGTCCGTACCCATTTGTTGCTGTGGATATGACAAATAAGGACTGTGGCTATTATATATATATATATATATATATATATATATATATATATATATATATATATATATATATATATAAACTGAACATTGAAAATGTGAAAATGTTCTGTAAATGTGAAAGAATGTATAATTGCAAAATAAAACTCAAGGAGGTATCCATAGCATTATTCGCGGTATTAGAGTAAGTGCAGCAAATCGAATATGGGTACTTGGTGGCCTCAATGAAAGCACAGGTATGAATCACCAAAAAGAGAGCATGCATTAGGAGGAAAAAAGGCAAAGTGACATGTTAGAATCTAGTATATCACTTTGTCTTTTATAAATAAAACCACATTCTGAAAAGCTCCATCCTCCACATTGCATTGTTTGTATATTTTGATTATAAATTCAATAACATATTTCCTAATATGAGTATATGGTTGTAATATACTTGGTTCTGTAATTTTGGGTATTGTTTTGAAGTTCAAATCGTACAAATAGTTTAGGCAGGGCTGGGTGGGTCTGGCTTCCAAAAGTGATTTAGTGCGAGTCCATAAAAGCTAAAAGGTTAAAAACCGCCGACCTTAAATGCTTATAGGTAGTATCCCTTAGATAAATGGTCATAAAATACCTCATGATCAATACTTTAGCTCAGTGGTAGGTCACTCTAATGGGATGAAGCAAGCAGTGAGACTTTCCACCTAACGGGTATGGTAACTAAAGAAACAAAAAACGAGATGCTTCTCACATCAATTTCCAACCTACCACCACACCTTATCCACTCATCCACCCTCCCTCGGTGCTTATGTTTAGGTTCCTAAGATCCTGAGGAGTAGGGACTTGTCTAGTCGCACAACCACCTGGCAGCCATTACACTTCCCAAGCCCTGCTTCTCTATCCTCAAACATCAGCTGTACAGGGGTCGCACTGGTCACTCAGTAGGCAGGCAGGGCTAGGTGGGGTAAGAGACCTCAAACACTCTCCCTCACCAAGCTTCCATACTTATACTAGCATCTGGGTCCTCTTCAATAGTGACACATGCCATTCTGTATTCAAGAGGAAAGCAGGGGAGAACCCGGAGCTCTGATGTCATCTTTGGCAGTCAAGTCCCTCTGACTCGAGGCCACGAAAACTAAAAACACAAGTTCTTTTAAGGAAAGCCGAAAAGGAAGGGAGGAAGCAGAGAAGGAAATTAAGGGTTTGCTCTTGGTCGGGTACCACTATCTTCCCAGAAAATGGTCTCTCCATCCAAGACACCATGTTATATGAGAATGGGACAAATTATCCAATTTGATTTCCAAGAGCCCCTCCTGCAAAGCGCTTAGAAACAACCACTAGTGGTCAGATGCAAAATATATGTGGCCCATAGAAGTACCCGCAAAGAAGCCGACAGCCGCTGCACACAGTCTCATTCATTCCTCACCTTCAAGAGCACTGCAATACACCAAATTGGGACTACTAAAAAAATCCCCAATGCAAACCCATTAGAACTTGTCGTGCAATAAAGCACACTAGCTTTGTCTCTCTGAAGGACAAATCTTGCAGGAAAACGATGGGCCATAAAACACCAACACAATGAACATGTAAATTTTATTGTAAGCAATTAAATGCAGATGAAGTTACTGGAATCGTTAGACAGGGAGGGAAAAAAGAAGAAAACTGTGTTTTACAATGATATTTAGCCCATTTTTTACTACTCTGCTGAGACAATTCATATTGTCACAGCAATTATAGCGCGGAAGAGCTGCTCCCAGTAAAAAACCCAAATAGAATCACAATAATAGATCTCAAAACAGAACAACGCCAGACAGTGTGCAAATCAAACGCAGTCTGCCTGACAATGCTCTAGTATCTAGAATGCCTTGGAAAAAATCCACTTGCACAGTAAGCCAGGGTGGATAAAATGTCAACCTGCCACAGTGCACCAGTAGCTAGTTCAATTCACTTGCATTGTTTTGCTGCATTTAATAAAGGTGGGTAAAAACAGTAGCATGACTGGTAAAAAAAACAAGCATTGGCATAGCCAATAGGTCTCGCTTTTGGGACCTTATAAGTATTTAGTTATGCAGCACAATATCCTTGGTGCAACAACATCAACTGTTGCATGGCTAAACACTTATAAGGTCCCAAAGGCGAGACCTATTGGCTATGCCAATGCTTGTTGTTGAAGGTGCTGTTGCGCACAAGACCAATATGTAAAGAGGGCTTTGGGTCAGCATATTACTTGTGATTTGTTGACTTTGTTTATCTGCCGCTTCATGACGCACGCCACACTCGTGTAGTGATGCATGCACAAACATATGTCAGCATGCTGGAGTCAAAGCCAGAATGCCTTTGTCATGTGGTTGCTCGAGTGTGGCTAGCAGATGCAATTAAAGGTGATGCTCTGACAGGTGACTCGCGGCGTCTATGACCTGTTGGTTCCTCCCTCTTCTTGGCTGGGTGAAGGAAGGGGGGGGGCATCGGCGCTCCCTGCAGCCCGCTGCATGCCTCTAGCTGATTAGCATAATGAGTGGACTGGCTCTTCGCACCTGGTCATCGGTGTGTCTGGGGCTGGCCATATGGTGCCCGCAGTGCAAGCAAACGGCTCTATGGCCAGGAGGCGTGCGCTGGGAGACCTGCCCGGCTCAGCTTTGATCCCCTCCAAGGCATGGCGAACTGATGAAATCTGTTTAGCCCCACTGTGAGGGGAGCGAGGTGAGGGCTCTTTGAGTGGATACTCCTACTCATAGGCAAAACTGCCCTCCCCCTCTACCCGAGTCGCATCAGCTTAAGGGAGGCTCTCCCACCCCATGAAAATGACCAACATCCCACATACTATACTACACCACAAAAGTACTGCTTCTCCTAGTCGGCTTTTATTTATTTGACATAGTATGGTCAAGAAAGGGCTATTAAAAACAAGAAATGTGCGCTAAAAATAAAATATGCGTTTCAATGCCCCGATGCAATGGATTGCTGCAACTGTTAAATTTGTTGCGGGGTGGGAGTTTGTTTGAAGAAGATAATTTACAGTCGGTGCAAGAAGAATATGACATCACCGCTAGCCTTACAGTGTCAGGAGTGGTCTGGCGGAAGACGCGCAGAGATACAAAGTTCCTCTTTAATCTGATTCTCCGTGTTATATGCGAATTTCAACTGATGAACAGTGATAACATTTCTACATGGCATTATATCCATATGTAAACAGTCAGGCGTCCCCACATCACTCTCTCTCTCTCCAATGGAAAATACTGTTGATGCACTTGGGCTGCAGCAGGGAATCCCTGACGCCACACTTTGACTTGCAAGTTTTCGCGTGGCCGATGCTGTGTCTGGAATATTTTATAGCTAGAAGAAAAACAGGAGACTGCTGTGCGTGCTGCTGCGAGCGACTACAATAATAAACAAGTGGGAGGGGTGGGGGGAGTGCGGCCGAGAGCAGGGACATAGATTCATAACTCTTATGTTGCTTTTTGAGGGCCAATCACAAAATGCCAGGGAGGGACGGATACTTTCACGTAGTGAGAAATCCCCACATTTTCGCGTGCCCGATGCGGTGTCTGGAATATTTTATAGCCAGAAGAAAAACAGGAGACTGCTGTGCGTGCTGCTGCGAGCGACTACAATAATAAACAAGTGGGAGGGGTGGGGGAAGTGCGGCCGAGAGCAGGGACATGCAGTGTTTACCTTGCGGGAGCGAGCGCGATAATTGCCAACACATGGTGCTGCTGCTCGCTCCCGCAAGGGAAACGCCAAACGTGCACGCGTTGCAATACAAAGCAATGCAAAACGTGCACGTTTTTGCCCAAAAAGCTGATCGATTCCAAAAGGTCTCCTCCTAAGCAGCGAATGGGCGCTGCGTAGGCGAGACCTAAAAAAGCCACAAGAGGCCAATTCAGTGATTTAAAGAAATGTTTGTTCATTTCAGAAGCAAACATACTAATCAGATTTTAAACATTTCTTGAAAAAGTACATTAGGTAATAAGTAGAAAATGAAGCAGTTAAATATTTGACAAAATCCATTGATGTCTTAAGAAAAAGATAATTTGGAGGACAAACATTTACAAAAAGCGTGGTTTAGGGCAGGAACAAGGTTGACCTCCAAAATTCATTCCCATGACCAGCATTCACCTTCCTATTGTGTTTATCTGTTCACTTGAAGGCAGAGATACTGCTGCCAGATTTATTTATTTTTGATTTCAGGTTTTCAGCCAAAGGATTGTCTGTATAGGAGGAAATGTAAAGTTCGGGATCTCGGAGGTTCAGAAAGCAACTACCACACTTCTTACAGTTGACGGAGTCTTGTTGAGGGACCCGGAAGCTGATCATCACTAAAGGGCTTTATACCAGAGCACGTGGACATACCCAGCATTGACATTGGCTAATGCAACTGTGATTGAAATAAAAAACTGCACCCTGGGCCTGTGTTATCCACCCAGAGCTCCGTGTAATAACTTGCATATTGTATTGTATTGTATTGTAATTGCATTTATATAGCGCTTACTACCCCTGACGAGGCATCGAAGCGCTTTATCGGCTAGTAGCACGCTACTCCGGAACCCATAAAGGATTAGTGGAGAATTAGTATAGTGAAAATATGAAAGTAATTTGAGTGGTGGATATGTTAGTCAGTTATTTGGATTGAGAAGGATGGTGGAGAGATAGAAGAGGGAAAAAGGTTTGCATCTATATAGCGCTTGCTACCCTTGATGGGGTGTTGAAGCGCTTTTTTGGCGAGTAGCACGCTACTTCGGAACCCATAAATGATTAGTGGTTAATTAGTATAGTAAAAATATGAAAGTAATTTGAGTGGTGGATATGTTAGTCATTTATTTGGATTGAGAATGATAGTGAAGGGATAGAAAAGGGAAAAAGGTATGCATTTATATAGCACAGCCTCATAAAGCACTGAAGGTAACTGTTAGTGGAGGATTGGATGTTAAATGTATGGTGATAGTACATACCAGTATGTTTGCTGAGGCCCAGGGAATGATCTGCTTGATAGATCCAGAATACTATTTGTATGTTTTTTGTGCCTAGCAAAGGTCTGATAATATATAGACAGCGTATGAGTATGAAGGCTCTCTCTGTATGCTGTAAACAGATCCCTGCGGGTGATTCATTAGCCTCCTGAAATACCAGAGCTGGATAACTTTCTTTCAAATCTTTATTTCGGCAACAAGACATAAAAGTACAAAAAGACACAATAATAAAAACACTGAAGTCATGCTAGCATACACCATGAAAGACAATAAAACCTATTTAAAACAACATAATAAAAGAATATTAATTAAAATCCGTACGGCCAAATCATTTCATAAGCGTAATAAGAGTATCACAAAGTCATACAAATGCAATCTTAGTCCATGTGTTCGCAAAATGCGAGTGCAAGACGGAAGAGAAAAACTAAGGGGACCCTAAACTTTCTTCGTGTAAAGAGACGCATCTTAATCCATGGATTCTCAAAGTGCTAGTGCATAAAAGGGAAAAAAACCTCTAAAAGACCCTAAGCGTTCTTCGGCCAAATACAGTCTTGGGCCACAGCGTCTCGGGGTACTAATAAAGCTGGGGAACAGAGTCACTAGGAGACCCTTACGCTACCGTAATATCAGAGCTGGATAACATTGTAGCAAGAAGACATTGACTGGAGTCACCATCTTAATTTGCTTTCTGATGTGAAACTGGTAGAACAGGAGGCCCAGAAGTAGACTAGCTATGATGGTGATGGATAAGCTGGAAGCAATTGGCCGGATCCTGGTGAACAGGCTTATGATGGAAGTTAGAGAATAGAAGGAGATCTGCATCGAGGTGATCAGCCAGGTCCTTTAGCAGACAGGCAGGAGGCTACCAGTCTAATTTGCCAATTCTAGTTCTTGCAATTTTGTGCATTTTCTGTCAGATACATCAATATTTCCATTTATCTCTGAGTTGCTATGTACCAGGTCCTTTTCTGGTTTATGATATGAATCCCAAGGGGACTATGTAACCTTCGGATAGGCTGCTTACATGGAATTCTTCATATGCTGATATTAGAGCATCAAGTTGGTAGAGGATGGGCAACGACTCTAGTAACTATTTGGGACAGTTGTAGTTGGAGGTGGTTTATCATGTTCTTGTGGGCCTACATCCTTCAGATGTTGATATCTGAAGCCCTCACTAATGCGGGGCTGAATTTGCTGCCCTCACCTCCAGCTGAAAAGTAAGTGAGAGAGGACTGTTGTGCCTTGCTTGCAGAGTGCTCTTACCTCGACTGCAGAAGTTCTACCCAGCCAACAGGAAGTTGTGAGTTGAGAGCTCCGTTATACAAGCTATTTCACAGTTTGTGAGGTTTCTTCTGCGACTGTAAGAACCCCGAAATTGTGCTCCCAGTTTCAGGCCCTACATAACCGAACGTACTTGGAAACATTACTCCTGAGCGGTCACTGGCATCCTCTTGATTTAGACCCTACAGTAGGGCATTTTAAAGATATGTCAACAGATTTTACGGAAAGTGTTCTACACTATCTTGAACAACATAACGGGAATTCTGCAATAATCAACATTCTCGAAGGAGAAGTCCCAGTCACCTTTTAAATTAAAATCTACCCTCCCTTGGTCCAAAAACATGACAAGACGAGGCTGTATGTTTTTAAATGTTTCGTAAAAATTCTTAAATGTATTTTTAAGTACTTCCACTCGCTTTGGGATCTTAACTTTCTATGATCTGGGGTTCTTTGTTGATCACTGACCTAATTTGTGCTTTTATGATCTGTTTTTAAGAGATCGAATAAAGATTTTATTGATTGATTGACAAGACGAGGCTGTTGCGTCTTTGACTCAATCTTTCACTGATTTTCTCAATGTGTATAGTCCCCGTTCCTAGCAGACTCCATGATGTTAACATCATCGTTGTTCTTTGCTAGCTCTCTGCACCTATTCTATGGAATCTGGACCACAAATGCAGTGCTTTTGCGACTAAGAGATGATAAGAAGTAGAAACTGACAAAATATTGATCACTCTTCTACCACGACTAACAGAAGAAATGTTAAATTCCTTTGCACTGTATCTCTATTGATTTTCTCTTTTCCCCTATGAAAAAAAAAACATTCAATAACTCATTTTCCAACATATAAAAATAACTATCTAAAGGATTGCACCACTATATTAGCGTATTTACAGGATACGTTTGACTGATCGTGTGGTGGAAATGAAGTTGGTAAATGCCATGCTTTGAGTAAGTGACTGAATAATTGAAATTCGCCATTGTGTTTCCATTGCAACTACACAAAGGTATATTTATCGAATGAATGTATTTTAATGCACCTTTGTAACCAGGACCACCAAATTCATTGACAAATGAGAACTACAAATAGATGTGTTTTTAGGTCGAGCCTAGCGCAGCGCGCAAGCGCTGCTCTAGGAGATGACCTTTTGGAATCGGTCTGCACTTTTCAAACACTCGTGCTTGTGGCGGCATCCACCTTGCGGGAGCGAGCAGCGGCGCGCAGCGGCCATCTGTTTTCAATTGGCGTGGCCGCGTGCGCTTGTTTACATTTGCCTGCTCGCGGTCGCTTTCACTTTGGCAGACACACGATCAAAGTTCATGTCAGAGGTGAGCACTGGAAGCCTTCATTCCACGGAGGTCTGGGCTATGAGGGAGAATACGAAATCACATATCGATCTCCGCATCCCTCAACTCGTGATTTAATTCTGCGTTCACCGGGCCATCTCTTTATTATTGCCCATCACACCCGGCAAGTGGTTTTTACTGTCAGCAAAATAAATTAATTTAAGTGCTGTGGCAGAGTAGTCCGTGTCGTACCTACATTCTCAATTCACTTAAAACAGCTCAATAAATCAAGCCACGAGCTTCACTGATCTATGTGTGACCTGCACGTCACAGTAATATGAGCAACCATAATTGTGTGACTAATTAACATTGGACCTTCGAGTAAAGTTTAAAACCGCCACGCTCTGACCTCCGGAGCGGGTGCTCATCCCACTGAGCAAAAGATATGTCAACAGATTTTACGTCTTTGCCTGCGGAAAACAAACACTTGCTGGTCTTGCCTTGTATTTCCTTTCTTGAACGTTGCATGATTTCATTTTCAGCCCAACATGAATCTGCCAGCTCCATGTGAAGAGCTACAAGCAGGAACTGCTGTGACCTTTCAACCCGTTTAGTAAAACGTTGACCTGTACCGCCGCGAACTCCAAACAGTTTTGGTAGCCTTTATGCATGTCTGGTGGCACTGATTATATTTCGAAGTAATAAAAAAGGTCGTGGAGTGAGGCAAGCTGGTAATTAAGCTCTTCCCCTGGAAATTATGAAGTTTCCGCTTTTGTGACTAGACGGTGCCAGTCACAGTGGCTGGTGGTGGCAGAGGTGGGGTTGGGGTGTTCTCGGATAATCCTATATTCATACGATTATCATTATAAAAATGGTCGCCTATTTTTAATTTTTATTAGTATTAGTATAGTTTTATTATCATAATTGTTAACCTAGTTTACAAATATTATTAGTAGCGCAGTGATAGAAGTAACAATAATAAAAATAATAATATTTTAATTGCCGTTATTATGGCGTTATTCTCACCTCTACCGTCCCCATCATTAGCACTACACATCACTCACGTAATCCTTTCCACACAGCGTGATTTTAGACACAAACTACATACAGAAAGACAAGTAAACAACCAATGGGTTCATAAATAGAGAGGTATGCAGTCAGCGGAGCGTGCATTGTGCAGTACGGCTCTACTCATGACGCTAAACTGAGGGCACGCTGCGTGCGTCACTGCGTCGAGGGGTCTCGGAATGTCTTTGTCATTTCGCCTGTAGTGATCCAACAGTGTTCGGTTGGGTACTGGGTTGTAGTAACGATTATTTTGCAGCCACAGCAGTAAAAGTATAACAAGCATTGGCATAGCCAATAGGTCTCGCTTTTGGGACCTTATAAGTATTTAGTTATGCAGCACAATATCCTTGGTGCAACAACATCAACTGTTGCATGGCTAAACACTTATAAGGTCCCAGAGGCGAGACCTATTGGCTATGCCAATGCTTGTTATTAATGTTGTGACTGCGGACACTCTCAAGCGGGTTAGTACGCAGCACTAGTATGAGACAGTAAGAGCAAAAATAGTAATTCTAAAATGTGCAAGAATGGTGGAGTCACCATCATTGTATGCCTTACATGGACAAAAACTGCAACTGCTTGCCTCAAGGTTGCCCATTTATGCAGCAGCATCATATTTTGTTTAGCTGTTAATGTTTCATTAAAGCTGCTCATAATAGTGGCTGGATAGTGCTCAAAAGATCACACAGCGACGTTACTATTGAACATTAGCTATGGAGATGCCCGATATCTGTGCGCTATCCGAGCACACCTTCATCACCCACGCCCGCGTTCTACCTGCCCATTTCCCTACCAATAGGTTCTGCTCTGGCATACTTGTCGAAATAAAATACTTTACATGCAGGTAATTCCATTAACTCTTTTAGGGTATCCTGCCACTTAGACGGTGTAAGTTTAGCTTTACTAATAGCATCATCGTTTTCAAGACCCTTGATCTTGCTCGCCAGCCTGTACAACTATGTGCACAACGATCTGAGAGCACTCGCCCCGTAGAAACATGCACATACCTAGAACATATGCCTTAAACGCCACAAATACTATTTAAACATTGGACATAGAGCCCTCGTTGAACTCAAAGGTACTCCAAGATACTGGATCTGTGGCCATATGTACCAAAACGTTACCGACCGCAAAAACGCTTTCCATATGTACAGAGCACAAATTGCGATTTGGTAACATGTTACAGAATTGCAATTTGTGCTCAGCGATTCGGTATTTGGAAGGGGCGTGCTTAGGGCGTCCCTTCCTTATACCAAATCGCAGTGGTATGTATGAATGGTTTGCGATCAAATAACGGTAGCAAAACATACATTTTTTACCAACACCTCAAGGGTGGTGGAAAACATTCGCAAATGGGAAGTGGTCCCCAAGGAACCCCTTCTACGGTGTGAATGTTGAAACCAATATTTTTGGGCCATTGTCTACTCTAAAAAGAATAAATGAAACTTTGAAGTTTGGTTTTTTTAAAACACTTTCGGCCAGCATTAAAAAAAAAAAAATAATAAGTTTGCTTTATTAAAAGGAATCACAGGCATGTTGGTCAGCAGACCACTATCCCTGTAATGGCAGTGATTCCTAATGGGTTGCAAATTGCGATCTGCCTTATTAATATTCATAGGTAGGTCAATTGCGACCCCAATAGAATTGGCTAAATGAAACTCAATGGGTTTAATACATTAGGAATCGCGATTTCCTACTTGCGATATGCAAAGACTCGCAATTATGAAATCGCAATTATTAAAATTTGCATATATGACCCTTTATCTCATAGTAAAAACTGTAAAGCTTTAAGGCTATTAGTGTTTAGTGTTTGTTTTTAGGGTTAGTTTATAGGGTTTTGGGCAAGTTTTTAGGGTTTTGGGCTAGTTTTAATGACTATGGGTTGGTGTAGGCTAAAGTTCCTGGAATTTAGGGCTCAGGGCATGTGTTTGTTTTGTCCATATAGGAGTTGGCATTGTTTCAGTAATCGCATCGGGAAGCGGCTGGAGGAGGGTGTTGAGGAGAGGTGGAACTACGACCGCCTCATTCTCATGTACGCTCTATGTGTTAAGGTAACTTCATATCTGTACTGCCACGTTAAAGTTTTCTTGGTATTGGTTGAGTGGAGTCGTGCCCTCCATGTGATGTAGCGTTTCTCCAAATTGGAAATGCTTGGAATTTTCAGCCATTTCCTGGCTGTTGGAAATTGACTCCTGTGTGAGTGTTGTAGGACCGCCTTTGGTTACTGTTGGGCAAATCAGAGACAGCAACTGTACGCGCAGTTTAAGGCAGGATGGCCATCAACTTTCACGTTAATATATTTTCTACGATATCCTCAGTGATTTAAACGCCCACAAGGAATCGGTCACTTTTTAAATATACTATTACATTTTGACAACGCATTTGCCTTTAACAACCATGCCTTTACAATTAAATTTGTGGTAGACATTTGTGGTAAAGGCATATGTGTTGTCAAAATATTTGTGATAAATGCATGCATGCTAATGTCACATGCGTGATGCAGACGGCGTTGTAAAGGCATGACTGGTATTTGCATGCGTGGTTCCGTCATACAATCCCTCTTCGCCATCCCGGGTCTCAGGTTGTGTGTGTTGCGGACCTTCCTGATGGCTCGAATCTTGCCCTCTGTCAAATTGCAGCTTCGGCTCTGTTTTACCCATCGTGTAGGCACTCACTGGTTTTCCAACACTCAGCTGAGGCCAGTCTATTAAAGCTGCTGTGAAATGGTCTAAGACAAGGGCATATCCAGGAGCCGGATGATCAGTAAAACCAGGCCACCAACGACCAAATTAATCTAATCACTATCCTATAGAATTCAAATTCCGATGCACAAATCAGTAAAATAGAGCAGGCCAGCCTCGATAAGAAACGTCATAGGTGCTGCATAGGACCACACTCCCCTCCTAGAAGACTACAGCGAGCATCGGACCTCGCCATAAGCCACCCCGATAGTTTGCAGCCTGCGGCATTGACTGAAACCACTTCTGACTTTATAAATAGAAGATCCTGGTATGGATTTGGCTAGGACCATGATGCCCACAACCACACTGCTTTCGACAACCATCCCTTACACAGCCAACGGACTATCCATAAAAAATACACCACAAAACAGAAGTGCTCCCCAACAGCAAAATACATTCTCAAAATATACCAATTCCCAGAATAAGAGCAGAATAATTAAACAATCCATTGACACCCTTCATTTGTACAACATAGTGCCAGTACCACATAGCGCCAAACCAGACACATCAATACCTCGCTAATGTGAACTCAATCCAATAAAATAAAAACATTCGTTCAGATACGCACAATTCACACTGTGGAGGATGATGCAAGGCCATTCAAATGGCATACACCTGTTATACAAGTGACAAACATACACAAATTTAGGGCAGTATTTTCTTCAGGAAAATCAGCTCCTCTATTTTTTAGAGGAATTTGACAAAATAATTTAAGAATCAAACTAATAAAATAGTCTTGTGTTAGAAGAACGTTGGACATCTCACAAAATAACCTCATTGGATCTTCTTTACAAAATGGTAAAATACAGCATTGGTACCCCACTAATAAGACATTTTTTCTGCAGCGACAGGGCGAGGTATCCTGAAGTAGACTGCAAGCCTTCTTACCTTCTGGTTCAACTGCACATCAGAGACCACAGGCACGATGTTAATGGAAATACGCCTTTTTATTCTTGGAAAACCAAGAGCAGAGTTAAATTAGAGAGGCATTGTCTGCGGTTCACTCACTCTTCTGGCGACAGTTGAGAAGAAGCCACTTTTTCAGAGAGAAGTGCATATTTCAAACCTATCCAGGGATTTAAATGATACCATTTAGGGCGTTCCATCTCTTGGGCGCATCCTTCACAGGCGTGTCATGATTAAGGGATTTCTTGATATAATATTTTACAGAAATGGAGTAGGAATAAAAGAGGTCGAACAGCCAGTTCGCTTTGTTGTAAGAAGCTGCTAGAGAAAGGCTCTTATGAGGCTGCAGATTCAAGGGCTGCCGCAGTATTACCGCTCAGTCCGGGTAATCCAAGACTGCACAAGTAAATGAGTGGACATCCCCCATGCACAGAAAGGCAGCTCTGTCCTCACTAGAGATTAAATGTTTTGCCAACTACTCCAGGACCAGGACTGCATCACTAGGCCGGACGAGAAGTCCCTTTCTGTAGAAAGAGGATCCGGAGGAGGCTACCTCTTGTGCAAGGGTAATGCCGGTGTGAGTCTAGCTATACACTATTTGATGAGAAGATGTACCGTCCATAAAGAACTCGACAAGGAGAATTCTCTACCTATTTAATATAAATTATGCAATATGTCAATGATGAAACCACAGACAAACCAGTGCAAAGAATAAAAAATATACAAGTGAACCAAAAATTTAGAAAAATATCAAAAAAAGTTTATTTGATAGATATACTTGTTACATATATAATATCACAATAAATCAAAGAAATTACAAAAACACATCCCACCAGTCACTCATACACGCTTCAAACATACCAATTCATTTGTACACATTCTCACACGTCTAGTCCATATAATCCATTCATACGCAACAAACAATGATATGAAGTGACAAATAGAGTGTCTCATAGATCAAGACCAAATACATAAAAATATATATACATCTACATCAAGAATATTTGGTTAACAGAGTCTGCATCTGGGGTATGCCCAACATAGAGTTAAATACAAGAAATCAATGAAAAAGGCTATCTAGTGTCTCATATTATTCCAACGATTGGAATCCTGCGCCGACGCGCGTTTCGGTGTTTGCCCAGAATTGGGCTTCACCTTCCTCAGGGCATTAAAGTTAGAGACACAGAAAAAACGGTGGGGTGTGCCTGAAAAAGGACAGAATATAGATGAAATCTCAGTAAGATAGTTCATATAATAATACTATTTGATTAGGAACATATTGAGAGATAAAACACAATCTAATCAAGTAATCATAGCTCAATAGGGTTCACAAAGCACTGAAATAAACATAAAATATAATCAAAACAGGGGGGGAAGAACCAAGACAATAATTGCACGTTATCACAAATAAACACCTAAAAAACATTTAAATCAAATCACAGACAGAAAGCCAAATCACAAAAATAATACTTAAAACTTCACCATATATATATATACATGCTAGGGAATGCAACAAAAGACAATTGTTAGAAAATACCAATGAGTTACTAGACTGTACGATGGTTATAATGACTTTCCCGGTCTAAATATATCAGTAATCAATTTCAAGAGAAACACCGTGATTACAAACAATGAAAAGGTATATGTTACCTAAATACAGAAATAAAAAAATGAAAAAAGAAAGACAAGGGATAAAGAGGAATACATGTCAAAAGGCCATAAGATAGGCAGGACTATCAACGAATAATAAAAAGGAAAGCAGGGAAACAAATGGTTTACCTGAAGTTCAAAGAGCATTCCAACTATGCGAGAAATTGGCATATAGAGCAGATTGAAGGAGGAAAGAGGCCATAATCGTGAGCACATCAAACTAAAAAAAGGAAAAAAGAAAAGATGACAAAGCAAATAAATAACATGAGTCTAGTAGTGCAAAGTAAATGGAATGAAACTGCATTAGGCAAAAAGAGGCCCAATAGGATAAAAAAGAAAGACGTCTATGTGAGGATCACACGGGAACGTTGGCTCACAGTTACTTCTTTCTGAATGAGATCCAGATTGATAGCTTTGGTAAGATGGCCCTTCACTGTCAGAATCAGTAGTGTCTGAGAAGGTAGTTACACGTCGTGGACCCCAAGAGGTGCTGTAGCTGTTAGGGGGTAGTCGCCGCTGGTATTGTAAAATCCCTCAGATAAAAAGGGTAAATTCGTTCAGTAGTGAACAGACGAATATCCTTCCTCAGTTTTTCAGTCTTCCTCTTAATGAGGTATTCACAGAAGGAGTCTAACTCATAAGTAATGTCTTCAAGTTTCTTTTTCCCTTCTTCGACACTATTAGATTGTTTAAGTTTATCCTCTAGGGCTGATATTTCTTTATTCAAGAGATCCAGAACTTCTCTAGCTGTCTCAATAATTAAAATCATCCAGTCCCTGGAGCATCTGTTGGAGATGAGAGCCCATTTCTCCAGGAACTGCCTAATTTCAATAAAAAGACCCGGGATGTTGCGAACTCGCAAGCCAATAGGTATAGTGCCCGCCTTCAAATACTCAAGCATAAAATTGGCATGAGATTCCGTGCGTTTGGACTTTTTCTTTAGGTTGAACAGTTTAGTCCATTCCTCGTTAAGCCCTCTTGATAAAGTAAAGGGTTGGTCATTGCCTATGGAAGGTCCTAACAGGCGTGCAAGGTCCTCGTCAGAGAAACCAAAGGTTTTAATACTTTCAGTAGACATGAAGAGGATCAAAAAAATTATAAATAATGAACCGAACAAAATGACAAAAAGATCAACGTATACGATAGCCGGAAAATCCCAGCAGAGACAGACAAGGACAAAAGGAAATGATAAAACAGAAAGTTGAAGAAGAGACGAAAGAATCAAGTCTCAAACAGACAGGAACAGACCAAAAAGGTAAAGATAACACAATACGACTAAAGAAAACAAAAAATATACAAATAGTACAGACCAAGGGTTCCCACCCTGAACGATATAAATAAAACAATAGAAAAAGAAAAAAAAAAAAAAAAACCCCCACAGCCACGGGCTGGGAAGAAAGCGACCTCTCAAACGAAGGGGGCCCCTGATCTAAATGAAGGTAGAGAATAACAGGGGACACAGACCATAAAGAACTCGACAAGGAGAATTCTCTACCTATTTAATATAAATTATGCAATATGTCAATGATGAAACCACAGACAAACCAGTGCGAAGAATAAAAAATATACAAGTGAACCAAAAATTTAGAAAAATATCAAAAAAAGTTTATTTGATAGATATACTTGTTACATATATAATATCACAATAAATCAAAGAAATTACAAAAACACATCCCACCAGTCACTCATACACGCTTCAAACATACCAATTCATTTGTACACATTCTCACACGTCTAGTCCATATAATCCATTCATACGCAACAAACAATGATATGAAGTGACAAATAGAGTGTCTCATAGATCAAGACCAAATACATAAAAATATATATACATCTACATCAAGAATATTTTGTTAACAGAGTCGGCATCTGGGGTATGCCCAACATAGAGTTAAATACAAGAAATCAATGAAAAAGGCTATCTAGTGTCTCATATTATTCCAACGATTGGAATCCTGCGCCGACGCGCGTTTCGGTGTTTGCCCAGAATTGGGCTTCACCTTCCTCAGGGCATTAAAGTTAGAGACACAGAAAAAACGGTGGGGTGTGCCTGAAAAAGGACAGAATATAGATGAAATCTCAGTAAGCTAGTTCATATAATAATACTATTTGATTAGGAACATATTGAGAGATAAAACACAATCTAATCAAGTAATCATAGCTCAATAGGGTTCACAAAGATGTACCGTACCATACTGCAAAATTAACAACAATTGCTGATCATACCTAGATGTCAGTTGGTAGATTGTGTACCGTTTGTAGATTATGGACTGTTCAGGGACCAACAAACTTGGATTCAAACAGGCCAAAATCTACAACAGTTCATGTCCTTCAAAATTGCCAGCGATTGGAACCTAATCAACAACTCGTTGCTTGCCTACGCAGGGATATCACCCTGGCTTTTAGCTGGGCTCGATCAGTCACTATGCGCCTAATCTATCACTACATCACTCACAGGTGTCATGCCCTCTAATTTTAAGTTCTCGGTGTTTCTATGTGATTGTAGTTATCTTCTGTTCTTTGTGAGCCCTCAAAAGGAAAAGACTATCTATTATCATCCAGCACCGAAATATTCCTGAAGGAACAAAACAATGTTTTACTCGAGACTGCGATGTAACTCTGTTAACCCAGAGATGAACAAGGGAACAACCCTAGGAGAATCCCAGAAAGATCTGAAGGTAGTTGGTTAATCATCAAATTTGTTTAAGGTCAGAAGGATGTCCACAGCTCCTCTTTTGCTGAACTTACGGTTGACAGAACCAAGCCCAAATGTATCACACAACTGGTGGCTTGTTCCAATTAGGACACGATATTCGTAGGGGAGCCAGAGCACAAAGTTGACTAATTCAATCGAAGAAATTCTGGAGCATAGTCAAAATCTTCTGATACCAAATTGCAGAGTAATGAGGAATTTTGAGCTGGTATGTGTGACGGGATCCGCCTCACTATTAGTCAATACACATGTAGCTCAGAATCTCAATTCACAGCATGCAACGAAGCACCTTACAGAGCTGGTGCTCATTATTTGTTGGTAACTTTGTACCTCACTTATCTGACAGCATCCGGCAAAGGAAGAGGCAGAGCACGGAGTATAAATCGCAAGATGAGAAGAAAAGGAGCGTGCAACCCAGTAGAGTACAGGTTGTTCAGTTCCATTCCTAATGGCGGATAGCAACCCAAAAGAATGTGTTTTTAAGATTCCAGCAGCAGATACTGTAGGGACCGCCTAATGCTTACTTGTCCTTCTAGACACCAAGCCTGGTGGGTTGACGAGCACACCTACACAGAATCCAAGTTCATGGTTGAAGCTCATGTTTCAATTAAGGAATTTTAGTTAGTTAGTTGCAACAGCGTAAAATCCACAAAAAAGTTTATAAACTCTCTGGTAGAAATGATGCACAATAGGAATGTTCTAGCCTGTCATGGAGAAGGCACTAAAGCAGAGGATCAGCTCACATCATAGTGGACTCCCAAAGAAACCAAAATGAACACTCTGGTGCAGGGCTGCAAACAAACTTAAAATACTATTGAAAGTATATCCAAGAAGAACACCATCTCAAGGAAGATCCCTCAAGCCAGGCACTTTCTAGAACTTAAATTACAAGCATCAGGAAACCACCTGTACACAGAGTGCTTGTTAACAGACCCTTCCTGGCAGACATGTCCTTGCTTGACCCAATTAAATGTATCACCTGAAACCTTAAACTTATCTTTTCTATTTACATATCAACTTAGAGAAGAATGATAGCCGAACTAGAAACTGCACAAAATGTTAAATCAACACTATCCCTCTCCTAGGCACCAGTCAACCAGGCAATAATTCACAAAGCACTTTAAGGGCTAGTGGTCACCCTGACAAAACATGTCAACTAAGTGGGGTCTCTGACTACTGGTGCGAGGTGGTCTTGGTGAGCCTGGAGGGCTTGACACGCCGCCACTCTCTGCAAATCTGAATGATCCGAAGACGCTTCGAAGGACCCTTGGATACAACGGCTCTCATCTCAATGCCCTGCCTAGACCCAAGATGAACAGCCTTACACGAGTGTAGGTGTTACTATTTTGTTCAATGTGTACTTCAGAATGGTAACAATGCTCAGAAAGCTCACTTGAGTAAAATTAAAAGCGGCTTGATGGCACTAGAAAAAGGAAAAAATAAATAAATACACACTTGCTTCCATTCTTTGAACCATTCTCTTGCTCTTGTCACTTTTACTTCTGTGCCTTCACCTGCTCACCCAATTTTCACTACAATCCCCCCTTTCCCATTAACACTGGCTCTGTGAGACGATATGGCACCGGAACACAGTGGGCGATGTGGTCAAGGGCGCACTGACGACAGTGAAATGCAGCCAAAGAATAGAGGAAGGGAAGAGTCGGATAATACACCTCAGGAGTCTGCAGGGCTTAATTTGTGAAGTAACATCAGTGCCAGGAGCCTGCTGCACCTTACACCACCATTTGCCCCTACCAGCACTGGCAATTCATCACAACTACAATACATCACATAAGTGAGATCATTCGGACTATTCCAGGCCCCAAAGCTATAAAAATGGCTTGGGCGGCAGGTATTGTCATTTTTAATGTACATGGGATTCATTAATTACTAATGTGCTAATCTCTGAATTAGACAAACATCGCCACCATGTGGCAGACTGTCATAAGTGCCTGTGATGCTAATAAAGTGGAAACCACAGGCTCAAATTAAGCACTGCAAGTCTGATAATACATTTTGTTAAACAAGCACTAGTTTGCTTAAAACAGAATTTCTCCACCAAGTATCCATACACTGCTAATGGGCAATATTCGTGACATAAGCACGCTAAACAAATGCAAAGCATGATACCACAGAAAAAGTATAAATAACATGAAAAAAAAAAATATATATATATATATATATCATCTATCTCTAGGGCCGATTCGCATTATTCCCATTTCTTTACATATTTGTCTTGGTTAATGTAGGACGCTACCAAAACACATTATTCTTTCAAACTATTCAGGCAAGTAAACAAATAAACCTTACTTTTACAAGGGTAAGAAAACTGTGCTCCATGGAAGTTACTGTGGTTTAAAGCAAGCTACGCTCTTACCAGTTGGACAGCATCACCTACACAAAACCCCTAAATGCTGCATTGAGTTCAGGTGTGTGGGAAATTTGCGTATTCAGTTTCCTGGAATTAGGCAAAATATAGGTAAAATTATGTGCAGTTATGTGAAACACAAACCTAGCATTCAACACTATTTTTGGAATGAAATAGCCCTCTTTTCCATTTTGGATGCCAGAAGGAATTTTGTGCAAAAAGCACAAAAACACAAGTGCCACAAAGAACAGCCACTCATATTCTGTTCATGCACGTTGTTCCCCTGCTCCAGTGATTGGATTTTACCCGTAAAATGTTAAATTTATAAAGCAGTGGCGTAATTTTGAGAATTTTGCTCAACAAGCTCAAGAAAAATGCCTGAAAATACACAAAATTACGCTGGAGAAATGAAAAATAGGGAGGATCTATCTATAACATTTATGGCACACGCACCACCACGAATGGATCAAGCAGAGAACATCAGCTCATCCCAGTGCATCACAAGGTATTCAAGCTCGAGATTAAAGTTTGTTGTACCTTGAAACTCCCATGTTGACCCATTTTGAAATTGAATCAAACATGGGAAACACGGAGCGGCTTTGATGAATCTTCCCATGAGAGACAGAGGCAGCAGAACATGACCTTCCGCAAATAACTAAAACCACAACTAATTACCAAGGGTTCTGCCTGAGAAGCTGCTGGGGCCTGCAGGAGCACAAAAGAACCAGATTACTGAGCTCCCTTCCTCTGGCAGGCAGCTTGGCGGTCATGCATCACCTAGCCAGAAGGCTTCCAAGACATGCAAAGGCACATTTGACTGGAACCATTAATCCCTCATGGGAGGATCTGAACACTGCAGAGGGAAATGGTGCCAAGGCAGAGAAAGTTATGAAACTTCTCAACTGGCCTAGTGCCTCTTAAATGTCAATAGAGTTGGGCAGATCAAGTCCAGAACATTATCTCTTGCACTTTCTTCCCTCTCTGGCCACTCATCTGCCTCCTTTAATCCCACACCAACTCTCTGTGAAAAGGCCGGCCATCATCAAATCCATCTCTGTCTTGACTCCTGACATCCCCACCTTTGACAGGCAGTCTTACAACAGAACTACAAGTTCCAGACACCTCTGTAATGCTGCGGGGAAACAGTTGCTGTTGCGCAGCTATACCATTGGTGGAGGAGAGCGTAATCTTGGGACTCTTTGTTTAGTTTTCAATAGTGCCCCCATTATTTGGTTTAATAGCAGAGTTCTATCAACCCATCACAATCACTGCACCAATGCCTGGACCCTAGGCATTGGTCCGTCACATGTATCAGGGCCGTAACTAAACTTGAGAGGGCCCCCTGAAAAGTGCATGGAGGGGGCCACCTAAGATCCGGACCCAGTCAGGAGCTCTCGTGCCCACCCGTGCAGAGTGCCCTTGGAGTTCACCCCCCACCCAGCACCACAGGGGCTATTGTTACGCCACTGATACATATGTTCCAACACACTGAAACAACTGTCCTCTAAGGACAGCCTCTCTTGAAAAGTTATTCCTACAGAATAAAAATTTTTCAACTTCCACTGGTGGCTACCGTGGCACCAGTTAACTGGGCTATTAAACACGTGTTGGTAAAAAAAAAAAAAAGCCAGAAAACTCTACGGGGAGCCAACACGTGAGAAACGATGGCCACAGCTCGCAAACACATGCAGAGACATTAAAAATATCTTTCAAAGCAGATTGAGATCTGGCTCTGCAGATGCAGCCTTGGCAGAAAAAAATGTGTCTTTTTCCTAAAAAGCAGTCAAAAACGTTAGTGACACCCACACCATATCATGTCCCGAAGCAGATCACAGTCTGAAGGCTTCGTGCCTCTGTGGATTATGTTTTGTAAGTTAGATGCAAGGTACACCAACATGCACTTGTGACAATGAATAATGAAGGTGGAAACCTTGGAATCGTTTCAGAGCAGAACATGGTGGGCAGAGCAGAAAGCCTCCGAGGTTCCACTGTGGTTAAATCGTCAGAGGTTTCTGTGACCTACAGAAATAAGATTTATAGGGATGTACAGCCAGACATCGAAAAGGTCAGGCTACAGCCTTGGAAGGCGGTGTTCTTCTCAAGAGCAGATCTCTTCTCTCCTAGGATCTCACCCTCCATCACAAGATAGTCAAGGACGCTACAGTATGGATTGGAATACAGGCTCCACGTCACGCGGAAACAATGAGAGTCCTTGAAGGGGGGAAGGCAAGAAAAAGGGAACCATGCCAGAGTGAGGTCCATAGACTTATTAAAAATGTCAAACACACACATATATGGATGGTAAATACTGGAAAAAAATTAATTCATTCTCTCCAGAAGAGGGTGGGAGGGGTTCAACCCATGTTGCTAAATAATTGTTCTGCTTGGCAGAGACTATAAACTGGCCCATGCCACATCATCTCTACTGTACCCCCTGCCCTTGGGCTGCCATAGATTAGCATTTTGAGGTCTCCAGCTCCCATCAAAGTGAATATTTTGGCTCCCACATCAGCAATTCTGCTTGGGTTTACTCAGGCCTCATCTCAACCCCTACACACAAGAAAAACAAATAAAAAGGTCTGGGCGAGAAGCTAAAACAAATCCTGTAAGTCATTTTAATACCAGCTCCACACTGGAAAAGTGCCTGCAGCAAGTAGGCCAGACTTTTTCCAACAAAGATTGGTAACTTAGGGTGTGGTTCTTTGCCCCCAATTTTTTTTTTTAACGAATGAGGGTTCTGACGAATGTCTTACAACACAAATTCCCAAACACATTAGCTTAAAGCCGTAGGTTTTGTGGCATTTCTAAAAATACGTTTCTAAAATATCCCTCTACTTCGTGGCCTGGGAGATAAACCAGGCCTTTTGTTCCTCATTTTAATCAGCTTGATAATGAGAGGATTTTCTGATTCTCTTCTAAGAGAATGAACGCGGAAAGGACTTCTGCTGGTGGGACATGCGGGCACTCCACTACACACATTTGAAGACGATGGGAATTCCGATACTACTGGATACTGGTTTCAGTGACAATGACGCAATGAGAACACTGATTGCAGATAGAAGGACACCACCATCAAATCAAAAACACTAGAGTAATAGGTGAGAGAACTGAAATCATTCCAGACCACAGTGATAGACAAAGATTGCGCTGCTGACTCCTAGTCTACCTGAAGGCCCTACTGATAGTGGAGAGTGAGTATGACCAGCCTAACCACTTCCATGAACTGCAGTATAAAAGTTTCATTGACGATTTATTATGGTTGGGTCTTAGGAGATCATCCTACGGACACAGCAGATCATTGCTCTACTTAACATTGATGGGTTAAGTTACCTCTTTCGGGTGGCACAGAGGTCGGGCTAGCGGGAAGTGGGATTGAAAGAGGAGTTGGAATGTGTCGGATTACGTAAAGTGAGCAAATCTGGACTTTTCTCCTTGTTTAGTATCTGGGCTTAGTAGTCCTTGTGCCCAATGTAACTAGCCATATATTCAAAGAAACACAATTGAATCTGCAAACCTATAACCAGGAAGGACAATGCACAGATATGCTTGCGATAAGCCCGATGATCCACATTAGGTGCAGAATGTATCGTAAAATTGTGGCATAGAATTGTACTAAAATGAACACAGTATCCCAGAGTAGAATCGGCCGAGAGGGTTACTCTATATGGAGTAGCCGTAAAGCTTCCATAACACAGATTCTATTCCTTCTCTACATAAGCTCGAAGTAATATTGATCACCAATAGAAAGACCATTCTTTTTCAAAAGAAATTACGAATACACTATATTGACTTTCTTTGAAGGCACAATGATTTTTCACAATATTCCATAGATGTGTCTGTGTTGAAAGGTCCTGCCTGTGAGCAGGCTTAGGCAGGGTTAAAAAAATGCTGAAGTAAAGAACCCTGCACATGTAAAGCTGCTTCACATAAAATGTACATCAATAGAGCAAGGCAAACATCTGTGGGCCCTGCATTCAATGCCTGTGATATTTCCATTATTAAAAAATCACTCATTAAGATAACTACGGAAAAAAGCTGCCTCGCACGACTACAGCAGCATGGGAAAAAAGCCAATGTTATTGAATTTTCCCCCCTTCTCCTAATGATTACAGATTTTTAACAAAAGTCTTAATTAGGTATTGTTCCTCACAGGGTTATTACACAAATTAATTAAACTCAGGCCAAGAAACTGTGCAGCGTGGTGCTTTTGACAGCGGAAGAAATTGAGAACACGTTCCTAAGAACAAAAGAAAACCGGTGGCGATGCTTTTAAGCAGACAATTATTTACAGAGCGCCTACGTTGCATATTTGCTTCCCTCTTTCTTGCCACGAGCGGTAGGGACTGCTGCATGTCTAAACTCTAGCAACATTTCCATGGTTTGCTGCACAGATGCGATTCTAGTAAAATAAAATATGTGCTGTTGGGCTTGGCTAATTGAAAATCGGATGCTGTCTCCCCAGGCTACTGAAGGTCCCCCAAAGACCGGGAGACAACCCTTTGTACAAGTTCATACCAGAGGGATGGCGCAAAGCCAGAGAAACCACAAGTGTCGGCGGCATTACAGGAAGCAAGAAAAGGGGCAGGCTAGATGGCCGTAGGAACTTATCTGCGGTCAAATCCAATGCATCAATGTATCTACAACTCCGCGGCATAAATCTCTCCGCATGATAGAAGTCTTTGTGGAAGAAGGATCTTCTAGGATGTTGCGGGACTCTTCCACGAGGATCCTCATGCGTTGAATCAATTCTAGCTCATCGTATTATGCTAGGAAGGATCTTCTTCGCTTTTACCACATAATGTAGTTGCCTCGATTGAACTCTTCGGGTACCTATCAATTTGTCTACTGTGCAACTCTAGTAATTTATAAAGTAGTCGCTCTCGTCAACCCCTATCCCAAAACGGAGGGCTGACCTGTCCACTGTCCATTCCCTCACCTCACTCTGCTACAGGACTCCGGAAATATCACTTGGTGAGTTTGACAGAAGTGATAAAGGACAGATAAGGGACTAAAACTAGGAAATTAAAATGAACATGGCAATGATCACCTTTCTACTAGGCGGAGTTCACAGAGTTCTACTCCATGGAACACGGCGAAGGGCCTGAAAAACTCCACCGCGTTCCGTGGAGTTTCGCCAGCAGCGGAGTCTGTAAAATCGTGATGCTCGCACTGATTTTTAGCACCAGGAGTTTGTCTCATGCTGTAAAATCAGCACGAACGGCACTGCGCGTTGCACCAGAGGGCGATGCTCATTTCTGCTGCTCAAGTACACATTCTACTTGAGCGGCAACTTCAACGCGAGAACCAGATTTCTCAATGCGACCAGCCGCGACCTCCCGTGTTGAGAAATCTCATCGGGAGGAGGTCTAGCGGGTGTTTTCTTCTCACAAGGGCTCCCCAACTTAATGTTGGCAAGCCGCGCTGGAGAAAAAAACTCTGCTCTGCGTCACTTCGCGGAGTTTTGTGGCACTCAGCATAGAGTGGGAAAAACTCCGCCGGCAGAGCGCAATTCTTCACCCACCTCTACTTCCAACCAGAATGCATTCAGCATCACCCTTAAATATGGAAGAGGGCCTCGCCTTAACTCATGGTTAATCAGGTTGCATTACTATTCACGCCTCCCAAAACAGAAAGTTGAAAAGATGGCACACTTATTTGAAGTGGAACAAAACAGAATGGACGAGGAATGGAGGACTGGGAGCAGACTGCGCCAGTGCAAGAAGAATGTCTTCACGTAATACATTCCCGGAATACAATAGTGGCCTCCAGTCTCCAAGAGATTGCTAAGAGGGGAGATGCTGGAAATATCTGAAATATTTGCTTCATCTCTCCAGCATCAGGCATGCTGTCACAAACATGCTTCATTCGCCGAACAAAAGGCGTCACACAGGTAGCCAATAAACTGCCGGGGGCAATGTTCAGTCACAGCCACAAGAGGATTTATCAAAGACACCTTTAAGCAAGAACAATAAGCATTAGTGCTGTACATTCTCAACATTCAGGTGCCTGGGCAGTGGATGCAGCACGCGAGCATCAAAAATCAATGAAGAAAGCATCAAGCTTTCAAAGAGCAAGTGCCAGGATTTCCACACTTGCTGCACTATATAAAAGCTTAAAAATGCCAAAGTTTGCATATGAAAATCCGAATTTTCCTCTTCAAAATATCCACCTGCTGTGTTAGGGATATGATGTGACCATAGGGGGAACCGGAGCCCTCAACAATACACCCGCAGAAGTGAGTGAGAGTATCCAGATGACATTACTTACAAAATGTGAAAACATTGACAGCCAAGTAATGCTTCCTAAAAAGCCTTTTAAGTGTTTGAGAAGTACTGTTATAAGAAAACTGGGCCTTTCAAGCAAAAATTCAAATAAATAGTACTTAAGGCACCAGAGCAAACATGAGACCAATGAAGCTTAACCACCACTAAAAGATCTTTCGACAACAATTTAAACCCTAAATATCGCAAAAGGTTGTGTAGAGCCAGTCCCGCATTTCCTCGATTTTCTTAAAGAACATTTCAGTTAACCTCCCGATCTCTGGCCCTTTTTTTTGCCTAGTAAAACATATGGATAATTAACAGTTCTCAATTTCGTGGGAGGTTTGGTAGAAAATTATTAAACTGTCATGACCCCCGGGCAGACACACGCATTGGTCCACAAAATGAAAATTGTGGGTGCCCTGTCAGCACATTCCTACACACTGCTGACACCCGCTCTGTGAAGTGTGTAGTTAAGTTGGCGGGAGGAGAGATGGGCGACTATGTGTGCGTGAATGTGGTTTGGTGTCGGCCAGCACATTAGTGCATGGGCCTGTGATGTGTTGGAAGGGATACAAGAGAGGACACGTGTGGGTGTATTTCTGGTCAAGGTCGGGAAGAATGGGAAAGCTTTAGAAGTGGATATATGTAAATGATGCAAATAGTCTAGTACATTAAGATAAGAGGCTCAAAGGTAAGTATTTTGATATAGGTAGATAACAGGTGAAAATAGTAAACCTATGATTTGGTGAGAAAGATCAGATTGCTTTGTGTCTGTGTGTGTGTGAATACACACACGTATTTACTAGAGAAGTAATGCATAAATGCTTGCAGGGTTAAATTGATGAAGTATGTCTTTTGTGGTAGAGAGAAGAGCTTACTCTGTGTGTGCTGACATGGATGCAATGGAAGACTGAAGGTGTAGAAGATATGGGAGTTAAGCACTGTAAGCATAAGAAAGAGCTACTTGATGTGTAGGTGTGGGACAGCGAGAAGAAGGAACTACAAAAGCGCTGTGCGTGCAATTATCGATAGCTGCTTGTGGAAAAGAGGTCTACAGATACTTAAAAATGGACAGCTGTCAACTCGTCCTCTCCCAACGCCCTCTAATTGCCAATTTTTTTCTGGGAAAAACAACTAACTTTGAGAACAGTTTAAAAAATTAAAAAGAATAAATCTATGCATGGTTCTCTGACAACTATCATATGGAAAACAGTAAATCTATGGGATTTCTAAAACGCCAAAACCTATATTCTTAAATCTAGAACATTTTACCAATTTTCAGTGCATTGTGGAGTCTGCCCTTATTGTAATTCTGAGGATTACCCAAAGAAGCAATCTGAAGGCAGACAATCCTAGGGGTAGGTGGAACAGCATGGATAAAAAAAAATTCCACGTGGAAGACGTGAAGACGCCTGTCCTTGTGGAGAAACGCCTTTGGAGAGGACCATCAACATGACAGCAGCACAGCCACTTTGCCCAGTCACACACAGAGAACTGAAAAGCACCCTTTCTAATGCAGTGTATGCACACAAAGCACAATTCATCAAACGCTAAACCCGCCGCAACCCTCCCTCATGCCACTCAGTCATTCCAGTCATTCTCTATTCCTCCTCCATCGCTCATTCTCTTTATCAGTCCTTTCATTGACCTCTCGCTTCATCACGGTCACCCCTCTCCCCTTCATCCTCACTACGTTCTTCCTCCCTTCATGCATCATAAACTTTATTCAGTCACTACACCCATTAATCCATCGCTCCCAACACTTCCTTCTTCGTTCTCCCTCCATCAATAATCACTTACTCCCTCCATCCACCTTCCTTGCCTGTCCCACAGATCCCTGTTCATCCTCGCCCATCCTAAGTGCCTGTATTACTTCATTTTTTCTGCCTTGTCAGATCTATGGCTGCGTGTCTAACAATACAGCTACTGCTGGTTATCACCTTTTTATTATGGTCATGATGGACGCCTCCACTCAAGTACACCCACCCAGTCTAATTTCCCATCTTTCCATTCCCTTAGAGACTACCCTCTGACTCTCTGGAACTTTGTCTCTGGGTAGGTCCAGCTGTACTCGTTCAGTGGCTCCCTGGTCAGGACACAGATGTATCAAGGCACGGTAGATATTTGGTGTGTGTAGAATATGCATGAAGGTGGGTGTGTCCGGGGTCTGAATAAAGCGTGAGGTGTAGTGTGGAGTTCATGAGTTTTCTGTTACCCTAGAAATCCTAAAGTAGAACAGAGACAGTTCTGGACACTGAATCCCAAGTGCACTCAAACTCATCCGCAGATGCTGCTGCACGCACTACTTTAGGCCGAGTCTATAGCACCTCCAGCCTATGTCACGCTAACCTGGAATTAGAGTATCAAGGCTTGTTCAGAGTGACCCTGGTGAGGGTCCCACCACCAAACTCTGCTGTGCCAGTTCTACCCAAAGCCCAAGCTCCAACAGAAACAAAAGGCCTTAAACTAACAGTCTACCAGCTCTACCTCCTTCTAGTTCTCCCTCGTTTGGATTTAGGTAATAGTATCAATTAGGGAGCGGGTACAAAGGGTCTTTTTGTCCATGTGTCCTTCCGTTACCACTGGGCCAGCAAACAAGTTAGTACTAGGATAGACAGACATGCGTAAAGCACTGCAGAACTCCATCCCCATAAAGCCAGTGAGAGCAGGACACCAGCAACTGAGAGCAGGAACCGGAAGACCAGGAGAGGGGTTTGGTTAGAGAATACAATCAAGGATCCAGGTATCAGACCTGCATACCTCATCAACAGCAAATCCACTGGCACAGCACAAATTCTCCATTCCACATACCGGCATGTGCCTCGATAAAGTAACAACCAGCCAGGTAGAGGCTTTGGGGACAATACAAAACTAAAAGAAAGCAATCAGAGGTTCAGGATGCACTTTGGCGACGAGTAGGGGAAAGCATGAAAGACAGAGTAAGCCGATACAGACATTCCCTCCCTGAAATGCGGTGAGACCGTGGTCATGTGACCAACCCTTCTACTGGAGTACCTTTTCTGGTCCAACAAATCACCACACTACAGTCCCCAACAACACCACTGAAAATGTTGTCTGTTATGCTATAAATTTCAAATTCAAATACATGGCCTGAAAATGTGGGGGCGTGTAGAACACTTCTCTCGTTATTGGCGCACTTAATCTGAATTTCCTTTACAAATAAAGTTGTGTACACAAATTGGGTATGAAAAACCATTGGCAATGACTGCATAACCTCAAAGCTATGTCTTATAAAACATTTCCAAAATTCATACCCGGACTATCCACTGGGAGTTTACATTTTTTAACACCTTTCCTAAACACATGACTGGTCACATGCTAGCGCAGATGAAAAAATGTTTAGAGAATGAGGCCATAGGCTCAGACTAATCACAAGCATCGCTGTTGTGCTAGTACCGCAAATATATTGTGAACACTGAGGATTTCTAGTTATAATCACAGGAGCCAAAGTTCTGAAGAGTTTACAAGTAACGGCAAAAGGTTGTCATTGACGGTTCAACTTTGAATTTGCATATTAAAAATTTTCATTTCTTGTGTTGGAGGTAAAATCTCTCCAAGAAAGGCTGGAGAGTAGGTCTGTGTAGGATGCTATTTAAAGTGATATTTTTCCTCCATCTACTATGAATAAGGGCCAATATTTGTAGCTCCCGGGATCCCCGGTTGGTCCGGCTATAGGTGATGCCCATTAATGCAGGGCCGTAAGACTGGGGATGTCAAACCACATTCCACAATTTGTGTAAGTGCAATGGCGGCCACAAACCTCACTCAAACTCCTTCAAAATTGCATTTTAAACGTCTTTATGGTTTATTTATAAAAAATAAACAATAAATAAACCTGCTGACAAGGAGCAAAGAGGATGCTTTTATTTTGAGCAATTCTAGAGTGAATCAGGCGCGTAGGGAAATTATAAAAGACTAACAGTGAGAAAACATATTTGCACACTGAAGAAATAAAAAGCGAGACTACAGCAGCTTAATTAAGAGACAGGAGCAGTGACAATGGGGATGTCGGCACGTTAGGGAGGACAGTTGGGAAGGTATTCAATAGTCGTCTACATGGAAAGTTATCTTTTCACCAAACTGAACATTTTAACATAAAATTATGCCTTCAAAACACATGCAAACATAACGTAAGCATCTACTTGTATCAAGTTAGAAATGGAAGCAGTGGCGTAATGAAAAATAACTAGCTAGATTTTCAGAGCTTACCCACCACATGGTTTATAGTCAAAGAAAAGTGTCTATGATAGAATGAGATTCGACTGTTAACCTTTCTGGCAATATGGTTTGCCTGACCCGTGTTTAACCTAGGTCTCAAAATTACATTCCAAGATCCGTGTATTAAGCTTACATTGCGCAAAATAAGCACCCCAGCTGCCAGAGTTCTTGGTTTCTTCCAGGGCCATTATTGCTTCAATTTTATATATAGTACTCTATAGGAAAAACTGTTATTTTCTCATGGAGACAAATCACTTATCCCTAGAGACGTAGTTTCCTTTATTAGGATATGAATCTTTTCACTCCGAGGAAATTCATTTAAGAGCGAGATATATCATACCGGCTCCGCTAGAAAGCTTTCAACATTAGCGAGACGAGTAAAGTTATTTGTTTGGTTACCTCAGGTACTGGCGCATTTCATCGCCTCTTTCGAGTGCATCGAGAAGAATTAATATTTAAGAGGAACAGAGAATTAAAAATAGTCTGTCCAATTCTAAAAATGAGCATGGTCTATGCTTTAGAGGGACAATAGCCAGGTTTGCTACCAAAACACCTCCTCCTAAATCAAACCTATCCCCCCCTTTCCACACTTTGAAGCCATAACATTTCACTTCCAAATACACCTCTTAAAACCTGCTACCACATGTCTACTTTGCTCAATGACACGTGTTTCGCTTGCACACCCACAGCTGATTCCAGGCACCTTCAGCTACCCTCACGATGCGTATTAATTTGTCCTTAACCTCATGGTCTAGTGAAATCATTCTCTCAAAACATGGCGTAGTGGAAGCCTTATTTTAGAGTATTTTCTTTTTTAATTTATGCTGGAGCTTCCAAGAAAGTTTTCTACTCTGAACACCTTGTTGTCATAATCTGCAATCATAACATGTTTATCAGTGTGCATTTTTGTCCACCTTGTCCCATCACACCACACACTTTTTACAGCAACTCCCCGACTTTACAATGAAGCTCGGGCATTTAACAATTCTAATGACAGGAACATCTTGGACACTCCTCAACTACCCAGAACCTTTAAGAAAAATCATGATGAGCTGTTTTTTTTCGGGATGTAAATGGAAGGAGACACAAGATGAGACTCATAAATTAGATTTTTTGTTTTTTAATGCTTATACACATAACCTCGTGGCCAAACAAGCCGTGATCTGCCCAAAGGAGAAAAATCTACTTCAAATGTGCCATTGGATGCTAGTGGCAGAAAATCTAAAATACCAACGACAAAGATCTATACATCCAAAGCACCATTTAACAGACTACATACCTCGAGATTTGTGTACCGCGGCTCATTACTTTCCACATATATGGTAAGAGGCAACCTCAGTGAGGCATTTATCACAATGCTGCACAAGAGTGTGCCATTAAAAACTGTCACAATTAGGTCACCCGAAAAAGACACATAATGTCCCAGCTTGATCCCGCTTTAAAACGAAGAAACAGAAGGCAGATCTGGGTGTCACTCTAGTTTAATACAAATTTTAAATAAAACCTTTGCAGCTACTGAAAAAGTTACTGATCTTCAGCAGCAATCTCCCTGGTTGATTCTGTACTTATAGGTTCCTCGCCTCATGAATCTCCCCCAAGCACCAGACTTGACACAGCAATTTTGCAACAGCTTTCCCAGAAGTGGGCGCAATGGCTTGAAGTCGGTTCCAACAGTTCTCAGATGTGATCTCGCTGAGCCATATTTGGAGCCATTCAGCGGTTTGATTTCAGTTCTCGTTCTCTTCCCCCCTTTCCCACGCCTTCAGAGGTGGAGAGGAGCCTGACAAACCTAAAGGGAGCCAGTGCCCAAAAACAACTTCAGCAACAGAAAACTGGTAAAATAACCACTCTCCAACCGAGTTGGGTGGGTCAGTGAGGAATCTGCCAGTAGCTATCCTCCAGAAAGATGGCTACCAAGGGTAAGTACCTTTTGCTTCTGCAGGATACTTTTATGTTCAGATTTCTCAATTCATGAATCCATGCCAAAGCGGTATGCCATGGAGTCAGGTCTGAGCACAAAGCAAGTGGGCTAACCAGTCCTAGGCAACAGCATCAAAATAAGCCTAACCCACGGGATGTACCCCTGCACACAAGAGGACAACAACTTACCATTATATGGAAGTGGTAATCAGACACTTAGACAAGACCATCCGAAACCAAGGGCCCAATGGCCTGGTAGACAATAACTGGCTGATGTCGGCAAACCAACGGCAAAGTTAAAACCACCGAAATGGAAGAAAAACAGTCTGAAACCCCAACTCCTATTAAACACAAGAGTACGGGGGCAAAATAAACTAGACAGGGAACCAATCCTTGTGGGGAATGATACGTTACTAGGAGGGTGCCCTGACATGTTAATTAATAGATGACAAATATCTGTCCCACAACAACGTACTGATTCAAAGACAGGGAAACAAGCCATCCATCTAGAGAAAAACCAACAAAAAGGAAAGCAAGAGGTGCGAATGAAAACTCTTTCTGAAAGGGGAAAAGGATGCAAGGTGCCAGAAACTAAAACATTCAGCAGGGACCTTAGGTGCAAGGGTGACCACAACGCATAGACAGGAGCTATTAAATATGCATAGCACTACAAGAAAATCAGTCCCATCATAGTTACCCAAGGGGCATCGATTAGCATGCATGAACGAGTAAAGATAGATGCACCATAACTGAACGAGCAAACCTCGCAAATCATCAGAGCCACCAAAAGAAAGAAACCGCAACCAATCAATTCCAAGTTAAAGAACAAGGGAAATCTGAAACACCAAGGACATAGAAGGGCAACATTCCAAAGGAACAAAAACAGAACTTAAGGGCATTCAATCTGTCCCAGTCTACTTGCCCACAAGGCCAAGCGTTGTCTGAATAAAGCCCCACCCATTTCTCGGGATGAAGGGCAATAGTGGGTGTAATTAAAAAAACTGAGAACCAATACATGGCCATTCCCTCATGTGCGTGCAGCACATCTGCCAATATCAAAACAGATCTAACTCAGGGGGTACGATACATCACTCCTCTGCAATGAAAAGCATGTATTACATAGCAGATCAAAACCTTTTGAGGTAACCGGCGCCAAATGTGAAGGCATCAACCAAGAATGATAGGCAATAGAACTCAAAGGCTGCCCATTAAAGCATTCACAGGCCTAGAACCAAAACCCCCACAGTGCTGTGGCCATCAGAGCCAGACTGTAATTGCAGTTAAATACAACTGGCAGACCCCCATAGAGAAAAGTCAAGAGAGCCACAGAAACATTCTAGCAGACAGAAAGAGGTTTGGACATGGAGAGGCGCCAGAACAGCAAGCAGCACATCACAAACAGAACCTGCAAACGGCGGTGCACTCAGCCCCCACCACCACAGTCAAATGGAACATGCAGTAGGCTAAAACAGCGAATACCAAGGGTACAATCAAAAAACACCACTAAATGCAAACAGAAATCATCTGACTGGTGGTAGGCCTCCACAAACAAAAAATAAAAACAACTAAAGAGAAGAAGAAAACCCTCAAAACCTGACACCCACAGAGCTCTTCCTATAAGAACTGCTTATTCATAGAATAGGAGTACCATAAGTGTGGTGGACCTCCACACACTTGAAGTGGAACAAGCAAAGAAGATTGAAACAATGCCACCCACTCCGGTCCAAGGTGGCTCATCTATGTCAGCAACTTCAACCAGAAGTAGAACACCGTCTTCTAGAATGGAAGGCACAAAGGTGATAAAGCAATGTTGTGAACACCTGAAGAGATGAGTTTTCCACCACAGCACACATAAGCACAAGGCATGAGATTAACACAAATGAAAGGGCAAAATCCATCACAAGGGCCTTTGACATCGGGTCAGGGACTCCCCAAAATATGACAATCCCCGCCACCATTAGGGAATGCATTATAGTTCTGCATATGTTTAACAGAGATGCAACACTTATATAGCCCAGCTCTCGAACAGAAATCTGTGTCATCCATGATTTAAGCATAGGGGAATTCAGCAATATAGACTGGGAAGGAATGTGTCCCCATCTTTTTCTCTCCAGGACTTCCTCAGCTCTTGCTCCAATAAGCTGGGAGCCCTTGAAGGGTAAATGGGGCAAATCAGCCGGGGCAACCCTTGGGACACCAGAGGCACAAAACTTAGTGATACGACGAAGAGATAAAATTCAGGAGGAAGTTGAAACACCAGAGAGCATGGGAGTAGCGGGATAGCAACCACACAACATTACAAGAGCAGAGGGTCATACCTCTGAACGTATCAAACCAAGTACAGTCGACATCGAGTGGTGAAGACGAAGACTGCAAGGGTGAATCGATATAAACTCTGATCTAAAAAAGCATTAGCCCCAGTGTTAGAATACAGGAAGTGAGGGTTAACAGGAGCCAAGAACTAACATTGTGCAACATGACCACTGTAGTGGAGGCCTGTCTGTGCCACACAAAGACCTAATGGATTCCATTGTGATCTCACTCAAGGGCAATGAGTACTCTGTAGATAAGTACCAGACAAAAGAATTTTCACCAAGAAATCAGTTTTAACCTCTGTGCTAGGCAGTGGAAAATCGAAAAGAACTGCAGCTTTACAGTCGCATTAAAAGAGGGTATGTCCTAACGGAAGGTTTAGGGCCAAGTCAAATGCAACATCGGACTCAAACCTCCATACACTGGCAGCATGGACGGCCTGATAATACCTAATATGGGACTCCACGGACAATGAGGTGCAAAATGCTTAACATCATCCACCTCCTTACAAACCTTCCCTGAAGCCATGATTGAAGAGGCAGAGGATTTCGAAGAACGAGCTGAGCACCTCAGGGGTCGTGACCATAAGATGCAAGGGAGCACCTCGCCAAGAGCACCCCAAAAGTTCTGGCTGACTCCAGCTTATGGAACTTGAGACATCTGGAGCCTGAAAAGACAAAGACGAGCACCAGGGTCCAGAAATGAGCCAGACTTCAGACACATGCAGGTTGAACAAAGAGCAGAAAGGGATCTTGAGGACCCAAAAACTAATCTACAGGACTGCAAAATATTCAAAATAAAAGAATTTTAGAAGCCCATATGGGATCTGCCTCGAAGGGCACAATAAAACGGTAGCCAACGCATAGCACCAGAGAGCGCCAGATATGGTTCCCTGACCTCACATGCGGGTGGTGCAGGAGCTGACTTGGAGCCATGGTGCCACCTGCAGGTGCAGGAGACCTATTGCAAGATTGCCAGACCCAGGCTGGCACATGGTGGAAAATCCATGAGGCGAGTAACCCGCAGGTAGAAGCATCCAACAGCAAATATACATCCCCCATCCGCATGCGCCCTACGGATAACAAGACGCGCCATTCAATAAAATACAAAGGCAATAGAAGGGTGCCCGGGATAGAGTGAACTTTTCCTCGCTATCAATTTCAGAACATTTCAGAGCCCGAGAGAAGAGAGGTGAGCCGACAGCTACAGCATGACTCGCAGGCAGGGACAAAGCAGAAATTGTCCTACTGGGAAGCCAGAACTGCGCGGGAGCTGCCAAGTGACTGAAAATCAGTCACAGTTAACAGGATTCATCTTGCAAGCTGGAGGCAAAGCAGAGCAGGCCTCGGATGTTCTTATAAAGTCAGGGATGGAAAGACAGTTGTTCATTTTTGTTAGAGGACAAGGGTGGCTTTTCACGAGGACACCATTCAACGATAATTTGTCGAGCAAGCAACAGGCCTTTCTCCACGGTATGCCTTTACCTTGTGTCTGAAACGCAAGCAAATTGGGAAGAAATGGTGCAACAGTAGCCACACAATTTTTTTTTTCTTTTTCTTCCTCTCTCTCTCCCACCCCCTTTCTGCGGTTTGCAGCAGAGCAGTGATCCCACAAGCCTGGAATTTGAGGAATTTCCTGCCAAGGCTCCCTGCAAGAGTGCACAGATCTCACAATTAACTCCAGACTTTCCACAACTGGCTTAGTCAACAGGGTTTAACCGAAACACACTGAAACATATAAATTCATGTTTTCCTTTTCACTGAAAAACAAGTTGCTTTCACGCCGCTGCCGTGCTGTCCAGCTCCTAATACACTTAAAAAGTCCTTCCTTTACTCTACATAACCACTTTTTAAAGCCTTAGAAGGCGCGAGGTAGACACTTCTCACCTATAAAAATAACTGCGCCAGGTTTAGTTGACTTATCCATTTGCCTGGCTCTGACACAGGCCAACTGCATCGCCTTAAAGTGGCTTTAGGGCTAGGTAAGCCTTAACTCCATCCACTTTGCCACCACCCAGGAATTGTGGAGATGGGCGGAGCCTCGTGCACGTCATGTGACCAATCACTGGTGCACAAGCTGAGGCCGCCTCTTACAGGCTCTAGGGGCCAGATGTACGACGGTTTTTGCATGCGCAAACAGGTTTGCGAACCCGTTTGCGCATGCAAAAACCTATAGGGGTATGTCCCATTCCAAAATAGCGAGTCGCAATTTATTTGCGACTCGCTATTTTGGAATTGCGTGTCGCTATTAAGAAGGGGCATTCCCTTCCTAGTAGCGAGCGCAACACCTTGTACAAATGTTTTGCAATTGCAATTGCGGTCGCAAAACACTTGCAAATTACCACCCTCTTCAAGAGGGTGGTAATGCACTCGCAAAAGGGAAGGGGTCCCCAGGGGACCCCTTCTGCTTTGCAAATGCAGGGGAAAATATTTTTAAGGGCAGGCAGTGGTCCCAGGGACCACTACCTGCCCTTAAAAGATGAAACGAAAACGTTTCGTTTTTTTTTTAAATGCATCCCGTTTTCCTTTAAGGAAAACGGGCTGCATTAAAAAAAAAAAAAACTGCTTTATTTAAAACTAGTCCAAGACATGGTGGTCTGCTGAGCCCAGCAGGCCACCATACCTGGGAGGGCCTGCCATTCCCAATGGGGGTCGCAATTGCGAGAGGCTCATTAATATTCATGAGCCTCTCAATTTGCGACCCCATTGGGAATCGCTAACAGTGTGAACAACACTGTTGTACATTGGAAATAGCGCCTCGCAAATTGCGAGTCGCAAAAAACTCGCAATTTGCGAGGTGCTATTTCCACAGTTGTACATCTGGCCCTAGGTCTCTCACATTGCCTAATGGGACAAGGGCCGAAACGGGAAACATACATTTATAAAAGTGACTTTTGCCTACCTTGAGGCCTGGTGGAATTGTTTTTGAGGTCTGCTAATAGACGATTAACTTGTTTTGATTAGAGGGGAATTTAAAGTTTAGGCCCAGTAATAGAAAAATCCCCCCCCCCCCCAAAAAAAAGAAAAAAATCAAGCACTGGTCAATAGATTTCACCTATTGGCCTATGCCTATGAAGACCAGATGGCTTTGCCAATGCTTTTTACCAATCCGATCCTGTTTGGCATCAGCAAAATGAGAAATATTTATCGCCTGCCTATGCTAAAGAGAAAAGTTACAGGGGGGGGCAGGAGGTGGAGGAGCAATGCGACAATGGTACATACACATACATGTGTGTATCATGATGCCACAGCAGTGTAGTGTGTTGACGTACGTGGGCACACAAGTCCCCGTGCATGCACACTGACATGGCGTGACATGGCTGCCAGTAAATGAGAGCGACAGAAAAGACAGCCACCAGTAAGCGTAGGGTGAGCTAAAGCCCATTGTAACTGCTGGTAGTGTTCATAATAGGTCTTCGACAATAGACAATTGAAAGTTTTCTGCAGATGAACCCTAAAAAGGGGTACGCAGGAGACTGGAAAATACATCACAAAGCACTAGCTGACAACTCTGTTGATTCGATGATCCCTTCCCGATCACCAGCAAAAACCCCTTACAAAGCGCTTTCAAGTTGCCAACATAACATTGAATCGACTTCCATACAAGTCAATGGGGAATATGAAGGTACATCATTGTTACAGTGCATAAAGAAACAAAATAAAACAAAGTTAAAAAAAAAAAAAATCACAATTCAATGGAGTAAATAATTCCCCCGAAATTTTGTTTCAAAACTCCCCTCTTTTCTGTATTCACATGTTCCCATGCATATATAAAAAGTAAATGCAATTTTTTTTAAATGCACACATTATGCATTGTAACAATAACTCTGTACATTTCATTTGATGAGCGCAGTGCCAAGATTTGCCAATCTCATTTTAGTTGTGCATGCGAGCAAATTTAAATATATTTAATGTAATATTTATTTTTGTGCCAGCCAGTAAATTTATATTGGTCAGGGAGGTCGGAGGTAATAAGGTCAAAAGTAACAGGGAGGTCAGTAGGCATAGGGAGGACAGGGAAGGGGTTCAGATGGAGGAGAAATCACTTTGTTATCCTCCCTTCAAAGCAAGCAGCACTCCCTTTTTTGCCCTTTACTCACCTTCGGGACAAAAAGGATCCATCTTATTAAGGCCAGAAGATCATCCCCGCCCGGTCACTGGCCTCTCACCAGAAACCCACTCCTCACCCTCCTTCACTTGTGCCCACAACCCATTCCCCGATATCTCCAAATAGGACTATGTCCCTTATTGCTATGTGCACCGTGTTGTCGCTCCACAGCCTGAGGTGAGACCATTGAGACGCAGACACACCAACACTGATTTAAGTACATACAAGACGAATATTAACCTTGCCTAATTCTGATCAGCTTTTCATTATCACCAAATGCCTTAAGAATGTTATTTTGTTCATCCTTTGGGTCTTAAAAAAGCCTTTTCTGTTTTCATCAAATACTACTTTCTTCTTAGCAACAAAAAGAGCGAGGTCCCTTGGTTTCTAAGAACAGAGCACAAAGTTTCAAAGAAAAGTAAGGAGGTGAAATGAAGGTTCCTGCCTACGCTCATTTTTTATTTTTATTTATGTGCCTTAAAAGATGTTTCTGGTTTTTCTGTTCTATCGTTCTATTTGGGTCCATTGTGTGAAAGACAGTATGGTGGTTTGTAATCTGTGTTGTCTCATTTGGTACGTATAGAGGGGGGAAAAGAATGCTAGCTTTTATTATTGTGCGTTACTTATAGTGTATGTAACTAGTGCTTAATTAGTGCCAGTGTTTGTCGGTGGTGGGCACCGGCACTCAGTTTTAGGGACCAGGATTTATTTTTTATCAGACTTTGAACGAGAACAAGAGGGAGAAAGGTAGAAAAGTTAGAACGGAGTAAGAAAAATTACGAAAAAAGAGTAACAGAGAAAGCTGAAGTTCAAAAGAACATGCTCTAGAGAGATAAAGAGACAAAGTGGAAAAAGAAAGAGGCGTGGAGTAGAGTTAAAGCTGGTTGGCCTTGGTATTCGGGAATCATACGATTTGCCAGGGTCAAGGCGGGGTCGTAATAAAAACGTTGGGCCTCTGTTAATGTTCATATACAGTTTAAGAGCGGTTAGTAGCATTGTTACCAACCAGTGGTGTTGAACTCAGCAAGAATCGAAGAGTAGACTGATCATGCAATGCACACTGAGCTGAGTCCCCTCTGAGCACCAGGGATCAGGCACCCAGGAAGGAGATGACTGCGGCCCTGGAGGCTGAACCCCACCACAGGGTAAGCGCCCTTCAATGTCTGGATATGACGCCACCTTAGCCCTTGGTACAGCCTGCCCGGCCACCACACAGCCCATTCGAGTCACTGAACTGGCTCATGTCTAGAACCCTGGCGAAGGGAGCACAATGGAAGCAGCCTAGACCCCCCACTGATGGTAGTAAAATGGAAGCAGCCTAGACCCCCCCACCCATGGTAGTACAATGGAAGCAGCCTAGACCCCCCCACCGATGGTAGTACAATGGAAGCAGCCCAGACCCCCCACCCATGGAAGTACAATGGAAGCAGCCTAGACCCCCCACCCATGGTAGTACAATGGAAGCAGCCTAGACCGCCCCCTCCACTGATGGTAGCACAATGGAAGCAGCCTAGACCCCCCCACCACCACCACCGATGGTAGCACAGCGGAAGCAGCCTTGACCCCCCCTCCCAATGATGGAAGCACAATGGAAGCAGTTATGGCCTTCACAATGGTAGCGCACTAGAGGCAGCCTAGACCCCTCCCCCCCCCCCCCACCGTAGCACATTGGAATCCGTTTAACCCTTCACAGTGGTAGCACACTTGAAGCAGTCTAGACACTCCAGATGGTAGCACATTATAAGCATCTTAGATCTTCCCTTACAGAAGTGAGCATGCATTCAACAAGTACTTGATATTGTACCCAGTTGGCATAATCAGCATGGCTAGCATGCCTACAGGGCTGGAGGATGTTTCTCCCTTCCCCAGAAGGTTTTTTTGTTTTTTAAATTATTAGTTTTATAGAACGATTTTACGAAATTTTTAAGAAGAGTTCTTCACGCAATTTGATTAAAAAAGAATGGAACTAATGAAATATTCCAACATGTCACTGTTTGGCACAAAGTCAAGAGGTATCTGTGAAGCAGCAAATCCTTTGTACCTGTAAGAATGTTATACCGATTTTAAGGCTGGAAGTACTTTTGATGAGTCCGAATGTCCAGTTGTGAAAGCAGCTGATACTCCTGAGTCCATGGTGGTCCAGTAGGGCCAGACCTGCCGCGCTCATTTCTTTATAAATAAATACATTTATTATGAATTACCTTTAAAGTGTACATTATTTAGAAGCCTCATGGAAAGTAAACACAACCAGTCTCACCAAACAGGATACTCGCATAGCTGCAAAGTTTCCTTGATCCATGTGCGATGTGTTGCTCCGGTCTAGGTTTTTTCCCCTTTGAATTCTGGGACTTGTAGTCCTGTTTATAATGGAATAAACAAGACTACAAGTCCCAGAAATCAAAGAAAAGCCTTGACTGGAGCAGCACATCAGGCATGAAGCAGGGAAACTTGGCAGGCCTGTGCTCGCATATTTGACCACATAGTTTCCAGAATTGTATCTGACTGTGCACTAATAGCTCTTGAGGTCGGATAGAAGACACATGGGGATGGCTGCAGTGCCATGTCACCAAAAGCAGACGCTCTAAACAGATCAGTGCATTATGTACCTGAGTTTGTTTCAAGATGTACACGTCTTGAAGTGCTGACATTCTCCAACTGAGCCACTTGTGGTTTCTTTTGCTGTTTCATGGCTCATATCATGGGTAGTTCTGCATCATGGTCATAGACGCAAGAAAACCAAAGATGGACTTATGGCCCGGGTAAGCAAGTCAGGTAACCATGTTTACCACCACAGATTTTTCAGTACGAGCACTGCCATAAATTAGAGTATGGGTCTGAAATCTCAGTAGTTTATTGAATATGGCCATATGCACTCATTATACAATATACTGCCATTAAACCTTTGATAGTCGTACAAATTACTGACTTCTTTTACAAATGGTGGCCCCGATTAATAGCAGAGTCCTTCGACTAAACGACAGCAGCATGGACCATTTTGAGGTCCCTCTGCAACTGCTATGCATGCACTGAATGGAGTAGCCTTTACCAGAATGCATCTTACTTTGTTCCTTAGGTATTATTTTGCCCGGTTTAGCGCTAATTAAGGAGTGTCCCTGCCAGTCCTACTGTAGCTTACCAAAGGGTCATTTTCCTTGGTTGTAGTAGGACCTGGGAGACCCTTGGTGTTCCATAAGATGTAAAAGATACAGTCGTCCACGGTTGGTGGTTAAGAACGGTGCCTGCAATCGGCCTCTTCTCTAGAAATGAATAAAGGCATATGTTAATTTCCTACCTTTCACCCAATCTTTGCCTCGATGCTTAAGCAGAACATATCAATGCTCATATTATTTAAACCTAACACGTTTTACACTTTGTCTTTTATTGAACTCAAATTTTACTCCATGCTGCTGTTAGACAAAGGACCATGGTGAATCACCATAACCTTGAACCCCACTTTTCGGATGCCCCGCACTTTTCTCCAGCCATTCACTTACACATTACTTCAAATTAGCACAAAATTGGCCAGGGCTAGAATTTGAATGTTAAATCTACCAAGTCAAAGCAATAGCTAAGGTCTATGTCATGATCAGATTGATGTAGTGAAGGATGTAGTAGTTAGAGTAGTAAATGGAGGAGGTAGACTGTGAGGGCGGGAAGGTATTGACATACATCCAGGGGTGGCTCCTCCGCTGTGGCGGAGGAGCGTCGCCCCACTGCTTTTTAAGCAGTGAGAAACAAAAATATAATAATTTAGGAGTTATTATCATTTTATGCTTCGTGTCCTGCTGCTTTGCGGCGGGCGGGGCTGATCTGCTCTCTAGGCAGGGCAGGGGAGGAGTGGTTTGGCCACTCCTAAGTGCGCAATGACTGTTTGGTCTGCCCTTTCAGGCCGCCCAAACCAATCATGCACACTTCCCTGTTCTCCATGCACGCTTGCATTACATCCTGCATGGAGAACATGCCCACTCCTCCAGCCCCTGGCTGAGCGCTGTGTCATGGCGCTCAGACCAATCACAACGCTGCAATGCAGCGTTGTGATTGGCTTAGGGGAGGGAGCCCGACTGCCTGCCTCCTGTTGCTGTCAGTCGGAGACAGGAGAGCAGGAGCAGAGAAGATCTGGGACCCAGCGGCAAGGTAAGTTATTTTTTTTTCAATTCCGATCCCCCTGCGTGACAGCCGCCCCCCTCCCACCCCACACGCCCGGCCAGCCACCCGCGAGCTATGCCGGCCCCCACTGCATACATCCGCTTCCTGAAATATTTGCAAAGTAAATGATTATTTTTATCGTACAAGGTTTTGCTGGTATTAATGATGTCAGCTTTTTTCAACTAACCGACAAGTGTGAGCAAACCACCACTGTATGTAGATGCTAGAGGCAGGGCAACAAACAATGCTTTATAACACTGTTCATGCATGTCATCACATGTAGGCCAACACATTACCCAATTTCCCACGTTAAGACAGATCTTTATCAATATTTTGTACTTGACAGGAACAGAGTGAAAAACTCAAGTCATTTAGGGCTACAACAGACCTGACTCATCTAGCTAAGTGCAAAGGCAAAGAGTTTCAAAACATATTTTCATAAATCGCCTTGGCTAGGGTTCAATAACCTACTCAATGATTTTAGAACTTTATCTTTACAATGACCTTGGGGCTTGACAGGGCCTATTTCCAGGCATACGCTGAAGGGTTGTCACCTCCCGTACCTCTCTCTGAACAGACGTCTAAACCAATGTACATGCATGCTTCTCTCCCAACTGGATCGATACAAATACATATTGATTGGCATTCCAAACTCCGCATTGACCCCCACTGTAGAACATCCAACTTGCCTAAGCCCAACTCATAGTTCAGAAGACATACAAGCACAAGATCTGTTTAACGCGAGATTCATATGTTCGAGCCAGCACTCAAGGCTTTATCATTTTCTAATTTTCTTTGCATCACAAGGTGGTAGTAACCTATTTCACCAACAAAAATGAACCTTCACATGAAGTCAGTGGGGCCAGTCTGAAAATCAAAAACTCAAATAAAGAAAATGCTCAATATGTTTCATATTGAGTATATCAGTTGCAGAGTTGTGGAATAAAATCTCTATACATTACTCCTGAAGTTCAAAACGCAAATGCAATTAAAGACACAGCTCTTCAAGGATCACCTACCTATTAACCAATAAATGCATTTCAGTTTCATTGGGTTATGAATCCAACGATGAACCCACTTCCAAACCTCGTTGGTGCTCCTGATTTGTGCTCCAATATCTCCCCAGCACGACCTAGAATTGCTCCATCCTGCTCCTCCCTAGCCAAATTACCCTTCCATGCCAGTGCATCCATGCTTATCCTAGTTAAGCTCATTAGACGCACAGTTCTTCATGGCAGCGAGGCCTGGGACTTGAATCGGACCCTTCAGCCATAAATAAATGACTTCAAGAAACTCAGACAAAATGATCAGATTTATTAAAGACGACATGTTATCAGAAGACGCTACTCATATACTTTACTACAGCGCATAACGGAAAATAAAATGGAATGAACAAAGTGCCATTTCTTCTGTGAGTAAATAAAACTGATGGAACCACGTGCATGAAAAGTGTATAGATCTGGGGTTTCATATTCGAATGCGATCGCCAGTATACAAGGTCTTTAAAGGTAAACGTAGGATCTCTCTTTATTATACAAGTGTTCACAATTGTTCATTTCAAACTACATGCAAATGAGAATATGAATATATTGATTACATTTATTGTAAAGGGTCCCTTTCTCATAAAGAGGTCAATATAAGGCTACTAATCTCATACGAGATATTTGGGGTCTAAACAATACTTCTAATATTTAATACATGTGATGTTAAAAGCATTTTTTGGTATAGCGGGCACTCAACTATTACTTTGTCCCTTGGTGCTTACACAAAACCAATGCACTTACAACCACAAACTATTCTCCATAGGAAATACAATACTTTAAATGACAGTTCAACTGAAAAAAGCGGCTTAGACAAACCCCTTCTTGGGCATTTACAAGGCCAGAGGAAAAAAACATTTTTTTTAAATGTCCCATGCCACAGAGGGAAAAGCAACTTGATCATCTGAGGAAAGACTTTTAAGTGAGGGACACCTCTGCATACTTTTTCCCAAAAAATTGAGCATTGCGATCAAAGACAGGAGGTGTTTGTTCTGTTTTATGGACGACACAGACTAAAGGAAGAATGTGTATTCATCAGGTGGAGTGGTGGGGCCAAACATTCTTTGTGCCCTCCTAAACCCATAGAGATTTCACTTAGATGCCACTCTCAACATCAGCCCAATTAAGTAGTGAGGAATTTCCAACCACAGTAAGGCCCATAAAGATGGGCTGCAGAAAGGCGAGCACAGCACAGAAATTGACACCTAAGCAATGACTGCCCAAGATAGCCCGCTGCCCCTCCCCCCACACCTTGTATGGACTTGCCCCGTCAACCTTTTAGTTGCCCCTGTATTATCCCGCCCTTACTGGTATTGCCTATTGTTCCTGAGATACACTCTGGGATCTATTCCTCAGTTTACTTTTCATCCTGAGAATCTGATGACTGGCAAGTCATGGATATAGTACCTCGCGCATCGCTCCCTGTAGAAGGAGGGGTTCAAAGAGTGAACCCCTTGTTTTCAGCTATCCTAACCAACTGGGGACCACAAAAGGAGGGGGAGAAGAGGGTGCAGACTCTAAGAGGGATATCATAATTGGGGTTTTGCTTTTTATCGCAAGAATTGAAGACCCTTGCTCAGTTTAGTTCTCCTCTTTTCTTCCTTTGGTGTTAATACATTAAGAAATACCAATAAAATCAGAGTAAAAAATATTTGTACCCATCAGCAGTGCCTTTACATAGGCAAAATTCATGCTTTAAAATGAACAGTGAATGTTCACAATGTCTCATCGCTCCGTCATTGCATCTCGCTCTTCAACCAAATGCCTGCCTCTCACTTTTGAGCTATTCACCATAATATACAGGCTATAGGTGATAAATGCAGGCAGCCTTTCCTTCGTACATCCGGAGCCAATGCAAGAACCACCTCTACCCATCAATGTAACTCATAGGCCCCACACTTCCACCTCACTGCTAAAAAGGATCTCCAGAAAGACATAACCCCAATTCATCTAAAGTATAGTTACCTTACCCTAGTTTAGGAGACTAGACCGTTACCCAATTTCCACCAAACCTCTGGACTTGCTAAGTAAATGATGGTGCATTAAAACAATTAAAGAATACGCCTGATAAGTAGCAACTTGTGACAACCACTTTCCAGGAATTGAATCAGCCTTGCGGCACATGGAAATAGACACTCTAGCTAGATCAAGCACACCAGTCATCTCTATACTACTGGACATATCAGCCGTCTTAGACACTGCCTTTTCAAAGAACTAAAAAAAACTGTTTTCTGATATAAGGAAGAGAAACGAGACCATAACAACACACACTAAACTCTTCAATTGCAGAGTTCTTCAAGCTTTATTTCTGTTTCCATCCCTCTTCAGGATAGGTCTTAGATCACCAAAATGAAACAAGTGTATCCGACTTTAACAAAATGTATATTTGGGCAGTCAACCCTGTATGCTCCAGGTCTCAAAAGACAACTAGCTTTCCGGTCCTGGATCTTTTACCCCCTTGAGTATTTCAGGATGTTAAGCAATTCAGGGGTTGATAGTACAAATTTTTTTTTTTTCCCATACTGGGTTAAATACAGAAATTGTCAACTTCGCTATACCCAGTGACCAAAATTGACAATCTTATAGACAGACTCCTTTGGTGTCCCAGCTCCACAATGCCTCTACCTTTAAACTGAGGCCTCTGGTGTGAAAACCATTCCTTGCAAACACAAACAAATCCTATTTAAATACCATCTAAATCAAAGGGGAAAGAACAATTTAAGTAGGAGCAACTGATTTTAGCTAGCTGAACTCCGCTTCAAAATAGTGGCTAGGTCTTGAACATAAATTTGATGTTCATGGTGCACTGTTCGCAACCAAATGAAACTAACTGCATGACTGGCTGGCCAATTTGGGTAGGACCTTCACAGCACTAGAAGCTAGAAAATATGAAGATACCTGCAGCAGGCAAGGAGTAGTTTTGTAAGTTATTTACCATTGATACTCCTTTTATGGCTACAAACCGCAATGTTTCCGGTTTCATAGCAAGCAAACCCACTTCCGGTATTAGATGCAGAGTTTTAAACTTACATTTTAAGTAAAAGTAAGAAGGTTGCACCGTTAATAATGCATTCCTATTGATAGCAAGAACAGGCGTGTGAAGGATTCATCATTTTAGGGTGAAGATTACAGAAGCACTTCTTCCCACCCTGAAGGCATTTTAGGACTATCAGAATTGCATCATCTACCAATTGCAATTGATGTTGTGTTGTCTACTGACTTCAGCCATGCAGAATCAAATTTCGGGCAGGATGGGCAGCATGCAATCAATCAATCAATCAATCAATCATGTCACTTATAAAGCGCACTACATACCCGCGAGGGTCTCAAGGCGCTGGGGGAAGAGGGGGGTGGTGCTGCTACGGATCGAAGAGCCAGGTCTTGAGGAGTCTTCTGAAGGCCAGTAGGTCTTGGGTCTGTCGGAGGTTGGTGGGGAGGGTGTTCCAGGTCTTGGCGGCAAGGTGGGAGAAGGATCTGCCGCCGGCGGTCGTTTTCCGGATGCGGGGGACTGTGGCGAGGGCGAGGCTGGTCGAGCGGAGCTGGCGGGTGGGGGTGTAGAAGCTGAGTCGTCTGTTGAGGTAGGCTGGTCCGGAGTTGTGGAGTGCTTTGTGTGCGTGGGTGAGGAGCTTGAAGGTTATCCTCTTGTTGCACAGGGCTTGACACAATTTGTAACCAATAGGCTGAGCAGCGATTGAGCTCAAAAAGTCTACTTTGAGCACTGTAGAACAGGTGGCGAAAGGAGGAAGGCAAAGACGAGAGGACCAGTGACAGTACAGATTCAAGGAATGAACAGACCATGCTTAATTTGAGCCGGTGGTTTCTGGTGCTCGGCACCGGCACTTAATTCTCGGCACCGGCACTTATGACAGCTGCCACATGGTGGCGCCGTTTGTGTTTTTTAGAAAGGAGCAGAACAACAGTTATTTAACAATTCAATATACAATAAAAACAACTAATACCTGCCGCCCAAGCCATTCTTACAGTTTTGGGGGCTTCAAACAGTCTGAATTGTCACACTTACAGGTACTGTAATTGGCAGCACTGGTATAGGCAGTGGGTATGAAAACTGAAGTGGCCCCCTAATGAGGGCCCAGGCACTTTTAATTTTTTTTTTTTTTTTACAAATTAAGCACTGTGAACAAGATATCCGACCATTCCGAAAAGAAATGGGTTTTGACAGAGTTCTAGAGAAGAGTTTCATGGGTGCATGGTGAAGGCAGAAAGGTACAAAACAGGTTCCAAGAATCAGTCAGTTCACCTGCTGAACGTTTTGTGCTCAAGAATTACACTGGTCTTGCATTAACTATTGACTGGCTGCTAAAGAGACACAGATATAATCCTAGACCACAGACTTGGGCCAACACCAAAGAACAGTGCCACTTCGCAGAGAAAGCTTAGCAAGCCTTAAAGCACCCAAATATGACACGACAGATTAATGCTACCATATACTGACATTTTATTAAATAACATCCTGGGTGCACATGCGATAACATTGATGGTGTGCGCTTGAGGTGCTCTAGCTGGAGTGCTGCATGGAGTGTCGGAGGAGCCCAGCTCCACCACTGACCACTCTTTCCAAGCCCCCTCGTAGTCTTGAACAAGTTGGGTGGACACAGCCTCCAGCAGGAGGGTGCGACAAAGCAATAAGAAGCTGCTCACTGAAAGGGGCAAGTCAGCGAATGAGGCCTATTCAAGTGTTTAACTTGCCATGCATCCTTGTCATCTTTACAACACGCGTTACTATTACTGCTCATTTCAAGGACCTTAGGACGAACAAAGGCTAAAGTCATACCTTTGGCCTTCAGTTTACACATTTGTTTTTACAACAAGTGAGTTTAGTATCTCAGCTATCCTAGTAATTTTCAGACACAGAGACAAAAGCACAGACACAAACCCCATAAATACAGCCATATATGAAGATAAAGAGGTGTAGCGCAATTCATACAAATAGCTACAGAAGAGACAAACACTACAAAACACAGGCAGTGACAATTTGATGCGAACACATGGAAAACAGAGATAGACCTAGAAACAAGATGAAAGAAATAAAAGAGATTAAGACATAATAATAAATATAAAGAGATAGGCACTATAGTGCTTAATTTGGGAAAAAATAAGTGCCAGCGCTCTCGTCAGGAGGCTTCTGCAGCTTGCACCACAGATTACCCTTGCCAGCGCTGCGAATGATGTTAACATCACAACTACTAACCATCACACTCCTACAAGTGTGACAATTCGGTTTATTTCAAACCCCCAAAACTATAAGAATGGCTTGAGCGGCAGCCAATAGTCATTCCTGATGTATATTGAATTAACTGTTGTGGTAATCTCTAAATTTGCAAAGACTGCGCCACCTTGTGGCAGACTGTCGCAAGCACCGGTGTTGACAATTAAGTGCCAGTGACTAGCACCGGAAACCACCAGTTCAAATTAAGCGCGGACAAAGATATAAGTGAAGAAACAAGAAATAAAGACCCAAAGCAGTGGAAGCTCAAAGCAAGATGATCCATGGACTGATATATATTCCACTTCCAACACCTTGAGGCATACATTCAGAGAGAAAATAGCACACTAATTAACTTACAATAGTGAGTTACATACATTGGTAACGTAGTGCACATGTAAATGTAAATGTCCAGTATTTGTAAAGCGCGAACAATTACCCGAGGGTGTCAAAGCGCTGGGGGCCTTTGGGAAGATTAAGCGAGCTATTGCCCAGAGTCACATGGTGCTGGGCTGATCTGCCGCGGGCACCGGGGACTGAACCGTGAACCCCCTGGTTCCGGAGTCAGCCGCCCTGGCTGCTGCGCCACACCTCTTCCTCTACATACACAAGAAAAAGGCATGCAGGCATACAAGAGTGAGTTAGACAGGAGAAAGTTAAAATGCACAGACACCGATACAAACCACACAGACATGCAGAAGTACGCTCGCATACCAGACGGCTATACAATGCGCGCAAAGGAGATGGAGGGGAGGGTGAGTTAACTACAGACACAGGCAAATATACCCACACACATGTAGACATATGCACATACACACTTCCTCCTTCTACCATCTTCTTTTGTCTCTGGTTCCTATGGTAACATCTCTTGGCGTACAACTGCTCACGACTTTAAAATAAGCCCCCCCAATACAGTCTCGCTCTCCCGCAGCATGCATCCACATCTCCTGCCCCCGTCCGTTTGTCTCTTTATCGTCTTTTCTTTCCTCCCTATTTTGATTTCCATTTTGTTCATAATCCTTCTGTTGCTATGGTAGCAGTGGCAGGCCATTACTCTTCAGCCAGGCCTTTTTTTTTGTAAAGAAAGGATGCTTTCCCCCCCTCAATGGTGAGGTGTCTCCTGTTCCTAGGAGTATGAAAGGATGCAGGATTTCTGAGGAAAGAGATGGAGACATATACCGAAGCAGGCATAAAAAAAAGCCAGAGAGGAAGACCTCAACACAGCCCATGCACGGCAGTCTTATTTATTTCCCCACTAACGAAGGCCGGGCAGCGTTGTCATGGAAACACAACATCACTCCCCTCAACACACACAACTGTCTTCTCACTTCAACAGTTGAAGAGCATCGGGCAAAGTACACTTATCCGCATTTAAAAGCTTTCTGAATCAATCAGCGGATCCGAGCCTCTTCTTCGAAGAACTAAAGTGGGCCATTACAGAGCAGGAGGACATCAGAAAACAAGTGCCCTCATTTTCATATTGTCATTCTGTTGGTGGGGGCAAAGAGACAAGTGAAAGAGCGGGGCAAGCAAATGAGTCCTAAAAGACCAGAAACATCTGAAGAACTTACTTCGTGGAGGACTGTACTGTGCTCTCCACCAAGGAGGACAACTCTTTACGCTTTTAGATAGAAACATTGTGATAGCAAATGTATTATAACAGCACTGTCTCAGAGCTCGTTTCACAGGTCTACATGCGAGTAGCTCACCCAGTTCAGGTTTTTGCTTTGCATTCTGGGATTTGTTGAACTGATTTGGTCATTGGGTAAACAGAATACAAAGCAGACCCCTGGAATGGACGAGCTACTCACATGCACCTGGGAAACGTGAGAGTTTTGTGGTCTAGGATGGTGTATTCAATTCCTTCCACATGGTTTTTGTTATTGGTCTTAATACCTCTCATTTTCCAACTATCCGTAATTATTTGTACGGCTTGCCACTTATGCCATACTCTAGTACTTCCCTCTTACTCTTCTAAAACCTTAAAAGGGGGACAACCAAATAAAAATATCAATAATGAAATGCCAAGTCAAATGAGTAAAAACAGACCAGTGACAGCAAGTATGCGGTATGTAAAGAGCACATCCCAGTACTTCTATAGAGAGGACACTGTATTGATGCACTGCGCTTGAGTTGGCCACCCAAGAGGGATGTACATTGTGGTTAACCTACTACGAGAGTTGGATGAGAGCCAAATTAATAAGAAATAAACTAACAAGGACTTTTGGTAAGAGTACCTGGACGCATGTTCAAGGCGAAAAGGGGCAGCCACAACTATTTGTATGATAGTTTAAGGCAGTTTAACTAGCCCTCAGCAAAATGTAATTGCAGCAAGTTTGTGTTGCGCAAAATTACTGAAATTACACAAAAAAAATAAAAATATATGTTCTCACTGAAGTAACCGGAGAGGCCTGTTTAGGATCATACATGAAGATCGCGTAGCAGATTAGGTTGTTGTGCGACACACAATCCTTAAGGTATTTTTCACTCTGATACACAGTTACATAAACCTAGTATTTAACTGCTAAGACTTAGGTGAGTCAAGATGAACTTGCCACAATGTTGAAGAGTATAAACAAGTCAGAACAGTTAACAAAAAGTATTTATGCCACAGTAGTTAAAATAAATGGCTCCCAATAAAACGGCATTTTAAGCAAGTGGACTAATAAAACACAAACACACACTTTTATTAGGACAATGCAAAGGTCAAATTGCAGCTCATTACTAAAGGAGAGTGAACTTGACATGAAAAAACACTGTTTACTGCCTCACACATTGACCATTACAATTACTTTACATATTGAAAAAGAAATTTCCTAAAGGTTGCAGAGATTCTCCAATGTGTTTTTATCATAGTGTACAAACATAACCCCTTGAATCCTGATTTTGCCTAGATGTTTTTTTAAAACAGAAATATGAAGTATGAAGTAATGCCATGGGATGAACTATATATGCAGATGCGTAGAATGCAATATGCCACTCAACACCATTTTTGAAGGCGGGGAGACATCATGAACCCATTGCGGCTTTGTCTGTCAATAGTCATGGCCCCTCCCCAGACTCAACAATGGTAATAAATAGTCCATTACACTGGGCACATCTGCATATATACTATATGTTCTAGATAAAAACACATTTTCGTTAAGTTTAGAGACATTTTTGATGATATTTTGCCTTCTTTGTAAATCAACGGCTCCATGTTGGGGTTAGATCTGTGAAACATTTAGTGATGTAATAATCGGAATACCATTATGTTTTCTGCAATAAAATAAATGCTGGAAAAAGTGCACATTTAGAGCCACGTGAATTCCTCCGAATTTGGGCAGTGTGCTTTGTAGGCTCTTGGGGCAATTGTAAACCCTCATTATGTGATTCAGGCAGCATTGTTGACAGAACACGGGTATCTAAATTACTGAATATATGCAGTGTCATATCTCACAGTTTTACAAGATCCTATAATATGTTCACATAGCCCATCTGTCAATGCGGAGAGAATTTTTCCATTTCATGCCTTAAAGACACAATCAAAGCTAGCCCGCTTTTTATTTTTTAGTGAGATTGGTGCTTACTACTGCGGAAATATGAATTGTCTGGCCATGGTAAGAGCGTAATCTTTTACTGGACAAGTACTCATTTGTGAAGACCCAAACCCAGGTTCTAAACACTACCATAATATTTAATTCAATAGAATCTCAGTCGCGGCTGATTGACCAGTCTCATCAACAGTAGCCTACATTAGTGGAAAAGACCAAAATAGAGGGTCTACAAACCTGCATGCTTGCAGCACGTTAATAGACATGTGGGGACCCTATACTTTCACACAGAAGAGCCATAAAGATGTATACCATCTCTTATAAAGTGCAGAGATCCGACGAGCAAATTGTTACAAGAAGAGTAAAAGAACTCGGGCAGACTCTTCCAATCAGAATTAAGACTTCACCAAGATCAGATCAAACAGAGAACATTCTTCCAAACAGACTGTCTACAGAAGTGTTTCAGATCTGGGTTTGGTCTAAACTCAGAGGTTTGCAGGTCGGATCTTCTACCCAGTCTACTGGACAGTAAGCAGGGTCACAGCACCCCTGGTCAGTGGAGGTGGCAAAAACCCCAATCCGTGGTACTGATGCTCTTTATCTTGCCTTCAAGTACTCCACCCCTCTAAACAGCAGAAATGGGATAATCTGTGCAGTGTCTCATTGCAGTGGACCTACCGTTCCACGGAACTCTGTCTTATTGCCCAGGACAACCTGGAAGGAGCAGCACGGAGATAACTCAGCGGTGTCCAACAAAAGCAGATATTTTCAGACTCTACATTTATACGGGATACATATTGATCTCATTAATTTAAATGGAACCCTGGTGCATAGCGATTGGCTATCCGGAAAATGATCACGCTCTTCCAGAACGCCATTGGGCATCCCGGCAAAAACTTAAAAGGCCACCCCTGAAGGGCATTTATTGTTGCTCTAGAGTTCATCGTTTTGAACCAAATGAAGTTAGAGTCTGGGCTGATGCCAAAATAGCTTGATTCAAGCCTAATCTAGGTTTTGCCAAGAAACATCCCATATAAACTGCTCATGATTTAGTCAGGGGAATATTCAGGTTATAATGTTCACAACAGTTTATAACTAGGCCTCCCGGTAATTTTTGTTTTAAATATTCCCACCATTAATTATCCACATTTATTTTGCTCAAATGAGTTACAACTCCTATATTTGCATATTTATTGGTAAAAATGATTTATTAACACATTTAAATAAAGCTCGGTAGGATAAAACCATAACCCTGGTTCCAATGTCTTCATCGCCGCACCCTGCAACCCTACTATAGATTTCCGCATGAGAGCACGCCATAGTTCAGTTGTGACCATGTGCCATCATACCATGAGTTTTCCACACACAGTGCTTCGTCACATGGATGGACCCCCACATCCCCACAACTGGCACCGGAGGTGCCTGCCCTGGCGTGGAGATTTTTAGCCTCCGGTATTCCCAATAAGTCACCTCACAGAGGACGACACAGAATGGACACTAGGCATCGACTATAACTGGTGTCTTGGGCGGCGCAACAGGAGTTTGTACATTCTTTTTGTACTTCTGGGGCACATTGGTATTAAGGAAAGAGCCACAATCTGCAAGAAGGTTTGCACCAACTCAATAAGGAAGGAGCACTTCCTCATTTGCATGGGGTTGTCACCCCATACAAATAATGGAACCGTCTGCGCTTCTGAGTATTACAAAAGTGAGGATATAGGAAGTTAGGAGGCACAGTGACGTGGAGCACAATCAGTGCTACCCCTCAACATTTTGAGGGCACCCTTGGGGTAAGGAAAAGGGAAGTCACAGGGAGCCCCGAGGCATCCACTTGCTTGCAGGTGCAGTTGCATACTGTACCTACCTGTGGGGGAATCTCTGCACCACTGGAAGTGTGGCAGGGTCCACTGCCTGCAGTGAATGGTGAACCGGCGGCTTGAAGCAGCGGATCTACCTTTCGCTATTGCACTTTTCTAAGTCGAGGCATGGGCTTGTAACTGCACTTGGAATATTGCCTTTTCCCTGAAATTCGGTTCACATTTTCAGTCGGAGCGGGGGATCACTAGTTAAGGGGGTTGGCAGCGCAAATTGGGACAGGTCGCCTGATCTGAATTTGGGGCCCAAGTGTCAGGTTAATGGGACTTCAAGTGCACTGACCCCGTAGCTTTGCCAAGAGGAATTGCCGAGAATGGGCATAGGCGAAACCTGGAGTCAAAGGCTGCTTACGGGTGGATAATGTTGGCATACCTGAGCAAGAGAGGCGGAGAGGGAAAGGGAGGGAGAGATTGAAAGGCAGAGGAAGAGTGGTGTGAAGAAGTTAAGAGGGAGAGAACAGGATTGAACAGGATTTTTCCATCAATGGCCAGACTGAGCAACAAGTGGGCAGATTCTAGAGGATCTTTCGTCTCATGCCCATCGCTGCAGTGGTATTGGTGCAGCATACAATAACAAAGTCAGTTATTTCACAAATTTGGGCAGCGTTGGGAAAGTCCTGATGGATACAGGAAGCCATTCCAGATCGTGGAGGCATAGATGGAGAAGTCCTGTTTCTTTGTATTTTTGTTTTTGCTCCTTTTGGTCTGGAGTCTGATGCTGTCCAGGTTATGGGTAAGTTAAGAGCCACCGAAGATGAAGACCGTGAGCACCAGTTGTGATTGCTTTGTAGCTAGTTCAGCTGGTGCTAAAGGATGTGCAGGTCGGCAAGATAACAGATGGAGTTCCATCAGGCTGAGGGCTATGTGCTAATTTTTCATCCAGCCCTAGATAAGGTGTGCTATGGTGGAGGAATGCCTTGCTGGGGGAACCAGATTGGAGTTTAGGTGGCCATAGAGAAGGGCACTGCCACTATCCAGATGGGAGAATAATAGGGCTTGAATTGCAGCTCTAAAGTTATTTTATTGGTGGAATGGTTTTGCTTTCTTCAGCAGAAGGCCGATATCATGAAATCTTCGTTTTTTTGCCATAAGGCACCTTGAGGAGGAGTTCTGTGACCTGGTGACTTGGTCATGGGTGAAGACTAGGGCTAGAATCCATCCAGGCTCATATCACGGAGCCAGGTTTTGATTAGTTCTTGCTTGATGTTCTTGGGGAAAAGCATTATGTTTTGGTGTGGTTAAGTTTCAGGTAGGTGTTTTAAATGCAGATCTGGATGAGGTGCAAGCAGTGTTTGAGGAACTGGATGTCTGCAGCAGATGAGACTTTCACACATAATTGGGTGCCATTGGTATACTGGAGATTTTTGATGCTGTTCAGATCAAGCCTGGAAAGATCTAAAACTGCGAAGCCAGCGATTCCCAGTCAGGAATCCAAAGCTTTCCACACTGGTTAGTAGAACCTTCACAGTCCCTCATAATATCCATTAATGGCACGACTGACTGCAGCTAGGGACCCCTGGATGCAGGAGTTAGCACCATGACTATCTACGTGCGAGGTAATAAAACATCAGAGACAGTAGTTCCTTAGTTTGGGGTGCCCAATCGCAAGAGGGCTGGAGGCAATACAAAAATAAATGTCCCCAGACTGTAAGTGACCTGCTTATAATTACTTGGATATTCAGGCAGCAGCGATATCATTCCAAACGACCCTGCTTGTGTGGGTTCTCTCCTGGTTCATAGCGAGACAGTTCATGCAATACCAGGGGACATTTGATAAAGTTCCTTTATAGCACTCTGATAAAACTCCGCAAGTCTTTACCCCGGGTAATGAACATAATCCCTTGACTAATGTAAAACCAGGTTGAGGCACAGAAAACATGGTATGGTGTTCTCACTAGAAAGGTGAGATGTTCAGGGGAGCACCAACAGCACACCTGCGTGAGCACACACACACATTCAAAAATGCACTTTCTCCACAAAGCACCACAACTTGGACATTAACCCTATCCTGTAATGAGAAACCCAGCACAGTGCCAGGCAGCATGCATGGTGGGGCTCTGGATAAGTAAGTACCAGAGGTGGGTAAGCCAGGGTGACAGAGTAATTCAAACTTAGAGCTTAACTTAAACATTTGTCATAAAAGTCCATTCAGTGCAATAGAAAATATAACACCATGTAATAAAATGCACAAAAATACACTGTTGACATCCAATCAGTTCAGAGTGTTGCTAACCTTCAGGTTTGGAAGAATGTGATGGTTGATAGACCAAGGTGTGGAGAGTACGTGGATACGTTCAATAGAATTGTATTTAGTTTAGCCAGGCAGTGGTTTCTCCTTATTGCTCTCCATTTTTCCACACGTGAGGATTCTCTCTGCTATGCTTTAGACTAATCTTGTTGTGCACACAATGGAGGGAACAACGGGCACCAAAAACGTTGGTTGTTGTAGCTTTGCTCCCTCGCGTCTTCCCTTTACCCACTGCTCTCTGGCAGTAGTGATGACCACACACTGTATACTCAAGGCTATAAAGCTCAGAAGGCAATGCTGTCGACATGCTGTTGCCTATGAAGGATTTTGACACGATCTCTACTTGAAATTCTAGAATAAGCAGAACAAGTCCTATTTATTTCTTCAATGCAAACCACTCAATCACAGCAGTGCACCTCCGAGTACTAAAAACACATCACCATGACTCCCATACTGGAGATTCAAACGGGTTTCCGCTATTTCATGCACAGCCCCACCACACACTCTAAACGCCACTACAATCTCCGTTGCGCAACACCATCGTTGCCAATAAACACCCTCTCAGTCACCCAAACCCACCCACCACAGTGTGAAAACAAACAATTTAACACCTTGCTTGCACACACTAAGTCTGAAAAAAAAAACCACTGACAATCTGAAATCCCCTACTTATTAATTCACACCACACTGCCGCCAAACATTCTACAGCTAGCACATTCTGCCAACACCTTTCTAACATGCATAACTGGAATAGGGCCCGTACAAACTGCCACCACAATCAAACACACCCACCCACCTTATGGTTATACAGTACCATCAAACCAATCACAAGGATGCAACTCTACAACTAGAAAGAAGCACACACAATAAATAACAAAAATAATATTGGGTTTTAAAGAGCATTTTAGGCCATGGTTTTAATCTGTTGGGCCTATGTAAACAATGAGGCTTACTGCTACTTTTATTGCCTACTCCATTATTATGGCACGGTTTATTCACCTTCAAAGGACTAAAGGATGAGTTGGCCCTGCCAGAATTTAATACTGTGACTTGTAGGGTATCTGAAGCCCTATTGTGCTCCTCGTTTTTGTAAAGAACAGCATACACTTATGATGTGAACAAGTCAGGGATAAAAACTTAAATGATGGCTGAGTTCATAAAGTGTCCAGTGTACAGAAAAAAAAGAGATCTTTGCTCGGTCCTGTATTTTAGCCGTCATCAACATAGGCAATCTAGTGTTTGGTTGATTGATGAGGTCAGCAGGGGTTTGAGACCTTTCGTGATGTCATTCACCGGATGGGCTCTAAGAAAAAGGACCACCATGCAATCACTAATATGGAGCGAGACTATAGGGTAGTTGCCATATCTTACATTCTCAATGGGAAAGAGGGGTTGAATTTAAGAAGGACGAAACAAGATGGTGGGTTTGTTTCTTACAGCTGACCTAATAAGACCGCAATGTTAAACCACAAGTTTCAGTAGCACCCAAGTGGTTACAAGGTTGAATCTACCATGATCAGTTCTGTAGCTAGGAACTCAAAGGGAGTGCAAAGAGGTTCACTAATGTTGTTGCTCTTCACAAGTGATAAAAATTGGGAACCAATTAAGGAAAAGACCTAGACTAACTCTGCCCATCGTCTCGAACATCCAGACAGCAGGAATCAAACACCAATTGTAGATCTAGTTTATTAAAGTACTGGGACATTAAAATGACAATTTTAAATGCTGTTTTTTAACATTATTAATCTTTTTTGGCAAGCACTGCTAACCACTCTCCAGCGGCCTCAGGACACTCTGGGGGTATAAGTAAATATTATGACTGACGGGTAGCAGGATAGTGTTTTTAAAAAACTGATGGCATAAAATCCAAGTCTGTGGTGTGCCACAGACTGCTGGCATGAAATGTCACCTGAAATACGATAAAGACTTAAAGAGAAGACTCTGAAAGCCAAAGGGTGAAGAAAAGATGCTGATCATTGACTGTCTAACCAGCCAGAGCGAGAATTCTCTTTAATTCATCTAAACCCGAAGAGTAAATGTAGCCGGGCATTGACTAATGACTTCTGTGCAGCAAGTATCAGAACACCACACACTCTCATTTCACCCTTCATGCCTGTCAGAAGAAGAATTGTAGCATGGCTTGATGACATGCAAGAAGCCAACTGTAGTGCCTCAAAAAAATTATATTTGAAGAATCGTTCTGAAGCCAACCAGTGTGGCAGGATCTCAATTCAGGTTTGGTTTGGAACTGGTTGAACAGCACAGATTCACTATCGACAGGTGTTGGATAATCTGGTTCAACGTTATCAGTAGAGATTTAGACCGTTTAACCTAAAAAAGGTAATTTTGAACCTAATGAGGTACCCAGCTATTTGGCATGGGCGCCATAATCAAAGTAGCTGATGAGACTTTATCCCCTGGATTTGAATACATATATGGTCCAGGGGTCAATTAATACAAAAACTCATTATGACCACCTGTATGGTCCATTGTAAAGCCCTGAGCTAACATGCGTATAAGAAGTTTTTCTTCTTGATGACAATCCATTTCCTCTTGGTTAACATCATGGCTAAGTCCTGCTTCTTTTATCTTGGAGAGTTACATTGACTTCTTTTTATCGATGCAGTGTATGGAAGGATCACCGCTGCATCCGCACATCTATCCTCCATTATAGGCTACAAACACATTACAATCACTTGCAGACGGCAAATTTATAGGGGGCAAAGCCTTTGGCATTGTTAATATGTCTATTTATGGAGCAAGCTGAGATTTACTCCTGGGAAAATGCAAGTCCAACGCTAAGATCCAAAGTTTTGGTTCAGGTCCCGGGCCACTGGACAGCTCTGCGGCCTTGGAGTTTTCTGCATCACTATGGATTTATCACACTTGCCGCATAATCCACAATCACCTGCATAGTTTGCAGATTCAACACTTTTTTTTAGTTCAAACATATCACATAGTATTGTGTTAAAATGATGAACCAGCACTGGCAAAGCCAAGGTTGCACCTGTACAGCACTGGCAAGATTGTTTCACAGGCTTACGCTTGTTCTATTATGTATGCGTGCTTACAAAATGAGACACGTGCCATTTTTTATATACCAATCCTTGACAGATCGATAAATAGAAATAAATATGCAAATCAACTTTAAGGAAGATGGGCCGGCAAGCAATTTGGTGCCTGGTCATCTGCCATAAAAAAAATAAAAAAACCTGAGGTAAGTGGAGAGGGCACCAATGGGAACTTGCAGGGAGGGACAGGGAAGCAGAGTAGAGCGGGCAGATGGAATGGGGAAGCAACACTCAAGGGAGAAGCACACGAGAAAGCAATGTGGGGGAGGGAGAAGAAAACAAGGGTCAGCACAAAATAGATGGGGATTGGGGCGAAGCATACAGGCAAGAGAGGGCACCACAGAGCGTGCTTGGGTGGGGAATAAAGGATGAAGACAGCTGAAAAGCACATGCACCCACAAGAAGTGCTTAACTAAAAAGAAAAAAGTGCCTGAAAAATGAGCAGTGGAACTACGGATGGAATGAGGCTACGCTCCAGGGGAGGGAAAAGCATAAGAAGAGGACAGAAAGCCCATACAAGCTAACCAATAAAAAGCAAGCAAATGAGTGACCGTAAAGGCGAGCAATGGCAAGTAATGGCAATCTCTAAGCTCACTCTAAACGGACACTAGGGGCCTCATTACGATGTCGGTCGGAAAGGCTCCGAACGGCAGTCGGATTCTCCTAAATCGAATCAGAAACATTTCCGACCGACTGATTACGATGTAAAGGTAACCGTTCCGTCAATCCGAATCAGTTCCGACCGGGATTCAGAGACTATGAGTCGGTCGAAGCCGAATCGTACAGCTCTACGGACCGCGTTTCCAACCAACATATTACGATGTCGGATTCGAACAGCCTTTCTGAATCGGTCTGTCTGACACGAAAAGGCTGTTGGAAACTGACTTTGGGGGCCCCTAGCAAGCCCCCCTTCATCCTGAGGCCTGCAGTTGGGGGCCGTGGGGGTACCCAAGGGACCCACCTTTAGAACCATGCATGGTGTGGCAGGCACCATGGGGTGCCTGCTACAGGGTGCAAGGTTTTCCGCAACCACTTCTTTTTTCAATGGGAGCCTGTGTTGTCGGTCGGAACACAGGCTCCCTTTGAAGTCAATGGGAGACTTTCCAAACGGTGTTCGGAACCATCGTAATCGGTCGGTCGGACTCGCCAAATGCAAGTCGGTCAGAACCGATTCTGACCAGGAGTCGGTCAGTTTGCTTTCTGACCGACATCTTTTTACACACAGACACTTTAATAAGCAAGACCTAAAAAGAGAAACAATACATTTACATATTTTGAATTTGCCATATTTTGCTGCACAATTTGCCTCTTCTTGCCAGATAATTTAGTGAACCCTGGTGCATAATTTGGACCTCCTTTACTGGATAATTTCAGCGGCTCTGTCAATATTTTACAGGAATGGTTGTGTCCTATTTCCCAAGCATTTATGTGGTCAAAGTGGTCCACAGCAGCTCCTTTTCAATGTAAACTCCAGCAAGTACTTGTCTTACACCAACCAATGTGTAAACGAAACATTGTTTAATGGAAGTAAGTGTTACCATGCACCGTATTTACCAGAAAGCACCTGAGTGAACTAGGTGCTGGGATGTCAAGGAGTGTGCCCCCACCTTGTTATTGCTTTACGACCAGCCTCGGGCACTCACCTAAAGTACAAAAAGGCCAGTGATGGAAAACAGGAGAGATTTTAAACATGGAACTTCAGGCTACATAAATGCTGGAAGTGCTCCGGTAATGAAGTGGACATTCCCACATCTAGAAGGCCCTTACACCATCATGCAGTAACACAACAGGGATGACCCCCCTCCAAAGCATCAGGAAGCAAATAAAAACTTGGCTATTTTAGACGGAAATTAATTGAATCTCAATCTCCATTTTCAAGATGCTGGTGCCTGGAGGCCAAGTTGGTGGGTGGAAAGCACTACACATGCAATTAATAGATGATTCAGCTGGCGCATAATTCAGAGATCAGGGTAAAACTCCTCTCAAGCATCATAGCAAATGAACAGCAGGAGCGGAACGTGCAGGTAAGAGCGGTGGGGCCGGGTGGAGGGGATTTCGACAGACGACGATGAGGGAAATTTAATTATTTATTCAATTTTCCCTCGTGGTGGCCTGTGGAATCCACCCCCCCCCCCCCACCACCCGGCCCCACCGCTCTTACCTGCACAGGCCGCTCCTGATGAACGGTAGTGAATCTTTAAATGCCGGTATGTTTCTTTCATAAAGATAACCATTCCAAAAGCACAGTGGATTAGCAAAATAATTCGGTGTCATCTGTGACACCCTCAGTGCTGCAGTTCCAAACAAAAAAACACTTGGAATATCAGTAAATTCTGCCCCCTCCTGCACTCTTTCACCGAGTAAACTGAGTATCTATAGACATTACCATGACAAACCCCTGCCTTTAGAATTGCTATACTTTCATTGCCCTTTGATGCTCTGAAGATAAAGCGACATAGTGAAAAAAGCCAGCCGCACTTTGAGAAACAAAACAGTGAACTTGAGTGAATAAAAATCAAAATTTCCTTCTTTATATTGGGAAGTGAAAAAGGAAAAAACACATTGGACACGTGTAAAATTCTCTTTTTAAAATCTGTATTTTTTTTATTCATAAGTTATGTGTACATTCTTTTCAAAAAGCATGGGCCATACTAGGAACACCGTTTTGGAATGTAACTGGACTTCCTTTTCAAACAGAATTCCAAACTCTTGCACTGGCCCAGGACCTTGGACGACTCTGATGTACAAAGGTTTATTATGCTCATCTTTTTAAAGCGTCCAAAGTTAATGCTAATATAAAGTGAGGAATCCCCTAAAACCATTCGTACGCAGAGGCCCTATACTTATACTGTGCCGCGGACCTGAAACCACTTGTTTCTCCATTTTATTCACATAGTGGGGACGCCCCCGCCCCATTTTGCAGACACCGGTCACTGCCACAGCCCAGGATTTCGCCCTCAACAATTCTCCTCTCTGGGTCCACCTCTAGATAATGTTAATGTAAATTACATATACCGGTTGAACACCGTCTTGTCTCTAAACCCCCTCTAACTGCACCCACAGGATAGGTTGACACTCGTTTGAAAATATAACACGGGTTGTCTGTGAATCACCTTTATTGAATTTTAATAATTTTGGCCATCCGTTAGAGCTCTGAAAAGTAACGATTTCAAGCCTGATTTTTTTCTTCTAATAAACGAATTTCTCATATATTTGCTTGCTTTTCTGACTGTTTAGTCGTATATGTTCGGAGTTATGAAATGCCTATGGAATTCCTTGTAAGTCATACAGAGATTTTCAATACTTTACACCAATGTCACACTATAATTTCTACTGTAAGGCCGTGTTGCGTTTTGTAAAAGTGTAAAAGACCATGTCCAAGCTCCTTACTACTGTCGGGTTGTTCTGGCAGAGGGAGTTCCCATTGGAGCGGGTTAATTCGAACTTCCCCATTATAAAAACATAATATAAAATTGCATAGAAGATGTCCGACGCCTTATGATGCATAAGGTTCAGACCCGAAAAGTGTCCATAACAGTCTAAGTTAGTGAGTCTTCTAGAACAGCCTAACTGCAACTCATCATATTTTTCATACTAAGTGTTTAGCACTGCTAACATCAGTTTTGAACTAAAGGTCAAAAGGTCGAATTTATGCAGAGCTGACTTTATTTCATACTTCAGTATGCCTCTGATAGCAAGCATTTTATATATATATATATATATATATATATATATATATATATATATATATATATATATATATATATATATATATATATATATATATATATCTATCTACTGGCGGTCGCCAGTAGATAGTTATAGTTAGGACCTATTTTCCATAGGAAATCCGCGACATTCTATTTGAAATAACTCTTGCGTCGGTTGACGAATCTTCGCGAAATTTTCAAACTTTATGGCCCGCTCCGGTCCGCTCCTACCCTGAAAGTCTCAGGGTGATTCGTCAAGCGGGGGCCGAGAAAAAGGGGGTCCCAAAACGTGTTTTCCCCATTCATTTTCCCATAGGAAACTTTAGACACGGCTACAGCTCGAACTGCTGAACGGAATTACACCAAATTTGGCAAAGAGGTAGTTCTTGGTTCAGAAAGAACCCTTTTGTTAAATGGTGTAAATCCGTTCAGTAGTTGCTGAGAAAATCAAAAGTAAAAACACATATATATCTGGGCGGAGCCTAACCACACGTCATCGTGAGATCTGATTGGCTGTCAGCACTTCATCCTGGAATTGCTGGCAGCCATCTTGGGACCAATATAAATGATAGTACCCCTTTGAAATGCATTGTAGTGAATCGAAGATTTTGAGGGTTACCAAAAGGAGAACTATAAAGGGTGATAACAGACTTTAGTTACATTAGAATTCATTTGTTGATGGTACCATACTAATTTCAGGAATTGTGGTGTGTTCTAAGGTGATTTTACCCTGTGAAAAACCTTCTGCTGGGATATCATGAATCATGTTTGAGAGAAAACTATTTTCACATGCTTGTCCCATACAGTTTTGGAAGGTGCCCCAGAAGCTAAAATGAGAGCATATTTTCTGTAAATTCACATTATCTTTCTCAGTCATGTGAGAATGAAGTCTGACATTCTCAGTAAAACATGTACATCCAACAAGGGCAGAGACTGTCAGTTGATTCCTTTGTGTTCTACTGCAGCTTCCCAGAGTGTTCTAAAGAACAACTAGAGTGCTAACAGCCTTACTTATGACAAAAGTATGGCACACCTGAAGCCATCTTGATTAGAATAAACTGGTAACACTTAAAACATTTAATTTAAAAAGGAACAAAATGATGGGGTTCATCTGGTCATAGAAATTATGGTTAGTGCTGCAAAAAGAAAATTTAGTGCATGTTTTAAGTGAGATCTCAAATCCTCTTCTATTTCATTAGAAAATTCTGACATGCAGACTGAAACAATCACTTTCAATACCAGCAGTAGACTTCCAGTTAACTCCTTGGTGAGCAGTAGCTTTACTACAGTGATCTAATGAACAACTAGAGTAATAACATTCTGAATTTATGGCAAATGTGTGACATCTGAATGCCTTCTTGATGGAATCAAAGTAAAAAACTGAAAGCATTTCCTACTGAGGAGACTGCAGTAAATGAGGAAATTAGGAAACTTCATAACAAAGAAGTCTTCCAAGATGGCCAAAAGTGAAAAAAGAGCCCAAATGTAGCACAAATATTACCGAGATGTAGCCCACATATAGCCCAAAGACAAAAGTGTGCAAAACACTTTTTATTTTTAGTTTTTTTGCAGTTTTATGTAGTGCAGACTGGTCAGGTATTGGAGCGTTGCATCTTAAAACATGACCCCCTACACTACACAAACACCACTGCACTACCCTAAAACATGACCCCTACACTACACAAACACCACTGCACTACCCTAAACCCTAAAACACTACCCCCAGCACGACCCCCTACACTACACAAGCACCACTGCACTACCCTAAACCCTAAAACACTACCCCAGCACGACCCCCTACACTACACAAACACCACTGCACTACCTTAAACCCAAAAACACTACCCCCAGCACGACCCCTACACTACCCAAACACCACTGCACTAACCTAAATCCTAAAACACTACCCCCAGCATGACCCCCTACACTACCCAAACACCACTGCACTACCCTAAACCCTAAAACACTACCCCCAGAACGACCCCTACACTGCCCAAACACCACTGCACTACCCTAAAACATGACCCCCTACACTACACAAACACCACTGCACTACCCTAAACCCTAAAACACTACCCCAGCACGACCCCTACACTACACAAGCACCACTGCACTACCCTAAACCCTAAAACACTACCCCCAGCACGACCCCCTACACTACACAAACACCACTGCACTAACCTAAATCCTAAAACACTACCCCCAGCACGACCCCCTACACTACCCAAACACCACTGCACTACCCTAAAACATGACCCCCTACACTACACAAACACCACTGCACTACCCTAAACTCTAAAACACTACCCCCAGCACGACCCCCTACACAAGCACCATGCACTACCCTAAACCCTAAAACACTACCCCCAGAACGACCCCCTACACTGCCCAAACACCACTGCACTGCCCTAAACCCTGAAACACCAGCCCCTGCACAACCCCCTACACTGCCTGAACACCACTGCACTGCCCTAAACCCTGAAACACATACCCTAGCACGACCCCCTACACTGCCCGAACACCACTGCACTGCCCTAAACCCTGAAACACCACCCCCTTCACGACCCCCTACACTGCCCGAACACCACTGCACTGCCCTAAACCCTGAAACACCACCCCCCAGCATGACCCCTACACTGCCCGAACACCACTGCACTGCCCTAAACCCTGAAACACTACCCCCAGCAAGACCTCCTACACTGCCCGAACACCACTGCACTGCCCTAAACCCTGAAACATCACCCCCAGCAAGACCCCCTACACTGCCCGAACACCACTGCCCTAAACCCTGAAACACCACCCCCAGCACGACCCACTACACTGCCCGAGAACCACTGCACTGCCCTAAACCCTGAAACACCACCCCAGCACGACCCCCTACACTGCCCGACCACAACTGCACTGCCCTAAACCCTGAAACATCACCCCCAGCAAGACCCCCTACACTGCCCGAACACCACTGCCCTAAACCCTGAAACACCACCCCCAGCACGACCCCCTACACTGCCCGAGAACCACTGCACTGCCCTAAACCCTGAAACACCACCCCCTGCACGACCCCCTACACTGCCCGAGAACCACTGCACTGCCCTAAACCCTGAAACACCATCCCCAGCACGACCCCCAAAACTGCACGAACACCACTGCACTGCCCTAAACCCTAAAACACTACCCCCAGCAAGACCCCCTACACTGCCCGAACACCACTGCACTGCCCTAAACCCTGAAACACTACCCCCAGCAAGACCCCCTACACTGCCCGAACACCACTGTCCTAAACCCTGAAACACCACCCCCAGCAAGACCCCCTACACTGCCCGAACACCACTGCACTGCCCTAAACGCTGAAACACCAGCCCCAGCACGACCCCTACACTGCCCGAACACCACTGCACTGCCCTAAACCCTGAAACACCACCCCCTGCACGACACCCTACACTGCCCGAACACCACTGCACTGCCCTAAACCCTGAAACACCACCCCCAGCACGACCCCCTACACTGCCCGAACACCACTGCACTGCCCTAAACCCTGAAACACCACCCCTGCACGATCCCCTACACTGCCCGAACACTACTGCACTGCCCTAAACCCTGAAACACCACCCCCAGCACGACCCCCTACACTGCACGAACACCACTGCACTGCCCTAAACCCCGAAACACTACCCCCAGCAAGACCCCTACACTGCCCGAACACCACTGCCCTAAACCCTGAAACACCACCCCCAGCAAGACCCCCTACACTGCCCGTACACCACTGCACTGCCCTAAACCCTGAAACACCACCCCCAGCACGACCCCCTACACTACCCGAACACCACTGCACTGCCCTAAACCATGAAACACCAGCCCCAGCACGACCCCCTACACTGCCCGAACACCACTGCACTGCCCTAAACCCTGAAACACCACCCCCAGCACGACCCCCTACACTGCCCGAACACCACTGCACTGCCCTAAACCCTGAAACACCAGCCCCAGCACAACCCCGTACACTGCCCGAACACCACTGCACTGCCCTAAACCCTGAAACACCAGCCCCAGCACGACTGCCTACACTGCCCGAAAACCACTGCACTGCCCTAAACCCTGAAACACCAGCCCCAGCACGACCCCCTACACTGCCCGAACACCACTGCACTGCCCTAAACCCTGAAACACCAGCCCCAGCAAGACCCCCTACACTGCCCGAACACCACTGCACTGCCCTAAACCCTGAAACACCACCCCCAGCAAGACACCCTACACTGCCCGAACACCACTGCACTAAAGCCTGAAACACCACCCCCAGCAAGACCACCTACACTGCCCAAACACCACTGCACTGCCCTAAACCCTGAAACACCACCCCCTGCATGACCCCCTACACTGCCCGAACACCACTGCACTGCCCTAAACCCTGAAACACCACCCCCTGCACGACGCCCTACACTGCCCGAACACCACTGCACTGCCCTAAACCCTGAAACACCACCCCTCAGCACGACACCCTACACTGCCCGAACACCACTGCACTGCCCTAAACCCTGAAACACCACCCCCAGCATGACCCCCTACACTGCCCGAACACCACTGCACTGCCCTAAACCCTGAAACACCACCCCCTGCACGACCTCCTACACTGCCGGAACACCACTGCACTGCCCTAAACCCTGAAACACCACCCCCAGCACGACCCCCTACACTGCCCGAACACCACTGCACTGCCCTAAACCCTGAAACATCAACCCCAGCAAGACCCCCTACACTGCCTGAACACCACTGCCCTAAACCCTGAAACACCACCCCCGACACTACACGAACACCACTGCACTGCCCTAAACCCTGAAACACCACCTCCAGCAAAACCCCCTACACTGCCTGAACACCATTGCTCTGCCCTAAATCCTGAAACACTAGCCCCAGCATGACCCCCTACACTGCCCAAACACCACTGCACTGCCCTGAAACACCACCCCCAGCATGACCCCCTACACTGCCCGAACACCACTGCACTGCCCTAAACCCTGAAACACCAGCCCCAGCAAGACCCCCTACACTGCCCGAACACCACTGCACTGCCCTAAACCCTGAAACACCAGCCCCAGCATGACCCCCTACCCTGCCCGAACACCACTGCACTGCCCTAAACCCTGAAACACCAGCCCCAGCACGACCACCTACACTGCCCGAACACCACTGCACTGCCCTAAACCCTGAAACACCAGCCCCCAGCATGACCCCCTACACTGCCCGAACACCACTGCACTGCCCTAAACCCTGAAACACCAGCCCCAGCACGACCCCCTACACTGCCCGAACACCACTATACTGCCCTAAACCCTGAAACACCAGCCCCAGCACGACCCCCTACACTGCCCGAACACCACTGCACTGCCCTAAACCCTGAAACACCACCCCCTGCATGACCCCCTACACTGCCCGAACACCACTGCACTGCCCTAAACCCTGAAACACCACCCCCTGCAGCGCCCCCTACACTGCCCGAACACCACTGCACTGCCCTAAACCCTGAAACACCACCCCCTGCACCGCCCCCTACACTGCCCGAACACCACTGCACTGCCCTAAACCCTGAAACACCACCCCCAGCACGACCCCCTTTACTGCTCGAACACCACTGCACTGCCCCAAACTCTGAAACACCACCCCCAGCACGACCCCCTACACTGCCCGAACACCACTGCCCTAAACCCTGAAACACCACCCCCTGCACGACCCCCTACACTGCCCGAACACCACTGCACTGCCCTAAACCCTGAAACACCACCCCTACACTGCCCGAACACCACTGCACTGCCCTAAACCCTGAAACACCACCCCCTGCAGCACCCCCTACACTGCCCGAACACCACTGCACTGCCCAAAACCCTGAAACACCACCCCTGCACCGCCCCCTACACTGCCCGAACACCACTGCACTGCCCTAAACCCTGAAACACCACCCCCAGCACGACCCCTTTACTGCTCGAACACCACTGCACTGCCCCAAACCCTGAAACACCACCCCCAGCACGACCCCCTACACTGCCCGAACACCACTGCCCTAAACCCTGAAACACCACCCCTGCACGACCCCCTACACTGCCCGAACACCACTGCACTGCCCTAAACCCTGAAACACCACCCCCTACACTGCCCGAACACCACTGCACTGCCCTAAACCCTGAAACACCACCCCCAGCACGACCCCCTACACTGCCCGAACACCACTGCACTGCCCTAAACCCTAAAACACCACCCCCAGCATTACCCCTACACTGCCCAAACACCACTGCACTGCCCTAAACCCTAAAATACTACCCCCAGCACAACCCCCTACACTACCCGAACACGACTGCACTGCCCTAAACCCTCAAACACTACCCCCAGCACGACCCCCTACACTACCCAAACACCACTGCACTGCCCTAAACCCTAAAACACTCCCCCAGCACGACCCCCTACACTACCCGAACACCACTGCACTGCCCTAAACCCTAAAACAGTCCCCCAGCACGACCCCCTACACTACCCAAACACCACTGCACTGCCCTAAACCCTAAAACACTACCCCCGCATGACCCCCTACACTACCCAAACACCAATGCACTACCCTAATCCCTAAAACACTACCCCCGCATGACCCCCTACACTACCCTAAACCCTAAAACACTACCCCGCACGACTCCCTACACTACCCAAAGACCACTGCACTACCCTAAACCCTAAAACATAACCTCCTACACTACACAAACACCACTGCACTACCCTAAACCCTAAAACACTACCCCCTACACTACACAAACACCACTGCACTACCCTAAACCCTAAAACACTACCCCCAGCAGTACCCCTACACTACCCAAACACCACTGCACTAACCTAAACCCTAAAACACTACCCCCAGCAGTACCCCCTACACTACCCAAACACCACTGCACTACCCTAAATCACTACCCCCAGCACGACCCCCTACACTACCCAAACACCACTGCACTACCCTAAACCCTAAAACACTCCCCCAGCACGACCCCCTACACTACCCAAACACCACTGCACTACCCTAAACCCTAAAACACTCCCCCAGCACGACTCCCTACACTACCCAAACACCACTGCACTACCCTAAACCCTAAATCTACCCCCAGCATGACCACCTACACTACACAAACACCACTGCACTACCCTAAACCCTAAAACACTACCCCCAGCACGACCCTCTTCACTACCTAAACACAACTGCACAATTTGTTACAGGCGTTGCAACGCAGGCCTGTGGTGCTTACTGGAAGTACCTAGTGGGCTAGTTGGGCCCCAGGGACCCTCAGGATTCAAGGTGACCTAATCCCCCAACTTAAAACACACCACGGGGCGCGTTTGCACAGTGGTGAAGGGAGGGGGCGGGGCCTCAGGTGACATGTGCGCAAACACGCCCTGTGGTGCGTTTTAAGTTGGGGAATTAATTCCCTTGAATCCTGAGGGACCCTGAGGCCAACTAGCCCACCAGGTACCTTCAGTAAGCACAACAGAGTTGCGTTGCAGAGAGGTGAAAAAAGGTGCGTGGCCTCGGAACGCCTCTCTGCAACTCAGCTCTGTGGTCCTAACTGTAGGTACCTGGGGGGTTTGTTGGGCACCAGGGACCCTCAGAATTCAAGGGGACTTAATCCCGCAACTTAAAATGCGCCACGGGTGCGTTTGCACACATGTCACCTCAGGCCCCCCTCCCTTCACCACTGTGCAAACGCGCCCTGTAGCGCGTTTTAAGAGGTAGTTTTAATCCCCTGCCCTATTATGTACTAGGGACTTGCAGAGGAGGTCATGCTAATCACAGGGGTACCCCAACGCATAGTGTTCCCTAGTGTATGTAGGTGTTTTCACTGTATTCTAAGTGTCTTTTAGCATAGCACTGGCTCTGGTTAGTCAGAGTCAGTTACCACCAGTACCCGTCTGAAAAGTTGTGGGCACAGGATGATTTTTGCAACAAGGCCTCTTTCTGCTCCTCTGTTGGTTCTTTCTGCACATCTTTTGCTTCTTTCTGTGCGTTTTTCTTCTTTCTTCACATGTCCTACCTCTGTAGGCATAGTTAGAAACTAGCATTTAAAAAAACCTTTGAAATTCACTGAAAAATCATAGGTTTCAGACACGTTATAGTTAGAAATTAGCATTTAAAAAACCTTTGAAATTCACTGAAAAAACCATAGGTTTTAGGGACAGTTATATTTAGTTGGACATTTCACTCGTACAAAACCATAGAAATTCCCCTGTTATAGTTAGTTCAGCTAACTATAACTCGCGCCCCCGCAATGCACTGCTGATGACGTCACATATTACATCACTCATGACATGGTCAGTGACATCACTGATGACATCTCAAATGACATCACTGATGACATCATCCATGTGATAATTTCATGCATCTTCTCACACCCTAATATAACTTTTGATACACCCACTCTAAATTACAGACTGCCATTCTCAAAACCATCGACACTCCAACACCAAAAACTACATACCCACTCACTGATTCTTAGGTCTACACACACATCCACTCACTCACCCGTACAGTCACTCATACTTAGTCACTCAGTACAGGACTATCATATGCACTCATACACCTATATAAACACTCACACACCGCCCCTCATCCATAGAGGTACTCACACACCTAGTCAGTCATGCAAAAACTTAATCACACACCCATTTACTCACCTATACAGTTATACACACACCAGCTCACTTACTCATACAAATACTAGCACATTCTTACGCTCTTATACAATCACTGATACAAGTACACACTCATCCATACAGCCACTCACAATCACACACTCTCACTTATAGCCATTTATATACTCCAACACACATATATACTGCCTTTCACATATGTAGTTACTCACACATGTACCACTGAGATATACATTCAATCACTAACACACCCATACACACACTCACCCACCCATACAGTCCATCACAGATGCACTCTTGAAACCATGCACCCAGTGAATCACCAACTCACACATCTATGCACAGAGTCACACACACCCCACCCACACAAACACTCAGGCACCCATACAGATACTCAGACAATCAATCAATAACCCATGTAGACACTCATGTATCTATTCAGAAAGCCATGCAGCCGCTTACAAACCAACAGACAGACGGCTACAGACATTCACACAGTTTAGTCACTAACCCATGCATTCAGTAAGATACATTTAATCACTCACTTGTAGAGTCAGTCACTCACGTACTAAATCATCCATTCAGACACTTATACACCCACTCATTCTTCAATACACCTTTCCCTATATATATTAAACATATTTAAACTTTACAGAAACACACAGTCACTGGATGATGTCATGAGTGATGTCATCAGTGATGTCATTTGAGATGTCATCAGTGATGTCATCAGTGATGTCACTGACCATGTCATGAGTGATGTAATATGTGACGTCATCAGCAGTGCATTGTGGGCGCGAGTTATAGTTAGCTGAACTAACTATAACGGGGAATTTCTATGGTTTTGTACGAGTGAAATGTCCAACTAACTATAACTGTCCCTAAAACCTATGGTTTTTTCAGTGAATATATATATATATATATATATATATATATATATATATTTACACACACATACATACATTCACATATACGTATATACATACATACATACATACACATATATACATACACACACTTCAGAAAGTCGTTAAATCAACAAAAAGAAAAAAAGAATTTTTTAATTTAAAAAAATCTGTTTCCTGTGAACAATTTTGAAATATTCCTGTACATCATCCTCCTATGAGTGTCACAAAGGGAAGGACAACCTATACCAAATTTGAAGGCTATTTCATGCTTATTTCTGATAGGGCAGTATTTTGCATAAATATTACTTTAGGTTTGCTATCACTTCGACTGTTCTTCTAGAGATAATTTGTTTCTGCAAAAAAAAAAAAAATCCTATAGCTCTATCCAATAACGATCGAAAAATCGACATTTTGTGCTGGTCGCGAGCTCTTTTGTAAGAAACCTAGAGGAACTCACTATTAATACAAAAAGCTCTCAAGGAAATCTCCCTAACCGCATAACTGTGCCTCATGCAGCAAATTAATGAGAAAAGTGAATTGTGATTCTGCCTTCAGTTATATACCTTAGCTCAGAAATAAACACACTTTCAGTCAATATTTTATAATATAAAGATAGCTAAATCGTATTTGATCTCAACCAAAAATATTCAATTTTCAAATAAAGGTAAACCCAGAACTTCCTTTTTTAAGTCTGGCCTAGAATTGGCTTCAGCTGTCTTGCCAGCCTCATATGTTAAAAATAAATAAATAGAAACACAACATATATAGAGAGAAGGGCCAGGGGGCTTCACTTTTCATCCTCAGCTCTGTTCACCTGTCACTTACATAAGTCTTTAGTGGAGCGCTCTGGACACTGGCTTACCGATGAGATCTCAGTAGGAGGCTGCACGGCTTATGCAAATTCACAAGCGTCAGAAGCAAAGTTGATAAAAACGGATTAGCAAAACTGAATGCCTAGAATCATTCACCTTGAAGTATACCTTCAATTGTCAAGGCGTTATGAGGTGGGATCACGCATCAGTGACTGCATGGAGAATTCGCAACACCCTACAAAACTGATCTTAACCCCTCCTTGCACTATTCATTGTCAGCAAGCTTTTAATTCATAACTTGGGATGACCCATCCATAGATTCCTTGATCACCTTTGAGCAGGTAGGCCACCCAATCACAGCACAATAATTCTTCAAACAAATACACCCATTGGTTATTTATGCAGCACTTCATACCAGAAAGAAGTTTGTTTTCAGAACCCTAAATATGGGCAAATATGAGACTGAGACACAAAATGAGAGAATCAAATTTGGACAACATTACATCACATTCAAGAGGTGAAGCCAGGATGAAAATCAGGTCTATTGTATCCCAAGTCTGCAACTAAGCCGCTAGACCACCTCCTCCAAAGAGCGCCTTCCCGGTCTCTCCACCTGCATTACGCTAGACCCAGAGCTGTGCTGTAGGTCAGTGAAACATAAGGACATTGTTCATTTAGAGCCTTTGGCGGACATGTCAAGAGATGCCCAACAACAGGGGGTCTTTTGCAGCCATTAGAAGATGCTTCCCATCCTACACGGATTCTGTTGGTTCTTTTTGCTCTACATTTATTCATTGATGATTGAGATCATGGCTCAGTTTGCTTTATGTACCCTGGTGTACTTGTAAAACTGACCCTGCCCTTACAGCAAGTAAGTAGAGTGTCACCATTTAATGTTCACCCACTACTACCTGCCACAGACAAAGCCCAAAGAACAGCAACACACTACTAAGACAAACATGTACAATGGGAAATATCAATAAAAACTGTAATTTATTACCTTAATGCAAACAAAGTGTCACAAAATAAGTAATAAACTAGACGGAAAGACAAGAAAATGAAAAGTTAAACAGGATGTGGCTGGGGAGGAATGAACCCGAGTTTATGGAGAGGGTGAAGTGAGGTGAGGGCCTGGAGTGAAAGGTTAAAAGAGGCGATGAATGGCCTAGAATGAAGAATGGAATGGGAGTGAGAGCCAAAGTTGGGTCAAAATGTTAGAGTTCACAGAAAGGACAATTAGGAAGAGTTGCATTAAAAGACTGAATGAGACAGTTTGAGGCTGGAGGGTGGGATGGGGTCAAGAGCGGTGCTACAGAGACAAGCGAGCTAAAGAATGAGGGATGCAGGCTGAAGGAGGTCACCTTTGGCTAGGATGGAGATGTATGTAGACACGGTCACAGTGAGTAGTAAAGGAAGGTGGTGCCATAAGGACAACATTACAACAGGAAAATGAAACAAAACTTTGAGTTTAACTGTTTGTTGGCTGATGTGAGGCCTAAAAAAGACACCATATGAATGGAAAAGTAGAATCCGGCTCGGACAGTGATGGGAAGAGACCCGAGTCTGGATTGGTGGGATAAAATGGGCTGGTACCATCGGTCTGTAAATGGGCGAGGAACAAATATGCGGATTGATGATGTCAGGATTGGTCCAGGAAGGGAAAAGAGGTCAAGATTAGAGCCTCATTGGAGGAATGATTCAGGAAGTAGAAGACAGTCTTGTGGAAAGACCTAAACCAGGTTGGGGGCACCAGCACTTGATTGTCAGCACCGGCTCTAGTAACAGCTCACCACATTGTGGCGCTGTCTGAGATGAGCACAACAGCTGTGTTTATTAAGTCCAATCGCATTGAAAATGAATAATACTAGCCTCTCCCGACATTATTATAGCTTTGTGTGTCCTGAAATAGTCTGAATTGTCACACTTGTAGGAGTGTGATGGTTCGGTGCTATGTTGGTGCTGTCATTGGCAGCACCGGCAGGGGCACTGCGTGGTGCAGGCTGCAGTGGCCTTCCGAGAAGGGCCTTGGCACTTCATTTTTTACAAATTAAGCACTGGCGTCAGAATTAAGATTATTGGGATGATGGGGAGCGGGGGTGGGGGCAACGGTTTAGTGTTTTTGAATAAATGGACATTGGAGATCCTTATATGGAAAACATTTTTTATTAAGGGAGCCAAGGATCCACGTTCATGAAGGTTACTGCCACAGTATTCTAAAACTGCTACTCTGTTCTGAAGCCTAATTGTAAACGTTAACCTTTACCTCAAACTGTAATCTATCATAGAAAATATTATTTATTTTTCCTTGGGGATGGCATGTGATGGCAGTGTGTAGGGGACCCATATGTTGAGCAGACTGCACTCAGATGCACCGAGATCGACTTGGATACCACCGAATTGTAGCGCTGCAGGGCCCCTCCCCACTTCAACGAACACCCAGAATGTGTGTACATGAATATTGCAGATACCACTGCAAGCAATTCAGCATTATTGACAATGTCAAGAAAAGGTGAGCACATGTAGTGATCTTTAAAAATAATTCATCACGCCATAGAAGTTAAAAAGTGTGATAGTAACAGTTTTCCGTCTGCGCACCATACTAGAATTCCATAAAGGGTGCCCATAAAGCATGTCTAACAACCTTTACCTAGAACGTTAAGGGCCTAAAACAGCCCAAACGTCTATAAGGCAGTGCATATATACTAAGCACAACGGCCTTAACACCAAAAAAACTCATGGTTACAGAAGGGTTTGATTTTGTAGCAACAGAATTTTCCACATAAATACGAATTAACCCCAATCCCCTATTTGTTTGCTGCATAGTTTGCAGATTTTAACAAAAATGTGTTTCTAGCTCAAAATGATTAAAAGTTACTGTAACAGAGGGCACACTTAGTTCTGTGCAAAGGCACCCAGCTGAAAATGTTAGCTGTTCAACTTTCTGTACTAATATAGTACTCGTTTAGTTGAACTTTTGCACAGATAGTCTTAGCACGTCTTGAAAGCAATAAATGCCTGAAAATGTGTAGCATATTTTGTCATTTCTTGGTGCATAATTTTAGCACACTAAGCCACATAATTTGGTCTTCTAGTGCCACATAATTCCAGTAGCCCTAAAATACAGCGGCAAACCCGGTTACCTGATTTCAATGCCTCTTGGTACATTGCTCTCTATAAATTGCCACATATTCATGGGCCTCTAGACAGACAGGATAGCAATCTATTGGATTCTTAGCTCGTACATCAGGGTGAAGGCACTTTGTCTTGGTGCCGACTCCTCAGCATCCAAGACCCAGCTGGTTGTCTATGAGGAGGACGAGGGACGGCCCTAATTTACATCAAGTGCCAAACTCAATGGTCTCCAGGCGGAGACCCTCCAGAAGAGTCAAGTCTGCATGAGATGCTGGCATGAAAAATACTGTCTTAGAGGGCCCACAAGCAAATTCAGGCTGGAGCTGGAGGCGCCGCATTGCTGTTCTCCAGTGTTGAACAAATCACTGAAGAAGACGTGGTTTTCTCTCTCTCTCTCTCTCCCAGCCTCCACGGCTTTATGTAACACCAGCAGTAAGTTATGATTTTAAGTTTTGTGCTCTCTTCCCTGCAATCATTCGCGGAATAATAATAATGAAAAATGGATGTACATACTCGGCGCGCCTCGCCGCTCTCGGCCGAGCGCGTGCTCTCACCTCTCGCGCTCTACCGCCGAGCGCGTGCTCTCACCTCTCGCGCTCTTCCGCTGGGCCCTCCCCCTCCAGCCCCGATCTCGGCGCAGCGCAGGAGGTTATGAAAATGAGCGGCGTGCCCAGGAGACAGTAATTATCTGCTAAGTGTGAAAGCCAGAGTGATTAATTAAGAGATAATAAAAAGAAAAGGAGGCCATGAGAGGGAATAGCGGTATGCTTTGATGAAAAAACCTGAGGTAAGCCGAGCAATTAGGGAAATCTTTATCGAGGTTTAGCAATAATCCACAAGTTATCAGCACAAGAAATACTTCCAGGAGGGACAGAGGGAACGCTGCGATGACACGGTGGCATCCGAGGAGGGACAGAAGGACGTCCCGTGAAGAGCAGAGAGCTCGGCTTCCTGCTGAGTGACGAGGGACAGAGAAGGGCGCGCGGACTAACGTGCGCGGAGTGACGAGGGACAGCGAAGGGCGCGCGGAGTGACAGCGAAGGGCGCGCGGAGTGTCGGACAGCGAAGGGTGCGCGGAGTAAAAGAGGGACAGCGGAGTGACAAGCGACAGCGAAGGGGGCACTCTGAGTGACTGACGAGGGACAGAGAAGGGCGCGCGGACTGACGTGCGCGGAGTGATGAGGGACAGCGAAGGGCGCGCGGAGTGACGAGGGACAGAGAAGGGCACGCGGACTGACGAGGGACAGAGAAGGGCGCGCAGAGTGACAGCGAAGGGTGCGCGGAGTAAAAGAGGGACAGCGAAGGGTGCGCGCTTAACACCAGGAAGGGGGAGAGGTGGGTGGGTGATCAGTCTCTTGAACTCCAGGAACTAGAGAATCGTTGATGAATGCGGGGGGGGGGGACACAAGGATAGGACAGGGCAACTTAGAGAAGATGGAAGGGAGGGAGTAAAAAAAGGAAGGAAGAGCTAAGGGAAGAAGGGAGCATGAAACTACACTAGTATCTCCTACAACACAAAGCGATTGACGGCAAAGACTGAGGAGAAAGCGGAGAGTGCAAGAAAAGAGAGGTAGCTTTAAGCACAGATTTAAGAACAGACATACGGGAGGAGAGAACAGGGAAGATATTAATTAAGTCTGAAGCAAGCAGCATGAAATTAAGTTGTATATCATCCTCAGAGAGAGTCTGTGTTTAGACACTACATCAGTGTCCCTCTTTTTGTAACCAGTGGATATGGCCATTTCCCCTCCTATTGCTGTCCCACAGCCACACACCCCTCTCCCTTTCTCACGTGCTATTGGCAGAAAAGCTTCCTCCAGGTACAATAATATCAGCCTTAAAATTGCATTCTTTTCTGTCTTCTCTCTCAAGGTCTTGATAGTAAGCAAATGCTTTGTGCAGAGATCCTAGACACTGTTCAGCCTCCATGGATGTAGCCTTTCAATCTCTTAAAGGCTCTAGGACAGATAAAGCTCACCCACCAGATTACAATAATTCACATTTCTACAGTTTCAGTTTTTGATTGACAATGGATTCAATACTAATGGCCTCAAAGGCTTCACATTTACAGAGGAGAAACTAAAACACAGGTTATAACTTAATCATCCAACAGTGGAAGGTAGCAGTGTATAGGATGGAAGCGTATCACTAGCAGGAGCCCCAGTCATAAACTGTATATGGAAACACGTCAGCAGTAGAAGCTCATCAACCCCAAAAGTGGGCTAAAGGAATCCCATTTAAAAACTGCTCCATTAATTGTACTCGCTAAATTGAGATGTTTCAAAGAACAAGTTACTTACTTTTTGTAATGCTTTATCTGTTGGAGACTATCTAGCCACAGGTTCCTTACCTTAGAATTACTCACAGGCATCAGGTGGAGGTGGATGTGCAGACCATTTCACACGAGGACCAAACGGGCAAAATGCCCATCCCTAGGGACCGGACTGTCCAGGCAATAGTGATTGGTAAACATGTGCAGGGAAGCCCATGTTGCTGCCTGACAGATATCCAGGACCAGAACTCCACGTGCAAATGCATTGACTGCAACTATAGCTCTGGTGGAATGAGCACGCAAACCCTTGGGAGGTTGATTTTTAGCCAATACGTAGCAGATTTTGATGCAGAGTATGATCCATCACGAGATTGTCCTCTTCTGCACCGCCCATCCTTTCTGCGCTCCAACATACCCCCATAAAGAGTTGGCCATCCAGCTGGAACCCTCGTGTGTGGCCAAGGTAGAACGGCATCACTCTTTTTGGGTTCAGACGGTGAAGTCACCTATCTTCATTGGAGGGATTAGGCAGAATGTTAAAAGTAGGCAGAGTGATGGATTGGCCTATGTGAAAGTGAGAGACCGCTTCCCGGAGAGAGGAAGCTCGCATACGAAGCACCAGTCTGTCTGGAAAGATGTTCAGATAAGGAGGCTTGGATGACAAGGCCTGAAGCTCCCTGTCCCTCTGGGCAGATGTTATAGCCACGAGAAAGACAGTCTTTAAGGTAAGAAGCCTGAGTTGACAACTGTGTAGGCGCTCAATGGGAGCGCACATAAGGAAAGCGAGGATGAGATTGAGGTCCAAATGGGGCATAATAAAGGGAGAAGGTGGAAGCAAATACTGCAAACCTTTCAGCAATCTATTTATAATGAGTATTTGAAGAGAGATGGCTGATCAGGCGACTGTAGAGAAGCTGAAATAACAGAGAGATAGCCCTTCAGAGTGCCCAGAGTAGAGCCCTGCTGGGAAAGGATGAAAAGGAGAACCTGAGAAAGGGGGGCAGAAAGGGGATCGATTTGTCTTTCTGTACACCATGCCACATATTTTGCTCAGTGGCAGGTGTAAACGAACTTAGTGGAGGGACGCCTGGCTGCCAAGATAATAGACTTCAGGAGGAAGGTCAAAAGCTGTCAACTGTCGCAGCTCAATCTCCAGGCAAGATGGTGGAGCATTAAAAAGGTTTGGGTGGAGAACCCTTCACCGCTGCTGGGACAGAAGATCCTTCCGAAGGGGCAGCCTGATTGGAGGACAGATTGCCATGCTCAATGTAATGTAAGTTAGTATTTGTAAAGCGCTGACTGCCACTCCGAAAGGAGCATCCTGGCACTGGTTGGTTGGAGGTGAGAGGGGGCCCCCGGGATGCTAAATGAGAGAAAGGCAAAATTCGTCAGGGGTGCTAAATACCCAAGTTTTCAAGGCCTTCCTGAATTGTGTTTCTGTTTTTAGCAATCTTAGATGAGTAGGTAGAAGGTTCCAGGCCTTGGTTCCCAAGGCGACCACTGTTTTTCCTCCTTTTGTTTTGCATCTGAAACTAGGTGGTTTAAGGAGGTTGGCTGAAGAGGACCAGAGTGTCCTGGTTGTGATGTAGGGAGTGAAGCCACAAGGATAACTTGAGCCCAATCATTTCTGATCTTCTTGAGAACTCTGTGCAGGAGCGGTATGGGCAGAAAGAGGTACATGAGGCCTGAGCTCCACTCAAGATGAAAAGAGTCTGTGAGGAAGACCCAACTTGGAAACTTCAGCACACATAACTGATGACATTATGTGTTCTCGTTGGAGGTGAATAGATCCAACCAAGGCTCTCCCCACTGCTGAAAGAGACCTTGCACCACCTCTGGATGGAGGAGCCATTCGTGAACCGCTAGGCATCATCGGCTGAGTTTGTCCACTCTGGCATTCAGCGAGCCCGCCAGATGTTTCCCCACCAGGGAAATGCCCTGATGTTCCAGCCATGTCCAGAGATGCAGGGCCTCTTGACAAAGGGTCCACAACCCCACTCTGCCCTGTTCGTTAACCACCACTGCAGATCTAATGCAGATCCCTTCAAGATCTGGACCATGCCCGAGACATTCCCCTGATGCTGTGCCCACTGGAACTTCAGGTCCCACTGCAGAGCCCGTATATGCCAACAAGGATGCGTCACCAGCAGGATGCAGAAGGCCATGAGGTCAAGCAGCCTCAGAGACAGTCTCACTGAAATCCAGGATGAGGCTGAAACATCAGTATCATAGCCTGAATAAGCTGAACTCGCCTTTCGGGAGGATAGTCCCAATTCTGCACTGTGTCCAGAATAGCTCCAATGAAAGGGAGCATCTGAGAGGGAATCAGGTTTGTCTTTGGCATGTTGATAGTGAACCCACGCAAATGCAGGATGTGAAAGGCAGCGAGTCTTCTAAGACCCTCAATGCTGCCCGGTGCAGGGTTCCACCTCTAATTCACTTTGGATTCACTATCAAAATAATGAGGCAAGCGCTGGAAACTGGAAGACAAGAAAAAGGTTTATTTCTCATGAGGAGATCACGTCAACTGCAGACACCGGGATGTCTGAGGGAGGTGTTCTGCTGATAACTCCTTTGGCTCTTCCTTTTATACAGGTTTGACACAATGCATTGGTTTCATCAACATGGTTACACAAGCTTGGGGTCCCCGCCCCGGGCAGGTTGTCACACAAGCCCAACAGTAATTCTCTTCCCACCCAGGTCAAACAGACAATCTTATCTTGCAGCTGGACCTTGCTTCAGGGTCTAAAACATGTGAGACCGGCCAGATCTAAGAGTCCGTTCTGTTGATAAAAACAGGTTCCATTGTTGGTAACAACAAGTCTTGCTGTTTGCAGTGCAATAAATCATGTTGCAAGAGTCTTTATGGTGTTTGGAACCTGTTTGTGTAACTAGGTGCAGTGAGGGGTAGAGTGTCCAAAGGTTTGCCTGAAAACAGAGATGAGGAAAAACGAGTTTGTGGCAGCAAGTGGCGCTGAGGTTTGTTGCGGCAAATAGAGTTTATAGCCCCCAGCACACGTACCAGGTCGGTCAGAGGGATGCTAGTAAGGGCAGGGTGAAACAAAGGTGACCAACAGAGTACAAAATGGCTGTGATAGATTAAAATGACTGCAACTTATGTGCACATAGAATTCCACCAGACAAGATGGCGCAGGTAATGTTCACGATTGTCGTTTTGCTTTTAACAAGGATGTCCACCATAGTCTGGAGGTGGGAAACGACAGCCTGGTGTGAGCCTGCCTTCAACAGCCAGTCATCAAGATATGGAAAAGATGGCATGCCCGATCTCTGCAGATGAGCTACAATCACCCCCATCACCTTGGTGAACACCCAAGGGCCGCTGGTGAGGCCAAAGGGGAGCACTGCGAACTGAAAATGCTCATGACCCACTGTGAACTGTAGGTAACGCCTGTGGGCATGCAGGACAGGAAATAGGTCTCCTGCAAGTCTTTTTCTACCATCCAGTCACCTGGGTCCAGGGCAGACAGGAGCTGAGCAAGAGTGAGCATTTTGAACTTCTCCTTCTTGAGGGGGAGATTGCCCGTTTACCATCATGGGCACCCAGTAGGCAGCAGGATTCGCCATCACCTGCTGCTTTGGCTATCATCACAACATCGCACATCGAGCCACTAGGAGCTCAAGGGATTGCTCCCTCAAGGGCTTTGGGTGCATGGTGTAGCAATCTAAGCAGGCCTTCAGGTCTTGGTCGTGTGTGAGGCATACAAAGTAAGAATCTATCACCGGCATCGAGTGGTGACAGGTGCCGCAAGGCTTGAAGACAGCCTAGATGATATACCTGCAACACCAGGAGGAAGAAAAAAAATCCTCTAAACACTTTGCCAAAATGTTGAAAAAAAATAGAATTGACTAGGGGTGGCTCTTCCCAGATCTGCGCTGACGCATAAAGAAAAGAACCAACATCAGCGCGCTGGGGTGGCGCCTATACAGGCACCGCACACATCACTTTTGGCACTGTCGACGCCACGTGGAACTGAGCGACACCACCTACAGGCGTGCAGGGGTACTGGTCAAGAAAAATTTCTGGTACCAGTCTGATGGCTTGGGATAATTTGAAGGTAAGGAATCTGCAGATAGAAGTCTATCAGATAAGAAGATATTTACAATGAAAGAAAGCGGTGTGGAACTGACATTGTCAATCATGACTCCTATGAGTGGTATTTGAACAAAATATTGAGTTGCAAATATCGAGATACAGAAATATCGTGAAAAAAATATTGTGAAACAAAAATATTGTGATGCCAAAATATCCATGTCAAGAATATAGATTTTTTAAGGTAATATCGTTAATATTGTTCTCAATAACAATTGTAAAAAATATTGTTTCATTATCTTGTGTTTTAGATCATATATCAATTTTATGTGTTATTGTTTGTATAATTGTTAATATTTTTAAATATAGTTTGTAATTTTAAAGTAATTAATAATTTTTAATTTAATTGAGATTAGTAATTTATAGTGTCTCAGTGGGTTGCTAGGCGTGTAGGGGTTTAAGGTGGGAAGGTTATAAGTAATAATTAACAGTCAATTATTAATTAATTATTAAGGAAGTCATTGTGTAATAAGAATATTTTTTATTCATATTTTAGATGTGGGCTGTTGGGCTTGTAGGGATATAGGGTGGGAAGTTAATTATATAATAATAATTTGCTTATTATTTAATTGCTAATTATTTATGTACATTATGCAATACGGATTCATTTTACTTATATTTTAGTTGCGGGTAGCTAAGTTTGTAGGGGTAGAGGGTGGGATGTTAAATAAGCACTTATTAAATAATTGTTAATTAGTTAATTGATTATCAGTTATGCAAATTGTATTATAGTTATTTATTTCAGTCATAATCTAGGTTTGGGCTGCTAGGTTTTAGGGGTATAGTGTTGGAAGTCAATTAAATAATAAATACAAATTTTAATTGATATTTATTAAAAATTTTAATCATGTGAATTGCGAAGTTACTTGTTATTGTATATATTTGTTTCTTTTTGGTTAATCAACGTTGTCATTAGGAGTTTTATATTTGTTCTAAATTAATAGGGTTATTCAAATATGGAATGTGTTTGAAGAGTAGTACTTTCCATACTGTTTGATAGACTAGAGTGGGAATAGAAAATCTAACCCCCTCCAAAGTCCAACACTTTCCCTACTGTTGTGCTGTTTGAAGTGGGAATAGTAAATTTAAACACTCCGAAGTCCAAGGCTTTCCCTAATGATTCAAACACTGGATGTGGAATACTAAATCGTACCGCTCCTAAGTCCAATACTTTCCCTTCTGTTGACCTCTTTGGAGTGGGAATATTAAATGTAACCCCTCTGAAAGCCTACGCTTTCCCTACTGATGCATAAACTTGAGTGGGAATAGTATATCCATAATTCCCAGACTCCAAATATTTTCCTAATACCCTTTAAAAATATGTGTTTATTTTAGATCGTATATATATATATATTATATATACACACATGTACACATACATGTAAACATATATGTGTGTGTATATATATATATATATATATATATATATATATATATGTGTGTATATATATATATATATATATATATATATATATATATATATATAATTATTTAGAATAATTTTAGTACGTCATTTTTTATGTAATATTTTAATATTTTATTTGGTAATTCAATGTTTTGCAATCGATTTGTTAATATTTGTAATGATATATATATATATATATATATAAAATATAATGTGAAATATACATTTAATAATCGTGTTACATTATATATGTATGGGCAAATTTACACATGTATAGATGTGTGCATGTATATAAGTATATATTTATATATTATTTAACTATCTCATTTACGCTATATGATTTTTATATATTAAAAATTAAGATTTACTATTTTACCCCATATATACAAAAAAAAAAGATCTTTTTGTATTTTTCTACTGATATTCACGCAAAACAATTTATTTTCAAAATCTTTGTACTTACCATTATATGTATAGGAACACGATATTTTTGTAAACTATATTTTTGACAATATTTTTGTAGCGCAATATTGTTGTTACTCTAGTTTGTCAATGATCTCCATGAGCCAATACTAGCATGTTAGGGTGGGTGGTCAGAGATCAAAAAATATATTCATGTTTATTTCTTTAAGAGTAAGCTCTAGAGTCTTGCAAAGCTGCATGGCAGAAATTTGATTAATGCGACTCTCCAAGGGTGGGAGTGATTTGAGAAAGAAGTGGTCTTTTCAAAAGCACAACATGACAGAGAAACCAAAAATAAACTGAGTACATATTGTTTCTCTTTGTTCCCAACTATTGATTAAATTGTTCAAACACATTTCTGATAGCTCTAGGGGGGTTTTAATAGCCCGTAATATTTGAGTTTTCCACACATAAATGTGCCAATTATTTCCAGTCCCTGATCTTTAGAAGCCTGGAGTTGCTAATCAAAGCCCTGGAATTCGTGCCTCATTAGAAGTCTGGATGTTTTAATCTTCCCAGACAAGCTTTGACAACAGTGGAAGACATTCAACCGCAGCCCAAAATAGTGAATAAAGAGCCATTATGGGAACCCTCTTCCACCTAATGCAAACGCGCCAACAAAAAGGGCCCTGGCTAGTAATAGATCTCAGATAATGAGACTGAATTAATGCAAAAAAAATGATAAGGGGAAAGTGAAAATTCAGACTATTCTATGGCAATGTGGAGAAATGATTCATTCCAAACACTGTTTGACTCATTACCTAATGACCTCTCATTTTAGGAGGGTACAATGGGGCCCAGAATAAATCCCAACATGCAGTTAAGGGGGGGTGAAAATCCACATACATTTTTAGAGATTGTAAATCCATGTTAACATGCTATTAATTAAATAAGTTAAACTGATGTTGAGCGATCTGGTACCAATGCTCTGGACGTGGTTTGTGGGATATCAAAAACAATACAACTAAGAAATATGCCTATGGGGAAAATAACTATGAAGGCAAATCTAGGAAAAATCCAATGTTAGCACATAAGTACATCATGTTTTATTATGAAAGAAATTCCTATAATAGCCTGTAGAAGAACCAGACATCATCCTTGGAGGTGGGGGCCTGCATTTATTAACTAAATGAGCACAGTCCAGGGGAGTGCCTAACTCCACTTGCTAAAATCCAGGCACTAATAGGCACACAGTGATAGCGTTTGGGCATCTCCCCACTATCTCCTACCCAGTACTCCTGCTAGGAGCCGTCACTGTCTGGTCCGCCCCAGTGCTGTTGTTTCTAGGCATGTTAGGAGGAGTATTACGGGGCAGAGTCAGCGAAATCTCCAAGTGGAGCATGAAAGTGTCATGCACCACCCTGCTCTCCCCGTGTTACCTGGATACAGGACTGCAAGACAGTCTACAAATCTTTACCAATTGGCTAGCAAATCCTTCTCATTCACCAGACGTCAGCATCAACATCAGGGTTCAAAAGTGTAAGAGAGTCCTAGAAGAAAAAGACCGGAAAAAAACCTTGCTTACCACACCCTGCTACTCCCCAACCATGCCTCCTCATTTCCGAAAAGAACGGTTTACTTTTAGGACAGTCATTACCACACTCCTAGGGGAAAATATGGGAAAAGGTTGACAAATCTATAGGGAGAAAGCTGATGAAAGTATATGTAAACAAGACCTATGTCAATATACGTGAATCAGTAAATGTACTTACTTAACAACAACAAAAAAACTTGGACGTCTATTCAAAAATGTTGCCATTTTGAAATGAACCGCTCAAATTTTAGGCTTTGTATCCAATAGCCTGCCCACATTTTTTCTGGAAGCATGAAATTATTTATAGGCAATCGCAATATATCAAGGAAAGCAATGCTAAGGCGCAAGAGTGTATAGCGGTTCTTGGAATGCAGACATATGGTTTTTCATTAATGCAGGCTAAACAACAGCATTCCGGAAGCTCATGGGTTGAAAAACATGGAAAGATCTATTTTCCATCAAAAGTTACAAGAAGTTATATCAAGTGTATTGCTTCGGAGGCATTTTATGTCTTCTATGTGTGTGTATCATAGAAGTCACTATCAAAATTTCTTCTGACTTCCTAAAAGCCCACTGATTGGCTATCCATGACTGCAGACCAACTGCCCTAGAGTCAGTATCCGGACACTCTTCCCCCCAAAGGATCAATGAACTGTGTCATTGAACGTACATCATATTGGGCTAAAAGTCTGGGAATGAGGCCAGAGCTTCATGAAAACAGTGTTAAGTAATATTTTAGGATGCCACTGAAGATGTAGGACCAGCCCAACCAGACTAATAAAACAACATAGTTTTCCTTTATGTGATACCTTGGAGAGAGTTACAAAAAGGTAATAATCCTTCAAGAGGTCTTCCACACGATAATGTCACGATAGATCTTAAAATCCATGCAGACAATTTGTAATCCACGTTCCTGGGATCACATGTTTATTTTCACTGAATCGCTCCTTTATATTAGAAATATCATCAACTAGTAACACAAACATCTCTCCCTCGTCTTCATTTCCTACTTTGCTGTTGGGCTAGGGAAGTGACCTGAGAGCTCCCAGAACTAATAAGCCTAATAGTATTAAAGACGGGTACGTCCAGGGCCGGACTGGGAACCCAAAGCAGCCCTGGCAGTTTTCTCGGACCAGCCCCTGGGGAAGCATTGCCTGGCCCCGGGAGGCTGGAAATGCTTGTGTGCTGCTTTTGTCACTGGGGGCCGATATTGCAGCACAGCTGCAAAACTGGCCCCCCAGTCACTAAAGAGGCCCCCACTGCTGCAAAACCGGCCCCCACCCTTCGAGCCTCCCGGGGAAACGCCCGATGCAGCCAGTCCATTCCTGGGTACGTCTTGTATAGCTTTCAAGCTCTCACTCCACTGAACACATCATGGGCAGAGCAATGAGGCTACGCCATGCTCTAACAATTTTTGGAGGTGATTGCTACCTTCTTTTCTATTCTATTGTACTACAATCCACGGTGTCCACTGGCCAATTGGAAAGGAACACACCTGAAAAACATAAAATTATCAGGTTTTCACCTCATAATCTCACAAATTTAGTAATTTGTGCTAGAGGCCACCACGGGCACTTATTTCAGATGACCTTACAGTATGTCCCGGTCTGCAGTTGCTTGAATTAATAGAGCATTATGATACAGATGAGCAGTATTTTTTGGTTCCACAAAGGTCCATGGAAATAGAAGGAAGACCAATACATTTATACTTAGCCATTCGATGTATTAGTAGCCCTCCTTCTATTTCCAAAGGCCACAAGAGAAGCGACAGTAGTGCTGTAGTTCTTGATGAATGGTGAGCATGCTGCTCTCCATCCAGGCCGAATGCAAAGATGTGAGTACAGCTGGATGGGACGCCTTTTGCATGCTCAGCCACCAGAAGAGAAAGGGGACTCAAGCAATTTTCACCACCACCACCACCACCACCACCACCACCCCCCCCCCCCATCCATCCATCCATCCATCCATCCATCCATCTTAGGACTCCTCTGACAATCAAGAAGTTATGGTGTCTTGGTATCTTCAGACTGGAATTTGAGCTTTATAAACACAAGCATGTGAATTAAAACAGTCTCCCAGAAGACAGGCAAGACTCCATGGCTGAGATACTTAAAACAGTGGGGCTTACAGTTGCACATGGATAGACAGAAAACTGGGATCCAAGGACCTTCAAGGTGCTGCATCTCAAAACTGCATCCTTGTCTAAGTTGCAACGAAGTTAAGATGCAGGCCCCAGGCCTTTCCAGAATGCTTGACCACAACATGGCAGAGGCACTGCAGTTGAAGGTAACTATTGGGCATTGTTTCTTAGAGGGAGGGGAACTCCTGTGATGTTCTTTAGGCCTCCCTCCCTCCAGCCTTAAAGATTCTTCAGACTCAAAGAGGTCTTGCAGATCTTTCAAATATCTCAGATAACAGAAGTAGCTTAGAAATGCAGCTGATAAGTGCTAGTCCAGAGATGATTTGTTAGAGTGGGTTTCCTACCAACGAATGAACCCTTCACTGCTTAGGCATGATGATTACAGGATGGGGATAGAGCAGAGGAGCAAAGATGATTACAGATGTCAAATACAATCTAAGGATAGAGAAGAGGCCCACAAGTAATCATCATGGTTAGTGGCGATGAATATAGGATAAGGATATACAAGAACTGGACATAAATCTTTACTGGAGAATTGTCCCAGTTAGTCTGGCTTGCACCCTTTAGGGGGCCAGAGGTCTAACTGGATTGTTGGGTACCACAAGGTTCCTCTCTTTCCCTGCATCTCTTCTAACATCTACATCCGTCTTCTCATCCAAGCATTAGCAATATGAATTGGACAATTCACAACTATGTAGATGATTTGCAGCTGCTTTTCAGGCTGTATGGCTCTCTGGCCTGCCTGAAAATGTTCCACAATACGATGGGTTTCATCCACGACTGAATGAGTAGTAATTATCTAAAACTTACTGCGGATGAAACAGAGATGGTCATCCTGAGTAGTAAAATAGGCATTTGGAATGACTCCTTTCGACCCATTGGAATGGGGAATCCAACACCGCTAAGAAATTGGCTGAAAGCCTGGGAGTCCTCATCAATAATGAGCTATCCTCAAGTCCTCAGCAAGGATCAGTAATTGCATCCTGTTTCTTAGATCTCCGAAGGATTAAAAAATAGCCAGATTTCTTACTTTTGAAGCCCCGACTGAAATGGTCATGGCTTTGTTCATCTCCTGACTTGACTATGCCAGTTCGCTTTATTTATTTCGGCCCACCGAAATGTTTACTTACCAGACTGTTCACAACAAAGCAAGGCGCCTTATTTATACACAGCCTAGAAAATGCCACATCACTCCACTTTTGAGAGACTTTCTCTGGCTCCCCTTGGATCAAAGGATCATTTTTAAAAAAAGTTTACATCACCTTAAGGCATTTTCTGATGAAGGTCCCTCATTCATCAAATCTCGACTCAAGAAATCTATCCAAAGGCGGAGAGTATACTCATCCTCCCTGAATCTCCTGTCCCTCCGCAGGTATAACATAAAAAGAATTGGTGGCATCAGATTCTCTGTGCAGGTCTTGCGGATCTGAAATTCTACCCTCCCCCCCACCCCCCACACAATTCGACAGTCATTTCTCGAAGTTTAGACAGGCACTAAAGACGTGGCTATTTTGTCAAGCATATCAGCTAGTGTAACTTCTCTTTTGAAGTCTCTTGACCATGTTACCTCTTTTGTACCTCAGTATCAACAAATCTTGCATTGTACATGTGCTAAACAAGTTTCCTATAATATGACAAAGCAAGAGGGGAAGAGGTCATGGCAAGTAAGTGGAATGCAGACTATGACAACAGAAGAGGAGCTCAGATTATGGTTACAGCTGTATACCTTGATTTTTCAGGTAAATAAAGGCCATGGACCTTCTTCCTAAAAGGGAGTGCATACAGTCTCCTTCAGACCTCACTAGGGCCCTTAAGCATATTCAGTCTTGAAGAGGAGTTACACAGCTTTTCAAATTCTCTGAGAAAGGGCGCAGTTGGCATGGTTCACATCTGGCACGTACAGGTCTAGGGATGATCGGCCAAGTGTGTGCTGGAATTAACAATCCCTTCATGGTGATCATTGGAACCCTGCAGTAGCATGGGATGGATGGAAGTCCTGGTTCACACCAGACATGCCCACAACAAACAACAATGGCACTGCACACAATGACCATAGTCACTTTCTTTTGGGATTAAAATAAAGATCATTACTTCCAAGGTTAGAAGAAAAAGAATGCCAGCTAAGGGTCTGTAAAAATTGCTCAAGATACCCTATGATCCCCTTGTCTCAAGAGTTTCGAAGAAGCATATGTGGAGCTTTAACCTTTACTTGCCTCGGAGCGTTGCAGGATAGCATGCCCGCCGACACAGGTGAGGATTAAAATTCAGAGGAGGGATGGATTTAATTCTCCGTGAATGATCCCAAAAGATTGTTTGCATTGATCAGCCTGCACTGCTTGGATCTGAAGCATCATCTTCTCCACACCTGCAGCATGGGATGCGCGCTGACAGCTGACACTACCCTGCACACGAGATGACATTTCTGAAAGAGAAGTCTTGGGGAACATGGGCCAGACAAGCAAACCACTTGGCTGAAGTGCCAAGCCTAACTTATAATCAGTTTCATGTTTCTTGACAGCAGTGATCATATTGTGTGGCTCTGAAGCCCTGTTCTCTAGAAATCGCATGGCAGCCCCAGTAAAATGACAAACCTGCTCGTTGACAGAAAGCTTTCCGGGGGGCGAAACGTGTGGTGACTGGACTGGCTTGACAGGCGGCACGACACATTGCTGTCCGGCAACATTTGTCACTGCTCCCTCGTTATTACCACTTCCTTTTTGTCAGCTAATGAACACGAATAAAGACTTTTGAAGAAATACAGCTATATACTGTAGTTCCAAAGTTATTCCAATAAACTCTGACTTGCGAGGCAGACCTAAAATACATTTTCAAACGATAAAGGACACAAATATTGGTAAGGCCAATAGGCCTGGCCATGGCAAACTAGTACGATACTTAATAATTGTTCTTAGCCCAAGCGTATGCAACACAAATACAATTTTTAAAAAGGTTGTTGCCAAATGGAAAGACCATATGCCTGTACTAGAAATTAAAATGGTTAAAAAAATATGCAGCACATATTTTATTAGAACAGTATATGGTTGCTTCATAAAAGGTAGCTGTACTTCAAACCGGAATAGAAACACTTAATATTTTTATATGATTTGCATTAAACATGATCATTGGTACAAAGTAAATTAGTATTGGCTTTGAATTCCTGCAACCTCATACTGTTTGACCACAAGTATGACAAAAGAATAAAAAATTAAAAAAAAGATAAATAAAAAGAAACTAGACTAGCAGCTCTGCACTACTATGCACTTCGCTATAACTGGATGTGTACATATGAACAGGAAAAAAACATTTGCTTTCAATGCAAAAGAGGCTAAGGCTGAAGTGGGCTGACCCAAAGTCCCATGCTATATGCTGTGGTGGATGGAAGCAAAATGTGAAAAAACAGTTGAACAGACCAATGGATGAGGAGAGCAGACCCAAATCCCCACCATACATGCCCATAGGTATGCATTTTTCATTTATGAATTTTTTTATTACAAGAGGGTCACAAGACAGCTAACACGTCCAAAGTTTCATAAGGCACTAAAAACCTGGATTGATCTTAATTAGTCATCAAGCTAAAGACAGATTTGCAATTAGTCTTATAATACCAAAATGCCTCTAGTGAACGTTTTTGCTATATAAAACTGTCAAGGCCAGACCTAAAGAAGCATTTGCAATGCAATAGTTCTCGCATTACTGATAGTTTGCAGTATTGGCGTTGCAAATAATAATGCAACGCCAATACCTCATACTTTCAGTAATGCGAGACCTAGTGCATTGCAAATGCTTGCGTAGTGAACCAGGAACCAGCATTGTATGTCTCAGTGCAGTACCGCAAACTACTCCTAGAGGTCCCTAGTGAGCAAAGCGCCAGCACTGCATGCCTAGGTGCAGTACCACAATCTGCTCCTAGAGGTACCTAGTGAGCAAAGCACCAGTACTGCATGTCTAGGTGCAGTACCGCAAGCTGCTCCTAGAGGTCCCTAGTGAGCAAGGTACCAGCACTGCATGTCTCGGTGCAGCACCGCAAGCTGCTCCTAGAGGTCCCTAGTGAGCAAAGCACCAGCACTGCATGTCTGGGTGCAGCACAGCAAGCTGCTCCTAGAGGTCCTTAGTGAGCAAGGCACCAGCACTGCATGTCTGGGTGCAGCACCGCAAGCTGCTCCTAGAGGTCCCTAGTGAGCAAGGCACCAGCACTGCATGTCTGGGTGCAGTACCGCTAGCTTCTCCTAGAGGTCCCTAGCAAGCAAGGCACCAGCACTGCATGTCTACAAAGTTGGAGCTATTGGCATTATAAATGGCAATGTTTTTTACCTAGCCATGTTGCAGGGTACAGTACCATATGTGGCCAAAAGGGGACCTCTTTTGGTCACATATGGTACTGCACCCTACAGAAGATATGGTAAATCCACCCTACCCATAATGCATTGCATGCAAGACAGTACTATGAGTACATTCAAATAGCTATGTCCATATATACAATTAGTAGCTTTGAAATGTGGCAAAAGAATTATTACATTAATTTCGGATTAGGTTGTACTCTGTGTGGAGCTGATGAAGGGAAATTTATAGACAGTCTCATATAAATGTGAGATGTTCTAGTGAGTGAAATAACTGCCAGCCTAGCTTAGGACCAAGTGTGTGTCCTGCCTGAAGCCATTTAAGAAAATAGTGCCTTGATGCTGTAATTAAAACCTAGGGAGTAACAACCCATGTAACAGGGGTTGTCCTCATGGGAGGTTACAAGAAGAGACAAGGCGGTACTAAGGAGGGACTACTAAGCCTATTGACCAATGAAAAGCCACCATTTACAAAGGACAGGGACAGGAGCCAATTAAAAAGATGGGCGGAAAGTGAGCGGAACTTTATGCCCATATCCTGAATACAGCATGTCTTGAAGAGACAGCGCAAGCAGTGCCTAGAGAGAGACCTAAAAAAACGCAGAACATAAAATAACAGAGGCACAAATAGAAAGGATGAAGAATGTCAAAAACAAAGCAAAAAGAAATACAGAAGACAGAAAACGTAAGCGTTATTACAAATCATGGTTTACAAAAACACATTTTTTAAACTTTTCATTATTCACCTGAAAAAGCTGAATTTTATTTGGATCCAGATTAACAAGATTTCACTTTTTTTTCTTTTTTTTTACATGAGAAGAGAAATACGCCACCCCAGCTTTCATGAACCTGACCTGTGGCTTTTTGCAGGTTCTGGAACTAGGGAGCATATTGAATAATCATTGGCAAAACCAATAGATCGCGCTTTTCAATGCAATTACCCAACCTTTGGCTTTGCAAATGTTTTTTGCCAATGCTCTTCTGCATCAATTAAATGAAATAAAATTCCTGTTTGCCAATGCGGAATAGTTCATATGCGTGATGACTCTGTGGCCAATTTTTCTTTTTTACTTTTAATTTCTCAATCAAAGATGGCAGACAATTCTGTGATGGCACACACCAATGTTGGATTGGTAAGTGAAAATACATACAGGAGAACGTGTGTTAAGGAAAAGGGAGCAGTTCAGAATCAAACTGCCAGGCACTCCAAAGCATATGTGTATGCATGTATGTATATATGTATATATTTAAAAGTAACTTGAAAGTGAGATGTGGGGGAGCAATAGTGGAAAGGATGAGGGATTGAGGAGAAGTCAACAACGAAGGGATTGAGGAGAAGTCAACAATGAAGGGGGGGTAACGCATAAAAAAAGACAGGGTTAGAGGAAGCAACAGACAAGCTGGTGGACATTGGTGAGCAACACAAAGTGTGGGGGAAAGAATAGTTCTGGGGAAATCATCACATGAGGGAGAGAGCAAGAAAACTCCTGTACTCCCGTGGAATGCGGTGATAAAACCAAAAGTAGTTCAGTGAAGGTAATAAGAAGGATACAAGACAAGAAATCCAAAGGATGGTAAAAAAAATTATGCTAAAGGTGAGGAAGAAACACAGGAAGAGAAAGCAAAGCCATCGGAAAAAAGCAAGCAAATGAGATTGACAAGACAGCCAACCAATGATAAGGAATGGACTGATTCAAAGTTCACTGCAGCAAGTATTGGTATTGTCCACAATAGGTCTTCGACAATATACAATTTAAAAGCTGTTTGGATGAGAAACCTAAAAAGCGCTTTAGCCTTTGTGTGCACTGCCATTTTGAAACAGAAGAACTTTCTCAATGTTGCTTCTGTGGCTTCAAGGATCTTGATTAGCGCGACACCCCTTCCACACACATCAGATGTATGAACTTCTAAACCAGTGCCTTCCACCTCCACTTCAATGTAGACAAACTGATTTTACCCAGAGCTCTAAGAAATGGAAATAGGTGAATGCTTAAATATCTTAAACTGTTTAATAGAAAGTTATTTGGAATAGATGTGGAGCGTCTGAGGCCGATTTGGCATATGTTGCAAAACGCATTGATATAGGTGGAAGGAGCCAAATAAAAAAGGTTCTCTGCTACACCCTGGGGTTAACGACCTGGGATATAATTTAATACCTATGAACAACAAAGCCATCTATGATTTGCTAGAGTGCCAAGCATGAGGCTGCAATTGGATTTCCAGCCCATATCTCCTCTCTCTGGAAGTAAAGATCCTTCCCTACCCTCTCAGTCAATGCCGACTGAAAATGGATTCCTCCGCACAGCTTTGTTCGCCCTGCTGTTATCCTTAGCAAGTCGTGGGTTATTACATGATAGACTGGGAGCCGGCACCGTGGGGTTTTTTGTGGTTCCAGAGAAGATGCATTGCATGTCAATTTAAAAGCATTTCAATCAGGGTTTTAGTCATCATTATGTTCCAATCGTTATTTGCTTCAAAGAGAAATTGATTTGCAATCGCTAGACATTTATATTTACTCCACACAAAGATAATGGTGCATGAACTTGGAACTAACAAGCGCAAGCCAATATGGAGAAGCCCTGCTGTCAATGTCGCTCTCTCACTCAGATATGCAATATTCTGATGTGGAAAGAGTTTAAGCGAGCTACTGTAGAACAGTCTTATTGCGAGACATTTACCCTATATATTTGTAAGTGCTACCGCTGATTCATTGATTTACCGTAAAATATATACGGGCGCAAACGATTTTTCACATAACAAGTGAAGTACAGTGAACCTATCCACCTCTAATGAAACAAGATGAAAATGCAATTTCTCCTATTCTCCCAATGTTCCAGATCCAGCCAAAATGTTCCACATTTCACTAGAATCTCGAAATAAAATTTGAAATCCCAACACTTCCTGCACATATCTCAGATTTTCAGAGTGCAATGAGGAAAATGCCCGCTTTGTTGCTGGAATGCCATGGGATTTGGGGTTCTGTAGAGATGATTACTTTCTGCCTTTCTTCACTAGGGTGGCATTTTTGGCCTCACTGTATTTACTGCAATTGGGCAGAAATACTTAAAAGCCTGTCTGCAGAAGATAGATTTTACAAAAAAATCATGCACATTATGTGGAACTACGTGAGCGGTTGCACAGAGTCATATTTGCTGATTTTGGGGAACTAAACAATTCCAACTGCGTGCATTTTTGAAAAATATTACAGCCCCAGTCAATCGTGCTCTTTAAAGAGGAACACAGCCTTAATATGGTTCAGGGCTACTATGTGAAGGGTTGTAAGCAGTGGAAACATGGCTGCGTGAGTCTGTAGGCATGTTGGACAAAACAATCATTGCCTGACAGACTGAAATCAGCTGGAGGTTACAGAACTTTAGGGCAAGAGAGAGGCAATAAATGTCTGTGTTCTGCCATACCCTTCTGAGCCTTGGGAGGACCATGTTCGGATTGTCATGAGGTCAGAATGTGTGGTCACTGGCAGGGATGACTGGGAGGCTAACCGGAGAGGATGCTGGTCGAGCATTCTTCAAAGTGACCTCTAACTTGGCCAAACATGAATATTTATTCCTACCGCACTACCCCAGAATCCTCTGGACTAGTACAATTTTCTGTTTACAATAATGAGCTCACCCATAAATGCCTAAGGGACAAGCTTCCTTGTCAAGAGTGTTTATAGAATCAGGACCACAGGCTCTTCTGAAATATCCTGGGTTTAGAGACCATGCCAGCATAGAAGATATGTGTCCACCTTTGCCCACACCACTTGAAACAATCTTCATATTCAGAAATGTCCAGTGATATTTCCGATTTAGGAAGTCCCTAAAATGTTTGTTTTCCAGCTGCTAAATGTATTTGTCTTATAGACACATCACACATTTTACCTGCTTACGGACATTTTAATTTTTTTTTTTTTAACCAACATGTCCATCATGCTGAGAAAATATCTTCCAGGATGAGGACTTTAGCCTAACATCCTACCAGGCTGGTTCACACAAATTCACTCAATATTTAAAAAGCAACAACGTCCACCGGGTTTTGACCATTCACCAGCAACAATCCTTTGCACTGCAATAAACTCCCAGTAAATAGAGTTACCCATCGCAGGAGTGTGCCTTACAGTCATTGCCATTCATCTAGCTTGAACATTAATGTACATTTGTCACTATTTAGAACTTTTATTTGTCCAGAAAAAAAAATAAAAAATTGAATAATATTTAGAGCTCACCAACATCCATCAAGAATTTCCTATTTGTTTTCATTGACATACCAATGACCACTGAATAAAATGAACCTCTAATATTTAAAAATCCTTAACATTGGCCATTTGATCAACATTCATCCGTTACTTATGATGACCAATTAAGCAAATGAAGTCAGGCCTCTGGCGCCAGTTAGTTACCAAATGGGATTTCCAATCCTCCGGTCGAGGGCTCATTACACCGTACAGATCACTAGCATTCATTCACTAGTCCCCTTTCTTCACATTCAACTAATTGCTTTGGTAAGCCCACCTAGTGTGTCAGAATTGTTTGTAGGTGAACCCTTCTGTGAAACATTTACCAAAACACTGGTGAGCATCTTGGAATGTTCAATATTACTTTATGACATAAGGAAATATTATTTAGGCCTTCTACAGTAATGTCACTGAAGGGATTCTGCAAAGCCACGTCCTTTAGAGTTGCCCCCTATCAAGAATGGAAATTTACTGATGACTAAGATGGTGCAACTGGAAATCGAGGAAGGACTCCGTGAAAGTGAAGACGCCTACAGCAGCCACAGTTCAAAAAACACCCTTGTTCCTTTATTTCCGAAGGGGACCTGGTCTATATTTAATTTGAAATGTGATCTATCTGAGGGCCTTTTAGTGTACTCCTTCTTAACCGTCGGGGCACCGCACTTTTACCCCACAAGGCTGCGGGGAACTGATCAGATTTTTTTGGACTGGGAGGAGGTAGAAGAAGAAGAAGCAGAGAGGAGGACGGGACAACATCCAAAAATGGAAATGTGTCAAGCTGAAAGAGGAAAACACGGGGAACATCTGTCCACCTCTGCAAGCGGTTATTTCCAGACACCGCCTCCGCACAGGGCGCGTGGACGCAATGTGACCGTCACTTTAGGTGCCCTCACCAAGGAGACACAAAACAATCATTTTGGCACGCCGGTAATGCAATATAAACATTTACACGCGCACCTCATCCACTCGTATCAAATTAATGAGTTTCTTTAACCCGTCAAAGTCCGACTAATGGCGGCGGAGCAGCCAGGCCGCCTCCCTCCTGACACGGTTCCAGCTCCTCTTCGAGAATGTGGTGGGCAGGAGCGAAGCGCTGTGTTTATCATCTGACTGCCTCGTCCTGTCTGCCAGAAAAAGGCTCTTGCAGCCACGTCAGAAAAGTTCTGTGGGGAAGGTTTAAAAAAAGAAAGAAACTGAAACATTTTTAGCGTTTCGGGACTTTCCGGTCAACAGCCTGGGTCTGTGGATGTATATTTAAACTCATTAGCAATTTATCACATTTTCACCCAGCCGACTGGAGAGAATTGCTGACATAGTTTTCCAAGTCATCACATTTTAGTGCGATTTCTTTCAACATTTCATGATGTGATCCCTTTCTTCCGAGAAAATAAAGGCACTTTTCTATTGCAAGTCAACAGCAGATTAAGACATCCCAATTATGCTGGCTCCAAACCTCCCAGATTGAGGTTTCCAAATGATGGCAAATATGATAAAATTCCAGAAGGCGCACAATATTAATTTGAAAATAGAAGAACATGTATCTTTATTATTGTCTAGAAAAGATGATGAGGGTGAGAACTAACTCGCACTCAGCAATATTCAGTTTCACAAATTGCACCAATACCCTCACGTGAGAAGGGCAGTTGGAGAGAATCAACTACAAAAAATACAATTAAAGCCAATGTTTTATTTCATGAATTATGGCTCAGAATAGAAAACGAATTTGGAACAGCATTAGAGCCAAAACAACACTTAAGGAAATTGAAATTAAATTGCAGATTCCTCATGATGGTCTCTCTTTAGCACTTATGCCATATGGCAGTGAAATTCCAATTTTTGTCTCGTATAGTATGTGCTCAAATGGCAAGCTTTAAAAAGTGTTGTTTTTCTTTATAAAAGTTGATACTTAGAGTTCAGAAAAATATGAACTGTTGCATCTTATCGTGCTCTGGCAGAAAAGTGTCAGCCATCTTGGCCTGGGCAGGATGTGGCATGTGAGGGTCTTTGTGTTATGAGTGAAGAGTCACACGATCTGACTGACTCCAGTATGCAAAAGTATCCATAACCATGCAGAACTGAACACCTTAGGCATCCCATATTGCTAGGAAACCATACCAATATCAGGTAGGCGTTTAGAAAATACTGATAACATGCATATTTGCATCTCATTGGGTTTCATGGTTTGAATACTCAGGAAACTGCTAACATATATTTCTAGGGCTTGCAGTTTCTGTTTTTTACAGGTAAAGGCAGAAAACAACATGTAGCCCCATCCAAATCCATTAAAAAAAATGGACAAAAATACTAGGCCTGGGCGAAATTTTACTGACACCGGAGTCATTGGCATAATTTTAGTGATTTTGCGTATTAAAATCTAGACAAAATCACACCAATACTCCAAATTGCATAATTTGGAGGAGAAATTTTAAAGGGAGATTCACCGTTCGGGTAATTGTTTAACGCGAGCAGCATTTTAGGTAGATTTTTTTACCTGAGCAGACCGTTCGGTTAATTTTTTTGCGCCAAACTACACATTTGAACACAAATGGCAGTGTTTTGAAAAATACAGTTTCTTTAATTGTGGTTGTCAACAAACATTTTAGGTAGATTTCTTTTTTTACCTGAGTATTCGAGTAATTTTTAAATGCAAAGCTGCAACTCCAGATGCGAGTGGCAGTGTTTCGAATATGAGCAACTGGAAATCAACTCGAAATTACATTTTCCATATTAATTTCTACCCTAACAGACTGTTCAGTGCGGGATGCATTTTGCGTAATCATGAACAATTTTGCATACTTTTTCGGTAATTTCACGGAATTATGCTACTTAAAATTACGCGAGTTACACCCACTCGTAAAAATACATGCACAGGTCTTCTTTGAATGACTCGCTACATGTCAATCATGTCTACCAGACTAGCACAGGTCACATGGACAGCACTGGGTATATGAAAAAGGTGGAGATTAATAAATATCAAAAATAGCTGATCATAATTCTACAACCCAACAGCCACGTAAGCACCACTCCACCACACTCATGGGTTAAATACATGTGAAAAATAGAATTACTACAAATTAATTTCTCACACTACACCACATACATTTGCATAAATAGTGAGGGGAAGAGCTAAAAATAAGCACAGATGGATACACGGAAATGGTAAAAGAAGTACCATAGAACCACTTTGTGCTTTTCCTCCAATGCATGTTAAAGGGAAATTATAAAGTCTCCCAGATTGCTTACTTCGAAATTTGCCGAGTACAGCATTTCAAATGTTTCAAAAAGGATGTTTGTAAACCTCTCTCTCAAAGAAAATCGCTGGAGGTGCCAGAACTAGAATCCTCCGCCTCAGAGAGCCAAATTGCTGTGTGTTGTGACTGGAAGGGTAATAATTTGCCTACCTCAAGCGGTCTGACCCACCTTGAGTCAGCACGTTGTAGGGTGTGCGCCAGCAAGTTCCCACATATGATTCAAGGTCTGAGAATGAAGATTTGGGATCTGTGTTAGGGCAGATTCCCTGCTCAAAGCAGCCAGGCTACAGTGATTATTTCAGAGGGCCGGTTAATTATGACACACATCTGTAGATACAACACATTCCGAAAGAACTATATAAAGACTAATGTATGGCTCAGCTTTCAGGCACTTAATTTTTAATTCAGCTTACAACACAGCAATTGCTACTTAAAGTAAAAATAAAAAATAAAAAAATCCTGCTTTCGAGCTTTGATGTTTGGACTTAAGAACCCAAGATTTTACTGGGAGATGAACGGCTCTTTTTTCATCTGCCTCGGGTCTGGCGCTAATCACTGCATAAGCGTTTTCAGACCTTGAGGTAAAACTGTATTTTACCAGATGTTGCTCCCTCCACTCAACTCCTGTCTTTTTTAGTCGGGGTGGGGGGGTGACTTGATGGAACAAGAAATTGGGAGGGACGCACAGGTGAAAAAAGTTCAGTGAGCGGAGATACTGGCTGTCACGTTCTCCCAGACTAGAACTTCCTGCATGAGTAATCCACGCGGAAAGGTGGTGAAACAACGAGTGCCACTCAGAACCCGCCCAAGGCTGCAGTCTACTTCATAGGTACACTTTTCAGTTGGATGTCCCCTTGAAGAAATTGGCCCTCGGGAATAGCCTTTCAGTTTACTAGTAGGAAAAAACAAAACTAGGTCGTTGGTTTCTACTATTCACCCGTGGCCTAACCCGCAGTAACAAGCAGAGACCAAAACAGTGAGAAAAAAACATGATTCATGTTAACCAAAAATTAAAGAGGGAAGCAAGAAACGACACACAATTTTACCCCATGTTCCTCGACCGGCGAGGCTTTCCACACTGCTGGAAATCTCAATATTTTGAACTAACCCATACATGCCAGCAGACCCCATTTGGGCAGGAGACTCTAATTCTTAAAGCCCAAAATGGCTTTAATTTAGCTTTCTTCGCAGTTCGATACAAGTCAACGGGGAAAAATATATTCCCTCTGTCGTTTTTTCAAAATCTCCCTATTTCTGCTTTGCAAATGTTGGTATGTATACCAACCAAGATGGACGCTCAGCCAGTCTTCTCTGGATGACACGTTCGCCTAGCAGGAGGTTGTAAATCCGAAGCGCACCACTGGGTAAACAAGTCAACGTTCTAACTACTATTTTATGTTCTACAGGAAATTCAATCAAAATGCTGATACGTTGACGGATCTTCCAGATTACTGCTGTCCTCTGACGCCATGGGGACGCAAGGCCATTCTGTGACTTTAATCTTCACATCATGGGCCCTTCTATGTTTCCAAGCTCTATTGGTGCCTTGTCTATTAGGCGCTGCAGGGTTAATCCAAAGGGAAATGTTAGTGATTGACAAGCCAAAAGCCTGCATTCGGGAACCCTCTATAGACCGTCCCATGTCACCATAAATACATATCAAGGTAATTTGACCATTCCCCTCAGCAGGCTACTCATAGATTTCAGATTTTTCTGTGGGTTACCACAGGCTTACTAGAGACAGAAACTAATCTGTTCCTCTTCTATGAAGAACAATGAAATGTAATTTAAAACCGATGTGAATTCTAAAGTAGGCATACTAGCTGCGTGGGGATAAAGTGTATAAAAGGATAGTATAGAGAGATGCTTCTACCCTTACAATCTGAGATTAACAGCAGAGTCTTCACATGCGGCTAGCTGGGGCTATAGAGTGTTGCCTCTCTGTTTCTTCCGGCAACCCCAGTTTACATCTTACGGCTTCTTTGGTTTAGCTCGCCTTATCCCTGATCTTTTGAAAGCAAGCATGTTTTAGCAGTTGTTTGTGGATGATTTATTAGCAGGCTTCAGTCTATAATTTTCAATAAAAATTGTTAGACAAATTTTCAGCAGCCCATGTTAATGATTGAAGAACATGGATGATGACTGTCAGCCGAAGATGGTCCATTCGCATCCACTCACCAAAATGAAGCCAAATTTGAAGAGGCATGAAGCACCCTGTGGTCCCTGGTAGCTTCACCGCATAAAGTCTTAGCTCCACTCACATCTCCTCGTCATCGACCTCCTTGCTGCTGAGAGGCTAGGACACGAAAAAGTATATTCAGAATACAGCTCTTGTTGCGCACCGTCTACTTTCGAGCCCCATCACTTTACTGCGGTCTCAAATGCTGAGGCCAGAGGTAGGAAGGGCACTGCCAGGGGTAACAAAGAAAGGGACAGTTGTAGCAGCTGCCACCATTACTTGAAGGTTATTCCTCTATGACTTCACAGGGTGGGTCCCCTTTTACCTAAAACCTATCCAATAAACAACATACTATTTGCTGATGAGGGCTTACGGAAGGCAAGGAGAGTAAACTACTGAATATAAAATAGGCCTTAAAGAGCCCAATTTAAGTCTGGCTCTTGATAAAGCAGCTGTCGGACATACTGCTCTCAATATACAAAGAGTAGGCTTTGGGTCTGTCTCCTTCAACTATTGGCTTCTTCAACCAGCTTCTTTCTGCCATTGGTTTGAGACTTTGACAATCAAGTCTTGGCTCATGCCATGGGAGAATGAATCAGTTATATAAAGCTATTGGCTGTTTGGATGTAAGCTTCCACTTAATTGCTTCAATTGAACTGCATGAAGGACTACTTTACAATTATAGCCCTCTTTATTTCAATTAGAAACAAAAACAGAAGTGTATGAAAAGCATGGGAGCCTTCAAAAGTCTGTTTGCTTCTTGTGTTGCTTTCACTGCATATGTTAGCACATTGAATGCCGTCCTGTTGGCTTTGCCAATGCTTGTAACTTTCTAGTCCTGCCACCGGCTTCATCATATTTGAAACCTGGGCTTTGAAGTACAGTGCCAGGAGTAGCAAAGATTCCACAAGGGGTAGCAGCTGCCACCACTGGCTAGGACCATTTATCATTCCTGGAGATGACAACCCTCACTGATCAGGACAGCGCCTAGAAAGCCTTGAAGCAAATGATCACAGATGCGTATAGATTGACATACATCATCTTCACTCAAAAATACCAGAGTGACTTTCAAAGTGAATATCAGCGCATGAGAAATGCCCGATTAAACACACTGGAAAATGAAGTCCAGTGGCAAATCACTGGGCAGGTACCGTGTGGGCAGCTGCGGTTCAAGTTTCCTACTTTGTCCTGCCAATGTGTCACTCAGCCTTGTACTAGAGCGCAATGAATGGAGATGAGTTCAGCTTCCTGTGCCAGGCAATAATTCACCTCCCTCTAGTGGAGCTGCCTAGAGTGATGCCAAGACTGTCAGATGGCAAAGCTTTTGAACCAGTGACCTAGTGGGGAAAGCTCTCCAAACCTGTGCCAAGTGGGCGAGCAATCCATCTCTCCGATGCAGTCCTATGAGGCAGCCGCTGTAGGCAGAGCCAGGGATCAGAGCAAGGTCTCTGCATGCCCACCTAGCCCTGGGGGATCCGCCGCAAATGCACTACAGGCATGCAGGAGGAAGAAAAGAAACACTACAAGGTAGCTTTGTACAGAGCACACTGTAGAGCGGATATTTAACTTATGGCAGCCCGGCACATGGCGGCTCATACTTTACTAACGTATTAATTGAAAACTCAATTGGATTTTTCATCCTAGGAGCCTAACGTGAAGTTCTTTCATGAGCATCAAACCTATGCCTGGGTAAAATTTTAACCACAACAGAGTAATTGGAGTAATTTTGCGTTACTCTTGATGTGAATTTACAAGATTACACCAGTTTGTGTAATAATGAGTAATGTGGCACAAAAATCTTACTGCAGGGGCACAGAAACAACAACCTTATTGAGTGTGAGTGGCAGCTGCAGTTCTTATTCTGTTGCATTTAGTGTTATTTCCTTAGCGCAAAATGTTTCCTCGGGTGAATTTTATGTGCTACGTAAAGAGCGCTATTTGCTGGACTACCCTCATTGCATAATTATGCGCAATCTCACTTTAATTTCACATAATTATGCTACAATAAATTACGCATGTTATGCTCAACATTAATCAAAACTTATTTTTCAAACGTAACTGAACTACAAGCAGTGCTTAATTTTTAAAAGAATAAGTGCCAGGGCTCTCGTCAAGAGGTCACAGCAGCTTGTACAACCCATTACCTTCCCAGCGCTGTCAGTTTGAGTACCAACATAAATACTAACCATCACACTCCTACAAGTGTGACAATTTAGACTATTCCAGGTCCTCAAAGCCATAGGAATGGCTTGGGCGGCAGATGATAGTAATTTTTTTATGCATTTGTATGACTAAACAACTGTTTTTCACTAATTTCTAAATAGGACAAACAGCGCCACCATGTGGCAGTCTGTCAAAGTGCTGGTCTTAACAATTAAGTGCCAGTGCCAAGCACCAAAAACTACCGCCTCAAATTAAGCACTAACTACAGGAATATTCCACCAATAGAAATACAGGATCGGCAGTGGGTAATATTGCTTAAAAATAAAACAGTTCCTAGTATGCCTTTCCAGGAGATGCTTTGCTGGTTACCAGTGAGACACTGCTCCAACTGCCTACTTATTCTCTCTAGCTTCGACCAGTAACTTTTCCCTGTACCACTTACAGGATGTGCTGCCAATGCAGAGAATTTCCCACCATCCTACCATCTGGAGAGCCATCAGGCCCTCAGGAGATCCCACAAAATGTCAGCACTTTAACATTATGTCCCCGAGTAAATTTCTTTCCTCACTCTCTTTTTAGCTGCCATCTTTAAAGTCACTCAGGTGTTCTGAAGAAGCCCGGTCATGAATGTGGCAGTACATAAACCACTTAAGAACATGAATCTCTCTGCAGTGTGGACACAAGCAGCTTCTTTTGGGGATGGATTCTAGAGCAACATTGACTTTTAGGAGCGCAGTTGATCTCCCTCACAATGCTTGAACTGTGAGGGACACACACACCCCAGGCCCTTCCAGGCACATCCTCATCAAGAGACTGGAGACAAGTCTGGTGGCTTAGTGCACTATACATTTACAGAAGTTGTCTTCATTTCACCGTGAGCTTCGCACACACAGGTCTACTCAGTTGTCCGCTTATCGAGGTAGATAAAACGGGCACCACTAATCTGGGTAAAATGGTCATTATATCAGCCTCCAGCATTAATGTCTACAGTGGTTTACAAACTACACTAATGGAATGGAGTACCATAGACAAAGCACATTCCTAGTGGGGACCGAACCAGCCCACATCATTGTAAGGGTCATCATTCTATTAGCCCTTTTTGCAATCCATCACTTAAGGATTACAGGAATAATGAACAACCGTGAGGTCAAAGCAGCTCAGATAAACAAAAAAACATGTATGCAGCCTTTGCTGCAGGTCAGCATTAAACATTTATCTATTCACATAACACAAGCAAAATATTAGAGCGCAACAGCAACCAAGCTCAACTTTTCGAAAACGATTCCGTATTTTATAGTGGACATCTAGTGAGTGTTACAATAGATCTCAAAACGCCAGCTGACAAACAAACATTCACAAATGCCTATGGCTGGTGATTTTTAAAGATACAGGAATGAGTAAAGAGAATTGGTTTTATATCTGGCCTAGCGACAGGTTTGGCTTCTTGCACCAGCCTCATGTACCCCCCCCCCCCCAACAAAAAAAAAATCCTAATAAACATAAAGACATACCTAAAAGGGGCCTTCTGCAGCCCTCTTCATCTACTGGTCTGTTCAAATGACATTCACATTCTGCTTCCACCCGCCACAGCATGGGGCAATGGGCCTCTGCCCTTCATCCATTGGCTGACTTGCCCTCTGCAGCGGCCAGGGCAGCTGACTCCGGAGCACAGGGTTCACGGTTCGATCCCCGGCTCCGGCGGCAGCTCAGCTCAGCACCATGTGACTCTGGGCAATAGCTCACTTCATTTCCACTCCGGCCCCCAGCGCCTTGAGACCCGTAAGGGTGAGTAGCTGCGCTATATAAAAACGGACTTACTCTGAGCAGCTGCCTTTTACCAGATCACACCAGATTGAAGAAGAATGCACTGCTGGGTCGCTTCTTTATTTTTATATTTTTGCAAGTCTGGTTGGTTTATTGCAAGTAAGCAAAAAATAATAATTGTTAAACACCTGACAAGGCCAGACTTCTAGGCTGTAGGCGTTGCCAATGCTGGTTTTCTCCACAATGGATTGCCCCTTTAGGCAAATTAAACCCCTTTGATGTTTGCAAGGAGGTGATATCAACAACATGATATCAAGCAGGTCACACTTAATGGACTGCAGAAAATATGATATTTCACTTGCCACTCCTTTCATCTTGGCAGACGAATTTCTCTCAGAAGTTAAGTGCTTCAGCAAAGCTTTAGTAGACAGCCGCCCAGGGTAAAACCAACACAAGGGTGTCCGGTTGCTTCTAGAAACATCAAATATGACCCGCTTTGGAGAGGAAAAGAGTGTCAAAGTTTACTTTGCCTAAGGAACGATAAATCCTTACACAGGCCAAGAGTATTTTGAAATATCGATACAAGGAAAAAAATGCCCCCCAGTAGGAAGTAGTGAAATAGCTCTACTGGTGTTTTTGTTAACTTGCTGAGCAAGGCTATTCTTTTCAGGAAATATAAAAAGGCAACAATGGGAAATTTGCTTTTATTGTACAAACTGTTTGAAATAATAGATAATCCTATTGCAAACCTAAAACAATTCAAATAGTTATCACCAAGAAGCAAGGCTGGGACTGGCATTGAAGAGGAGCCATCACAGCAACTGCATTGAAACCAGCCTCACTGGCTCCTGGTAGAGTGAAACAAGCATTGGCATAGCCAATAGGTCTCGCTTTTGGGACCTTATAAGTATTTAGTTATGCAGCAAAATATCCTTGGTGCAACAACATCAATTGTTGCATGGCTAAACACTTATAAGGTCCCAAAGGCGAGACCTATTGGCTATGCTGTAAATGCAGGTTGCCCCAGGGAAAACCCCCTCCCCCAGAGCAAGATCCAATAGCTAAAAAGGCAAATGTTGTTATACCTTGAAATGAAAACGACATTTCATTGAAAACTATTTGGGTGAAGTATCTGCTTTAAAAATAGCATTAATTTCAAAAGAATGCTTAGCATTTTTGTAAACATGATTTTATTTTTTTTAGAATGAATGCGATTGAGTGAATCGGAGAGCAATTGAGCCAGGGGTATACTTAGGGAGACTAGGTGAGAATGAGTGAGATTGAATGGGAGTGAGTGAGTCACAATGTGACTGTGTAAAAATGTTTGAGTTACAGATAGATTGAGACTAAGTGATCAGGAGTGAGACTGAGAGAGTAAGTAAAAATGAGTGAGACTGAGTGGGTCAGAGTGAGACTGGGTGAGTCAGAGTAAGTGAACTTGAGGGTAAGTGAATGAGAACATGTGAGAGAGTAAGACTGAGTGGAAGCGAGTGTGAGTGAACCCACCTAGCGAAAGTCAGGCTTGCTCACTGCAATTTGGGCCAAGGCTTACACCCCACCACTTTAAATGTTCATCAGCTGCCACTGTGCAGGTGTCTGAATAGTCCCCTAAAGCACTAACCTGACTACCCCAGCTTGACACCCGTGCATGAGCCCTGGTGTGTCCTGCCAATCAGGTGCTGCCTCTGACCACACTTTGCTATTGGACCTACTAGTAGTCAGTGCACTGTTGGTGAGATGGGCGAGCGCCTGATGTCCGATGCAACCACGAATAAGAACAGTCTTAACTCGACGGCGTGCCTCGAACAAGAGTCCGGCTTTAACGCTTGCGTGTCAGCGAAAGAGCAACTACTGCCCCCGTAGCCCCTTTTTAAATGGCGATTCTTCTGCAGGAATTCAATAAAGTTGCGCAGAACGCAAGTGCGTGCTACTGTGTTGGTCGAGTATAACGTATTTGACAAGAAGACATTTTAGGCTGAAATGTGCTGCTTTTTAGCAAAATATAAAAAAAGGGGAAAAAAGACCATTGGGTTGCCTAATGAACAAGAGGAAGTCACGTCAGATAACATCGCTCGTGCTCCCTGAAACTGCGACACGAGCTGGTATGTCATTCCCCGACAGAACGCGCGCGCGTCCTGCGCCCGGAGCCGATCAATAGAGTGGAAATTGCTTGCCGTTTGCGCTGAAGAGCGCGCTTTAGTGTCTCTGCTCGGATTCGCACTGTCGCCGGATCAGCGCCTGCGAGGCAGGGCACGCTCTTTCCGGGGTTGGGGTCACTTGTAATCTCCCGCCCTACACTCGAGTAAAGCGGTCAGGGTAGCTTTACTAATTCCTTCACTTTTAGAGGTCTGCTGTACGTCCACGGGCGAATGTAAGTAAGCTAAATGGGTCCCCAAATCCTAGGTTGGGTGTATAAAACAACTTTTGGGTTACTGTGGGCCCCTCAAAGCCTGGTGCCGCTGCAGGCCTGATAGCTGCGCCCCTGCTGGTCTATAGAGATAAAAGTACAGCAGGCACCAATTGAAAGCAGAAACAAGCATGAGCGGGAAGGGGGGGGCGGCGCAAGTGGTGCGCGCGCCACAGAGAGCGATCTGTTTCCAATTATCGCGCCTGCGTCTGGGCACGATAATGGGAAACAGATGTCGGCCCTGCGCGCGTAACCGCAGGAAAAAGGCCATGACGCACGAGCGTCTGGTCAGCTTTCCAAACCCCCTTACTAAAAGTCTCGCAAGCAGCGCATGCGCTGCTCTAGGCTCGACCTAAAAATCAACCAAGGTAACGAGAACCGAAATAAATGTAGATGATATTTTCAGAACTGAGCAAAAAAGTACACACGAACCAGAGCCCAGAGACAAAAAATACCCCCCCCCCCATTTTGTAATCATTGAAGGATGCCCGAAGGTGGTGTGGTGTCTTTTCCAGAACTCAATTTCCATTTATAGGGAGAGCCTCTTTTAAAAAAAAGAAAACATGGGGGGGGGGGAACCTTTTTCAGTACAATTTCTAGTTGCGTGTTAACATTTGAAAACATTTTTCGACAGGGTTGAAATGCAGTAAAGAATTACACACTGCTAGATAACTATAGGGGGACTCGAAAAAGAACCTGTTTGGGTCAAAGAGGTGGGCACAGATTCCCACCCTTTACACTGAACAGGGGACAAAAACAGAGATTTTCTGCTACAGGCTTTGAGCTTTCACATTTATCTGAGAGGGAAAATTCGAAGAGAGACCAGTTCCCACCCACACTATCCTTGTGACATGAGGGATCCCTCAGGGTCCTTCCCCACGCCTCGGAACACTGCAACGGTTATCACTTATCTGGCTAAAATGGCCATTATATCAGCCACCAGCATTAATGTCCACAGTTGTTTACAAACTACACTAATGGAATGAAGTACCATAGACCAAGCACATTCCTAGCGGGGACCGAACCAGCCCACATCATTGTAAGGGTACTTATTTTATTAACCCTTTTCGCAATCCATCACTTAAGGATTACAGAAATAATGTACAACCGTGAGGTCCAAGCAACTCAGATGCATGCATGCACCCTTTGCTGCAGTTCATCATTAAACATGTATCTAATCACATAATACAAGCAACATACTAGAGCGCAACAGCAACCAAGCTCAACTGTTATATGTCCCTCTCTTCTTGTTCTTGTCTGTAACTGGGTTCATAAAGAGAAGAGTCATGCTAAGGACACTCCGATTTATCAATCCTAGACTCTGATCTTCAGCGCCATCTATTAACAACTGCCTCGCACAATCCCAGGCTGAGAAACTAGTTCAAGGTGAACATATTTAACTATAGGTTTTTATTTTTTTGTGACTCGAAAAGTTTTGTGACTCAAAACACGTGCATTACACTCCCACAGCTCCTTGGTGGGACAATGTCCTAGGATCCAAACGAAACAAGCTTTGGCAGAAAGCAATAGGTTGGGCACGCTTGCTTTGCCATGTTTTCGAAAACCTTTATTGTTAAGGGAGCTGCTGGGCCCTCGCCAATATACTTTAAAAAAAAAAAATATGTCTAAAGTCAAAAATATTTTTGGGCCTTAAAAAAAGCCCAAAACATACTGCCACAGTGACTGGCACTGAAGAGATCTCCCTTGCGTGCAGAAGTGCTGCTTGTGACAGAGCAGCATCAGGGCACTCACAGTGAAGTTAGCCTTACCTGAAGTGGGTGTTCCATTAGCCCATGCTGTAGGGTGGAAAGAATAAGATAAACGCAATGGATGAACAGGCTTGGCTGATTAGGTGCCTCACTTTTAAAATCAGGGACGGCTCCTCCGCTAAGGCGGAGGAGCATTGCCCCACTGCCTTCAAGCACGGCAATAAGGAAAAATAAAATGGTAACACAATATTATCATTTAATTTTTCCGTGCGGAGGCAGTTTTTTGGGGCGGGGCTAGGCTGGGCAGCAGGGGGAGGAGTGGTGGCACCCTCCTAAGTGCGAATGAATGTACATTCATGCGCACTTTGCATGTTCATTGCAGCCTGGGTGGAGAACATGCCCAGGCCCCCAGTCCCCATTAGAGTGCCGAACCACAGCACTCAGACCAATCACAACGCTGCATTGGAGTGTTGCGATTGGCTTAGGGGAGCCTGGGTGCTTCCTGCTTCCTGTTCCAACAGAAGCCAGGAAGAGGACGAGAGTACGGAAAAAAGCGGCCGGGCAGCCGGCCGGCAAGTGATTTTTGTTATTTTTTTTTTTAACACTCCTCCCTCACCCTTTCCCCCCTCTCCACTATTGGTTTGCGAGAGCAGCCGCGACTGTTTAAAATGCCATTTCATCTGTGCCCTGGATTATTTAGCACAAGAAAGCTCTTGCTTTTTGTCCAGGCGTCTCTTACGTGGTATACTTAGTCTCCTTGTTTAAATTAGTTAATATAGAGAAGGCAAGTCTTAAGCCTCTATCTGTGGAGCACTCTTCAAGAATGTGCGCCCCCTAGAGCTCAAAGGTTAAACAGAGCTCCGCACTTTGAGGAGGAATTTAAGATTCCACTTACATTTGTCTTTAGTGGTTTCAGGGTCTCTCTATGTGGGGTGCGAGAGGTTTAAATCTATATGAAGCACTATGTAAACTTCCTAAACTCAAAGTCCATATGAAAAGAATACATGTTCTTTAATCACTCACAGTTCGGCACACTGGAATTATGAGATTCTGCAGCTACAGAATTTTCCACAAAATTATGAATTTGCCACATTATCCACCCAATTCTGCATAATTTGCAGACATTATTTAAAAAAATGCTGTTTCTAGCTCCAGCGAATCAAAAGTTACTAAAAATGAAGCAAGACGTATTGCCACACAGTGGAAGATCCTTTGCAAAAGTGAAATTGCCTCCTTCTTGCAGCTTAATTTAGTCAATCTTGCCTCATAATTTGATCCTCCCTTGCTGCATAATTCCAGTGGCTCTGCTCACAGTGATTTCAGAAATTCACATTGAAATTTAACCCATGTCCGATTCCGTTAACAACAACCTATTACAAAGTGATCAAATAATCACTAATGTCGGACAGCCTCAACGATTAATAACTATGGGGCGAAAATAAACCGATTCGGTCCATTAGAAAATATAAATTCTGATTTATGCTCACTCGACCAACAGAGCCAGTAGACAGGCATTGGTCTAGAGATTTTACCCAAAATCGAGGCACAAGCCGTGGTGGGCTATGGAAATCTTGACAGAATCAATAATATGTACATAAGAGTGATTGGCTTTAGCCATTTATTTTAATCCTCTGCATTAGCCACTGTGATGTATTGATCCCAAAAGATGGCGATAGATCACAATGATGAGTAGGGCACAAACCCATCCACTTAAGGGAGTGAGTTGCTGCACGTAGGTGCCACCAGCTGCCATATGTCGACAACAAAACCATAACAATATCGACAATATGGAAAAACTGACTTCAAAAACAGTCGATTCCCCGGGTTAAGGGAGCACCCAAATGTCAAAAAGTCATTTTATCTGAGGTTCTGAAAATCCTCTAACAGTGAAGCTGAAGGAGGGGAGTGAGAAGACTAAATTTATACAAGCAGCATTTACTGTATGTAAAGTAATAAAGTCCTTAAATCATGTGTTGAGCCAATGGTACACGGTAAGCAGGAAGAGACTGGCGTTGGGAGCTAGTAACTGACCCGGGATGAGTGCAGCAGAGCCCAAGGACACATGAAGTATATACAGTCTCTAGGTGAGTAGAGATGGCTGGAACTGGTAGGACAGGAATTCTCTACTAAACTTCTAAAGATACCGGAAATTTTGGGCGCTTACTCTAAACGGGATGACAATCCTGATTTGGACGCAAATGGAGTCCACGTCGGAAACAGAATTGCAACTAGTGAGTTAAATAATGGGCAACATAAAATGCACATAAAATTCTCCTGGTGTGATTTATGCAGGAAAATATTGCACATTCTGATTTTTTTCAATTTAGACAAGGGGGAAATCAGGATTTTTCCTTCTTCCGAGATGCAGAAAGTTACACCGCACCCAAAAAATACTGCAACCAGCAACTCAAATATATTCGGCTGCGTGGAGGACAGGACGTCATATCCACATTCACTACCCAATACAAGCTTTTAGGGCCCTCAAAGGCATTTACTGGATTCTCAAGCAAGTCAACACTAGGTACCTGCCTTAGGTAACATATTTAGAAGGGGAGGGAAGCTACACATTATATTAGTACTAAAAAGACCGATTTCATGCAGCGCCTTGAGACCCTCACGGGTGAGTAGCGTGCTTTACAAATTCCCTGATTGATTGATGCAGCATTTAGCACAGTATTGAGGTTCAGAAGCATCGTAAATAACTAGTCTTCTTACTCAATGTGAGGACACACATTTCATCGCCTTGGGAAAGGCTAAAGGCTGGAATTTGAACTGGAGTCTTGAGGGTCACAGCAGACGTCAGGAGGGAGTGCTTAATGAACCAAGCCACCTAGACTGCAGTGATATATTTTCTTCTCTCATTTACCAGATGTTACAATACAGGATAAAACGGCCTAGATTCCCCTAACCAGAGCCTCACCTTGAACATGGCTAGATAGGTCTTAGAGGCCTCTGAATCAGAATGTAGTTTTAGACTCTATTCCCAGCCTACCCTCTTAGCATTTATTTTCACTATACTTGTTTGATACAAATAAAAGCAAGCATTGTCAAGGCCAATAGGTCCCACCTATGAGACAAGAACTATTGGTTTTGTAAATGTTTAGCCATCTTTAAGAGTAGCGCGTCTGCAGTACAGCAAGGACGAAGGTTAAAAAATAGTTTTAAAAAAGCAGCAACATGGACGATGGAGGGTTGGTTGGTTTAGCAAGCAGGAACACAGACAAGGGAGGATGGGTGAGAGACCAGCAGAGACACTGACAAGGGAGTGCAAGCGGGTGCAAGCACCAGGGTTGGGCTGATGGGGGAAAGCAACATGGTGCATAGAGGGATGGCAGATGGGGGCAAGCAACATGGACAAGGGAGGGCAGGAGGAAAACAGAGGGGGGGTAGAAGTGCACGAGGGAGCCAGCTGAAAAAGGCACTCTCTGGTAGAATGCATGAACAGTACACAGAGAAAAAATGTAGTGCCTGAAAAAATGAGTACGGAAAGGCGGACACAAGCAATGCATCCGTGCTCCAGAGGAGGGACAAAAACATGAGGAGGAACAAAGCCTACAGCAGCTTACAATAAGAAGCCAGCAAATCAGAGGGACAATGAAGCCAACCAATGGTAAGCAGTGGGCAGCCTCTAAGCCTGCTGCTAGAAAACAAACATTTCTGAAGAGACAGCGAAACCTTTGTCGAGGTGAGACGTAAAAAGTGGAGGGGTGAAGGTTTTTCTTAGGAGGCTGCAGCATGCTAGTGTTGCCGAATACTAACCATACAGAGTTTTGCTTCCACCCAATTCCTTTTTATCTTGCCACCCTATATCTCTTCGTGCTTTATTTCACTTTTGCATGTTTTGTTTACATCCCTTTCTCCCTTTGTTAATTTTTGCCCATCTTTCTCTCCCACCTTTCTCTCATTTCTGCCCTTCTCTCTTCCACTCCGGGCCAAAGTCTGATGATGAAAAAGGCGTCCTGGTATACAAAAATTAGAGCTGGTGCCAAAAACCTACAAATATATCAAGCCCTGTATTTGCACTGCAGTCAGACTGGCAAACAAGTCCAGAGACTTGTGTATGAGAAACACACGCGGCCTCATTGACAAATGAATGGGTGGCGACAGCGGTTATCCGCAACTTCATACAATTCCATTCGGAATGTGTGCCGACCAAACATCCGCCATTGTCCTCATTTCCTGACTCGTCTTATTGTAAAAAAAATGGAGAATGTTGTAGGTGAGCTTTAACTGGTGGCTGCGCAGGGTTCGCCTCGGATTCTCCTCACAGCCTGTTATGCCGATTGCGCAATATGGAATTTACACCAGGAGGTCAGTGCACAACCCATGCCACACAAATGGACAGTAACCTGAATGCATTTACATTCTGCTATAGGATTATGAAGCGCTACCTATTGTTGGCTCAGTGAGCTGAATGCTTGCTCCTGCAACATGCTATGACTACCAGGTCAAATCCCATCAAGGCACACTCAGCAGTACCAATAAATTTGGAGGCATTAATGCCTCTTATTTACAGTGCTTAGAAACAACACATTCCAGCTATTAAAAAAATAAAATTATATATATATATATATATATATATATATATATATATATATATATATATATACATACACACACACACACACACTACTTTAAGGCTTTAAGGTTAACTTAAGGGGCGGACTTAAGGGGAGGATCCTTTCCTAAGGTCTCTTTTTTGACGAATAATGAAAAACAATCCATAAGACACTGGATCGCTGCCACACCTGGAGGTTGCACCTCTGGCCCACACAATTTTACTCTGGCCCACCAGACAGCCATGACGATGACTGACATAACCTGTTTGACTTTAATGGCGGTATTGTCACAGTCTGTCCATGCCATGAGGATGACTGACATAACCTGTTTGACTTTAATTGCTGTATTGTCACAGTCTGTCGAAGGAAATTGCAGATAAAAACATTTTGAAATCTATTAGACGGATTGTAAGCTTTTAGAAAGTCTGTCTAGGTAGCAGAGCCCTCATGTTCAGCAATTAACAAAACACAAAAAATGGCGTCTGTTGATGTAATGATTTAATCAGTTTCACAGCTAGCTTGTTCATCCCTACACAACAAACAGAATTGCCTGTTGACCCTTTAAATCTTAATTGTAAGAATTGCAAAATATCCTTTTTCTCACTGACCAGGGGATGGTTGAGGTAGGCCTACCAGAATTCGAACGCGTGCCTGCACTTCTACTCTAAGAGTTCTACAGCAGATGCTCAGCCCGCATCACAGATTTATGGACTGATTTCAAAGTGTTATGCTGCTCTCGACCAAAGAGGGTAAAAGACATTTACTCATAAGACTATCACTAAGGGGCTTGAACTATAGTTTTATTTAAAAAAAATAAAAAAAACTTACTGAACATGAATTTTTTTCCACTGTTAAAGATTACTATTTGAGTATTTTGTACATTATGAGAGACATGGCGTGGAAACGTGGTATTTTCAGAGGTAGAGAAGCGAGGTAACCATAGGGAACGTGGTGAACATTCACTAAGTCATCGTTTTGTAGCTTGGGTATGTGTACAAATAAATGGCAAAGTGCACAAAACAGCCCCATATTTCCCTTCCACTGTGCACCGCATAGGCAGGGCCACTTAAGAACAAAATTTGTTCCCAGGAGAAACAGCTCAAAATGGCGGCCCGCGGGCTTGTAACGCTGTGCCAGGCACTTTGTAAGAGTTAACTGGTCACCGTTCAGCTGCTGCAGGTAGAAGCCATGCTTTTCAAGAAGCAACAGTTTTGCCCAAGTGGTGTAAACATCGTCAATTGATAGATTGGGAAGGGTTTTTGTCTAGGGCAGGAAACAAAAACACTTGGATGGAACTCAGTCAGTCATGAAAACGCTTTGTTTCTGTATTCACAGACATACATGCTTACATCACTGACACGGTTCTCAGAGCAGCGCTTATGTCAAGAGGGAGCTCTGACTTCAGAAGATTTCTGGTCACGGAGCATCAATTTTTAAGGTTAAATGTCTTGAATCCCAAAGAGGAGCCTACATAATAAACATGAATGCGCTAGACTGTTCTCCTGGGCTGTTTAATGAGAAAGGGATAAAAATGAAGTGCTCGGTGCTTCCTTGCAAGACACAATCATCAGTTGCTGCAGAACATTTTAAGTAGGACCACCTACATTTATATAGTTTTCTTTCATTAGAAACTTGCTGTTTGTAGCTATGGAATCCCTTTTGTGTCAATGCAAGTTAAACGGGTCACACTGGATAGATAATGCTATAAGATAATGCTATAAAATGTTCCATAAATTGACCTTAACTTTATAACTTGGTGCAGAATTGGTCTTTTTTGGCCATTAGACCCGTTTTACAATTTTGTCCGGGAATTTCAGCAACCCGAAGTATAAGAGTAGGACGGTGTCAAGAGGTCTACACTCTAAAAAGACTCCCAGGATATAGTCCTTCGGGTTTTGTGAATTCTAAAAAAGTGGAGTTTGTTTGCAGATTTAGATAGCGCAGCTTATCACCTGTGAGGGTATCCAGGCGCTGTCCATGGGCACGGCAGGGGCATAACACAGGCCCCCGCAGCCCCTGTGGTGCGGGGGGCCCCCGAGCTGCAGGGGGCCCCCCTCAGCACAGTACTAAGGCCTGAGAGCTCCGGATTAAATCCGGACAGGGGCCCCTCCGTGTACCTTGCAGGGGGGCCCCCTCAACTTTGGTTACGCCACTGGGGCACGGGGAGATTACGTGATTTGCCCAGAGTCACAGGATGCTGTGCCGGCGCAGAGACTCGAACCCGGATCCCCAGCTCCCGAGTCAGCAGGTCTGTCCGCTGCGCCACATCCTCTCCCCAGTAATCAACGCAAATGGTGGAGGAAGACAGTGATAGGTAAATTATCACATTCCATTGTGAACGACTTCCATATTGGCTGCCATAGTTGGAAATATTAACGGTCCTGGCATTTTAATCCCGCCTTGGCAGAGCCAATAGGTTTCCGTCCAAGCTGTTTAGAAAGCAATAAAAATAGCTGCTGCAGTGCTAAAAATGTGTGTTTTTTTTTTTTTTTTTTTAAATGGACGGCTTTGTGTATACTATGCATTCATTGGATAAAAAATTAAATGTGTGATGAGAGAATGTAGGTTTAAGATGTAAAGTAATACCTCATGCACTCCAGGCAGAGATACGTCCATGCAGCCAATAGAAAGAAGGTGAGACAAAATGCTCAGAGGCGGCTCAGCTCCTTCTGAAGAGCGGAGGAGCGTCACCCCTCATGCTGCGAGTGCAGCAGGCACACACAAATAAGTAAAATGGCATGTCAATGCCATTTTCCTTATAAGCCACAGTGTGAGTGCAGGGGGCGGGGCTGAATCCTGCAATTGGAGGATTACAGCTGCCCCTGCAGTGCGCATGTTGGGTTGCCTGGCTGGTTTGCTACAGCCAGCCCGACATGCGCACTGTAGACCCAGCAAGCGATCCCTTGGCTGTGAAACCGGAGGGGGGGTGGGGTTGCTGGCACAGGCCCCCAGCCTCAAAATGAGCTCTTAGTTAGCCTGCTCCCACCAATCCTGAAGCTGCTCTCATGCTGAGAGCCGCACCAGAATTGGTTGCTGGCGTTCCACTGAGCAGGAAGGAAGTCCTTCCCTTTCCTGCTTGAGGACGCCGATCGGGGAGAGAAATGCTGCACCCAGGAGAGAAGCATCTATGGCGAGTTTGGCTCCATCGTGCCTCTCCATATTTTAACAGTTCTAGCTGCCACCGAAAATACGCCTGTTGGTTGATCCAAAATGGGATTGGCTCAGGAAGCTTCAACCATTGGCTTGAGACACTGGCAATGAATCCATTGGCCAAAGGAGGCTGAAACAAAGCCCATAAGTATACATAGAATAAAATGTTTGCAATGAATTGTACAAGTGTTATGTGTTAGACCTAATAGGTATTTCTGCTGCACGTCCAGACTTAGTGGCCATGTTCTTCAGAGACTTATCTGGAGAGAGAATTGTAATCCATTTATTTTTAACTGGAGCATACTTCTGCTTCTGAGCTCATATAAGCCTTGCTTTCTAGCTTCGTTTTAGGAAGCATGCCTTTACATAACACCTGGAATGTCTGAGCTGAAATTATGAGCCTGCAACGAAAGTGTGGAAGCACTTTCCCCATCAGAAGTGTTTTCCACAATTACACCACACGCAAGTTTGAATTCAATCAGCTCCCAGCTAACCTAGCGTCCAATCAGAGACATCACTTTTAATGAAAAGGAAAATCATAACAGAAAAAACTGCAACACCGTAACAAGCATCTGCTAGAGGCATCCTCCCGGGTACATTACTTCCAATATTTTTGGGGTCCAATGGAGGCGATACCAACATGAGGAAATGAGATGAACTGCTACCTCCATCCACCTCAGTCAGTCAATGCCCGGTCAGCGAGTCTTTACCCAGTTTAATTGCAAGGATTTTCAGGTGGCCAGGCAAAATTAAAGTTTGCTCTTTGGGCGCTCACTTGAATCTTGCAATAGGGTTTTTGCTCAATGACAACTCTTGTGGACATTTGTGAGGACAACATATGGGAGCTGCCTAAAATGGCTTTAAAGCTGCTCTAAACATTCTGTAACTGGCTGCTAGCATCATATTGTTAGGACTGATGGGGGAAAATGAAAGACCTTACATCTGAGCCAGTCAGCATCAATCATTGCAAACTGAAAGGAGGCCTTAAGTCGCCAAGATGGCAGACGATAGCCGCATATTATGGTCCGGTTCTCAGGGACGAATCTGTTCGTCGGGGCATCAGAGAACAAGAAAAGGGGTTTTAGGTACAGTGGAGAGTACGCTGCACTTTGACCTCGAGTGCCAGAATAGCCCACTGAGCTCTAGAAGGGAAAAAACTCGAAAGGGATTTACCATAAAAACGAAAGTTCACCGAGATATGGTCAAGTCATCCAGTGAGCTTCACAACAAAACAGTCAGCACGAGTCTCCGGAAACCTTTGCCAGTGTGCCAGAGATTAGGATATATATGATAGGAAGGGATGGATAAAGAATCGAATACTGGGTCGTGACACAAGTTCACCGAAAACAGACCTATGCATCCTTACAAGGCGATATTTGGTTTAAGGAATGTCGGCCTCTTTTTTACAAACTTTATTGGCAAACCGCCCTGGCACTGTTGGCATGTTCTGCCTCGGGTAAATCCAGAGATGGAAAAATAATCAGCCATTCATAATAAGACCACAACCACCCAAAGTGTCATGTACTCTGGTTTCCATTTCTCGTAATGGCGACGAGGATGTTGGAAGTGGGTTCATCAAAACAGGTTCCATAATTAGAAGCATTCCCCCTGATCACTGGCACAAGTGAAACAATTACCTTCAGCTAGGGTTTGAAAGATACTGAAAAATAAGAGTTATACCTAAAATTCAAAAACAAAGGACCAGAACAGTGAAAATGGCGCCAACGAGCAAGGCCTATCATTATCCGAAAGTTAATACAACAGTGGAGGAACTCAGCAACCGTTTGTTCCAGCTCATTTCGACCTCAGGTTGATATAAATCAAAGATCGCTCAAAAAAGGCAAAACAGCAAACTCTAGGCACCTCTGGTAGTCAGATGTGCAGAGCAAATTATCACTTGCCTTAAAAAGTTATTGTATTGGCCCTAGGTTTGCCTTTGGGAGACATTTAAACAGAATTTAACAGAGTTCTAGAGACTACTGATTGCCCTATCATCTCCTTAGGCCATTGCAGGGCCAGCTTTAGAGCTGTTGGCCCCGGTGTAACAATCATTTTTGGCGCTCCCCCAATTGACCACCTCCTCGAAATCCCTCACGACCACGAGGCAAACGTGCCCCTCATCTCTCCATAGCCCTCCCCTCTCACATACATTTCATTTGTTTTAAAGCCCTAGTAAAGGATGACTTTACTAATAAGAATTTACATCTACCCAAACAAACAATTTTCACCAACATTAGGAATAGATAATGATAGACTGGGGGAAGAAACAATGCCCTAACCTAATTTATGCAGTTTGCATGCAGCTCTTTAATGACAGTTCCTAACAGTCACTGTTCTATATTAGAGTTGTGTCTTATCAACTGAGGTAACAAAAGGATCTCTGTGAAAAAAGCAGTAATCCACTCTGCTATCCACATAAAATACAGATCTGTGATCTGCACAGTAAACATTCTTTGCAGCAGGCAGATTAACCCTCTGCGCTACTTTATGGTGAGTCAAAACTGCCCCTCTGAGCTCGCTCTCTAGCAGGAACATTGATCACAATAGTTATCTTGACATTTTTAATGCTGCCTGAAAACTGGACACACAAGGAACTCTGCTGAAGGCGTTTTTAAATCGCAAGTTATTGCTAAACAATGCTTTTACTGCAATAAATATTTTTGACTTGAGGCGTAGTGCATGGAGAAGACCACTATAATTAAAAAGAAAACTGCTTTAAGAACAGATATGCCTTAATCACATAAATGATGGTCAAAGCTCCACAGAGAGGCTAGAACGGGCTTCACCAATGAGTAGCTCTCCAGCTACCCGCAAGTGTGAGTAGCTCTCCTGTGAGTAGCCCAGCCTACTCATTTTGAAGCTTTGATTGACTAAATTAATGTATGTACACCAAAATTGAAAAGTTTGTATTTGAGATGAAAATGTATGCAATATGAGAACTCATATGCTGATGTTTCGGAAAAATTTTAAGAATTTCCAAAATGTATTTATAGCAGCTCTTATTAAAGAAAAGATTGGAGACCCCTAAACTAGAATTATGCTGTGTAAAAGCTGTCAGATTAGAGCAAAGTACCAGATCATGTCTACCACCCGGCCATGTCACTAATATCAAAGAGCAGCCCCCACATCAAGGCTCTGAATAGTCCGAAAGCCTCTGCACAAGTCCATAGGTTATCTAATCAAGGGTTCCAGCTATAGCGTTCCATTACATGCCTGCGGTAATCGTTCTTAAACGTATTGGGCACTCAACAACCAGACTCATGAGACTCAGCGGATATTTCCATGACAGAAATTTACACTGAAATTTTCAGCCTCTCGTCTGAGGCATGAAAAGGACTGTGTAATGGTGGGGGGAAATGAACCAAAGTTGTATCTTCTCCATTTGGCCTACTGCCTAGACTCCCAACGGGCAAATGAAACGCCGCCTATGGTCAACAAAACCCCATCACGCATTGGCTGATCAGGTGCTTAATACCGGCCTTCTTCGTGCACCCAATGCCTGGTCTGTGACTGGATACCTTTGGAGCTTAACCTGAATAATGCGTTTGCTCATCTATCTTTCAAAGCGTCTACATTCAGGAATTTGGGAGAGCCACCCTCATCACCAATGCCCAGTTGGAAACCACCACCCTCAACACGCTCTCACGCAACAGCAGCACGCACGGTCCTATACAAAATGCTTCAATAAATCAGATGTCTGGATATTTACGCAAGTCTCTCCCTGGTATGAACATTTAGATGGGTCAATTTCACAATGAGATTGAGTAGGAGAGCGTCTGAGAGTTGGCAGTAAAGTGCGAGGGTGACCGCGATATGGATATTCGGGAGGAGCGTTTGAACTGTACGTGCATCCAGGATGCTGGGCACGCCATGGCCATTTACGAGAAGCATGGTCGTTAAATGGCGGTTTAAGGGTGACTAGTGACAATTTAAAGGCTATCCAGTAGCGCTTGATGGATCATCAAGATTGCAAGCCAATCAGACAATGACCTGTGGGTCTAAAGAAAGACTTGACAGACACACTAAAAATGAAGGCATTCCCTGCCACACATCGCCCTCTCCCTTCTGGCAAGCACCAATAATCTTCTATTAAGCAATTCCGAGCCCTGCTAGAAAGCACAGTATTTTCCCCTTTGAAGGAATAGAGGAACTCATTCTCTGAAACTGCCAATTTAAAGCAATAGTGAACAAAGCAATGGATTGCATTGGCAGGAGGGCCTGAAAGAAAGCCGCGATTACAAACTTAATATCTGTATTCATTCTGATAAATAACTGGCACACCGCAGCGAAGGGCGTTCTATTTAACGCTACGATCCCTCTCGCCCCGTGCGCACGAGGTTTTCTGAGAAGCCATTTCTTCATACCACCGCTGCAGAAGCTCCACAGCATTCACGGCGCCCATGGGAGTCCCTTGCAATGCTTGGTACATGGCTGAAATTGTCGAAACCCATGTCGTATGGAATCTGTACAGCAATAAAGGGATTACACGCGCCTACTGCACCGCCATGACACTTGCAGACTTCATACCATTGTCTACGGGGACACTTGCTGCCTAGGCTGAGTGACAGGCTCCTGGAGACCCCAACCATCACCGGACAAACGCGGGTGGGAACACAATGGGCGCTCCATGTCAAGGCATACAACCTAAAAGAGATTTACGCCTATATATCTAGGTCCGTTTTTATGCCCATAAAGGGTCTGATCACAATATCATGATCAAAACAAGACATCCCGGGATATAAAACAATTTCCTAAGGATTAGTGATATCTTTTACTGCCTCTTTCGTATGCCAAAGCAGTGTGGGATTACATCAAATGATCTTTCTCTGGTGTGGTAAAACAGTCCACTGAGCCTAGTTTAATGGCCAAGGTATTCACAGCATTCATCATGGTGGCCAGACCTACCTATAATATGTTTTCCACACCGGTCCCTAGGTATCTAGGGACCTGTGTGGAAAATATATTATAGGTAGGCGGACCACTACAGGATCACCTGCCGGCCCCACTGATGCCACCAGACACAAGATGAATGCAGGGCTGGTCAAAATTTAGCACAGATCATTCAGCATCTGCTGTTGGAGGCTCAGGACATGGCTCATTTACACCTTCACACTCACAGGCAACAGTCTACTGGCAATGACTTACCACCACAGTATGTACCACTGAAGAAATGGCGCCCAGGCACCTCAGACCGCAGCAGACTGCTCCCTCTAGCAGTCCTATCTGCCCATGTGGGCAATAGGGCCCAAAGCACAGAGAGCCCTGGGTAAGTAGAGTGGCTCAAATCTGCAGCTGTGAGTCATGAACGCAATGAGGCTATAAGGCCAAGAGGACAGTCCATGGTGCCTATGGTCACCACAAAGGGTGAAGCAGAACTCAAACCCCAAACTTCAGAAGGACGAAGACTACTGGCCAAGAAGAGCAACCCATCAAGTAAATACTACCCAAGAACCACCAACCAGAGCATTATTTGACTGAGCTACTGCACCACATTGTTACGGCATAAAGAGCAGGTAAACCAAACTTGCAACAGCCGCAATAAGCAATGCCTTTTTGGAGATTGTGTACCCACAATAAAAAATAAAAACATGCAATTTTTTTAAACGTTCCCTCAATATTTTATTGATGGTCCACAAACATTGAAAATCTCAGTATTTTAATCATCTATTTATTATTTTAAATGGGATGAAAAAACATTATTTGATAACTTTATTGCAACATGCTAGAAGATGGGGCGAAAGGTACGCTGGTGGACAGTTCTGAATTCTGCATGGAAAAGACATCAGTTTCATCAAGCTACATGCACTTTCTGGAAGAGCTTCCGCTCAGTGTTGGGCACACATGCAGTACCTCTGCACTGGAGCTTCATAAATGCATTAGCTATTGCTCCCTCTGTGTTGACCATCATTATTGATAAAATTTCAATTGGGCACTGTGAGGTTTGGAAGGCAGTGCTGTCGAGCAATGATTGAGAGAACATTGAAGGAGTTTCTCTCCAATGCACAGAAAATTGAAAAACTCAAATATGAACTTGGACCTGGATCAGGGATTCTTGAGCATTCTGACGAACATCTTAGCTGAGAATCATGCATTATAGCCTTATAGCCCACTGACGAGGGCGATACCAGTTACTAACTGCCCTGACAAGAGTTATAGGCCCAAGCTGCAGACGAGGGCCTACATTGAAGGAGAGGGCCTTTAACAACCAATGTAGCCCTTGATAAAGGGCTATAAGACTATTGGAACATTATACCCACTATGGGTAGAATGTTCTAAATGTAAAGGAGTGAAACAGAAAGACAAACATTTGAATGATGTATCAGAAGGCTTATACCTGCCATTATAAGCCTGGAGCTACTCCATGGTCTTCAATGGAGCTCTCAACATTCCAATGTTCGAATAACCTTTGCACCACTAGTATCCCATCAGGGCATGGCAGATTAGTTTTAAGTTCACAGTAATATGTGGTATGAAGGCTGGGCTGGCTTTATGGCAGAACACTGCTAGTAGTCTAGCTGGAGAGCCACAGTGAAGGAATTGTGGTAGAACACATCAAACGTAGCATCATTGGGGGTATGGCAGGGCTGGTGGGGGGCAGAAGTTGCTTCACATAGGTTGTGAAAAAATCCCCTCTCACCCTAGATGAGCAACGTATTTACTGAACAGGTTAATGGGCGAGGATTATTTCTGGAAGTATGCCTGGAGTACAGGTCTAAATTGCGTGGTCTCGAATTAAGATGATAATTGAAGGCAGAACTGAGAATGGATGGGGACTGGATGAGCTAAAGTCAACCCAGCATTTAGAAGTCTGCATCTTAAGTTAACACCAGCACAGCAAGTGCAAAGGCTAATTTTTTTAGGATTACCATTTTTTTTGCCTTTTAGCAGGCAGTACGCAGCTCAAAACGTAACTCGCTCTGGTGAGCGACCAATATATTGCATCCAGGACTTCAAAGGACAACTACATCGCAGCTAAGTACATCAGTAGTTATTACATTGCAAGAGTCATTACATTAATTGTAGGTAACCATTATATATATATATATATATATATATATATATATATATATATATATATATATATATATACATATACATATATACATATATATATAGACATATATATATACATACACACATATACACACACACACACACACACACACACACACACACACACATACACACTGATCTAGCATAAAAAAGTAGACAAGTGAGAAGAGAAAAAAAACAATGTGAAGAGGGGTTGACCTCCCATAAATACAATATACACACACACACTCAAAAAAAATCTCATCAGGTACTCTGCACAAATGAACAAGGCTTCTAAGCAGAAACAAGCCACCTTGTTAACAGGTCTCAAAGGGAGGATGGGCCCAAAGTTGTGTGTGGATTTCTTGCCGAGCTTGATGTTGAATGTGGAGTGGGTGGCCATGGCCGCACTGGCCAGCCTGGTAAGTGGACAGTACCCTGGGAGGCTGAAGCCCCAGGAGGCCGGTTTCGGCCTCCAGGAGTTGTGGTGCTTGTTACGCGATCCCTGTGGCAACTTGAAAGAGTTGCTCTGTGTCTAGCGCACATAAGCACGTCTGCACATAGGGGCTGAATCCATCATTTTTGCCAGGGCTGTTTTAAGTTCCCAGTCCAGCCCTGTGGGTGGTGATGATGCATTGACCATACATCAATGACAAAAGGCCCCACTTTTAACCAGTATACAAGCGCCAAAGTGACAGCTTAGATCAAAACTTGTGTGATGACTGTGCGATGCAAACGTACTCTCGTACGCCAGATGTTGCTACACCAGATGTGTAGGTTTCAATGTAAGGACTACTGATGTACAGTCATTGATCCATCAGTCTAGAACTCCTACGCGTCCTCATAACACTTTGAGCCCACACATTGATTTAGCAGTCAGTTCACGAGTCAAGTCAGTCAAGTATTCCAATGTGCAGAGAAACCACTACATAGAAAACTTATCACATAGAAATGTTATTTCAAATGCCGTAATTAAAATACTAAATCCCAGTAGCAAGAGTGTTTGTTTCAAGATTAGTTAAAAAAGAAGCTTTAAATAAAGTTGTTAAAGACACTACAAAGGGATCGAGTAAGTGTTAGGGCAGCTGATGGCATTCTCCTTCCCTTCCGTAAACTTCTGAAAACTTGGTTTTTCCAAAACCCCTCTTATTAAGCTGTCGTGACCTGCCTCTCTCTTGGCTAGCGCTGGGACGCCTTCGGGTAGCCATGCGCTCTACAAATATCCATAACATAACATTCAGCTCAGTTTAGAGTTACATTTAATATTGGGGAGAGGGTTAGGATTAGGGTAAATTCAGGAGACTTTGGCTAAAATATATCTTTGTTGTAAAGGAAATCAGTGCAGCAGTTTAATTTTAGGAGCCCTTCTAAAGTTCCTATTGTTGCTGAGGGTTCTCTGTTGTGGTTTCTCTCTCACAGAATTTCTTGCAATGATTTTTCCCTAAGGTGGTTTCTCTGTATAAGTTTTACTTTGCAAAGAAATTCTCAGTAGTGGTTTCTGTGTAAAGGATTTCTCTGGGAAGATATCTTTGCAACAACAAAGATCCGATAACAGATCAATGCTTTATGCCTTGTGTTATATGGTTGGCAAGCACCTCCCACTACAAGGCAGATCAGAATTCCCCTATGCACGAATAATGCGTTAGCCCCATGGAAAACAAACATTAGAAATGCAATACATCTCACATTTTTTTGAGTTAGAGCTACTGGCATAGCTCAACAGCTACCGGGCAGAAATTGCCACTTTGCAGGTGCCGAACAGAACGTTGCTCCGTGAGACGGCCTGAAAGCCTAAAACGATGTTGATAGCCTACAAAATAAAAAGGCAGATCAGGATGACCGGGAGGAGCCGTGGACGTATTGGGATGGCCAACGCAAGCAAACAATGAGTGAAATCACCTGGGCGGGAGAATCAGACCCAATGCACCAATAAAAACCCTGTATTTCTAAATGGCACAACAACGAACAAATGGTAATTCATGGGCATGCCAAAAGCAGATGGAGGAGATAACAACAGGTCTTTCAGACAGCGCATGCACGTTGCCTAGGCTCGACCTAAAAATGACCCAACCCCAGAACCCCTTCAGAAGCAGCTTTCCACCTGCATTCCTGTCGCACAGCTGCTCCCACCATGTTTCCATGTCCTTTCCTAAAGCACGTGCCAGGGCAGAAACACAGACAAATTGCTGGCCTAAAACCAGTGTCAACCATTACTGTAGGTAGGACGGATGTGTTATACGCTGGAGTAATTGCGGCTGAGAACTTGAGGCAGAGGTAGGCATGGAGACTTATGGGGTGAGTTATACCTGCCTGCATGTCCAAGGACAGAGTGGCCCTGGGGCTCGGCGACCAGTGCCCTAGCTGTGTCTCCTAAACCAAGGCAAGCAGAACACGTTTACCGAAAAGGGCACAACATAGACAGTGTACAACATACAATATTTCCTTTTGATTTTTCATGAAATGAAAGCGCTTTAAGAAAAGAAAAAAACTTGTCCAACTTTTTCCTTTGTCAGAGGATGTCAGTGGCACACACGCTGCCCAGCCCCAAAAAGCAAATATGGTCAAACACGGGTTTATAACGTCTGTAAGTAACACAGTCACCCTTGAAAAGACACTTTTATGAAGCAACTAAACCAATCCATGCTTTGAACTTCAATCCTTGACTCCAGTGGGCTTTCATTGAGAATCTGAATATTCATCCTATTTTGCTCAAGCTGTAAAACTCCTCATAGGCTCCTCCACGGGCACATATATCGCTATAGTATAGCAGAGGTGTCCAACGTGGGACCAGGAGCACCGGATCCACATGTGATCTTCAAGATCAATGGACAAGTAGTGAATTAAAATAGAACTTATTTGCAGAGAGAGGGATTGTCATGGAATTTGGACATGGGGCTGGCCCTCCTGGACCTTTGCGGGACATGGCTTCAGTAAGGGGGAGATAGGTAGCGAACAAGGGCATGTTAGCCTAACAGATATTGTGGGTGAAAGTGCTTATGCTGCTTTGTTTTATTTTAAAATATTAACTTTAGTCTGTCTACCAGTCTATTCAACCCCTAGTGCAAAACACTGGACCATAAGGAATGAATTCAGGAAGTAACCAGGGCATTGCTGGCCCTTTATCCCTTCACGTAGGGAGGGGTGGACGGTTTTCGGAGCCATTGTGTCCGGTTTGTGAAGCTCCAGGGCGGCCACCTGTGTCACATCTCTCCTTCTCCCCTGGGTTAATGGCCGCAGGAACAGCAGAGGTACAAGGTCAAGAAGCCAGCGAGACAGAGAGGGGTGTGGAGTGATAGAGAGCAAGACAGAGAGGGGTGGGAGGAGAGAGTGCGAGAGAGAGTGAGACAGGGAGGGAGAGAGAGACAGGGAGGGAGAGAGAGAGAGAGCGCGGGATGAATGGAACGAATGAGGAAGGGAGCGGATTGGTTGGGACATTTTTGCCAGGGCTGTTTTGGTTCCCAACCTCGCCCTGAAACTAACCCGGTCTACATCAACATACCCATTAGTGAAGTAAGAGGGCTGCTACCAGCCCATCATCAGAAGCTAAAGAAGCGCCACCCGGTGCTCTGCAGACAATGCCACAACCTCACAGTTCCCAGATTTAAAAAGCGCCACTGGGGAGGAAGAAGCTTTGTGGTGGACACCTCTAGACTCTGGGACTCTCGCCCTCTGGAACTTACAAGAAAAACAGATCTCTTGGCTTTCAGAAAAGTCTTAAAACCTGGCTTTTCATCCAGTAACTCATCTTCCCTCCCAGAGTCAGCAGACCCTCTACCCTTTGAGGTTAGCGCCTTGACATCTCCATGTAAATGTGCGCTCTACAAATTTTATTTTTATTTAATTTCCATTTAAAACACAGATGCTCACAAGCCTAGTTTACGACTCTTACATTTATATTATTTTCATCTCCTGCCTGTGCCAGTCTGTTGATATCTTCAGGGGCGGCCAGCACGGCTCACGGGGGTTTGGCGGCATCACAGGCTTCTTAAAAAATAAAAAAAGAACACCTTACCTTTCCGTTGCCGCCGCCGCGTGCCCACGTCTTCTCTCCTGCTCACCTGTGTCCAACTCCAGGTCGGAACAGGAAGCAGGCAGCCAGGTTCCCACCCCTAAGCCAATCACAACACTCCAATGGAGCGTTGTGATTGGTCTGAGCGCCGTGACATGCCGCTCAGCCAAGGGCTGGAGGGGTGGGCATGTTCTCCATGCAGGCTGTAATGCAGCCTGCATGGAGAACAGGGGAGTGTGCATGACTGTTTTGGGCGGGCCGAGAGGGCCGACCAAACAGTCATTGCGCACAGCCACAGGAGTGTTCTACCACTTTTCCCCTGCAGCTCCACCCTGCCCCCTCACGCACTGCCGCAGCAGGAGGAAAATATAAAATGATAATAACATTCCGTTGTTATCATTTAATTATTTCCTTTCTTTGCTGCTCCTGGTTGTGGCTCGAAGCTCCTCCGCCTTAGCGGAGGAGCCGCCACTGGATATCTTTCTGTAATGCCTTCTCGGTAGCATCACTTCCAAAACACAAAGGACAGGATTTATCTGAACCGCTGCCAAATCTTATCAGCAATCCCTTGATTCTTGGTCAGTGTTAAAATATTGCCAGGCACGAGGCCTTTGAGATTCTTTGGGTTTGGATCTTTGTATTAAAATATAAACTCAACTGTGCAGGACCCAATGTAAGGCAAGTAAGAAGCGCCATTTATTGCTGCCGAGCAGCATCTCTTACCACAAAGTTTGTCTTAAGTAAATTACATTAATTGCATGAGGTGCTTATATATATGTACCATAATCCCAAATTCAGTGATACTCGTTTCACAAACCGGAGAATGATGAAAGTCCCGGTGTACCCTAGTTGGAGTCTAAAGATATCTGCTGATGACATTTCTACAATGCAACTATTTTTAGGTTGCTAAATACGTATTTGTCAGCTTACCAATTCATAAAGCGGTCTTTAGCCCACCTGTTGCTTATTGGTGGTTGGCGTTAGTATCACTCATTTCTTGCTTTCTTATTCGATTGGTTGCCTTGCCATTCTTTTTGATCTGCATCCAGTAGAGCATATCCTCTTCACTTTCGCCCTTCCACTGCTCACTTTTTGGAAACTACTTATGTTTTTTTGCTTAAGTACTGCACAAGAGTGGATGTATTTTCCAGCTGTCTCCCTTGTGTGCTTCACTCACCCCACCCATGCTCATTTAGCACTTTCTCACCTGTGGGCTTCTCTTTCTGCCACACGGCTCACTCGGGTGCTTCTCCGCCCCTTCTACATGTTGCTTTCTCTCACCCATGTTCTTCTCACCCATGGTTCTCCATGTTACTTTCTCACCCTCCCCGACTCTTATTTCTTCCACGACCTGCTCGTAGGGAAAAAAAAAACGCTTGTGTGCTATGCTTTTTTTTTTTTTTTAAATCATTCCATGCCTTGGATCGGTTAAAACAAAAAAAGAAAAAAAGCACCCGTGTCATTTTGTAGGCACAAACGTGTGTTTCACCTACACAATGATGCAGCTGTGTCACAGGACTTTATTTTTCTGCTTAGCCATGCTGTACAGCATCGCTAAACCATAAGCAAAGCCAATAGGATAGGACCCAAAGGTGAGACCTGTTGGCTTTGCCAGTGCTCGTTTTTTTTGTGGAGTTTTACATAGCGCTAACTAGACCCGGAGGTATCAGAGCGCTTTACATGAGCACCAGTTACATTACATTCATTCCTTTTTGTTAGGCACGGGGAAATTAAGTGATTTGCCCAGAATCACAGAATGTTGAGCGTCCCTGCCGAGGCTCGAACCCGGTTACTTACTCAGAGGGGCTTTTAGCCACCCCTCTTTATCCATTCGTCTGTGTGGTGTTCACATTTTTCTACCTCCACGATGCAGTGTGAGGCAGTGGGTTAGCCTACTTCAGTCACTGGCTATCTTCACTCTGAGTGACTGCATTCTGCTCTTTCAGAAGGAGAAAATTAACACACAAAGTAGTTCTTCAGTGCCAGCGACTGACAGAGAAATGTGGGCTTTTAGGACCCAAAATATTTTGGCTTTCAGCCCAATTTTTATTTTTTTATTTTTAATACTGGCAAAATAATAAACATAATTTTCAAAACCAAGTCAAAACTGACAAAGCCAAAAGGCTTGCAGCCTACAATAGTTTTATTTCTTTGCCAATGCTTCTTAGGCTTGACACGACAACGTATTGTATTATACACATGATCTATTATGCTGTTGCTCACCATCCTGCAGCCATTGGCTTCTTTGACTCAGGAACGTTGACCCATTGGCTTGAGACATGAAGTCATAGTCAATCACACCTCAGATCAGCCTACAGCTTCTTTCTATTGGCTGTTGTGCCAACCCACCCGCCTGCACTGGTAGTATGAAAGACAAATTTCCATCTTTAAAGTTCTCTTTAAAAGCACTGTAACTTCACCTTGCATCTTTAAAAAAAAAATAAAGGTCATTCAGTGTCGTCTTTCTCCATCCTGTTCAAAGACACTCCAGAGGCCTTGAGGGTGTTGTAAGACATAAAGGAAAGATGAGAATCTTGAACTGAAACTCTGTTTCTTTGCCCTCCCATCACTCCTACAAAGTCTCTGTCTGTCTACTATTCATCAAGGAACAGCCAAGGTGTTATTACATTTTAAAAAGAGACAAAACAGGCAATGCACAAAAAAAGATACATCCGTGGATCACCTTAACTGTTTGCAAACATGCCCAATCATGATACATTTCTTCCTTATATATAATATCAACAAGAGGGAGAGGGTCACTCTTATTCCCCCTAACGTATGAATTCAATAACAAAAGAGTGAGTAGAAAGGGACGATGGGGAACACAGCACGAGGAAAACCTCTTATTTAAAAGAACCCTCACTCACCAACCTAGTTGGTGACATGCTTCATCATTGGGTTCCCACCAGAGAGGCCGAGTGCCTCCCTGGTGTGCTACGACGCCTGAATTACAGCGGAGCGGGTATTTTTTGGGGTAGTGTCAGTGCAACAGTGAAGGTAGTGCAAGTTAAAAGATATCTGGTTTAATCCCAAATCAATTTTATTGGTGGAAAACCAGGTAACCTTAAAAACAGGTGAAATGGACACTAAGTGCCTAGCTAAATTGACCAGGCGCATCCAAATTGGTTTAAAAAGTGATCAATGGTCAACATGTTTCTGCTTATAATGTGCAATTTACAAAGCTTTCATCAGGACCAGGCCTCCACGGCGGTGTACACTCGCTAAGGTGTACCCTAACCAGTGGAGGTATATGGATGGTAAAACTCACGGTTTTACCACAGGGCCTTCTGGGATTCCAAAAAGCCAAAGGACTCTGTAAGAAAACACATATACAACAGTTTTGTAAGTTCAGTGGTATTTCTTGCCAGGTATTCTGGAGGTCTAAAATGTTTAAGAAACCTCGTGCTATTAATTGCCACAGCGGGATTGTATCACGTACACCTCTCAGTCAGGCAAACGTGTCAGACATACTGCCACTCCGTGTCTATTTGTCTCCGGAGGGGTCATTATTACTAGATAAATACTAGTAACATTTAACGCTTTACTTAGTGAGCGTAATAGAAGCATTCTCAATTATGCAACAAACTTGGAATATAGTGACAAACCCGTTAAAAACGCGGATATAGTGTGCACGCGTCTGTTAAAATCCAAAGGCAGATTTTCAAAACATGGAGAAATTAGGGCTTACGTGAAGAAACTACTAACTTCACGTCATGGGTCCGGGAGGGGGTTAGAGATGCTGGTGGAATCTATGCAAGATAAAAAGGAAGTAAGTTTCCAGTGAATCTCCGGTGAGTTACCGGTGAACCTCGTGTCAAAAGTAACAATCACCACCCCGGAAACCTCCCAGCCTACTTACTTCCAAAACAGCACTCTCCCGCACACAACCTATCGGTGCCAAACCTCGGACCCGAATGTTACTGCGGTGTTTCGGCTGGAGAAAGAAATGCCGACTCTCAATCACGTGACCCGTGCGTGAACCACAGAACGCGGTGCGTCCAGGACACGTGACTTCAAACACTAGACCGCAAAGGTCGGAACTTAAAGCGCTTAGTAATAACGTTGTTATTTGCTTAAAACAACTCTGTACTGAAACGATATGAATTCTGAATGGCCAATTTAAGTAAACTTTGATAGAAATAAAGTATGGGGCCAAATGGTACTTGTGGAACCAATACTAATGACACACGAGTATCGGAAAATATTAAAGAAACTATACTCTAAAGCATAACCCTATTGAAATCTATATACATAGCAGATGATAATGGTATGGGCTAATCAACCATTAACTATGTATGCAATCATTACACTATAAGTCAGTAACTTACTAAAAGCGTGTCTGGAGGGCAGTGATGGTCCCTATTCAGACAGTAGGGACACAGGTAGGCGAAATGGTACTACGGAATAGATGAAGATGGGGAGTAACCCTCCATGCTCAAGGGACTGGGTCATTGGTCAGGCATAATGGCTGAGACTATAATCAAGTGATGTCAACGTTTCATTACTGAACCCCAAGGGATATTATCGTTAAGCCCTATCTTATGTGTAGAAAGGCGATAAATCCAACGTTGTTCCTTCTCAAAAAGCGCTTGTTGTATAGTAGGACCTTGCCTCAATTGCTCAATAATTGTCCAACTCAAATCGTTTGTAGTGTGATTTTGCTGTAAAAAATGATCAGTAAGTTTTGTAGTGTTTTTTCAGCATCGGATATTGCTCCGGTGCGCACATATTCGTTGTTTGATCTTACGCGTAGTCATACCCACATACCTGGAACCGCACGGGCAAGTAATCAAATAAACCACGTTTGTGGAATTGCAGTTGGTATGGGCCTTTTTTAAATAAGAGGTTTTCCTCGTGCTGTGTTCCCCATCGTCCCTTTCTACTCACATTTCTTCCTTAACCAATCCGATATTTCCGTTTCACCATCAACTATTTTTTACCAGTCTATTTCTAGAAAAAAGGAATATATGAGGCAGTGGAACAACAGAAAAAAACCCTGCACACAACAGACTCGCTCTAATCTTAAAACCTTTTGTAGAATCTTTAAACACACACTGATGCATATTCTTGCCCAGCGTTTTGGTAGGCAAGCAAACAAAAGTGCAATTTTAGATGTGCTCACTTGATTTGTTTTTCTGGTTAAGCAGTTATCAAACTTTTCTCATCAAATGTTGGTGAATCCATTTACCCAAGGATGACAACCAAACGATACAGGAGTGTATCTTTTCACATGACTCTTCCCAACTACGCTAAGACTGTTTATGTTCAGAACTCATAAAAAATAAATTTAAAAAAAAAGGAGGATACCTGCAATATTGTCCAGATTCGCAAACGCTTCAGAATCAGGTCAAATGAAACCATCCCTTGAAGAAACATGCTAGTCAAGAACCTGCTTTGGGTTAGGTTGAAGAAACCTCTTTCAGAGTTTTTCCAGAAGTTGGTCAGTCCATGAAGGTTGCCCTAGCAGTTAAGCCCTGTTGCTTCCAATAGTTTACATTTAAAATATGTTGCATTGGTGCAGATCAAGGCCTTTCACTTAACCCCACCTCAGAGTACTAATCACGTCACCAATTAGAGCTGGAATTCTATGTCACCTTGCTGCAGACTGGCCAGCTGTCTTTTCAATTCTGTTTTGCCAATTTTGTAGTGCTATCACCGTTATTCCTGCTGGCAGAGCTCTTTCTTTCAGTCTGAAGGGACAGAAAGAGAAGACGGACTACTGCAGCTCTACCAAGCAATCGCCACCAATTCGGAGTGTTGTTACCATTACCAGTAATGTCACAATTTATTGGCTATTGCACACGTGCCTCTCTTTTCAAAACAGATCCCAGTGGTATTTGAAGACCAGGTATAAAGAGGGACCAGCAACCAGATCTGTGAGGTTAGGATGTGAAAGGAAGAGAGACAGTTAGCGCATTAAAGTGACACCGCAACCAATCATTTATAAAAGATACTTCAGCAATCTGCTCCACACCATGTAACTCAAGGCAAGATCACAATGAAGAAATCCTGCACATCTGCTCCTGACTACCGGTGGGCGAGCAGTGGGGTAGGGTGGAAAGGGGCAGAAAGTACACATACTGTATTTCATTGGTACTTGTATACCTCTTTCACAGAAGGCGTGAAACCTAAAGCGTGTACTTCATCCTGGTGACCATGGCGAGTATTAATGCTGCTCTTCTCCTCAACACCTGACCACGTTTATCGAGTCACAACCTTAACGCGCTGGCCAGAATGCAGACTCATCTGCAACGCGGTCAGTAAAAAGGGAGATGTGTGTATAGGCAAAAAGGAAACAAAAAAAGGTAAATACCTGTAGAGGGTGGTGTCAATGACCAAAGAGGAAACCCCCGAGGAACACTGCATTTAACTAACCTAATTCACCACTACCCACCCTTTAAGTCAAGTACTGGAATCCTGTGTGTTCCTATAACATGGTAATATCTGATTTGTCAATACATGGTTGGCTTCTTCCCAGTGTCCTCACACCCATTGACATATAGTGCTCTGAAACCCTGCCGACTGAAGCCAGCGCCATGTAAACAATAAATAAAAAAGACATAGATAAATGGTGAAGTACAGGTAACAGGGATTGGCTGAAAACCAAAATCCGCCCCAGCAATAATGTTCAAACCAACCCACAGTGCAGGAAGCCATAACCAAATTTGGGCCACGAGGTCACGGTTGGGTCACAGAAGCACATCCAACTCTGAAAGCAGTCTCCTGGATTGATCCCACCAGGAAAATGCCTGCGTGTCTGAATAGCCAGTCTGGACAGAAGCAGCACACTGACACACTGGGGATGTCACTGTGTGCCTGTTCGAGCCTAGCTTGCATCCCACCAGGAAAATGCCCGCGTGTCTGAATAGCCAGTCTGGACAGAAGCAGCACACTGACACACTACGGGTGTCACTGTGTGCCTGTGCGAGCCTAGCTTGCATCCCACCAGGAAAATGCCCGCGTGTCTGAATAGCCAGTCCGGTCGGAAGGAACACACCGACACACTACGGGTGTCACTGAGAGCGTGCGCCTGTGCGAGCCTAGCTTGCATCACACCAGGAAAATGCCCGCGTGTCTGAATAGCCAGTTCGGCCCTGTGTTGAGCAGGAAGCAGCACGCTGACACGCGGGGATGTCACTGGGCGCATGTGCGAGCGTTTGTCTCCTCCACATCAACAAGCATTGGCATAGCCAATAGGTCTCGCCTTTGGGACCTTATAAGCTTTTAGACTATAATACAGCAATACATACAGCCTAACTTCCCTCCTCCCATCTGTGTCTTTCACCTTCCGGTAACTACATATCAAATAACACACAGCTTAAATGAAAATTCATAGTGAATCAGTTGGAAATGCACTATTGTACGTTATGAAACCTCTATTAGTTAAGGCACCGCACCAAATCCTGGTTGGTGCAGTGGAGAATAGTGACTTGTGTATAATTAGTGCTACAAGGCCCCAGTCTGTGACAGAAAGCACTGTAAACATGTAGGCCATTATTTTAAATTTGCATTGATAAGAAAGTGTCGTCTGTTTGTATAAACGCGGACCCTGTACTCGGTGTTTACATCTTTAATAGCACTTGCTATAAACACACTATACCACTGATGAAGACGAACTGACCCTCCTCTAAAATACCAGAAGGCTGGTCATTAATACCCACAAAGCCCGTGTGCTTTTACAACACTCTGTAGATTATCTGTTTAAACAACGCAGCATAGGTAAAAAAAACAAAGCCTAAAACAGCAGCTTTTTTTTTATTTTGCTTGAGCAAATGATGCTAGTATTTCGTGTTCAAGCCCGGTGAGGGCAAATAATTAAACTTTCACGTCTTGTCCACATCAAAACTAAAGGTGCTGTCCTGGCAGAAGACGGATAAAAGCAGCAGCTTCAAAAATACTACATCTTGGTCTCGAGGCGAGCCAGTGCCTATTTAAGAATCTAAAACACGGCGAAGCTTCCTTCTTAATGTCGTGCTTCATTCTGTTTTGGAGAACAGAGGATAAAATAGGATTTGCACAGCTTTTCAACAAATCATTAACGTTATTACGGAGGCGGGGCTATAGCCGGCGTGCTCAGGAAATGACAGGCAGTGGCTGGACTCATCTAACCCTTTGCTCCCCGCACTGACCAAGAAGCGCTGCAACCTGAGCCTGTGTGCAAATTCCTCGCCATTCACAAAACATCAATGGGGTGGGGGAGGAGACTGCCGAGGAAGCACACATGCAAATCCTGTTGCATCCAGCTCTTGTTTTCAACTGCTGAACCGGTGAGCTGAATTTATTAATTGAGAGGGCATACTCATTTCCGACAAAAGATTTGGCTTCAGTGTAGTTCCATGAGATTGTGAGCATGTGCTTAAAGCGTTTGTCACTGTATCTGCAACAACACGGAAATAAAGTAACATGCCTGATAAATGTGGATTTTAATACATTTTGCAAATTATTTACAAACTGCTTTATTTACACGTTGACATACTGACCTATAGTCTATAGAAGAAATACATACGATACTATAAAACATACCGAGTTCAACAATCGGATTTAAATGTATGTAGGATTTAGCATTAGGAAGCAGAATTACTAGCCAGTAGGTACATAGTTGTGCTAACATGTCCTCATTAAGGTACATATATTACAGTGGAACATCATTCATTCTGAGACAACTTACATCTGATTATTTAGCACTAATATGGAAACTATTTCAAGAGGGAAGGGTGTCCATCCTTTCACCATTTTCTATACTGTGAATTGCTAAGCTATGTGCGATACAGCCCTGAAACCGTAACTTTCGACAAAACGCATGTTGGTACACGAGCTTTAAAAAAAACAAGCAATGGCCACGCGGCCGTGAAACTGACACGGCCGCGCGGCCGCGAAAGTAATCGCGAGGGAAGCCAGATGGCAAGGGAAGCCATATGGTGCCTGATCGCGCGTGCACGCTCGCGTGAACGCAAGCTGGTCGCCAGCAAACTGCTGTTTGCACTTCCAAAACCCGCTTACTAAAACTCTCGCCAGAGCAGCGCATGCGCTGGCTCAGGCGAGACCTAACAAAAACAAGGACCCCAGTCCCTAAGTAACTCAGTATAGTCTAGAGAATTCGAGCAATTTCTGTGCATTTCCATCACTGTCGCAAGTCACTACATCTTCTTCCTGCTCTTTTCACTATTACACGCCAGTGGCGGTTAACCAGAGTTCAAGAGATATTCTGACATTTTCATGGTCCATGCCAAACACGCTACACTCTACCAGCCTTTGCAGGCTCCTGTGGTAAATGATGTGCAATTGGTGAAAAGGCGGGATTTCAAATGTTTTTTTTTTTTTTTTAAACCAGGGCTGTACTGAAAATGCTGTCTGAAAATATGACCATTTAATTTCTACAGAATGTTTTCCCAGTTTAGATGCAGCGCCGCAAATATCGACATGGGCGTAAGTGTCCTACATTCCAAAGTAATTTTTGCAAATTTCGCAACATATTAACTTAAATATTGGGTACAACATTTTGGAAAAAGAGCGCGAGGACCTTGCAGCAAAGATATTCAATATAGCAACATGTTGTCCTTCAGGGCACAGTTTTTTGGTCAATTTGTGAAAACGTTCATGATCCTCTATACTATTTGTGATGCTGCAGAGTTCAAGAAGCTTGGCGCCAACAGGAGTTTTGGCGTGTGTGCATTCCCACTTGGTAGTCGACAGCGGTTGACGCCATTTGAAGGAGGTGGGCGTGGAGAGCGCATCTCAAAACAATAAAACCAAAGAAGTGGATAGGAGTCAGAATATAAAGGGATGATGCATGCTCTCAAGGTGTATTGCTGAAGTCATTAGGGAGACTAGAAAAAAGATTGTTGCAAGTTTAGGTGTACAGTGAGGGTTGTGTTTAATCAGTAGCGGCCCATCCCCTGCCAAAGTGGCGGGCGGGGGGGGTTATGGGTCTTTGTACAAAGTAAAAATAACTTTTATAAAATGACTTACCCGATCGCAGTCGTCCTCTGCTTCGCGCTCTTTTGGGCACAAGCTCCCAGAATGCACTGAGGCCAATAATGATGCTGCAGGAAAGCAGCTTCAGGATTGGCTCGAGAGCTGAGACGTTGGCTCCCAGGCAGACTGGGAGCCTGTGCCTGCTTTTTCCAGCCCCAGCAACACAGCTGGAGAAAGCTTCACTGCGCATGAGGGTTTGGCCGGCCTGAAACGGCCGTCCAAATCCTCATGCGCAGAGAAGGGACAAGGGAGTGCACTACCACTCCCCCCACCACAGTGCCTTCCCCCTGGACCTGCCCCCAAGACTCGGCAGAGTCCTGGGGGGCAGGTCCAGGGGGATTAAAATAAGACAGGTTTAAACCCTGTTTTATTGTTTTAGTTTTTGGGTGGTGGCAGGGGGGTGGTGCTCCTCCGCCCTAATGGACGGGCCGCCGCTGTGTTTAACTTGTGCCGGTGGGTGCAGGTGGTAGGCACCGGCACTCATATGGGTCTGAGTCTTATTTTTCATCATCAGACTTTGACCCAGATCAAAAGTGGAAGGAAGAATAAGGAGAAATATAGGAAAACAATGATTGTACATGAAAAAGAACCTGCAAGAGTGAGGTATGGAGACAAGAAGGGTAGGGTGAAGGAAGAAAGCTGCAGAAGGTGATATCAGTAATAGGTGGTGTTTCTATTCCGCAATTATGGCATTTAGCAGCTTCCGGCTGAAAATATCAAAGTAAAAGCATGTAGGTACATTGATGCCATGAAGATAGGTTTGGAGCTGTTGAGCAGTGCAGATCAGGGATGCAACAGCAAAGCAGAGCCCAGGAAATTGGACTGAACACACGCAATAGTTGCCAGAGTGTGTAGCATGATAGGTGCAGGACTCAATAACAGCTGGGGGGAGCGCCAAAGCCCGTGGGAGTCTTGACCAGACTAGGAGGACAGTATTAAGCCAGAATCTAGGATCAATGCTCACAGATTCCTCCTCATGTCAGGCCCGAACAGTGCTTCGCCCTCTGTGGCGGAATGTACCATATTTGTGAAGCACTACATGATTTCTCCAAAGACAAATATTGATTCTCCCAGTTTCACAAGGGTCACAAACCATGAAAGAACAAAAAAAAATGTAAACTCATAAGAAGATGAAATAAAAAGGGCAGACGGACATTGGTTATATGCGACCCCCATCTTCGACGGACATTGGTTATATGCGACCCCAATCTTCGACGGACATTGGTTATATGCGACCCCCATCTTCAGTGCTAACCTGGTTGGCTGCGTGCCAGTACCATTTGCGTAGCACACTGGTGCACAACAGAAGGGAAGAGGAAGTGTTGCAATAAAAGCAAAAGACAAATCTCATTTCCTATTTGAGGTGAATTGTTGAAAATGCGCGACTACTACTTATAGAAGATGGATCAGCTTGAGCACTCTATCAGACCTTGCTTGGTGTGAAGCTGAAAGAAATGTACATTTCAAACTACAATAAGAGGAAAAATCGTGCATTTTCTGGATATTGCCTCAATTTCAGGAAATTGTAGCATTATCACCCATCTCCGGAGAGACTGCTCTAACGAGCAACACGTTGCGTGCATTGGTAAGAGGAGAGGCTCTCACCACCACTCCAATAATGGGACGCTTAGCACTTGTCCTACAAAATTACCACTCTCAGTGACAGCGTTTGAATGGAGTGGGTGGGTGGATGGAGGGAGGGAGTGAGCATGGTGAAGAAAGGTAATTAGAGGGAGGAGAGATGCAGAAGATCAATAGGTGGCAAAAAAAGACAAAAGGAAAGACTCGGGATGGAAGTACAATGCAGGTCTCAGAGCACGGACCTGGCCACTACCTCTCAGGGTCTTTCCCAAACAACTTAACCTCTCCACACTCCCTGGTACCACTATAAAGAGTGTCCTCCTGGGCTGCAGCTTTAGAGCCCTGGCCCAGACTGATGTTTATCTCAGCCGCGGCCCGTGCAGGTAAGGGCGGTGGGGCCAGTTGGGAGGGGGGGGGGGGGAATTTCGGCACATGACGACGAAGGAAAATTAAATAATTAATTTTCCCTTGCCGTCGTCTGTTGAAATGCCCCCCCACCCCGCCCCACCACTCTTACCTGCACGGGCCGCGGCTGGTTTATCTTCAGTACAGACGTTTGTGGTCAATTCATGGCTGTTCAGGTTGAACTGTTCCCATGAGGCACAGGGTCAAGACTGATTTGCATATGGCTGGGTCTGCACTGGGGTGGCGAAGTGAGCTAAAGAACGATGATGGATTCAACCCAGATCTGTGACTGGGTGAGAGTGTCTGAAAAGTTTCAGCGCTCCGTTCATTCTCTCCTTGTGTTTGCTTATTCCTCAAGTGTCTTGAAGATTGTTGATAAACGGTGGATATCCGAAAGAGTCACCCAATGTCCACAAATCTTCACCCATACCCAAAATAGGACAGTATACATTTGCTAACCACATCTCATTTTATGTAGAAAATACAGTGGATGTAGCTAGCCGACGAGGACAAAAAGGAACAGCCCTCCATAGCTTGCCATTTTACATCCAGCAGCCTGACTTAAAAAGCTGTCAGTTCTGTGATCTGCCAGAGAGCACGGTGTTATTGTGTGCCCTTTACATTATTCATGTGATGCAGCTCTGCCATGGGGCTTACTCCATTATTTAGCTCGGATCATAAACCTAAACAAATACCTCTGGATTCGTTTGTTTTTGATGCTCTCCCAAGGGCCAGGTGGGTCAAATAAATACCACCAAGCAGCAGCCACACTGCTTCACACAGTCATGAGTAAACTCACACACTAACACATGGACTTAGTTCAACAAAACGGTAGTGGAAGTGACATCACACTTCCTTCGACCACCAGCTTGATGACATCACAAAGATAACCCAACCCACTGCCAGCCTTCTATTTGCGGCCGAGGGAAACAATAATGAACGGGAAGTACTGAATGTAAACGGATGTTGGAGCCCTCTTTTCTGTCTGCTACTACCACTGCCTTCATGACCCCTGAAACCAGGATTAACCAGGACAGTGCGAAGGCCAATAAATGGCGAACATGGGCAGTAGCAGCTACCCCAGTCTACCCATAATTGGCATGGGGGAGGAAAACTAGGTCTTCTTCAAACACTTTATTTTTTTATTAAGTTTTACAAACATTTGGGGAGGGAGGAGTGTTTTGCAATTAGCCTGCTTTTATTGTATTCATTTTAAAGTCCCCCCACCCCCATTACTCATCTCTCCCCATAAGATATCCTATTTCTATACATCTGCAAACAAATTTTTTTCAAAAACAGTTAACAAAACAAACTGCACTAAACCATATATATATATATATATATATATATATATATATATATATATAATATATTTATTTTCAGACACACACCGACCCATATATATGGTAACTGAAAAAGCACGTTTGCTTAACCCATTTAGGAGACGTCAAAATGGATATCACAATCATAGTCACAATTTAGAATATTTCAAGCACAGATTTCCTACAATAAAAAAAATATATAAATATTTTCAACAGGTTCCATAGCTATTACATACCCAAACAGTCCTCACATCAGTGGAACAAACAAACAAAATTTGGCCGGTAGTTATACTTTTATACACTTATGCGAAACACCTTCCGTGATGCTTCAGTGCCTCATATTATTGAGTATTGAGACATATTGGACTTGGATGTAGCTTCTCGATCAGATCTTCATGGAAAGATTGACGGGTTTCATGCGCTTTAAGGACCAGGATAATGTAACGCAGGCGAGCATCTTTAATGTGTTTCAACGACTTGCAATCATTTCAAGTCAACAAAAAGAGGAGACATCAATTCTGCATAAGAAGGGGCTGAAGCAAAGCTGGGAAGGTGACCTTTCTTTGTAATGTTGGTTAGTGCACTACAACACATTCCTCGTGTGCATCTGAGGTGAATAATAGGTCACTCCGTTATTAAAGGCTTTCAATCTGACATTCTTGTTCCACATCCCAAAGAAGATGTGTTCCATACCTACTACCTACGCCCAGCATTAGCAGACAGCCATCAAAAGAAGATGAGCCAACATGGAGCCATCCACCAACCCTCAAGAGCAGAAGATTATACCGACAAGAAAGAGCAGATCCTCATCAATTAGCATGTAAAAGTTCAAACTCCAAAATAAACTTAGAAAATGATAATGCAGACAAACCGAGAGCTATAGTGGCAACTTGAACTCAGGTGCCCTGTTAGACAACCCATTCCGTTTTCAGAAGCAATGCTGACGTCCTCTGCTTTAAAAAAAATATGATAGATACATCAAATAAAAAAAAAATCTGCCAAGTGATGCCGATAGGAGTCCTAATGTTATTGCCATAAAACTCTCTATGTCAACATGTTCCACTCACAGGGGACAGGACAGCTTTGAAAAACAAAATGTGGCAGATTTGTCATTTTAGGGTATTCCAGTGTGGGTAAGTTCCTAACTAGGACCTTTACTGCAGAACAAAAGAGGAGAGCTTTGACTCTGATCACAAAGAAGGCGTATGCCTTGAAGCTCATCCCGATCTTACATTACACCACAGGCTCACCTTGGCACACAACAACAAAGGGAACGCCCCCTTCATGTCCTCCAGTGCGTTACTGGATGCAAGCACTCAACACTTCTTGCCCCCCAGGCCAAACACGCCCTGGTATCAATGCCTCGCTTTGTAAAAGAGGCTTTGGAGAATCTAACTGGTAAACTGAGCATCAGCTTTCAAAGCAAAGACAACTACTTTCCTAGAGGGAGTGGTTCAACATCAGCACTAGTGTCTGACCGCCACTAATTATGTATAAGACCACGGGGAAAAAAAACACTAACATATAAGCAACTATTTTTAGAATTATATAAATTCAGGTGCCTAGACATACACTTTTGGGGGCTGGTTTTGCCCTCTCAACTGGCTTTTCCAACGGACTGCATGTGTGTTTGGCCATTAGGAGGAACACTGATGTCATAAAAAATCTCCATTTTGAACGTACTTTCAGCCATCTTGCTTAAAGTGGGACTTCCTGTAAGACATTTCACAGAACGAATACTCAGAATTAGCCAGCTATAAGTCTGCCAGGTACAAGTGACAATTTGTGAGTAGCGTGTTGTCAGGCTTGTGAGGCCTAGCCACCATTACCCGAGGCAGCATGTTCCTTAGTACCGGCCCTGCACAAGAAGATGCACACAGTACCAAGTGCACCAAAGAAACAATGCCAAACTCCTGGTTCTAGGAAAATGTACTCTGTCTCATTGAAGGATGCAGTAGTTACTGATGCATACATCCCATCTAGGAATCCAAAAACACATGCCTCACAACCAGCCAACATAAGTACCTTTTAGAAATAACAGGAGCTTGGCAGTGAGAATCATAGGTCGCCAGTCCACACCAAATGAGATAAGTGTAATAAAAGGAAGAGGCACAGCTCTGCACTGGGTGTCACTCTACAATAGTGTTTTAAGAATCAACATCAGATACAGGAGCTTTGTGTAGATCAGATTGCAGCTTGAAGATGGGAGAAATTGACTCCATGATCTTAACCTTTGTCAAAAAAAAGTTCATGTTATGGCGTATCTGTTGGACTCAATTAAGACCACCCCCAAAAAATAAGAAGCTGGGGGTTCCTTTTTTTATCTGTTTGTTTACAGTAGCCCTTTTATTTATTCTTTGTGATATATACTTCCATGCACACTCCGCGAAATACAAATCTCTGCATAAACCAGTACAAAATACTACATTCAATGCTTCTGTTCTTCATTTGTGCACGGCATATAATGTTTGCGTCAAAAGTAGCATCTGTATATGACAAGGTCATATGATGCAAAATATCCTTCTCAATATTTTAAAACCAGATGTGTACCCAAAGCAAGTGGTAGGAATACAAAAATTAAAAAACCTCACACGAGAATAACAACCAATCGGTCTGATGCGCCTGCATAATCTTGTCCTGTCCCCATTTCTGGTTATTAGCCAAAATACCATATTTCTTAAACTTTGCATTTTTCCATATAGGAGAGTGACACATCGCCTATTTATACGCTCCTACACAGCTGCAGGCACCCCTTTAATGATGCATTTTTATATAATTTGATGCGTCGGCATCGGGGTCCATCGCGGGTTTCTCTCAACATCGGTAAAGCGCTGTCATCAGATTCTCAGTGCAGGAAAGAGTTGGAGGAAGATAATTAGGATACATTTTGGAGAATCTAAAATACCAGGAATGGATCACTGTGTGTTTTCCTTCTAAAACTCGACAAATCTCAAACGGATCATACATCACCCTCTTGCCATGAGCAGGTTTCGGCTCAGTATTATGTGGACTTCGGCAGCTCCCACAAAGTTTTACAACTGTTGCACAACTAGTATTCCCAACGGCAGATATTAATTATTTTATAAGGGGAATCTTGGACTACTGATCACTTGAGAGCTCTGCCTTCTTAAAAACATGACTTCATGTTCAAACTAATGACACCAACAGCCATTGCTGCACATGGCACGTTGAATGAAAAGCCCCCGCCTGGAGAATCGCCTTCCAAATATCAACAGAGCCATCACTGTGGAATAGACAATTTTGAGGCGGGAGGTATGCTAGTGTGCACTGCAAGGGCTCCAAAATGTGTATTCAAGAGCTACAAAATCATAGATCCCTCACTACTCCATAATGAGCAGGGAAATGAGACGCACAGGAGGTGGCTTAGCGCTTGATTTGCTGCACATAGCAAGTGTCTCTTTTTGTTGGGCTTTTGACGTATCTAGCACTGTCCTAAGGTGATGGGAATGGATTGCCTTGCTTTATGTTTATATCGGAGATGACCTATTTATTAATTGAATGGCCTATCTTTTTGATGATGCCTTATGATCCAGTGGACCATGATGTTAGGTGGTTATATTGCTCTTTGATGCTTTTTTTTTTAATGAAGATTGTTATTTGCCCGGTGAATTTAATGAAATTAATGTTATATGCTCATGTCTCTTTGGGAAATAAAAATATTATTAAAAAAAACAAAAAAACAGAGATCAAGAGTCACGGAATTAGGACATCCTTGTGGAATTGACGGTTTTGAGAGGGAGAACCACGTCAACCTGCGCTACATGGAAAATCAGTCCATCACTGTGAAATTAACATTATTGAAAAGAGAGGTATCAGTGTGCACTTCATACTTGAAGACTAGTACGGATGGGTCACCCAAATAGAGTCTTAAAATCGGGCCATTAATGAGCAATTGACAGTTATGAACAGAGAGGTACATCAGTGCGAACAGCACGGCCTCAAAAGTATTGTGTTCAAGAGTCAAAGACTTAGAGGGCAAGGCGTATAGGCCATCAAATCCTCAGTGTTTCTCCAGAGGCTGCCAACTAGCTGCTAATTTCGTTGATGCTTTTTATGATGCAACCACAAATCCACCTGCAAACTGGAAGGCAGCCACCAACACTACATCACGCAAGACATTAAGCAGCTGGCAGACGGAGTCAAGTAAGAGTCACCCGTACTCTGTGACCTAGCAATTAATGGATGGATCGCCTAGTGCTACATCCAGACAGCCAAGTGGCTCATAACTTTAACAGTGCATGTTAACACCATTGTTCCCCCAAGGGTACCCTTAAAGGCATCCCAGAAATGACTCTTAAATGTTCCAAAGCTCCAGAAAGCTTTATCTTTAGTACACCTTAACAAAAAATGGGCCAAGCACCTTCACAAAATGCGGTGTGCCTTCTTCTAGAACATTTTACCACCATTTTCCTGAAACATAGGCAGAAGCACGCTCTGTGCTCACGAAGCTCCGCGCCCTGTCACTCTGCTGACAGCCCGCATTGCTATTCTGCGTCCAGCACTTTTAAGGGAATTGGTATTCCACAAGTGACGGCCAGCTGGCAGACATGCAAGGTGTCAACTTTCACAGGAAATCCTGAAACCAAATTCAGAGAGCATTCCTCTAACTTTTTCCCCTTCCCTTAACAGGAAGTTCATCTGCACTATCCTTTAATGCATGGCAATGTGTGCCTGCTGCGAATGCGATCCGCCACAGGAACTACAGAAACACAGACTCAACAAAAAAAGTTTTTGATGGAGCCTCTGACCCAAAACCATGCTGAAGAGACCATCGCCTTGAAAAACATGGATGATTGAGGATAATTTGTGTACCAATATTTATGCAGAAACACATCTATCTTCGAATGAACAAATGCCAGTGTTACAAATAGTGACGTCACACAAGCGGTGCTATCATCAGATTGATGATCCAACATGGCATCAAATTTTTCACGGTCTCTCCCAGTTGTTTAATGTAGGAGGGTGCATTTGGACAATATGGTCCAAATTATTGTACAGGACTGGAGAGAGGGCACGACTGGGCACCGGCTGAATGCCAGCTTGGCACCACCCTGTGAGTGGGGGAAATATAGCATATGTGACTTAGGGCAGCAAATATAATGATTCAATACCTTACATCTGTAGGGATGTGATGCACGAGTAACCACATCACCACAATAATTTGTGTAAAAAGGTAGATTTAAAATTGATAAAAAAGGCAGACAGGAGAAACGGGCAGCTCTGATGGGAATGTAGGCTACACTGGCTGAGTGGGTAGATTCATATTACACCACCAACAGATTTTCATCGTGCTTGTGGGTCAGAGGAACAGTGCCCTCTCCAACTAAGTAGACACTACAGTGCTTGGTGCGCTAGAACCAGAGAAATTAGGACTGAACACACAAAGCGATGTGAAGAGAATTGACAATAACCAACAGCCACAAGGTTCACACCACCATAGATTGTGACCGGGGTGCAAGCATGGGCAAATCTCATTTAGTGGAAAGTTGAGCTACTAAGGTAACCAGTGCTTGAAATGGGAAAATAGAGTGCTGGTACTCCATATCAGAGTACCTGCTTCTTTCTGAAAAGTGCCTGTACTCTCCAATTAAAAGTATTACGTCTGTCTTGAGCAGTGCCGGTACTCTCCCTCTCAAAATAAAAAAGTGCCGGTACTCCGTACCGGACAGTACCGGCCCATTTAAAGCACTGTGTATAACATCTACAACCAGACCTCACTTCCGAAAACCACCAAGCTTGAAATTCCCACCCCATCTCAAATGCTCTCAAAACTTCAATGTCATTAAAGCAACAGCTGGTCTCCAGCCTTTAAAATGTATGGAAATGAAAGAGATGAAATTCCACGTGTAACACTTAAAGCACATATAGGAATAAGTTTTCAAACAGTTGCTTTTTAAATGGCACATAAAATACAATCACAGAGCTGGAGAGGGGCAGGACCCTCATTACATGGAGAAAATTGCATATCTCGCCAAGGATTCAGTCCAAAACTAGGATAACGAAGAGGGCAGCGGGAAGCCAAGGTGTTCAAATGCCTCCCATCTCAACTAGCACCAAGAGAAAGTACAAACTGTTGTCTCTTAGAAGGGCGCCAAGAACCAGCTCGCCAGCTGCACGCTTGTTATTAAGCAAGCTAGCCAACAGTTTCTATGCGAACCCTGTCTTTGTAAAACCACCTCTCCCTGGGGCTCTTGCTCTAAATATTTAATTGCTTGTTTTCACAGAACGAACAACAGCTTGCCACTTTTTTTTTTTTTTTTAAACAATGAGCCCCACCCATCACATCAGACTATTGTTTTCTAAAGTACCGCACAGGGGAGGAGCAACAAGACGCCTCAGACCACCAACCGAAATACAAAATGAGGAGGACTGAAGTTCCTGGTGCCCGGCGAGAAGTCTTGGAAACCAGGCTGCTTCTGGGTCATGAGACTTGGTCACACTTTTGATGAGGACATCGATGCACACTTTCTCGCAAGGTGCCACCTGAAAAATAGGTTGGGGGTGTGTGGGGGTGGGGACTAAAGCTTTTCTTTTTTATGCATGTTGTTATGATGCATTAAATGTGCTTTTACTAGATCCTTGACTTTCCTTCCACCTTCAGTCAGACCTACTTCATACTTTGGACCACACTAAAAATTATGGAGACCATAAGACCACCCCGATAGGATACCGTTTTTCCTGCTTTTTTAAAATTAAATTGAAAATGAATACTTGAAAGCTGTCGAGGTCTACCCGAGAGCTGAAACAACTTTCCACACTCCAATTGCTTTTGTAAAGTAAGTCCTACGAGACATATTACATATTGCAAAACTGCTGGAGCGCAATTTAGCAACCAAGCAAACACCACAAAAATTGAATTCAAACAACCAAGTCAAAAACACAACACTTCCACTGGTCGTTTGCTGCAAACGCCAGAGCAAAATTTCTTGCACCATTTTAACACCATTCAATTTGTCCAGGCAATTGCAGCATGATGTCCCAGCAGGGTAGAGCCATACAACTGCCAACAACTCTACAGAACTTTGGAAAATTCACAGACAAGCCCCGCTGCTGCCATCCCTGAACTGCTCCGTTGACTCACTGAGGCCTTCCTCTCAGACAGCTTACTATGCAGCCATGTCCGCGGGCACTTACTCACCCGGATGCAGTTGGTGATCTCCCAGAGCGCGCAAAACAGGAAGCAGCTCAAACAACAACAGGTTGCTCAGGAGAAGAAAAGCACAGGAAGTATGAAGACAAGTATTATCTTTGGGGTGCATGAAGGAAAACCATACTGTGCTAACATTCCATCCAGTTCCAGAACATTCTCATCACAATAAACGGGGACTGGGGAGGAGGGTTTCTGCTAGAGCCACTTTGCCACAGAAATTCCTCCTCACCATGATTTCTTTTGTTATTGCACGCGATTGTCTCGCTCATGCCGGGCTGTCTATCTCAAGCACCAGCTCATTGGCCCTGGTAGGGGCAGCCTATCTCCTCATGGAAGACTTCAGACATATTCTGAGGCCCTGGGACTCTCCATAGCTTGTAGACATGTCAATGTTACATTATTCAACTTTGTAGAGCATGCTTATCACCTGCGAGGTTATCCTGGCTCTGAGAAGGAGATGACCCAGGCTGCATGAGGAGGGCCGATGGGAAGAACCAGGTTTTCAGTTTCTTGCAGAATTTGAGGACGGAGCAGGCGGTTCTAATGTTGAAGGAGGAATTGTTCCATGCTTTAAGTGGCGAGGTGGGAGAAAGCGCAACCCCAGTTTTAGATCGCCACGTGCTGGTTCAAGCTCTTTGAAGTCTTACAGCACATGCCTTGTCTTTGCGGCCACACAGATGCTACCTTAGCTATAACCATTTCTGCACAACTGCTCACAGTATCAACACACACCTCGAACTCTGCCGCCCCGTCCATACCAACCCCACCTGGGGTTTTCTGCCAGCGTCTACAGTACATACCTCTGGCCATTGACTCTGTGGCTGGGGAGACTACACAAGAGACAAAGTGAGCCCTGCAGAGCAATCTGTAGACATGACCAAAGCCCAGCAGGCTGGCCAGAAAAGATGTGCTACACCTTGCCTTCAGTAATCAAACACCCCATTTATGATAATAAAACATGCACACGGCACACTTTGTTTAAAAGCATGACAAAAAAAAAAAAATCACATCAACACATTTTGCACAAAAGTTTTTGGGTTTTTTAACCGCACTGGGCTAAGTAAAGATTGCATCTTGGCAGTACCAACTCAGACTTCCTTTTGGGGGGAAGAAAACGAGCAAATTCTAGATGGTTAAGAACACCCATCATGTAAACACAAAGTCTTCTAAATTCGGTGCGCCTGGAGCTAACAATCCTCTTTTACACAAAGTTATATAGAAAACCGTTCAAATAGATGGGTGAAAGCCAGTTCCCTGCAGGACTTGGTGCTCCATAGAGGCTGCCTGTAGCACTATATATATCATGTGATCAAGGCAGGTGAACTGCCGAAACGCGTCATGGCGGAGCTATTTTCCTAATAAAATATAACAGCACTTACTTGGGTCCACTCTCGTTTGTCTCCTGCGGATGGGACTGTGTTGAAGAGCGAGGTATAGGTATATATATGTGTATATATATATATATATATATATATGTATATATATATATATATATATATATGTATATATATATATATATATATATATATATATATATATATATATATATATATACATACATATACACACACACACATATATATACACATACACCCATATGCTTGGAGGTCTCGATTCCCCACCCGCCCCAGTAGGACATGGAACACACTAACCCCAATAAATAAGGACGAGTTGCATTACACTTCCTGCCCTACATCATCTTCTGAAAGGAATGCTGTGCGCGTGAAGGAAAGTGACAGAAAGGTGCCCCCCCCCCTCACAGCCTCCCCTTAATATCGTTTGACACATCAGCCCCTCTCCCCCATCCACCGCCCCATGCCCATTACCATCCTGGCTTTTTCAATTTTCCCATCTCCTCAAAAAAAAAAAAAAAATTGTTGAGAAAACCTTTCAGAACATGAATAAATATTTCAATTTTGCGGGCAAATCTCGGCGAAAAAGCCTGAGGGCGAAGTGATTGAAGGGGACGCGGAATAATGGATTTCATTTAGATAAGATACTGGGAATTATTTTTCGAAAAATGAAGACTGATGGGTCCATTGAAGGCTTTAAAATGGCGTTTTTGCAGCAGCTGGATTTCAGAGGCGCCCCCGCTGCCTGGCGCCATCTCCCCATCTCGTCAGGAGGCTCTCTCTCTCACAGGACCCTTCTCGGCTGTCTGTCAGCGTGTCCGTCAGTCTGTCACTACAAAGATGACGAAGAAACTTCTGCAACGGCCCACTTTACTATTTTCACCCATTGTAAGGGTTCAACAACCCCTGCGGGTAGATTTGGGAGCGGAGGGGAGTAGCAACGCAGGTACGGTTGTTACCTGTATGTATCTACGTATCCGGTACTCGTAAAGCGCGAACTAATCACCCCTAGGGGTCTCAAGGCGCTGGGGGCCGTCGGGGAGACTAAGGGCCAGATGTATCAAAGGGTTTTACCCATTCTGTGTCTATGGGAAAATGTGTTCATACATATGGCCCTAAGTGAGCGATTGCCCAGAGTGCTGAGCTGAGCTGCTGCCGGCTCCGGCGATCGAACCGTGAGCCCCATGCTCCGGAGTCAGCTGCTCCGGCCCCTGCGCCACACCTCTCTCTCCCTCCCCTACCTTCTCACACAGCCACTATAATACAAATGTAGAAAGGCGCCAGGCTAGCCACCTCTAAAGCCACGTTTAGAATTATCTACAAAACTTCTTTCTACAATGAACACAGAAATCCATTTTTTTCCTCTCTTCTTTCCTGTTTTTCTCGTACTTTTTTGTTGGCCTTTCACATTGAGAAAACATGGGTTAAAGTTACTGGCTGTGGAAACACTAAACAAGATTTATAATCTTGGCTTCTACCCTCGAAGAAATTGTGTGATCCTGGGCAAATTACTACAGTTCTTTGCCTCTAGAAATGACACGTTTAAAATTTCTTCACACAGCATCTTTAAATTGCTGGACAGTTTGTATTCTTAAACTATTTTGTATACTTTTCCTTTCATTGCTCACACCGATTGAACCTCTAATGAGCTAGATCAATTTGATCTCACAGTGGACAGAATTTTCACTGGCCAGAGTAAAGACAAACAGCTATTCCAAAAACGACTTGGAGGTACCATGGAAAGAGACCATGTGGTGCAGGAATGCAAAGAAGTGGGAGCATAAAACTGGTGCTAAATCTGAGACATTGGCTGCAGGTGGGGTTCACCGGCACTCATTTTTGGGGACCATGACTTGTTTTTCCATCATCAGGCTTTGACCCTGAACAAGACAGAGAAAGGCTGAAAAAGGGGAAAGAAGGCAGAAGACAAAAAAAAGAAACTAACACTGAGACTTACAACCCATAATGGCCTCATGGCCTTGCTACCGCAAGCTCTCCACTCAACGTCCCAGCTATTTATACGACTTTCTTAGAAATGACCACCATTTCACAATTCCTCACTCAATTTCATGGGCGGCACACAGGCCCTCACAACTGACATCCGCTTATTAGCCACTATTTTCTGACAAGCTGTTTCTAGGATTGAAAAGCCAAGACGACGTCTACAAGGCGAAACACGTGTCGGCTGTATCCGTATCTAACAAAGTGGCCTTCAACAACTACAATATCAACATAGGCTTGTCTTCTATGACATTGCTGGCTTTGTCATCAGAAGGATTTTTCTGCATATGCCTCTGTAACAAACATCGGCAGCAGCAGCAATAATATAAATCTCTGCAAATATAATAAGAAAACAAGCACTACAACTAAACATTCTAACGTGGACTGTTTATACTTAATACAACTACTGTTTATATGGTACTTTTTTAGTGCCTCCAGACTATTTCTCAGAAAGTCGAAAAAGCAGACAAAGAGAGAAAGTAGGGATGAAAAAGAAACTACAAGAGTAAGATAATGAGGAAGGAAAGATAGGGTGTGGAAGAAATAGGCAAGATGTGGCGTGATTACCAGTGGCTGAGATGAATTCAAGCATTTCATCCATCCATCACTTTTTTTGTGTACTTTAGTGTGTCGCCCTAAGTGGGACGGGTATGCACAGCTGTGGGTACCGTGCACACTGTAACCAAGTTGAACCAGGCTGATGAGCCCGTAACTAGGGTGAAACCGGCCCTGGCTTGCTAGTGTTCCAGTTCAGGGAGGACCTGGCTTGGCAGTTCGGGCTAGACTGTTCCGATTGGAGCAGGGCCAAGACTGATTTGCATATAGCTGGGTCCAAACTGAGGTGGCGTGGTGTGCAAAATGAAGATGGTTTGGGATGTGGCCCCGAGTGATTTAACAGTGGCTGAGATTAATTCCAGCATTCCATCCATCCATCACTTTTTTATGATGTGGAACCAAGACAATTAGGTCTCGGTAATAGGCACCTCCGACCTACCATCCGAGGGCTACTAAGAAAAGCTTTGGGCACCATCACTTAGTATTTTACAAACTGAACACTTCATAAAAGTCCTGCTTTCCAGAATTACTGGTGGTAGGAGGAGCAACAATGGAGGTTAATTTAAAAAGAAAAACAAAATGACAGTTGGAATGCAACCCTCCTGCGTTCAGCTTTAAAAGAAGGCTGCTTCTGTAAAGGAAAAAAACACACACATTCTGTCTTCCTCTGGCATTTCCTTTCTTTCAATTAAACCCACATGTCTGTGGATGTTTCTCCCTCCCCCACCCTCCTCCTGCATCTTTTCTTCATTGAGAAACAAACAGCGCTTTGCAGAAATCCGGAACCGCTTTTTGGTTTAAAGGTTTGGTGTAGAGGGGGGCGATTTTACAGTGCATGGATATTTAGACTGTGTGTAGAGCCGTCATTCCCCAGTGTGAGCCTGTAGTGCCCGTAGCCAGGTATGACTGTAAGAGGAGGCAACGGACGGCTGGCTGCAGCTGAACGGCCACAGGTCTCTTCCGTCGGTCGGTCTCGAGAAGCGGCTTCTCCGCAGACCCCAGGGACGCTCTCGGGCAGCAGCAGAGGTGCCCCGCGCCATCCCTGGACAGGGTGCCTGCCCTGGGGGGCCGTGCCACCCACGTTATGTCATGGCCTTTTCTATAGCGCTTCTCGGCCTCTCAGCGCCAAATGTCTGCAGACACGCTCTCGGGCAGCAACTGAGGTGCCCCGCGCCATCCCTCCGATAGAATGCCAGGGTGCCTAACCAGGGGGGGGGGGTTGCCACCCACGTTACGTCATGTGCTTTTCTATAGCGCTTCTCGGCCTCTCAACGCCACATATCATCAGAGATCAGACATGCTCTCGGGCAGCAGCAGAGGTGCCCCGTGCCATCCTTTAGATAGGATGCCACAGTGCCTGCCCTGAGGAGGGGGGGGGGGGGCGTGCCACCCACGTTGTGTCATGGGCTTTTCTATAGCGCTTCTCTGCGCTACTTTTCAGCAGAGACCAGACACGCTCTCTCACAGCAGCAGAGGTGCCCCGTGCAATCCCATCGATAGAAAGCCTGGGTGCCTGCCCTGCGGGGCAGTGCCACCCACGTTGTGTCATGGGCTTTTCTATAGCGCTTCTCTGCCTCTCAGCGCTACTTTTCAGCAGAGACCAGACACGCTCTCTCACAGCAGCAGAGGTGCCCCGTGCAATCCCATCGATAGAAAGCCTGGGTGCCTGCCCTGCGGGGCAGTGCCACCCACGTTGTGTCATGGGCTTTTCTATAGCGCTTCTCGGCCTCTCAGCGCCACATATCATCAGAGACCAGACACGCTCTGGGGCAGCAGCAGAGGTGCCGCACCCGCGCCATCCCTCGGATAGGATGCCAGGGAGCCTGCCCTGCGGGGCAGTGCCACCAACGTTGTGTCATGGGCTTTTCTATAGCGCTTCTCGGCCTCTCAGCGCCATATGTCCGCAGAGACCAGACACGCTCTGGGGCAGCAGCAGAGGTGCCCCGTGCCATCCCTCGGATAGGATGCCAGGCTGCCTGCCCTGCGGGGCCTTGCCACCCACGTTATGTCATGTGTTTTTCTATAGCGCTTATTACATTGTGCACAGTCCCGTGGCGCTTTCGGAATCTGCACACCCTTTATGGACAAGGTACACTCGCTCACCTGAGTCAAAGTGATCCAATGACATTGTATTTGTCTGTGTTACGTGCTGTTTAGTGGCGAATCACGCTGGACAATGGCAGGTTAGAATAGACCAGTATATTATTTAGTAATGGAAACGCACTGGATAGCGGCAGATCGGTGCGCACGTGCATTTACTGATTGGCACTGCACGCGCTCCCTCCAAATTCCACATGTACACTGTTGTGTGCCGCTGCCCAGGTCAGCAGGCAGGTACCCGAACTTCACCACACAGCATGATATTGATCTAATATAGCGCACCAAGACTAAAAGTGTGTCTTGGTGGCGCAAGCGCTAGTTTACATCATGCTATCTAGTGTTTGTCTAACGCTGAACTGACACTAGCGACGGAGTACCCGCAGTCCAGTCATTACATAGGCGGTTATTTACGTGTAGTTGGAGGGGTGTGTGGTTGTGGTAAAGCCGAGGTTTGAATATGCGTGTGCCCGAATTGCACTTTTAATAAAGATAGCTTTGTATGTGGGCATGTGAACACCCCTAGCCCCTTGAACTCCGCACAAGCAGACCCTCATCCGGAAACTAAACTTACTTTCGAGCACCTCACCTGCATTACGCAATGTCCGTAATCCACAGGTACCCAGCGATTTACAACCCGACGTTTGAGCAGCCCCACCTCACCTGAACCCAAGTATTCCCCAATGTACCTCAAATTCTTCTCACACAAGTGAGGGTGCACCCGGGGCCTGAGGCTAGCCTCCTCTGACATCATCAGCCCCTCTCGTCCTGTGACTGGACCCTGTGACCAAGACTGCGCTCCTATGCCCGCACCCAGACCCTACTTATCTTTCCTACGCCCTCATATTGACACCACCCCCTTTCCCCACCAAGGCCACACTCCAACCAGGGCAGTCCCACAAACAGACCATCTCCAAGAACACCCCTGCAGAAACCTCCCTCTCTGTCCAGGGAATCATGGCTGCTTTCAGATTTGAATACAATTTACAATGTCAATGTGTGAGACTCGCTGTAAGAGTTCGAGCCAAGGGAAGTTTGGCTGCACTCCAAAGTGTGAGGCTCACACTCAATGAGTGAGACTGGGAGCGTCTGCCACTAGGCTGCGCCTTCTCCCGCAGGACGCGTGAAGATGCACTAGTGAGGATTCCCACACAGACCGGCAGGTGAGGGGCTGACCTGTCTGACCCCTACAGATGCCAAGAGATGCGCGGATGCTCCCCGCCCCAACACGTGCCTGGCGATCACAGTGAGTGCATGAGCCACGCCCCGCCCCCGAACAAGAAATGCACTAACATGCTCGGGAGCTTCACACTGATGTGCTCTGCTCCTCACGTACGGGCTTCAGTGCAGTCCACCGGGCAGCACGCGCCGCCTCTTCCACATTCACTCACCTCCTTCCCTCCCAGACTCCTCACCAGCGATGGCTCCATCTCCTAACCCATCAGTGCTCGCCGTGCAAAAGAAATGCAAAGTTTCACGCGTAAAAGCAACGTCACACTGTTTCAGACCCTGCCGCCTCACCCCCTCCAACCCACCAGGCAAAGGAAGCGGGGCAACAATATCAAACACCCCAACTGTCTACGAGAACCAGGACTGACCGCTAGACCCTCAAGGACCCTCTTCTAGGGAGTCAGCATCAACGCCCCCCCCGATCCAGGCACCCGCACAAGGGAAACACGAAATCTTTAATACTGGGACAACATGCCCCCTTTCACGAGTTTCATTGGTCCGTGTGACCCCGCCACCAAACATGTCCAACGCACAGAGACGGTGGTTCTAGGCACACACAGAAGTCTGTTGGAAGTGAAACAGTCCCTCATCAAACCACTTAACAGCAAAAACCAAACATTTCAGGAACATTCTGCCCGCCCCACACAAAACATATTCCCCCTAAGCGTGCAGAACATGACGTCCGGATAACAACAAGCGTGCCAACAACCGATCTGTAAATAAGTGAAAAGTCCTCACTCGGGTGTCAGACACGTTGCTGTTTGTACCCCCTCCTCTAAACACATTCTCAACGCACTGAAAGCGGCCCCCCAAGCGCTCTGCGCCTAGACATCGGCGCGCACTTCGTAAAGGCTCTCCCGTGAACTTCTGTGGCTCTCTCAGCTCGTGTCTAACACCGAGCACATGATGCGCGGCACTTCTAGTGGAAAAAACATGAACTCAGAGGCTACAGGCTCTCGCCCAAGGTCCATAGCCCCCCTCACCCCCCTCACCACAGCCGGGAGGGGGCACGTTCTGCCTTTTCTACCCCCGGCCAGGCAGCAGGGACGTCGCAAAGACTCAAGCACAAAGCACACACAGCCCCGCACAAAAGACGGAATAAGTTCGGGTCCTACCTTGAGACAGAGTGTCCGAGAGAGTCAAAATCCAGATGACCAAGACCAGCATGCTCCCTACTGCAGCCCCCGGCCGAGTTTCGGGGGGCTTGACAAGGGGGTGTCCGTCCCTCGGCGTCTCCTTCCTTTCTTCCTCCTCACTGTTCCTCCAGATAAATCATCCCCCACAGAAGAGAGCCGCCAGACCGTCCGCCCCCTCGCCTCTCACACACACTCGCGCACACAAAAAGTCTTGGAATGAGAGAGGGATGGATTCAGAGGGGAATGAACCATTCCGCGGGCGGGGGGAGGAGACTGACTCCAACAAAGTCCTGAGGATTCGTAAACGTCGCTGCTAAAAACACAACAGAACTGCCCGAATTGCTGGAAGTTTAACCCGGCGGGCAGCGTCTGAAGAGCGGCAGGGAAGGAATTCTAAAAAATCCGGGAAACGGGGGGACTTTTCCTCTGATTTTTGGGGTTGTTTTGCTTGAGTTTCTTTCAGTTTTTGTCCCTCCCCTTGTGCAGAGGGATGGAAATACTAAACCTCCCCCCAGCCTCGAGTTTCCCCACCTCCTGCTCGCTGAGAGGGGAATGGAGACTTTCGTTTCACTTCCTTTCCTTCGGAGGGATGCAGGCGCTGAGGCGGGCGAGGACCGGTCCCCAGGGGCTGGCTGGTTCTATTCGGGAGAAGAGGAGGAAGCTTCCGATCCAGACTGCGGCTCTGAGAAGCTCGCGGGGCTCGGAAGTCACACACAAACTTATCCACATTTAAGGCACATATGAGAGATTTAGGAACAGGCCTCGAAAGGCTCGTGAGGCTGGGCATCCGACTGACTCTGCACCAGCCGTGCCGGGCTTTGGTAGCACCGACCTGTCGGAATAGGCATGAAAGGAGGTGGGCAGTGACTTATGGTTTACATTAAACTCTTCGGTATTTTCTTTATTGGTCAATTTTCCTGCCTACTCTAAAGGCACAGAAACACGGTCTCTAAATTTATGCCATCTTTTCACTTTTCTCCCCTCTGCAGTGTTACCAGATCACCCCATGCTGCCAAGACGACATGGTGCTCGAAATATCATTTCATTTTTGCAAGTAGTTTTTGTATTAATCCCAAACTACAAGTCCCAGACTCCACTGGTTTGTTAATATACATAAAAGTGCTAGTAAAGTGGCTTGACATCCGGATGAACAATATGTGTAGCTCCAGGTATGCTTAAATTCATTTCCCACATTATATGTCACATCCATCTCGGATAGGAGTGAGACCCGTCATTAAATGTGAAAAATATTTTCCAATGTTGCCTGATGGTTGCCTTCTCCACTAGTCACTGTGTGCTAGGACTAATTCAAAAGGCACCCCTTTTTGTGCAAAACATAGCATCCTCCACTTGATTTATTCCCTGTACGCTATATTTATCTTTTCGTACATTTTGGTAGCCTACCTAGGTAGCCCTGCATGTGAATGCATTGGTCAGGGAAAGGTTGGAAGAAAGGCCTGAAGGAAGGCTCTGTGGGAGCATGGCGGCACACTCGCTTCCAGGACAGGAGCTGCCTAAGAACTTTGTAAGTGGGGGACGTTAAAGAGCACCTCGCTTGTAACTATAAGCCCATTGGCCATTCCTGTGGATTACTCCCTGTTGCTCCTGTGGGGACGTCTTGGAGCAGGCACCAGGAGTTGCATGATTCCTATTCATTTAGGTTTCTCATTGCGGTACCTAGGTGGTCATCTTGTGCACATGTAAAGCCCATTCCAATCTTGGCCTCTCAACGACATCTGGTTAAACCTCTCAGACCATATAATATGTCTGCCGGATGAAGCCCATTCCCATGCGATGCTCATCTGCCACACCTGGGTTGACTCCTAGACCCATCTACTGTGGTTGGTACATAATGTCGCCTCATTTGCTTTTCCAGAATAGGTTATACTATTGCGACTCTGCACAAAAACAGCGCTACGCATTAGCTTCCCTTTTGTCACACTCATCTTTCCCTTTGTGTGACCGAAGCCAGAGGCTTCCTTTCAAAGAGCTGTGAGCAAACAAATGTCTCTTCTTCAGCAGATGATGTGGTCATATTAGATGGATTGCCGCTGGGCCTCCGGTGCCAACCGGTTGAATCGGATAGGTACTATGAGGTGAATAAACATACTAATGACACCAAAAATCAAATCTAAAGCATCAGTTGGTGGAAGAAAATCCTGATGTAAGGGAACTATGGGGGAAGGTTCCCCCCCAGTTGTTGATATCTGGACTCAAGTGAGTTGGGTCATTCATAGGAACAAAGCCTGGTCGAATCTCCTTGCTGCGATGAGTGATGTGGATAGACAGGGTTGACACTCTATGGAGGCCAGTCTGTAGGTCCCTCGCTTACGGTTAATCAACACAAAAGGGCCACCTATCGCCTTATCTGTGCAGTAGACTAGGAATTAGTAAGGCTGTAGCGTACAGCCCTCCTAGTTTTAGATAATATCTCTGATTTTAAGTTCTTGGAAAGTAGAGTTTGGCAGACAGGGAGCTCCATCACAAGTGAGGCTGATGTCCCGTCCGCTGTATTACAAGTGCCTTTGACTTTAATTGGGGTCACTGGAATTATGTGGCAGGGGAACGCAAAATTATGTTTCAGGGTTGACTAAATTATGTGGCAAGAAACGCCAAATTATGTGGCATAATGCAGCACATCTTGTGTTAGTATCACTTGATTGTTTTGTAATTTTTACTCAAGTTAACACTATCTTGGCAACGTTTTTACCTCATTAGTTCAAGTTTGACACCCAAATACAACAATAAGCAACAGAAAGGTGACCAGTCAATCTCTGCAAAGGGCCTTCCACTGCGTGTCAACACATCACTGTATTTTTAGTAACTTTTCATCGTTTGCACTGGAAACTTTTTTTCTTACAGTCTGTAGATTGTGCAGCAGATAATGGGTTATGTGGTAAATGCGGCAAATCCATAAATATGCGCAAAACACAGCAGCCACAAAATCACATACTACCAGTTGCTCTGACTATAGCGCACTTGTAAAATGGCAGCCAGGGTATATGCCACATTTCTGATGGATTACCTTGCCCACCAAACTAAATAGATCCATGAATATCTTAAGAGAGCTTTCTTCTTGCCACGTTTCAGTAGGGGCTGAGGCCTTCTGTTTGGATCTGGACTTTGGTTCACTTAACACTGTGGCAGTAGTTTTGGACCTGAAATTCAGGGTTGGCTCCTGTACAGATAATATGGTCAGGGACTACCGACAATCCCCCTCCCTGTCTTGCGCACTACCACAGTTAAACAATTAAAGCAATTGGACATGAGAGGAGTTTTCTTTGGAAGGTGGGGGGGGGGGGGGGGTCTCGCGACCCCCCGGCCGTATTTATTAAAACATGAAAACAAATTAAAATTTGAAAAAAACAATATTTACACAAGCATTTTTTATGCAGAAAATTAGACATTAGATTACAATCAATGTAGACAGGTATCAATGGCTAACCTTAACAAATGTCTAATACAGCGTGTTTCCTAACCAAATCTAACATCATACTTATTACTTTTCTGCATATCCTAGTTTTGGGCCTACGGCAAGGTCGCTAACCGGTGTCAAATCCTTATTAACCAGCTACGCCCTCACGTATGAGTGCGCAGAGGGCCCGTTTACCGAGAGGGTACTTCCCCCCCTCCCGGTTACCCCCGTACGGTCCATGAACTCCATTACCCAAAAGGGGGGGGCCCTTGCACTCTGCGCCATTTAATGACGTCATCGTGCATGTGCGGGGTGGCTAACCAGCCCAAAGAAAGCGTGACTCCCCCCTCCCCCGCACCCATCCAACCAAGCGGATGTACCGCCCCTAGAGTTCTGGGAGAGACCACTTGCCCCTCCCCCTGGGCGACCCCATTCAAGAATGGTGACGCCCCCTAAGGACCTTAAATTGACTGCTCACCGATCATGACCTTACCGCCTGACCAAGGACTATCAATAAATACGACAATTATTTTACCTGCAAACGGGAAAAAAGGCCTAAGGACAAAGTTTACACAAAACCTCACTGTGCCACCATAACTTGATACTACAGCCTGTAAACGGGAAAAAAAAGGCCTAAGGAAAAAACTCACACCAACTCACAACTACAGTGAACGAACCTAAAATGATACAATCAACACACAACACAAGAGTCTGCTTCAGGGGCTGGTGGGTGGGAAAGCTTCTTCTGCGCCTTGACGAGGCGCGGGGCAAGCCTGGGGAATGCGGGAACAAGAGGGCGCCTCCCGCGCTCCCCCGGCCTTTTAATCCTTCTGGGGGCAGACCAGTTGCAACTGGTCCGCCCACTCTGGCTCCCCCCCTGTGACCCGAAGCAATTAGATTGCTTCCGGGTCAATGCAGGAGCCAACACCAATCAGCGGTGGGGCGCGCCCGCTGCGTCATCAAGACGCGACGGAGGGGCACGCCCCACCACCGAGAGTGCAGGGGGAGGAGGGGGCCGGCGCCCCGCCATACGTGCGGGGGGGCCGAGCGGCCCCCCTTTCCTTATGGTCCGGGACTACCGACAATCCCCCTCCCTGTCTTGCGCACTACCACAGTTAAACAATTAAAGCAATTGGACATGAGAGGAGTTTTCTTTGGAAGGCGGGGGGTCTCGCGACCCCCCGGCCGTATTTATTAAAACATGAAAACAAATTAAAATTTGAAAAAAACAATATTTACACAAGCATTTTTTATGCAGAAAATTAGACATTAGATTACAATCAATGTAGACCGGTATCAATGGCTAACCTTAACAAATGTCTAATACAGCGTGTTTCCTAACCAAATCTAACATCATACTTATTACTTTTCTGCATATCCTAGTTTTGGGCCTACGGCAAGGTCGCTAACCGGTGTAAAATCCTTATTAACCAGCTACGCCCTCACGTATGAGTGCGCATGCGCAGAGGGTCCGTTTACCGAGAGGGTACTTCCTCCCCTCCCGGTTACCCCGTACGCTCCATGAACTCCATTACCCAAAAGGGGGGGGCCCTTGCACTCTGCGCCGTTTAATGACGTCATCGTGCACGTGCGGGGTGGCTAACCAGCCCAAAGAAAGCGTGACTCCCCCCTCCCCCGCACCCATCCAACCAAGCGGATGTACCGCCCCTGGAGTTCTGGGAGAGACCACTTGCCCCTCCCCCTGGGCGACCCCATTCAAGAATGGTGACGCCCCCTAAGGACCTTAAATTGACTGCTCACCGATCATGACCTTACCGCCACAGGCCAGCATAGTTGACCGACTATCTGGCCCCCCCTACCCTTCTCTTCCGAAAGGTCATGCCTACTTAGAACCTCCCAGCCATGCCAAAATGTTCTCCAGGAAAAGTTGGTTACCTGCCCCAGTCAGATGGACCCCGTCTTGCAAGAAGAACTGTTCCCCCCAGATACACCCATGTGGTATATTCTGTAGTTGAGGTGACCGAAATAATTTCTCCATCTTGTTGTTGATCCTCTTTACCGAGTGATTCAACGCCCTGACCGAGTCCCCCCCCCTCCATTGGAGCCTAGGAATCATCTGAGACCACATTATGGTGCAGCCTTGGCATGTTTTAGCTAGCCAGTTTACTTCCGAAATTATCTCCTCCACCAGGACCCTCCTGCCCAGTTTCACCAGATCATTGCCCCCCAGGTGTAGGATAACTACTGCGGGCGGCGGGGTGTGTCTATTGAGCAACTCTGTAAAGAACCCCCTAAACTGACTGAGGCATATGCCCCCCCCTACCATGAAAGGAAACTTTGAAACCTCCTTGTTCCGCCCTCTGTTTATAGCTACCTGAAAAGAAAACAGATTTAACGCGCTTCACAAATGAGTGACCAACCACCCATACCACTTGTGTCTCCTTCCTCCGTTCCTGTGTCCGTCGTGCTGAAGGTACTTGCTGTTGGTGACCCGGCAACAGTTTCCGCCCTGCGTGACAGGCTCGAGAAACTGAAATATAAGCAAACAACAAGACAGGCGTCGGCGTAACTTACTTGTCACCTCACAGCATGTGCATCCGCACATAACGTTTGTAACAGTTGGAAGACCATCTCCCAATCCTTTTCACGCTGCTCGCATGCAACCCTCTAGCAGCCGCCTCGGTGGCCGCACCTATCCTGAAGGAATGCGTCCCAAAATCCTTTGGATTGAATCCAGCCCTGTCCATTGTCATTGACAGTACTCGTTGGAATTGGAACCTGGTCAGTGGGGTACCGTCTGCATGCATTAACAATGCTCCCTCCTTCGCGCCCGCTCGCTGTTTGATAAAGGCTTCTACGTGGAACACTGGGCAGCAAGGATTAGCCCGTGCCCGATGGAGTACCAGCCCGTCCCCCGGGCCTCCTGGTCAGTTTTTGATTTACGTATGGTAATCAACAGCACATCGCCCAATATTTTTGTGTGTTCCAGTCGGAGACCCCCCAGCATGTCCTGCTTGCTGCTAGCCACCAGTTCCCCTACCCGGAATGCCCCATAAAAGGCCAAAGTAAAGGCGGCTCTGAACAAGAGTACTTCCCCACACGAACTGCAGGTGTCAGACAAGGCATTCAATAATAATGCCAGCCGTTCTAAACCTATCGGTTGCCTGGAATCTGCGGCGGTTGCTTGCAGGCGCCGCCACCCCTTTAGTGCCTTCCGCACGACGAAACTATTCGTGGGATCTCTGGCCCCCCTGAGTTGTGCCCTGTGTCTGCTAGCTGTTGCTGCTGAGCGCCCCTCCTTATGTAATGCATCTAGGTACTTAGCAAAATTCTCCTCATGCTCCCATTTCTCTGCCCAGTCCCGTCCCAAAAAGGAGCAATAAGACAAAAACGCCCCTTCGTAAGCTGTCCTGGTCCTGGGCGCTAGGCTAGCTGCCACGAGGTTCTGTAGCTGGGGGCACCAATTTGCCAGAGTGTTGCTGGGAAGTGTGCAGGCGTCGCCTCCACGGATGGTAGGTGTTCCCTGAATACCTTCATCTTAAAGCGAGAGAGTGCATCGGCTGCGTTATTCAACACCCCTGGGACATGTTTGGCCCTAAACTGTACATTGAGTTTCATGCAAACCAACACAATCTCCTTAAGTAGGCGGAGTATAAACTTACATTGTGCCGCCTGCTGGTTGATACATTCGACTACCGTCATGTTATCTGACCAGAAGATTACAGATCGATTACACAACTGATCAGGCCAAACTGTTAATGCAACCCATATTGGAAATAGCTCCAAGAAACCGATATGAGCTGTCAGGCCGCTCGCATCTCACCAAACCGGCCACCGTTGGGCCACCCACTTGTTTCCCAGTATGACACCAAACCCCACACTGCCTGCAGCATCTGTCCATAGACCTAACTCTGCAGACATAGTAGGGGGACCGCACCACACCACTCTGCCGTTGAAGCCCTCCAGAAATGCGATCCAAATACGCATGTCCTGGCGGACCTCAGCCAGCAATCTAGTGTGATGGTGTTTCTCTCGCAGGCCCGTCATGGCCTGCGAGATTGAGCGGGAGAAGGGGCGTGCCATGGGTATGACTCTTAATGCGAAATTCAGCTGGCCCACAATCTGTTGTAGCTGCTGGAGCGTCACTCTATCTTTGACCAAACCTTGCTGGAGAGCTGCTCTGAATTTCGTGATTTTGTCTTTGGGTAACCTGAAACAACCCTCCACTGAGTCCAATTCTATGCCTAAGAATTCCAATGTGGTTGCAGGACCCACCGTCTTTCCGGGTGCCAGCGGGACCCCAAAAGCCCGCATGAGCACGCAAAATTCCTGCAATGCCCACCCACACTCCTGTGAGCCCGCCGACCCCAGAAAGAGAAAGTCATCCAGGTAATGCATGACATGGAGGTGTCCTGACGTTTGCCTAAAAGCCCATTCCAGAAAGGAACTAAATTTCTCAAAGTAGGCGCATGAAACCGAACAACCCATGGGCATACACATATCCATATAGAATTTGTTTTGAAAAGAGAAACCTAGCAGATGCTGATCTAGGGGATGCACTGGCAGTAGCCGCAAAGCCGATTCAATGTCCGACTTGGCCATCAAGGCTCCCGGTCCGAGAGCCCTCAACATATCCACTGCTTGGTCAAAAGACGCATACTTAACACTACAAATGTCTTCATTTATGGCGTCATTTAATGATGCGCCCCCTGGGTGCTGATAGGTTATGAATGAGCCTGTACTCGCCCTCCTCCTTTTTGGGGACCATGCCGAGGGGCGAGCAAACAAAATTCGGTACAGGGATGTCATTAAACGGCCCCGCTATCCTACCCAGGCGCAGCTCTTTAGCTATTTTTGCCGCCACCACATCTGGGTTGTGCTTAACTGAGAGTTGATTCCTACATTCTGGTGTTCCGGTATATCCTACCGCTGGGATCCTAAAGCCCTGCCAAAAACCTTCCTGTAACATCGCCGCCGCGGCATGGTCAGGGTACCTGTTCAGCCAAGGAGTCATAGCCAGAACGTCAATGGGTGAATGAGCTACCAGACGGCCTCCTCCCCTAATCCTGCTTCTTTCTTGCCCTGTTTCCCGAGGCGTTACCTTTATTGCGGCAGACTGTTTCTGGGTGGGAAGGATGGTTACAAATGGAACATGCGTGCCTGAACTTGCAAGTGCCCTGTGTCCTGGTGCATGTACGCTTGTTAAAATCCCAGCACACCCTTTTCGCCCACCACTGCTCCCTGTCTTAGTGGCTGTGCCACCCCCCTGAGGTGGCCGAAAGGGCTGCTGATGATTGGAGTGGTAGCTTTTGCTCCAGCTTGGCCCCGCACTCCCTGCCATAAACTGGCCATACCATGAAATTGAATCCACCCTATCCCATGATAATGCGTGGTCAAACTCCTTAGCCTTCCTGAAAGTAGTGTCGTACTCCTTCCACCCATCCCCTCCATATTTCTCGCTGAAAGTTGTGATCCTACTCTGGTAACATGCCATTTCTGCCTGCAAATTCGGGAAACGCTCGGCTGTAATTGCCATAAACACAGAAAAGGCTCTAATCCAGTTGATCAATGTCTCCTCCACCCTGAATCTCGCCATTTCACCCCGCCATTCGCTAGGCAACATCCAGTCTTTCTGTTTCCTAGCATACTCCATTTCCTGTTATCAACTAGCAAGGAAAACATATTGACATATTTTCCCGCCCAGATCAAATCCTTCACTTCTTGTGTCACATGCTGAGCCAGATTTTCCCTCCTGGAGGGTATTGTCCCTTCCCCCAGCACTGGTAATGCCACCTCCTTACCACTTTCTGCGGCTCGCGTTGGTTCAACAATCTTGTCTTTTCCAGAGTCGCTGCCCGAACATGTTGCTTGTGGGGTAATGGGCGCGCTTGGCCCCCCCCCCCGCCACCCTGCGCAATCATGATCTTTGCTACCATTTTCTGGGCCTCCGCCGAGGGGTCCTCTCCCACCTCCCTGGCACCCACTGAAGAAGGTAACATTCCACCTATCCCTAGCCAAGGCAGTACAGCCGCTATCTGCGCTGCCAGCTCTGGAGGTACCCGACCAACCACTGGGGGTGCTGAAACTGGCATGGGGGATCCCGAGCCGGGTACCGGAATCGGCACGGGTACCACCGGGACTACCGCTGGGACCACCTGAGGCACTATGCTTGGTGCTGGCGCCGGTGAGGCCGGAGCCGGTGTCACCGGTAGATTTGTTGGGATTATGGGAGCGGGCATAGGAGCCACCGGCGGTCCAAGCCCTCCCTCAGGGACCACCCCAGAAGGCCCCCCCTCTTCGTGTGGCTTGGGGACCCGACCGCTACCCCTCTTGGCCCTGACCCGCTTGGGCAACGCATCTAAATCCCCCCTGGGCTGCGGGGGCACAATTATTCGCTTGGGTCTCCCCGATGGCCCAACCTGTTCGTCGAACCTTTCTCTGAGCTCTGCCACGCTCTTGCCTATCTGGTCCACCTTCCCCCATCTCCTGTCCATAGCTGTCATCTTGCGCATCATGCCCTCCAGCATATGCTCCATGCGGGAGCGCCTAGCGCCACGTCCACTAGTCATCCCTGCAACAGGTAAACCACCTGCACTTACCCCCTACACTGAAAGCCCTGCTGTGTCTCTGCGCCCACTAGGGCCTGCCTGGTGTTTACCTGTCCCGAGTTGGAGGTACACAGACTGGCCGTAAGCACCACGCAACTGTGACCGCGACACACCAGCTAACCTGGGTGTTGGGCGAGCGCACTCTAGCCCGGCGGCCCAACAGAAGCAGTGAAATGCAGGCCTGCCTGTGTCCCCGGATCGCGTCGTCCACCGCGCCACTCTCCTTTGGCTCAGTCGCGTTAACGAGATCCTAGGGTGAAAAGTAAATTAGGGTATAGCACTGCCAAATCTCTCAAAAGGCCCCTTTTTATGCGCAGCCGGTCCCACCACCTCAAAGTAGAATACCTTGGCTACCCCGACTTGCGCTTATTAGCAGATCACCCCTCACTAAAACAGTGCCACCACCACCTCACATCTAATATTATCACAATTTAAAACGCTCGCCTGCAATTATTTGCCCAAAATTGCCTATCTGCACCTGCGGTCTCCCATCCTTGTGCTGACCCTGCCCGACCCTGCTTCGCCCTCAGTTAGAACCTGTGTCTCAAAAGGCCCCTTTCTGTAGCTCTGAGAACTGGGGGCCTGCTGCAGCCAAAGGCAGAGTCTGAGCGGGGAAGGGGGATGGGGCAGCAGGGAGCACGATCCGACCTGATTCCTGGAAGCGCGTAGATCGCTCTCCTCGTCCGCCTCGCTGGGCTCCTGTCGTTCCGCCTTCAGAGCGACCGTGGCCACAGCTCTCGACCCTTCCGCGATTACACCAAAACCGGGACCACAGCTCTCGACCCGCCGATCCGGTCCCACGCGCCGATCCTTCCGTGATTGCCGCACTAACCAGCCCAAAGAAAGCGCCCGGATCGCTCACCAAACCTGCAAAACAAAGCAAAGATTATTCTGCGCCTTGACGAGGCGCGGGGCAAGCCTGGGGAATGCGGGAACAAGAGGGCGCCTCCCGCGCTCCCCCGGCCTTTTAACCCCTCTGGGGGCAGACCAGTTGCAACTGGTCCGCCCACTCTGGCTCCCCCCCTTTGACCCGGAAGCAATTAGATTGCTTCCGGGTCAATGCAGGAGCCAGCACCAATCGGCGGTGGGGCGCGCCCACCGCGTCATCAAGACGCGGCGGAGGGGCACGCCCCACCACCGAGAGTGCAGGGGGAGGAGGGGGCCGGCGCCCCGCCATACGTGCGGGGGGGCCGAGCGGCCCCCCCTTTCCTTTCTCCTCTTTCACAGGACTAGGCTTTAAAAAACTGTTGCATAGTGCGACCCAGAATTCCCGTGATGCATAATTTGCTCACGTTGTTTAAAGCAAGCGTCCCTTTTGAGACATTTCATGGCAGGAAAATAGATGGTGGCTTCGGGTGTAAGGAAATTAAACAAAATTCCAACAAGCCCTCTCTTTTGTAGTGATCCGAGTTGCATCAAGATAAACCCTTCTTCGCCTTTTACCCTTCATTAAAGCAACCCCGAAAGGGGACGTTTAGTGAATGATGTCACAGTACATTTTACAACTCGAAAAGACACAAAGGGACATTGCGGAATTGTTGGTTATTGTTGATAATGTGAGGTTGGGCAAGAGGACGGGATCTTTTTCTTTTCTCTGGACGGCTCCTTTAAATTAAATGAGTGTCTGGCCTACGTCCTACACTCAGGACTCGGATAGCATGCACACTTGATGCAATCTGGTTATATTCCTAGAAGTTATTTTGTAAACAAACGAAACACTCTATCCCTGCAAGAGACTTCTTTATATCTAAATAAGTCCACAAGCTCTTTGTGTCGTCTTTTTGTTACTTTGTTCCAGATTTGGGGAATGGCTCTTCATACTTCCACACTGCAGCCAGGAAGGATGGTGCAAGAGCTGAGAAGGCTGACTCCAATACTCTGTATCAAGTTGTCACTGCTCAGTGGCCCTTGCTTCATTTAGCCTCTTTTATTGACTGAACTATATTTTAATTAATATATCGTTTTTTGCTAAATTTAAAGTGTAGCTGAAACTCAATCTTGAAATTCCAATTTGTACTGACTTTTGTTTTATGTATGTTGTACAAGGTGCCGCTTTAAATTGGATGCACACTCTTTTGATTATATGTTTGAGGGGGTGATAATTTCTTAAGGAGCTTGCATTTGATGCTCACAATACTAAGGGTTTGTCGTTGGCGTTCATGGATGGTCACCTCAGGGCTAGCACCATGGCTCGTTATATAATATCCATTCAAACTGGTGGCTCGTGGTCGCCCGTGGGAGGTCTGCTTAGAGAATATACTAGTGCTGGTTATATAATGTCCAATACTTTGGGGTGCTCCCTGACACTCCTAGTTGGACACCAGAGCGTATACCATGACTGTTTGCATAATGCTCATTTCTGTGGCTTGTGTTATGCTGATCCTGGGGGCATATTCCAAGGTGGGTTGTATAATGTCTTTACCATTCCACCCCTAGTTGGACACCAGAGCATATACCATGACTGTTTGCATAATGCTCATTTCTGTGGCTTGTGTTATGTTGATCCTGGGAGCATATTCCAAGGTGGGTTGTATAATGTCTTTACCATTCCACCCGTAGTTGGACACCAGAGCATATACCATGACTGTTTGCATAATGCTCATTTCTGTGGCTTGTGTTATGCTGATCCTGATATTATATATTCCAAGGTGGGTTGTATAATGCCTTTACCATTCCACCCCTAGTTGGACACCAGAGCATATATTGTGGCTAGTTTTATGAGACTCATTCCAGTGGCGTAACACAGGCCCCTGAAGCCCCGCAGTGCGGGGGGCCCTCAAGATCCAGCCCCCCCTCAGCACAGTACTCTGGCCAGAGAGCTCCTGATTGAGTCAGGAGGGGGCACCTCCACATGCCATGCCTTGCTGGGGGGGCCCCCTCAAGTTTCGTTACGCCAGTGACTCATCCCTATGAGTCGCCCGTCTTCACTCCTAGGCTGACTCCATGGAAATACCCATTATTTCCTTTCTCATGGGTTGTTACGGTAGACGAGGCAGACATACCATGGTTGTTTGCATAATGCCGATTGCTTTCACTTACCTCCTGCTTCTTCTGGGTTGACTCCTCAGAGCATACGACGTGTCTTGTTGCCGAATAGCCTTTCCAAAGGTTTCCTCTTCTTGTAATCCCTTTATTGATTCCAGAGAATATATTATATCTGATGCAAAATTGAACACCCAATGGTTTCATCTTTCACTTATGCCCACGGTAAAGGTGGTTTACGCTGTATGTGACCAACAAACAGGTAGGTAGTTGCATGCACTACTGCATCTCACCCTCACTCTTTTCTCCAACGACCATACATATAAACAGCATTGCCACAACACAGTTTGAGCAGTCCCTGCCATACACATACAATATAAAAACACTGCCCATATATTCCACACTGTACTCCACACTTTCTCTCCACCATATGCTAGCATCTAATGCTTTATGCTTCTTAACTTATATTCCTTTTTGCTTCAAATTTGTGTATTGGTGAGAGATTAAAAAAAAGTAGAACACACCTTTGGCCTTCACACACATTATAGAGATACTATCTGTATAGGCAACATAAAAGGCCAAATAGGTTTAAAAGGCACATCTTGTTTAATAAAGGCACACATTTATTAAAGGTGTATGAAGGGTGAATCCCAACACCCCTGCATTGCATTCTATTGTAGTTGCATTTATATAGTGCTTCATACTCCTGACTAGAGGCTGTCATACTCCTGACTTGTGGACAGACAGCATGATACTCCATGTGAGTGCTAGGGGTGGAGTGTGTGCGTTAGCAAAACAAATGAACTAATTTCCTTACAAGACATACATATTACAAGCATCTAAAATGTTGACGTTGCAATTCCACATGACGTATTAATTTTAAAAATGTATAAGCGATGATCAGTCTGGCTGTTTCCAAAAACCTAAAGCAGTAGAAAAGAGGACTAGACATCTTACAGGTTAGGTTACAGAAACCTAAGGGGTTTAAGGAACAGAGAGGTGGAATCATTTTTCAGGTTCACATCTCAAAGAGCAGTCGCGATAATGTCATATAAAACCCTCATCAGAATAGAAGAAGGCTTCCACACAAGTCATACAATAATAGCACAGAGGCAAGTTCTCTCTGCTGGCGAGTGAACAATCTTAGAAATGAGTTTGAGTTGCCGAACTCAGCACGATAAATCAAATATCCGCTTCAAATATGTTTTGGAAATGCAATAATTTTGTCAACAAACATCAGTTTGTAAGTTTCAGAAAATATACAAATTTTTCTATCAAGCTCAACATTTTCCATTTGAATAAATACACCAAATTACATGAAACCAAAATGTGTCTTTTTAAAAATAAAATATATATATTTTGTCTAAACTGCCAGCTTTTCACTTTTAGTAAATATACGTTTGTTTTTCAAGGCTATTTTACCATTTTCATCCGGCACTCTTTTGTGCTGCAGTCACACTCGGATGAAGTCTGCTTTATGTGTCAGTGAATCAGTATCAAAAACCAAGGTTTTTCATTAAATGACATTGATTTCCACTACCATTATTGGAGGCTTGGGCCTGATATTACAAGAATGGTGACAACATGTCAAGAATGTGATCCATTGGTCCATGGTCATCGTTATTAAAACAATAGAAGATGATGGGTGGAATGCTTCAAATGTCTCAGCCACTGGACCATATTCCAGTACATTTTGTTTCTTTGTCCGCTGCGCCACTCTAATCAGGACAGAACCATATGCAACCAGTCGTAGTCCTGCCTGCCACAATAAAGAGACTCCATTTTGAACTGCCAGTTGCATCCCCGCTGACTGGGAGCAAAACCAGCCCGACTAAATTTAGCCTTGTTAGACCTTATAAGTGAGCCAGAGCTTGGGTCATATGACACACTGAGTCTGGACCGATTTCTGGAAACACCGGTCATTCTAATAATAATATTACAACTTATAAAGCGCATGGCTACTTCAAACTAAGTGTCCCAGCTTCACATTATAAAAAACACAAACGGTGATGGGTGGAATGCTTGCAAAAGTCTCAAAGTATTTCTAACAGGCACCTTTTCAATCCATCTCACAGTGAGAATTGTTTTCCTTGACCACAATGGCAGAGAAGTTTTGTAAAAAATTGTGAATAATTTGGCATAAGTATATATATTTACACACACAAAATGCTCTCTGACACTTTGATCCTTATGGCACAAATATTTCCTTTGCTGTCTATCCAAAAAAACAGTCTGACTCTTATAGCACAGTTACTCAATTGCAAGGTAAGATATGCTATTTGATGTGCAAATACGGTTTTGCCTGGTATGCCCCAATGAGCCTTTTGCATTGTTAAAAAAAAAAAAAAAACACAAGCTGAAAACACAGAGGTTTCCCTCCAATTTCCTTTCATTAATAAACATGCATAAAACAAAATTTGTTTTCAACTGTTGTTAGTTCAACATGTTTACATCTGTATTTGCTGAGTATATAATTCAGTGCATCTCATGCCAGGCCAGTACATCAGCTGGTAGAATACATGAATCTTAAAAATAATTAAATATGTTGCTTAACAAAAAGCCATAGAGAAAATTAACTTACCAAAATACAGTAAATTTGTATATTAGTAGTTAACCAGATTAAAAACAACAACAACAAAAAAACAATATTCATAAAAACTTGCTGTCCAAGTGTGAATCAGACACACAAAAGCTGGGAGGAATGCTTGTGTTAAAGTCCAACCACTGCCGATAGCTCTGGATAGCATTCCAACCAATCATTCCTTTGCCCTCTGTGATACCCCAGTTTGGATCCAGCCATATGCAAATCAGACTTAACCCTGCTCCAATACGAATCGCCCAGCTGATCTGCAAGACCAGATCCTCCCGGAACCAGAACACAAGCAACCTTAGACCAGTTTTGCCCTGATTGGAGCTCTTTAGTCTGGTGTAGCATAGTCCCAGTGGCACAGCAAGCATGGTACTCATGCCTAGGAATACCCTCGCCACTTACGGCAGCACATCAAACACAATAGGTGATGGGAGGAAAGCTTGCAATCAGGGCAAAACCAGTTTTGAGGTGCTTATGGTCTGTTGTATAGAGGACAATTGCTCTTTCCCTACTCTCACATTAAACAGAAAGGGCATGATTTAGATCTTGGCGGATGGGTTACTCCGTCACAATAGTGATGGATATCCCGTCCGTCGAAATATAAATCCCATTATATCCTATTGGATTTATATTTTGGCGCACGCGATATCTGTCACCGTTGTGACAGAGTAATCTATCCGGCAAGATCTAAATCAGGCCCTAAGTTCCTTATTGTTGCATGTCCGTATTAGGGCATTTTTCTCTTTATTTGTCATACTAGAACTGAAAACCTGGTATCGGAAACCAATATTCTTAAATAGATCAATCATTTTGTTTGGCACAAATGGTGTAAGGCATGATTTAGGTTATAATTCCATCCTTGTTTCTCCACTTTGTGTTTGAATACACCCATGGTTTTGCAACTCAAAGAAAGCTCTCAATCTTAATGTATGAATACAACTATAAAAATCAGCATTCACAATGTCTTTACTAGCGGATAACATAAGTATAAAGAGGAAGTCGTTTTGTAAAATACGCCAGTCAGTCAAAGATAACTTTATTTCGCCAACCAAGATGGTGGCATAAAAAGTATTCTAAAAACATTTACAATAATGCAACAAGCTAAGATTACAAGTTTTACACATAATACACATTAGAAAACGAAAACTCAAATATGCACATAATTATTTACACTGTTCATATCTTTGATCCATAGGTTAGATGGCAGATTGGGAAATTGCTCTTCTCTTCTTTAAAGCAGACAGAAAAAAAGACCCCAATGAAAAACATGTAAAAGGATCAGGTAATAACTGTAGATAGAAAAGGGCCACACGACACTGGCTATAATTCAGCTTACGCATAAGAGGGATAATGAACCTTTTTCTTTGTTCCTGATAAAATTTACAGAAAAATAAAAAATGTAAATCATTCTGAGGAGATTGATCATCACATGTGCAAAGAGGCAGATCAGAGATTACATAGGTTTTAGAAGGAAGACCCAACATCAGGGAGATATAGTTTAACCGAAATCTCACCAATATGTATCTGTGTTGCAAGTTGGTTACAAGTGATAAATAGCTTGCATTCGCATCCATTGACATGATACTTGGGACAGCGAGGAATGCTCTAACTGTTGTTAATCTAAGGTTAGAATTCTGCCTCCTTGCGTGTAATCTAGAAAGTAGATGATTTTCCAGATCTTTTTTTGAGATAGACCAACATGACGATGGATCTACAAAGAGATGATGTAATCCAGCTGCCTTAAGCGTAGATTCCACATAGTTTAGCCAGCTGATCTTTCTCACACCATCTAACTTCAAGACATCATTAATTATATCTCTAGTTAACGAGAGAGTTTCCTTTCGCCAAACCGAATGCCACATTAGGATAGGTGAAATACAAATTTTATCACTGATGTAAGGGACCCCCAGTTCTATATGGCAGTTAAAATTAGAACATGATTGTGGCAAGGAAACTAACTTTTTCAAAAAAGTGTCTTCAATGCTTTGAAGTTTAGGGCAGTCCACAATGCCCCACACCGCTGCTCCATACGTGGCTGCAGATACACTTTTGGCCTCATAGATTTTCTTTATTACTTCAATGGGTTTTGATTCAATCTTTTTTACAAATTTAAAAAGAGCCCCGATATTCTTTTCCATCTGTGAACCCCTGTTAGAGATCATACATTTCTAGTTACTTAGTTCATCAAACATGATCCCTAAATAGTTAAAAGAATCTAAAACTCCCAGCTTGCCCCCTTCAGTATGGATATAAGGCTGTTTCTTGTGCTTTGCACCTGCCACTAAAACAAAGGACTTGGAGTAGTTGATTTTCATATCCAGATTATTCATGAATTTAGTATACTCCGTTACAAGCCGACGCAGTGCATTACCAGTGCGAGCTAGAATCACTGCGTCGTCCGCATAGAGAAGTAACGGTACCTGCAAGGAATTAATATAAGGAACATCTGGCGTAATACCCACTAAAGCGGATTCAACAGCATTAGTGTACAACGAAAATAGAAAGGGGGCGAGGACGCACCCCTGCCTTACACCTCTAGTAATTTTAAAATGTCTAGTACACTCTCCATTCTTACCAAAGCGTATGGATGCTGAAACCCCACTATACAAATCCTGAATTACGTGAATAATCTGCATATCAACCCCCATTGCCTCCATGATCTGCCACAGCCTTTGCTGTGCCACGCAGTCAAAGGCTGCTGACAGATCCATGAAGGCAAGGTATAAGTGGCCGTTCTTAGCTGCCGTATATTTTCCTATAATCAGATTCAAGTTCAGACACTGGTCCACCGTCCCTTTTCCTTTCCTAAAGCCAAATTGGCACGGAATTATAATGTTCTTCTCCAGTGCCCATTCCTCGAGTCTATTTAAAAGCAGCCGACCCATTAATTTTGCAGTGGAGTCTATCAAAGATATCGGCCTGTAATTTTTCGGCGATGACCTATCTCCTTTTTTATAAATAGGGACGAATACGGTTGTCTTCCAAGAGGGGTTTGCGCCAGTTTGAGTAATTTTATTAAAAACATTAGTTAAAAGCGGGGCCCAAAGCTCTTGTTTATCTAAAAAGAGATCAATCGGGACACCATCAGGTCCTGGCGCCTTCCCACGTTTACATTGGTTAAGAGCATGTATTGTTTCTTCTAATGTAAAGGAGACACTTATTCCTACATTGTCAGATCTGGAGGAGGAGGACGGAGTAATTACAACCTCCGTACTCCCAAATAAGCCTTCAAAATGTGTAACCCAATCCTCCTGGTTAACATGGGTATCTAGGGACATACTTGATTCCTCTTTTAGAAAGGGAGCGTTAATCACAGACCAAAATGCCTGTGAATTCTTTAATGTTGCAGCATTTTGTAAGTTTTCCCACCACTGATCCTTTAGAGCAGTTAGCCTTACACTCCTGCATTTCTTATAGGCCTGGCGTAAAGATGTAACCACAATTTGATTACGAGGTTTTGTCTTTAAAGCCATATGCAGATTTTTGAGTGATTTTTCACAGTCTTCATCAAACCAATTAAGTTTCTTACGGTGCCCATTACGTACAAAATGAATTAAGTTAGTCTTAACTTCCCGCAGGATCAGTTCAAAAGCAGTAACCATACCATCATCCGGAAAGGGATCTAAACATGTCTTTATCTCTGGCGCACACTTAAGAAGTATGTTACCCAGAAACTTCACAGGATCAACTTTTTCCCATTTCAAAACGATCCCATTCTTCCTTGCAATCACTGGAATAATAGGAAGATCAACAGAGCATTCCTTTTTCTTCAGAGAGGGAATGAGAAAAATAATTGCAGCATGGTCACTAAAGGCATAAAAATTAATCTGTAATGGGGAAAAGAGCTTCCTTATAGAATCAGAGACCAGGACATAGTCTAGTGTGGAGGAAAGGGAACGGCTAAAAAAAGTAAAATCCAGCTGTCCAGTTAAACTATCAATAGTGTTTAAAAACACAAGATTCTTTGTAATAAGTAACCTATTTAAACAATTACCATACTCATTATGGCTAAAATGAGTGACACAGTCCCCGTCATCATCTACCATCCCACATGCTGGTGTATCAATTTTATCACAGGGATGGGCATTATAATCCCTAAGCCAGATTATGTCACAAGGTTTATTGAGTACCTTCTCTAGGTTAACAATGTCTCTTTCCAATGGAGCGAGTACCGCAGCCTGATTGTTACCAACATTATTATTATGAAAATTTATAAGTAGCCAGTATTTATCAGCACAGTACTCTAAAACAATGATATGATAAAATAAAGACGTATTTAAAAATGACTTCACTTTTAGGGGAAAGGTATTAGAAAGTAGGGTTATCAATCCACCCTTAGCACGCCCTGACAAAGAAGCTGTAGCAGGGGTATAATATGAACGATACCCATTCAGGTGTAGCGGGTCAGTTTCCCAAGTTTCTTGTAGACATAATATATCCTTAGTCATTAAAAAGGAAAGCCACTCCTTATTAGCTTTCTTTTGGTTATACCCAGCAATGTTCCATGAAATCACCGCAACAGGTGGTGTAGTACAGACTAACTGTGACGAATTCTGAGGCAAAGTCAAGCCATCTATCTGGAAATTTAATTGCGGCTGAGAATTCATAGTGGAGACAAAAATAACAGGAGACCTAGTTTTCAAAGCTAGGTCAACAGCACCATTGTGTGTTAAACTGTGCTCATCCAGTCAATCACATTCCTGCATACCTTCCAATACAGAAAAGCGATTCCTAAGTGGTAAAGGTAAAGCAATTGGAGCACGGGGCTGATTAGGAAAAAAGCATAGAGGTCTCTGACTGATATTTCCTCTTTGAGACAAGGCCTGAGATAAAGTGTAAGGTTTATAAAAGAAACCAAGCGGAAGTGCACAAATTTCAGAGTAAGCTGATGGGAGGCTTGGTAACAGGGATAGTAACTCACCCACTGTATTGTAATTATCAAAATTAATAACAATACAATCCCCTTTAAATGTTTTAGGAGCCCTTCCTACCCAATTAACCCTTCTAGCCATGATAATGTGCCTATATACAACATGGTTGTTACCTGTACAGTTAAAAAGCCAATGCTGCACTTTATGTATTAGCTGCTCTGTGGTTTCTAGTTGATTCATTTTTAGTGCCAGTACATTGGCCAGCACTATAACATAAGGGCAGGCTGCTGGCGGGAGATCTAACCTTTCTCTAAAGTTAATAGCCCCAGCTAAATGCTGAGTGGCCCCCCTAGCACTACCGGAGATTAAAGCTCCCCCCTCCGAGAGTGCAGGAATTGTGGAAGGTTGGGCACGAAGAGTATCTGGAACCTGCCGGGCCAAGGAAAAGGTACTAAAAGGATAAGATGGAAGAGAATAGGTATGCTCAGTACTAATAAAGCGTAAATTGGACGAGTCAATTGGGTCTCTAGAGTTTATTTGAGATTTGGCCTGTAACGGTATAACACTCTCAGTACGTGTTGGAACACCTGCAGTGGTTTGAGTCGGCTTCTGAAGGTGACTAGGTGACTAGGTGCCACTAGATTAGCGGACACCCCTATTACAGGTTGAGAAACATGATTTCCTATATTATTAACTAGCGCATGAGCAACCCCACCTGGGTGAGAAGACATCCTTTCTGCCCCACTTAAGGGAGTACTATTTGGGGGGATTTGCCTCAATAAATTCAACGTTTCAATGCTATTTAACTTCTCCTCAATTTGAGTTAATTTACACATTAGGGGATTCAAAAGCACAGTTACCATAGTTTCTCTGCTCTTTAGGAGATCAAGATCATGCACAGAATCATTCACCAAAAGACATTGCATATTAGGTTGCATATTAGAAACCCTAGCCGAGTCCTTTGACCTAGTGATTCTTGTAGATTTAGCGGGAGGTGTGCAGGAGCGTCCCAACTCTGAGTCCAAAGTCACTGTTTTATTCTCCGTACGGGACCTTTTCAATGTTTTTTGCTTTAAAGGACCTCCTCCCCTTTTCCTCACTGTAGGAGGTGCCAAGATACTATTCTTCTCAGTTGACGCTACTGCCTGTTCCTGCAACACAGAATGAACTCCTATCGTAGTATGCGTGAGTGAAGGCAAACTCGGAACTGTAGGAGTATCAAATTCATTAGCAGGTTGCACCGACATTGAAGGATCCGAAGAATCAGAGGGAACAACAGTCATTATTCGTCCTAATGAGGAACGTTTCTGCACAATAAGTGAGTCCAAAGTGAGTCTTCTCTCTGTCAATTCAATTTCGTGGGCGAGGACTGATTCAGCCCTAGTTAAAAAGGCGTCCAGAGTCCCAACCGGCCCACCCGCCTGTTTTTCCTTAAGGCCCTTCCTTTTACTCATATTCGTCTTATCCAGATACTTTCAGATGTAACACACACCAATCAAAATGTCATATAGGACATAAACTAGGCACAACAGAAAGCCTGTGGATGAAAGTAATGGAGGTCAGCAATACCTTACGACTTCTCTTTCCTGAAATGAGATGTCAGAGGGGGGGCCCAGCCCAGCCTACTCCGGGCTCCGACGGGCATGGACGGGCCCGCCCTTGGCCTGGGCTTCGCCTGCGCGCGTCCCGTGCCACGGGCCGACGTGTGGCTTTTCAGCGCGTCCTCGCGCTGAGAATACTGGTCAATGGAGTCCTGGGGAGAAGAGCAGAAAGTGCCTCGCAGTCCCCCCGCAGCTCTGGGCGATGTAAACAGGCGCTACAACGCGTCGCGGGCCGACGTGTGGCTTTTCAGCGCGTCCTCGCGCTGAGAATGCTGGTCAATAGAGTCCTGTGGAGAAGAGCAAAAAGTGCCTCGCAGTCCCCCCGCAGCTCTGGGCGATGTAAACATGCTCTACAATGCGCCGCGGGGCAACGTGTGGCTTTTCAGCGCGTCCTCGCGCTGAGAATGCTGGTCAATGGAGTCCTGGGGAGAAGAGCAGAAAGTGCCTCGCAGTCCCCCCACAGCTCTGGGCGATGTAAACAGGTGCTCTAATTCCGAAGAGCCCATGCAAGTCTGTCAGGCGACCGGTCAGCGCTTCTACTGTCATAGGTGCAGTGACATGTCCCAAGCTCACCTGGCTGCAGCAGGGGGCGGCACCACTCAAAATACCGTCCGCGCATGTGCACAGCTTCGTTTACTCACAGTGAAGAGGAAGAAAAGTAAGAGCAATGCGCATGCGCTAGCCAGGTGCACGTAAAATACGCATTTAAAAAAGTGTATAATGGGACGTTAGAGAGATTAATCACTAGGTTTTCTGTTGGCTCGACTGTCGTTTGTTACCTTGCTCCCTGTGGGGTTAACCTTGTTCTTTTGCGGGGTCTTTCTAATTCTCTTTACAGCCAAAACCACTCTCTAAAAATGGATTTTTAGGCATAAATTGAATTCTACTTGGACATGGCTTCACATCCTCACTAACAACTGATGTAGATAACTATGAAATGTTATCAATGGTTCATCTTCAGCTAAGGTCGCAGAAGATTTTATTTTTTTCATTTTTGCATCATTCTCTTGGTGTACATTTTGTCCATGTATATACTTGATCAATCTTGTAAATAATGGCATTCACTTCAGGAATTCAGCAGATAACATTTTATTAATTTGTGATGTCAATTGAATTTCTAATTTCCCATGTATAGGCTACAGTTCCTCTCCATCAACAAAATTAAATCCTGTGAGCAATGATTTAGTATCTGATACCATTTTTCATCAAATGCTTTAGTCTCTGCTCAAAGAGATTGTTTCATTTCAGTGACTCCTGTGCTTTGTCACTGCTACAATAAAGAAGTACTTTAAGGCAGAATTTGTAACTTAATTTCACAGCATCTCAAATTGTTTCACATATATGAAACGTTCCCTCTTTATTTTTTTATTTTATTTTGGCTGTAGAATGTGGCTGCCCAATTCTGACCTTATATTTTTATGAATTCCTATTATTTGGTCCACCTGGTCCTGATGGATGCTCCCTTTGGCTTAGGGGGTGATCTTTTTTGGCCACAACGATCCTTAAATTTTCCACACCACTTGACTGCGGCAATGCTACACAGCAGCCTTACTATATGATGTTTTTAATGAATAAATTGTATACACAGAATAAGACGCCCCTCACCATCTACCATCCAGAGGGCAGACAACATGGAAAATAGACCAGATAGAGTGAATTAATACGTTGATAACTATTTGTACGAAAATAGACACAGACCCAATTATTTGAATTAATTACTTAACTATTGTGGCACCAGTTTTCAAATTTTAATTGTTGCATATTCTTTGAACTTGTTTCGGTGATGTTTTGACTTTGTCATGTGAAATTAGGAGTTTATGGTGTATATTGTGGCTACAGGGCACATTTGTGAAAAAAATGGTATATCAACAAATTGAACATCTATTTTGGGAGAGATGTGTTGAGCAATGTTTTTTCAGCGCAGATTCTGTATATTCAGACCAACATAGAAAAAACAGATGAGCCAAGCATAATGACAACAAGGATTACATTTTATAGTGGGATAATTCACCCGCCAGAGTCATTTCTCGGCTACCCCATATTTCCAGTTGACTAGGCTTCTTCCGGAAATGAAACGTCATTGCATTCTGGCTGTATTTGTGACAACCATTAGTGTCATGTTTACTGATGCTCCCAATCGGAGTCAAAGTCTTAAAACATATATATTACATTTAAAAGATGCAGTATAACACAATGTGTGGATGGGCATTATCCAGACACACTACACATGTTAAAACAGTATCTTTAATGTTTATTTATCAGTGATAATTGTATATTGCTGACCTACCCAGGCAGGCAGCATATGATTTAACATGCTTGACCTAAAGCTAACAATTCTTGGAGGGTCTAATATGTTGGCTGAGAAGAATGTGGCTAAAAGCTAAAAGAAACTTTTGAACCTATAAAATTCTACTTACCAACAGCTAGTAATCTGCTCTCATGACTATGCAGGATTTGCGCTACATATAATCGTTGATACTAAATTGAGAATTCATCAAATTGCTGGCTGTCCCTCTGATCTGGTCGAGTCCATTAGAAGTATATTTGTCTCCATTAGCACCTTCTAATCCTCCGAAAGTCTGGACCCAAAAGCATAAAAAGGCACAATTTCCATCTCGAATATTTTCAAAAAGAATTGGGATATAAAGACCCAATCACAAAATCCCTTGGAGTCCTTCACAGAGCTTTGTGAAAAACTGACATCTGCTTTTGCTAAGCGAATCCTGTTAAATTGGCACAAGCTGCTCAAAACTAAGCGCCAGCAAAGCTAATAGGTCTGACCTTGGCGTGCGCTTCTAATTGCTATATTTGATATAAAAGGGATATTCTAGGGGGAAAAAAAACATGCCACTGCCTAAAAGTGGTGGGCATATGCGCGCAATATATTTTTTTTAATTAAGAAAAACTGTTATGATCAGTAAATGAAGGTCATGATGCAGTGTTCAGCAATGCAATTTATTATCAGTCCCATTAACACACAAGTAACATAGTCTCTGCCAGGAAATATGCAACCATTACATGGAACCTTTAACTTCGCTTGGCATAATACAATTCTATATTACTAGTCAGTGGGCCATGAATAAGGAAGAAATAACTAGAAGTGGATCATTTAAGAGTAGTCCCCAATACCTCCACCTCCATAGGACAATAAAGGGAAAAAAGAGAGAAATGAACGAAATTATACAACCCTTTACCCCAGAAAAACAGATACACTAAAACTACAACAAAATACGTTCTGCTAATACCCTTCAGGTGGAATCAAGGTATCACTAAGCCTTTCCACCAAATAGACTATTTCTTCAACAGGGAACTGGGCAAGTGCTCTTGAGATCTGTAATCAGCAGGAACTTGAAGTGTGGACATCTCACTCTCCTGGCTCTCCCAGCTGCACAAACTGGTTCCAGAACAAGGACTGACACCTGCATCTGACTGCAGTGACCCTGTGGACTCCCGACATCCATCCTCAAAGTTAAATGCTCTAGACATACTCCAATTAATGCCTGTGTAAACAACCACCACATTGCTCTTTACTCCCACAATAGCAAAGCGTCCCATATAAAGGGACCTTCCTCTTTTCACCCATCCAGACTTTTTTATACTAATCAAGTCATTAATTATCCATGGCTTATACCGGACAACCTTTTGCTATCTTTTCTTATATCTTTTCTGATACACAACACACATGAGTCTCTCAGTGTACTTACAGCTGTTTGGCCCACCTTCAAGGGTCTTCAACCAAGAAGGATTAAGTTTAGAACAGGCCACTCTCCACCGCAGAGATTCAAAGAGTGATCTCACAGACATAGTCATGCTGTTAAGAGACATGCTGTGTCACACAAAGTCTCTGGTAAGACCTCTTCTAGCGGAGCCTCAGATCCATCATGCTCTGAACACATTACGTCACAACTTTATGTATTCGATCAGCAAGTCTATTGGCTTGAGGTGGGTAGAGAGCTGTTCTTTGGTGGATGATGGCCAAACTCCTTAAGTAACTCTACATCTTGTGAGATACAAATTGAACACTGTTATCTGTGACCAGATGTTTAGAAACTCCCTCACACACAAATTCATCCCTCAGTAAATCTAAAACTACTTTTGTATTCACCACACTTCCACCTGTTGGAAACCCACTTGGAACATGGACAAAAATTCCAGGAGCAGCGGAAGTGACCTCACACACCCCTTGACCATAATGACATCACAGGAAGTGGCATCATGTGACATTTCACCCTGATTCTTCACAGGAAGTTATGTCAAATGACCTTAATCCTGATGATATCACAATAATTGACAAGGCTGAAGTTCCATTATAATGGCTCGATTAATATACCAACATAGCACAAACGTTTATTTTAGATGCCACCTATATTAAGGATCTTTGAATATTCTGGTGAATAAACTGCCCAAAATTGTGGCTTGTGAGTGAAGAAAGGGAGCCAGAGCCCTTCTTGAGGGGCGTGCGAGAGGTACTCCCCCCACAAAATTAAAAGTGACAAGCCCATGAAAACTGACCATCCTCAGGAGCTGACATTGTTTTTCAAAATGTGCTATGTGTCCAACCTTATGTCAAAAATTACATAAAATATGGTAGTGCAAAGATTTTGCTCTTAATGTTGTCTATATACCATTGTGGATCCCTATGTCAAAATGACCTCAGTAATTCAGGACCAGGATTTTAACATGGTTACCCCCTCTTTCTTATGCCTTGGTTGTCCCTTTTTTTGCCAAGAATTTCCTCCGTTATGCTAGTGCCAGAAACTTGCTTTGGGTGTCCATATGTCAAGAATTACTACTGGCATGCCAGTTTCAGTCTTTTCCCATGAGTGCTTCTGTAAGCCAAGAATTACCTTCAGTATGCTTGTGCCAACAGCAGACTTGAAAGCATAACACATTCTCACTCATGCTAATTTATATTCACTAATATTCATTCTTACTCACAGTCACTTTCACTCATTTGCATTCATTCTTTATTACTCACTCACTTACACTAGCTCTTGATCTCACTCACTCATTCACCTTCATTCACTCTTACTTGAAATCATTCTTACTCTGACTCACTCATACTGACTTACTCACACTCACTTACACTCACTCAAACACTTTGTCACTCTCATGTATTCTCACAGACTGACTCACTCATGCACAATCACTCACATTTACTGTCACTCACTCATGCTTATTCACTCTTACTCTCACTCACTAATTCTCACTCACTTTGACTGTCATTCTCACTCAGTTATGCTAACTCACAGTCACTCAATTATTCTCACACAAAACTCAACTCATTGTCTCTCACACTCCCTCACACTATTTTGAACTCTAGGGACTTATCGGAAGTCTTTGTTCTGCTGAAGTATCATGAATACAGAGGCTTGTTCTGACTCTCCAAAAAGTCACCCCAGACTCGTACAAATTCCATGTGGATCACGAATATCCAAGGGGAAAGGGGAATGAAATAGAAGAGAAAATGGCTGGTGTGAGGCTTTCTTCACATTAGGCAGATTTTGGTAAACACAACTTCTGTATTCTGATCTACAATTGAAATTTAACTTACCAGTTTTCTTTTGACTACTATCATACCCCAGATTATAATATCACCTTGTTTTAAAGAAACTAATACCTGGTTCACAAACAACTCTTTCTCAGCTACTCTTCTATAATTTCTTATAACGTGTAAGTGTATCTATGAACAAAAAATATCACAGTGATTACTTTTTTATACTGACATCCTTTATAGAGAGAATAATACGATGTGTGTTAAAGAATTTACCCTATTTCTTATACACTCTAGAAAAAAACAAATGAAATGTCACAGTATCATATGAGGTGAGTTAACATTATTCTCAAGCCAGTAAAGTTCACAAAAAGTGCAGAAAGTTTAGTCTTTTACTTTTTATAAAATGATTCCAGGTTCATTCAGCAGAGTTCATTCCATATGGGGAAAAGAAACACAAGCAGATTTGCACAAGAGATTAGTAAAGATAAGGAAAAGATTGTCATGGGTGAAAGTACACTCTCCTACTTGACTCCAAAGACCAGTAGTAGTGGCAAGAGAAGCAGAAATCCAAGGCACCATGAAGAACAAAGCATGGTTACAAAAACTCCAGCATTTCTAAGACTTAAGAGGCAAGTTTGGGAAGCGATTTGACTCACTTTCCTTTTTACTGAAGTTTCAAGATGGCTGCTATCACGAAATCTCATGAGATGAGATTTCCAAGTCTCATGATATTTTGTTTTAGTTTCATTTTGTGACATCATATTCCACAGCTACTGCCATCTTGGTTAAGTCACAACTGCAAATAAATTCCTGCAATGGAAATGTGCTAAGGAATTTTACAGTCAGATTCCATTTCCTTTTATTACACCATGTGAGCCCACCTCTGTATTCCTCTATTTTATCAACAATCATGATACTCATTCTTATTAATTTTTTTATCCCACTTGCAGTTACTCTTACTAATTCTCACTCACTTTGTCTTACTCCTAATCACTTACTGGCACTCAACCTTACTTATTTTCACTCACTACTTGTCACTGACTGTCACCCACTTTTAGTTACACACACATAGCTATAAGCAGACAAACGATACGTAGGCTCTCTCTCACAAACATATGCTCACCCATAAGCATGCACACAACTTAAATGTAAATCATGTTTTTCTTACCTCAGCTGCAACTGAGGTCCCATTCCAGCCACTATTGTGCTCCAGTGACCTGTCCACCCACTCCAGGACAGCAATTTTGTTTTCTCTCACTTTGGCCTTAGTGAGGTTCCTACCAAAATGTCCCACATGATCTAAGTTAATCATCTTTTCTCTAACCCCTTTTGGGTGACTGTCACACTCGCCTCTCATGATCTCTCCATCATACCATAAAAGCTCATTTCTCATATACCAAAATGGTTGAATATCCTGGTTCAATTCCTTATGGTCTGACCATCTATGAATGACCAACATTTCGATGCTTGAAAAAGTCTCATCTTTTTCCTTCTCAATATCTCATGCCTCTTTCACAGTGGTATCGTCTTTCACCCGACTAACTCCACAGGAATCCATAATATAAGCACCATACTACTGGCAACAGACAAGCAAGATAAACAGTCCACAGCTTTATGTTTAAACCCTAGAAGATATTAACATCAAAATTAAATTTGCCCAACTCATCACCCTACCTTCTTAATCTAGGTGTGACTCTTTCATTATGCATACAAGAGAAAATCAGAACCAACAGATGAGGAACTTATCTGACTTTGAATAGAAGCCCCTGAAATAAAGACACATGCCAAAGCTTACTGATAAATGACAGAGCAATGCTCTTCTGCACCCTTGAGGGAGTGGTAAGCAAAAGCAACCACTCTCTCCTCACCATCAACAATTTAGTTAGAGCTGCACCCAGGCTCTGCAGACTTCCATCAGTAGTTAGAATTGTTCTACTCTGCACATCAAAATGTCCTAAAGTGGCTTCGTCATTATCTTTTCCTGATGTAATATGGCAAAATGGCACATCACAATCAGCTGTACAAGAGAAAGGTGTCACTTTTGTTCAATAACATCCTGGAAGATTGTATTAGACTAGTAACATCAGCTACAAACGTGAAGTAGTACTCTGTTTGCCCCAGAAATTATCTCACTTGTTCCTTGTCAGTTGGGACAGGTACTTTATTTATACTCTCTGCCAGTTCTGGCTTTGGATTGATGCCTTCACTCGAAATTGTGAGTTCTAGATAATCACAGATGTTACCTTGAGCTTGCACTTTTCTTTTCTTTACAGTTAATCCACTTTCTAGGAATCTCTTTAAGACCAGCCTTAAGACCTCATCATGTTACACTCTGTCCTTTCCAAAGACTAGAATGACATCTAGAAATACCAGTATTTGTGAGATACCCTCCAACATAATTTTCATAACCCTTTGGAAGCAAGCGGATGCAGAAGTCAACAGAATGGCATCCAAATAAATCTGTGAGCCCTAATAGGTGTTATGAATGAGGTTAAGTGTTATGAATCTTCCTTCAATAAAACCTGATGATAGGCCGAAGATAAATCTATCACTCTGAACAATTTGACCTGACTCAGCATTGTCAATGCCTCAGAAATATTCGGTAAAGGTTGGTCAATACATGTCTATTTATTGAGGGCTTAAAGTTCTGCACACATCCTTATCTATTTACCCGCACCCTAAAGAGCCAAAACCACAGGGGCGAGCCATTCTGATGGGTCCAGATCACCCATTGGTCAAGGAATCTCTTTAGTTGACCTTTGAGTGTCTCCAGCATTAAGTTAGAAACCCAGAGGACTTTTCCAACAATCTGTTTGGCACCAGTCTTAAGGACAATCCTAGGATCAAATCCATTAACTCCTCTCCTAACACACCACAGAATTCCTGACATATAGCTTCACACTCACCCACATTGGCTTCCAGCTTCACCTGCTAAGGAGCATTAGGGTTAAGGGTTATGCCCACGTCTCTTTGATGGAGCCACCCAAGAAGATTGTAATCCCCTTTGAACATACACGTTTCCTACAGTTTCCCTACCACAAAAACACAGCTTCAACACTGCTAATCCTAGAACATCAGTTTTGGACCTTCCATAACTTACAGGGTTTATTTGTTGCAGTAAAAGTTCTACACATTCCACACCACAAGGTTAATTCTCATCCCCTACCATAATGTAAGGAGAATAAGTCGACCAAAACTTTCAAGCTTTTTCCTTCAATCTAAAACGTTACGCTCGCCATTGTTATACTCTGAGTGTCAACCAAATCATTACTTTCCTTCACATTCAAGATCACTGTCTTCAGTCACGTTTTCAAAATTTCAAATGTTTTTAGATCTGCAAACATGAGCATAGTGGGCTCTGATTTTTACATTTTCTGCACATTGGGGTTCTTTAAATCACACAGGGCTGTTGGACATGTGCCTTTAGCTGCTACTCCTATAGCATTTTCTCTTGTGATTGCTAACCTCATAAATAAGCTTTCTTTTTGCCCCTCCAATATTTACTTTGTGTACACACGTTAATTGTTCAGACCCAGCAGTAGTTCCATGAACTAACTCCCACACACTCCCTCCATGTTCATTTTCACTCAGTCACCCCCTCGTCTCTTTCACCCATCCAGAGGTATTATCCACCCTTTCAACAATTTCCAGAGGTCTTCGAGAAATGGATTTTTCACCAAACGTTTTTCTTGGACCCTTGGATTGTTGGTACATGTTACCAGCTGATTCCTTATTAAACAGTCACAGAACTACTATCTCGTAAATCCGTACAAATGTTATTAAACAGGCAATATAGTTGCCTACTTCCTTTGTAGTTTCTTGAGCTCTGGCAAATAATTGATGTCACTCTAATACTGGGTTAATATGAGTCCTAAAATGACTGTCAAGCATTTTCACATACATGTCATACATAGCCTTTGGTTCTCCTTCTCCATCTCCTAACAGTATCACATCAATAATGCCATAAATACTGCCACCCTCAATCCCTAAATTGTGTAGTAATACTCCATGTTTCCTCGATAGAGAAAACCTCTCACCCCAATCAAAATAAGGTATGAATCAAAGAGTCTTTTTTATTGTTTCCATGGAAGCAGTGGGTCATCTTCTTCAGTTAAAAATAGAGATTGTTGAGACATACTACCACCTGCCATGGTTAGGCAGTATGTTATATCCGAAAGCAGTAGAAATGTTTGCCTGTTCTGTTACCAGCAATAAACACATACAAAAGAGAGGGAATACTTTAAGTGTCTTGAAGTACTAACAATCTCAAGGAACTGAGTACATCAGTAAGGGAGAAAATAAATTCTATTACATGTATAGAACATAACTAGCTATGAGTACTCAGTTCCTTACAGTACACAGGGTTCTCACCCTTCATATTTCCTAAACATATGGCAAAGCCGCAATTGTGTTCCTTGGTTGCTAGTTACTTGTATTGTTTTTGTCATCTTGTTAGTTCAAACTATCTTGATGCCGGTGTCCACTTCCCTTCGTAATACGTTGTCCATCAGAAGAAGTGTAAATTGCAGTTAGCTCATCAAGGATGGTGTCCCATAATGGGATGACATCACGGTGCATGCGCATGACATATGGGACATCTGTAGTCAAGATGTTGTGCATGGAAAGAAGTGTTGAACATCACATGTCTGGATCCCTGATGCACAAGGCTTAATCACACACACACCATGAGATGGGGAGAAATCATCATAAGTAGATTTCTGTGTGTAAGGGCACCATCTCGCATATAGTGACACATGCTGTTGTCTTCTTACAATAAATGAGAAAACCAAATGCTGTCTAATCATTAGCTTTTAGAGGTTACACTTTGGTGTAGTTCAAATAGCTCGGAGAACAGGAATTCTTCCCTGCAGATCAATTAAATAGTGGGTTAGTCCAACTGTAGGAGAGTTGGTAGTAATCTCAGGCTTGTCCCCTCTCAGGCTTGCAATCACCAGTGTTATGGCCAGTAAATGAAGATCAAGAGAAGTATTCAGCAATATAATTTATTGCCAGCTCCAGTAACACACTTCCAACATAGAACCTGCTAGGATGTTTCACTTTAACTACCACTACAGATAACCCTTAGCGCCCACTAACCACACAAAGTTCCATATTCTGTGTTTAGTGTTCCAGTGTGCTATGAAAAAGGAAGAAACAACTGGACGCTAATACTTTAAGAGCAATCCACAGCAAAATCACGCATCACATATCATTTTAGTACACAAGCTTCCTAGCAGGCAGGAATTGTTAGAATAGATTTTGGGGCTTATTACGATGTTGGTCGGAGTTGCCTCCAACTGACATCGTCTCGGGATTGACGGACCTCTGGTCGGCGGTTCCGACCACCTGATTACGATACAACCGAACACTGTTCGGTCGCATACTCACTTTTCTCTATGGGAGCTTGTGCTACGCCTGTAAACTGGCCGCCATACAGACTCCTATAGAGCAATGAGTCTGTGTGTAAAACCTTGCACCCTGTGGCAGGCACCCCATGGTGCCTGCCACACAGTGCAGGGTTTTACAGGGGCGTACTCTAGTACCCCCTCGTCTACCAACTGTAGTCCGGGGAGGCAAGGGGGCACTGCTAGGGGCCCCCAAAGTCGCTTTCCGACAGCCTTTCCATGTCGGAAAGGCCGGCATGGAAAGGCTGTGGGAAACCGCCATCGTAAACCCACTGGTGAAAAGGCCGTCCATAGGGGATTACGGTGCAGTTCCGACTGGCCGGAAGACTCTGAGAGCTGGTTGGAACCGCGTCGGAATGACCAGCCGGTTTACGTTCCGACCCCTGACATCGTAATTGGGCGGTCGGACCGCAAACCTCCAGAAAGCGATTGTCTGAACTGGGGTGGTGGAGTGAGCTAAAGAATGATGATGGATTAAACCCAGATCAGTTGACTGGGGGTGAGTGTTTGATTGGCTCAAACGTTCCGTCCATCATCCCCTTTTGTATCGCTTTGGTCGCCCTAAGTTGGCGGGGGTATGCCCAGACGTGGGTCCCTTGCTCACTTTGCCACTGGATTCAAGCAAGCCTGGCTGATGACGGCTGGAATGCCAGAAACCGGTCCTAGGTTGCTTGTTGCCGGTCCAGGGAAGACATGGCTTGGCAGTTCGGGCTGGACTGTTCCCATGAGGCACAGGGTCAGACTGATTTGCATATGGCCATGTCTGAACTGGGGTGGTGGAGTGAGCTAAAGAATGATGATGGATTAAACCCAGATCAGTTGACTGGGGGTGAGTGTTTGATTGGCTCAAACGTTCCGTCCATCATCCCCTTTTGTATCGCTTTGTTCGCCCTAAGTTGGCGGGGGTATGCCCAGACGTGGGTCCCTTGCTCACTTTGCCACTGGATTCAAGCAAGCCTGGCTGATGACGGCTGGAATGCCAGAAACCGGTCCTAGGATGCTTGTTTCCGGTCCAGGGAAGACATGGCTTGGCAGTTCGGGCTGGACTGTTCCCATGAGGCACAGGGTCAGACTGATTTGCATATGGCCATGTCTGAACTGGGGTGGTGGAGTGAGCTAAAGAATGATGATGGATTAAACCCAGATCAGTTGACTGGGGGTGAGTGTTTGATTGGCTCAAACGTTCCGTCCATCATCCCCTTTTGTATCGCTTTGTTCGCCCTAAGTTGGCGGGGGTATGCCCAGACGTGGGTCCCTTGCTCACTTTGCCACTGGATTCAAGCAAGCCTGGCTGATGACGGCTGGAATGCCAGAAACCGGTCCTAGGATGCTTGTTTCCGGTCCAGGGAAGACATGGCTTGGCAGTTCGGGCTGGACTGTTCCCATGAGGCACAGGGTCAGACTGATTTGCATATGGCCATGTCTGAACTGGGGTGGTGGAGTGAGCTAAAGAATGATGATGGATTAAACCCAGATCAGTTGACTGGGGGTGAGTGTTTGATTGGCTCAAACGTTCCGTCCATCATCCCCTTTTGTATCGCTTTGTTCGCCCTAAGTTGGCGGGGGTATGCCCAGACGTGGGTCCCTTGCTCACTTTGCCACTGGATTCAAGCAAGCCTGGCTGATGACGGCTGGAATGCCAGAAACCGGTCCTAGGATGCTTGTTTCCGGTCCAGGGAAGACATGGCTTGGCAGTTCGGGCTGGACTGTTCCCATGAGGCACAGGGTCAGACTGATTTGCATATGGCCATGTCTGAACTGGGGTGGTGGAGTGAGCTAAAGAATGATGATGGATTAAACCCAGATCAGTTGACTGGGGGTGAGTGTTTGATTGGCTCAAACATTCCGTCCATCATCCCCTTTTGTATCGCCTCATTTTCAGAGTCAGCATCATTTTCTACAAATCCATCATGGCAGACACGCCTGTTTATCTGGGTGACAAGCTCACCATTTTTTGTGACTTTTGGCATCCCTGCAGCTAGTACGCAATCAAACTGGAGGCAGATAACTGACAAAAAAGAATAAACAAGACAACAGGACTTCTCTAAGTATGCACCCAGGATTTAGAATTACATCCAAATCTCTAGCACAACCCTGCTCCAATTTAAGAAAAAGTTGAAGAAACACCTTTTAAAAAAACACAACACCATTATGCAGTAAATTTCCATTCGCACGTATAGATACCACCTCCTCCTCTGTTGCCTTTGACTCTGCGAGACTTCCTCTCGCTTTTGACTATGTTTGCAATGCATAAAGATCTCAATCATACATAGATTGAAGATGGTCAAAGTATCTAATTGCAGAACTATAGAGACTACGAAATGTGACTGCTTACACTGTAATGGGCTACAATGGAAACACCGTATTCAGCATGTGCTTCACTCCCTTTTCTGTTTGCCTTTTACCATCTATTCATCCATTTTATATACATTTCCTTAAGCCAACTCTTAAACCAAAGAATTTCTAAGGGTTTTGCTGGAGGAAGAGCCTTCTCCATGATGGCTGCTCACCTCTGGAATTCTGTTCCCCGCTCTAATGAATTCCCAGGAACATGTCTCTCCTTCTGACACAGTTTGAAGACTATTAACTAAGTAATCCTCAAAGTTTCTGGTAGGATGTTATTGACTCTTATCATCACCCCTAACGGATCAGCCTATGCTGTATGTTTTAAGTTTATAAATGCTCATATGACATTAGATGAAATGAGACGAAAGGACGAAATGACAAGACATAACATATAAGAGAGTAGAACACCTGCCAGTTTCATCTATAAACAATAAATACAACATTTACATCCATGTATTTGGAAACATTCTCTTTATGAGGGACTATCTGAGTGGTTAGGATCCAAGATGCCTAGAGGAGGAAGAAGTCATACAGTGTTGTAGAAATTCCAATGTGGAGTTTAAGGTATATGACTGAGTGAGGCATACCTAGGGGCATTGAAATCATGCGGTTCTGCAGTCATGGCTTTTTTCGCATAATTGCAAACTTGCCACATTGGACACATAATCCATCATCTGCTGCATAATCTGAAGATTAAAAAAAATGGTTTCTAGCTTAAACTGATCAAAATTTGCTAAAAAAAGCTTGCCCACATGTGTTCAAGCTCAGTGGAATGCCCTTTGCAAAGGTTAACTGGTCATCTTTCAGTGGATTATTTCTGTATTTAATTGTTCATTTTATACTAATGAGGTAAAATATATTACCCAGACAGTATTACCGTGTGTAATAATTGACAAAATAAAGAAGTAATGCTATTGGAAAGTGTGCAGTATTATGCCACATAATTTGCCTTTTTTTGTCACATAAATTTTAGTCAACACTGCCGGATTATATGGTGCTCACCTGCTGCATACATCTGGCATACCTCATAGTTGTCTATTTCTTATCTATGCCATTAAGCCACATCATCTCCCCACTTTCATGGTTAGTAGTTGGTTCTGTTTTAGGGAATATATGACGTTACAACGCATACCATTACAACGCATGCTTTTACATCGCAGTTTCTACAACGCAAATACCATTACATCGCATGTTTTTGCAATGTATACCATTACAATGCATGTACATTGAGATACATTAAAACACTCATTACTACGCATACCATTACAACGCATACTATTTTAATTTTTTTTTTTAAATAAATTAGTATTTTTTTTTTCTAAGCTTCCCCTGGGACGGGATGCAAGGGAAATAGGGGTTTTGGGTGGGGGATAATATTAATACCCAGGTATTAATTTTAATACTTGTGTACTTTTTAAAGTACCTTTCCATTAAAATACCTGAGTATTAATTAAACATTCTAAAAAAAGGTTAAAAAAGACGCGGAAAAAAAAGCATAAATTTTAAACATTTTACAAAAAAAAACCACGCTACTCTCAGAGCAAAAAATAGATTAAACATACAATCTTCTTCGAAGAACATAAAACATAAGTCCTTCAACTATTTTTATTACACTCCCTGTGCCAGCAACTACACAAAATGGCTGACATTCCGAGAAGGAACGTATAAACGAACATTTTTACACATGACAAAAAAAATATACATTCTGTCAGGTTGTGAATCGCGCGAAAATACTGTTTCCAATACATATTTTCTTGTAAATTATTGTTTACCCTCAAAAAACGTGTAAAAGTAGTCGACCACCATTTTGTGCTCAGTGGTTAACTGACTTCCGAGGTGTCCACACACAGCAGGAGCAGTAGGAGAATATTGCCATTTGACAAATTGAACACTGCCATCTACAGACCAAAGTAAGTTCACAATAAAACAGCATTAAAATATTGACACATAAATCACAAAAACTCACAATATAATTTTACATTAATTTACAGGATTTACACATTTTGAAAAGCAGCCAGCAATCTAAAGCATATATTTGACAAAATATCTTAACATTAAAAAGTAAGTGATTAAATGAAACAAATGTATGTAAATTTAAAAAACCCATAAGGTAGAAAAAAAAATTAATTACATTTTGCTTCAGATATTAACAGATTTTGGACATACAACAACTCCAAACACCTAGCAGGAAGAAACAAACCTTTACAGAATCAAATGTAAGTAAAATGTTAACAATAATCTAAACGTAAAAAAAAAAAACTTAATTGATCCCAGAAATAAAACATTAGCAGACAAAGATCAGAATTATTTTTAAAATATTACTAATTTAACTACTTTATGTTTTTAACTCCGGAAACAGGCTGAGGGACAGAGTTGGATGATGGTGGGGGCAAATTTACTATTCCTACTCCGACAGGTGCTTGCCTCAGGGAAAGTGTTGGATGGTGGTGGGGGCAAATTTACTATTCCTACTCTGACAGGTGCTTGCCTCAGGGAAAGTGCTGGATGGTGGTGGGGGCAAATTTACTATTCCTACTCCGACCTGTGCTTGCCTCAGGGAAAGTGCTGGATGGTGGTGGGGCAAATTTACTATTCCTACTCCGACCTGTGCTTGCCTCAGGTAAAGTGTTGGATGGTGGTGGGGGCAAATTTACTATTCCTACTCCGATCTCTGCTTGCCTCAGGGAAAGTGCTGGATGGTGGGGGGGCAAATTTACTATGCCTACTCCGACCTGTGCTTGCCTCAGGAAAAGTGCTGGATGGTGGTGGGGGCAAATTTACTATTCCTACTCCAACCTGTGCTTGCCTCAGGGGAAGAGATGGATGGTGGTGGGGCAAATTTACTATTCCTACTCCGACCTGTGCTGGCAACAGGGAAAGTGTTGGATGGTGGTGGGGCAAATTTACTATTCCTACTCTGACCTGTGCTTGCCTCAGGGAAACTGTTGGATGGTGGTGGGGGAAAATTTACTATTCCTACTCCGACCTGTGCTGGCCTCAGGGAAAGTGCTGGATGGTGGTTGGGGCAAATTTACTATTCCTACTCCGACCTGTGCTGGCCGGTGGTGGGGGCAAATTTACTATTCCTATTCCGACCTGTGCTTGCCTCAGGGAAAGTGTTGGATGGTGGTGGGGGCAAATTTACTATTCCTACTCCGACCTGTGCTGTCCTCCGGGAAAGTGCTGGATGGTGGTGGGGGCAAATTTACTATTCTTACTCCGACCTGTAATGGCCTCAGGAAAAATGCTGGATGGTGGTGGGGGCAAATTTACTATTTCTACTCGACAGGTGCTTGATGTCAGAACCACGTACCAGAGCATGATTCACCACAGGAGCAGAAGGGGCTGAACTTCACTGCAGCTGATGATCTTTTCCCAACTCCCCAATGCCACTGCGAACTAGATATATTATCTGCCCACAGTAAATAGGGGGAAAGGGGAATGGGAAGAAAAGAGAGACTGCCACTGCAGTGCCTATTCTTGCGGAATGTTCCAGGACGAGGTTTCTAGCACCTGAAACCACAAAGCACAAAATTACTCCTTATACTGATCGTCCTTTCAGTAATTACCCACTTCTAATACCTTAAATGCTATCTAATAATTCAATACCTGAATTACACAGTGGAATTGCTTCTCTCTTATAGTAGATAGAGTAATGTCTAGATATTAATGCTATTAATGTATCTTTTTGGGTGATTCTTACAGTCTATTCATGTGCTTCACTCTTTCAATAGATGATGCGACTCAACTTCGTGGACAAGCAGCAAGGATTAGAGGTGGTAAGTACAAATATATATATTTATAGCTACTAGTAACGTTACGATGAGTCAAGCACAGTTAGTTGTAGAGTTTGATTAGTTGTGCAGCAATAAGTAGAAAACTGTCACTACACGCTATTAGTTCCAGTCGATAGTCTCTTTTACGATTGAGGTAGCGCTGCTGTAAATTGAGGATAGTCTCTGCGCACTACTAATTCCAGCAGGTAATCTCTAAAGCAATGGTTGTTGCGCAGCAGTAAGTAGAGGTTTATCACTGCGCGCTACAAGATCAGCTGTTGTGTTCTCAACCAGGTTTATCAAGAGTGCCAAAAGGGGGGCGTGGCCAACTGCCGACGGGAATGGCCGCACGGTAGCGGAGCTCCGTGGCGCCACTCCCGAATCATCCGATTTATCCCATCCGCTCTGGCCGATTTCGCTCTTTAAGGGGACGAGCATACCTTGCTGGTGACCGGCGTGCAGCTGAGGCAGTTTGAGCTAAATCCGAGTCTGTGCGAGGTGAAGCCTAGGGGAAGATCCGCCCGCTGTGATTGAGCCGAGGAGGAGTGTCGTTCCACGACAGTCGGACGTCACGCAACGCCGCGGCTCCGGCCTGGGTCCCGGGCGGAGCGGCGTTTGATTGATGAGCGGCGATTGTGGCTGGGTCGGCGCCACGACTGCCGGATCCGAGGAGTGGTGATTCTGCAGGTTGGTGGACACGGGGCTGGCATCGTGGATTTGGCGTCAGCCAGGGCCGGACTCCCGGATCCGCCATCTTGAATCCTTGGGCCGGGAGAGCTTGCAGCACGATAGCCTGCTCTGTATCCCTAGGCATTGGGGTGCTTTGTGCTTTACCGGCCCCACTGACTGTGCGTAGGGGTCCCGAGACCCGATGGTGATCCAGCTGCCTGACTGGTGCGGGTGCCCTGGAGGAGTGAGCAAAGGGGACAGTTGAGGAGCCGCGTGGCCCTGGTGGTATGGCCGGCTGCTGGGGGGGGGCCGACTGAACCCAGCGATACCTGGAGCCCGGCCTGGTTGGCGGGCGATCAACGCTGCCCCCCCCTCGAGTGGGACCCATAGAGTGAGCTCGACAGGAGTGGCCTGCATTGAGGAAAACAGAGACAATTCGAGAGAGGCCCTTTCATACCATATCCTGTCCTGTCCTGTGCTGAAGTGATTGTCCCTCCCGCCAAGAAGCCAGTTTGGGTGAGGTCCTGTTTTTGGAGCAGGTTGTGGGGGTAACTCAGCGGCCCAACTACTCGGGGGTACCATCTGGCTCAAGTCGCGCTGCTGAGCTTTGGGTCGCTTAAAGAGTGTGTAGCATTGGACTTAGTGGGACCCTCTGCGCTGCGGTGGTCACCGTGGGGTGGCGACAGTGACTTGCGGACGGGGTGCCACTCGCCAAAACCGACAGGCCGAGTGGAAGGACCCACTGCAGGCGGCGGTGAGTAACGGTCGCACCCCTATTTTGTGTTGCGGCCACCGGGACGGGCACAACATGGCGACTGGACGCAGCGGTCGCACGGCAACGCAGGCCAAATTGGAAACATTTGCATGGCAAAAGCAACAGGGTGGGGATCGGGGGGAGCCGGCGGCCCGGGGCAAGGCCACTGAACCCACGAACAAAGATATCTTCGAGGCTATCGACGGTACGGACCTCCCTCGAGACCCGGATAGACACAGTTGCAACGGAGGTGGCTCTGATTCGTGAAGATATGAGGAAAATGGCAGAGCGCGTGGGCACAGTGGAGAACACCACCAAGGAACTAGTCACTGATACCACCCTTCTTAAAAGACAGGTGACCGAACTGCGCACTTCTCACCAGGCAATGGCTCTACAATTGGACGAATACGAAGGCAGAATGCGGCGCAACAACGTCCGCATTCTTGACGTGCCGGAGCGTGCAGAGGGGCAGGCCGCTGATTTGTTTGTGGAAGAGCTAGTCCTTAAGCACCTGCAACCACGAGGCCTTTCCAAATGCTTTTCCATTGAACGAGCTCACCGCGTGCCAGGGGGCCGCCCGAAGCCCGGTGCACCCCCCCAGCCGCTCCTGGCCCGGGTGTTTAATTTTCGAGACCGCGATGTTATCCTGCAGACTGCGAGAGCGGCCCCCCCACTGACCTTCGAGAATAGCAGAATCACGTTCTTTCCAGATTTTACTCTGAGGGTACAGAAGCAGCGCCGCAGTTTCCTAGATGTAAAACGGGCCCTCAGAGACCAGGAGATCAAATATGCTATGTTGTTCCCTGCAAAACTTAGAGTGGAATCAAACGGCAAACTGTGGTTTTTCACTAGACCGTAGGATGCTTTGGACTGGCTCGACGGCTGGCGTACTGTTGACAAGAAATCGCTTAAAGTCTCAACCGCTGCCGATGGAACAGAAGTTTGGCGCCAGCAAAGACGTTCCCCTCCGCATTCTGACTCAGACTCTCAGGGTCACACAGGGGGGCGCTGAACTTGATGTATGTGAAGAGACTGTTGGACGCTCCTCTGGCCTCGGGTGCCCTACCGGGTAATTTTGTGCCATGTCAAATGTAATGTTTTTCATTTGAATTTGCCTTAGGACTTATATTTCCTGCTAGTCGGGCCAAATGGTACAGGTGAATGTTGAAGACTCGTGCCTTATATTTGATGTGTAGGCCCAGACCAGTCATTGACTTTTGTTTAGCCTGGGGAGCGTTGTGGCCGGAGCGGAGAATGAGTATTTTGTAAGTTTGTCTTAGGGAGTGGGGTTGCTCATGTTCTTGAAGTTATCCAAGGGTGGGCGACAGGCACTCTGCATGTTGGGGGTGGCGGGCGGTTTTAGTCCCGTTGTGCAGGGAGGCAGGGAGGGGGTGGGGATTCCAGTTGGGGTTGGGGGGAGGGGGTTGGATGTGTTGTTTTTTTTTTTGTTTTCTTGCATCGGTGCGGTGTGATTCTTGGACTGTTGGTAACTCACTTGGTTCCAATGTTTTTAATATCAGTATTGTCTCTCGAAACAACATAATGCAATTTGGTAGATCTGGTTTCGCTGTGAAAGGGGACTCAGGAGAAACCCGAAGGGAAGGCCCATCCGACGAAGTAATTTCACCGCTGACATGTTCTGATGGCGCCTGGTCAGGGACTTAGAGTGTCCACTTGGAACGTAAATTGACTGGGAGACAAAATTAAAAGGGGTATTGTCTTACAATATTTTAATCGACAGGCATTTGACATTGTACTGCTGCAAGAGACACATCTAATAGGGAACTCATGCATAGCCCTGAACAGGAAGGGATACCGAATGGTAGTACATTCTGGCTTTACCACGGGTTCTAGAGGGGTGGGGGTCCTCCTTCGCAAAGGTTGCCCCTATGTGGTTCACAACACCTGGACAGATGCACAGGGCAGATACGCAGCAATTACGGGCACATGGGAAGGAAGGGTCATTAACGTAGTCTCAGTGTATGCCCCACCTGGACTACAGCGGCTAACATTGCAAGATGTGGGGGCGTTGCTATTAGACTTGCCCATGGGAGCACTATTATTGGGGGGCGACTTCAACTTGACCATGGATGGCTCACGTGACCGACTTCCACCCAGAACAGACCCGACGCACGGCTCGCAGCTCCAAGAATTCACCAATGCTCTGGGGGTGGTAGATATATGGAGGTGGCTGCACCCTCACCGCACGCACTACACGTTTCAGTCAGGGGCGCATGGTAGTCAGTCTCGAATTGATTATTTGTTCACTCATGCCCAAGATATACACACCTTTACCGACTCCACCTGTCTGGCACGAGGGATATCCGACCATTCCCCTATTTTGACGATCTTTGGCGCACAGCGCATCAGGCGTCCCGGCCCAATCATGATACAACCGTGGGCGTTGAAGATACCCCACATCAAGGAAAGCCTCCGGCAAGCTACAGATTATTATTTTGCTGAAAATGTGGGATTGGTCATCTCGGCTGTGACAATTTGGGGAGCATTTGACGCGGTTATTAAGGGCAGGGCACTGTCGCTGATGGTGGGACACAGGACCGAGAGTTCCAGGAGGGTGGTCGAATTGGAGAGGGACATATTGCACATGGAGGAGGCCATTTCTCAGGCCCCTGATCCTGATATCCAACACAGTCTTAAAGTAAAAAGACTGGATTACAGACAACTCCTTTTGGAGGAGGCCACTATGCGCTCCTTAGCTACTCGTCATCGGATTTATGAACAAGGCGAGCGCACGGGTAAACTCCTGGCATGGCTGGAACGCAAGGAACAGGCAGCGCGATGGGTATGAGCAATAACGGGCCCAGACGGCACGCTTATAACTGACCCTCAGGGGATTGCTGATGCCTTTGCGGCTCATTTTGAGGAAGTGTATAGGGTCCCACAGACCTCCCAAGCCTCAATGTCGGCAGATCTCCTTGCAACCATTGTGGTAGTGTGTATCTCCCAACACGATAGGGATGCACTGGAGGTGGACATCTCTGAAGCAGAGGTTCAAAAAGCCATACAAGATGTTCGGTCCGGTAAAGCGATGGGTCCTAATGGACTCCCTATTGAGCTTTTTAAGCCGATGGCAACGAAACTAGCACCCCACCTGATGAACCTATATAATGAATGCTAGGAATCGGGGCTCCTCCCGGCTGATATTCGTACTGCTGCTATTGTGGTCATCCACAAGCCTGAAAAGCCGGCGGAAGACTGCAAATCGTATCTCCCTACTTACAGTGGAAGCTAAAATCCTCGCCAAGCTCCTGGCCAACCGACTACTCCCATGCATCAATGACTTGATCCATCCAGACCAATCTGGCTTCATGCCGGGTAGAAATACGGCTAGGAATCTGCGACGGGTACATGGGGCACTGGGACGACTTGGCACCCTCGAGGAGGAAGCGCTCCTACTGTCACTAGATGCCACTATGGCATTTGATACCATCGAATGGGAGTATCTTTTTGCGGTCTTGGCTCGCATGGGGTTCGGACCCAAACTGATCAGATGGATCAGACTACTATATACGCAGCCCACTGCGCACGTTACGGCGAACAATCATCGCTCTGCCTCTTTTCCCCTTCGACGTGGCACGAGGCAAGGTTGCCCGTTGTCACCGCTCCTCTTTGCCATGGTGTGGGAGCCGCTAGCCGTTTGGATCAGGGGAGATCCGGGTATAAGGGATATGAAATGGACAAATGACCATGAGGACCGAATATCGCTCTACGCGGACGATATATTGCTTTATCTGGCTTCTCCGGCACGCTTGCTGCGAAGGGTATTGCACATCTTTCATATATTTGGAGCGCACTCGGGGTATCAGATAAACTGGTCCAAATTCCAGATGTATGTACTTTGGGGCGAGCCCCCATCTAGTCCACGGGGCTATGACATTCCAGTAGCGAGACAAGGTTTTCGATACCTGGGCATTTTTATTACCTCCGACGTTAATCTCTTCTTTGAGCGGAATCTGCTGGTGCCCCTCCAGTGCCTAAGGTCGGACGTTAGACACTGGCGATCGCTACCCCTTACTCTCTTGGGACGTGCATCCCTGTTTAAAATGCTCGCCCTGCCGCGCTTCCTTTACGCACTGCAAAACGCTCCCAATCCTGTCCCTGACTCATACTTCTCGCAAATTGAAGCAGTAGTGAGGGGGTTGCTGTGGGAAGACCGACCACTACGAATTGCCATAAACAAACTTACCATGGGATGGTATGACGGGGGTATAGAGTTGCCAGACGTGCTACTCTACTATCAGGCTTCGCAGTTGACGGCCGTCAACAGATGGGTGTTTGGTCCACATGACGATCCCAACTTCCGCACTGATCATTGGCTCATGGGGAAGGGAGGCTATAATAGGGCGCTATATACCAATTATCGGAAGCTACAACTGACTGGCCCCACGGCCCGTACGATAGAAGTGTGGCATGGAATCCAGAGGAAGTTGGGGTGGCATAACTGCCTAACTAAGGCAACTCCCCTCTGGGAACCTGACATATTGGGTCGCCTCAGCACTTGCCCAGGTTTTGACAAATGGGACACAATTGGGATCTCCACGGTGGGAGACATGTGGGTGAAGGGGAAGGTGGCCACATTTGCTGACCTCCAGCCAAAGTATCAACTTGCACCTTCGGAGACTTTACGATATCTCCAAATTAGTCATGCCATCTCCTCGGCCCTCCCAAGGGTTGCCCCCCTTCCCGATTCCTCCCCGCTGGAGGATCGATTACTGCTGGATCCGATAAATCGCAAAGTCATTTCCCTCACCTATAAAAAACTAGTATATAATCGAACTGACCCGATGCTGAAATTACGGTTGAGTTGGGAGACTGTCCTGGGGGATATGGATGACGAGGACTGGAGAGATGCACTCGCCTCTCCCCGAGAGGTGGCGATCCCTATGCGACTCTGACTCGTCCAGCTCAAAGTTCTCCACCGGGTCTATTTTGACGCCAAACTACTGTTTAGGTTGGGTAGGAGACCTGATCCGCTTTGCCTCCGACGATGCAACCAAACCGGCACATTCACACATATCCTCTGGGACTGCCCTTACATACATCAGTATTGGGAAGAAGTCACCTGCCAACTTGCAAGGACGTGTGACAAATCCATTAAACCTTCCCCCAAACTCTGCCTCCTCAATATCTGGGAGGCTACTGACCTCTCGCAGGCGGAGCAGACGTGGGCCACGATGGGTTGGACTATCGCCAAATGCAATATCGCCCAAAAATGGGGGGCGGCCATGACTCCACGATTAAGTGACTGGGCGAAGGACATGGATTGTGCAATGATTGCAGAAAAAACAGTGTTCAAGGGTCGGGGATGCCCAAAAAAATGGATCATAAATGGGGAAAGTGGAACAAATATAGGGGGGACATCTGCATTTCCCCAACAGTGGAATTGAGAAGGGAGAGACAAACATTGATGGCCCGATTGGGAGAGACTATCGGAGCCTCCCCGATGAGCAACTAGCAATAAGATGTTACTCTGATCAGGCCAGTTGATTGTTTTCTCATATTTTTGACTCTGTTGTACTGATGTATTATATAGAAGGGGGGGCAACCTCTGGGGACAGCTGATCTATGTACTCCTGGTTCATTATATGTAGTGGAACACTGTAGACATTTTGTTTTGCTATGCCAAAGATGACTTGCACCGATGCACCCTTGTTATCAATAAAAACAGTTAAAAAAAAAAAAAAAGAGTGCCAAAAGGCTGGCAAATAATTACTCTCCTCCTTACTAGAGAAAAAGATGATGAAAAACCATAAACGAAGACTCAGATGTCTTGTTACAGAGGTTGAGTCTCTCTCAAATCCAAATGGTAGTTTTTGTCTGAGGCGGAATAATTACGGGCACCGAGAATTTCCCAGAAGCGAGGAAACTCTCAAACTCCAAGAAATACCTGAATTCCAGCGAAGGCTTCCTAAGATTTCTATGGCCTACGACCTTCAGGATACCAAACTGTGACAGACTGAAGACCTTGGATGCGAGCGACAATATCCACACTGGAGTTTCCTGTCAGGAACGCTTCGCTGGTTCAAGACGCCTTTCTCCAACAGGGAAGACGGTTGAAGTGCGCAACACACCAGGTGCGCGAGCGCGATAACCGTAACCCTACCCTAACTGATAGGAAACACTAAAATGCTAACATCTAACTAATAGGCTCCGCCATCTTGAACGGCAGAAACAAAATCACCCAATTTACAACTGAAACCGCTTAGCTACCAGTTGGCTCCACTTGAAATGTGATTCTCTAAACGAAATCCCCTGCCTAACTCTGGAATTGGGACGAGAACGGCTCAGCTTAGGATAGGCTCGCTCAGTCCTGACACTTGCCTCAGGGAAAGTGCTGGATGGTGGTGGGGGCAAATTTACTATTCCTACTCCGACCTGTGCTGGCCACAGGGAAAGTGCTGGATGGTGGTGGGGGAAAATTAACTATTCCTACTCCAACAGGTGCTTGCCTCAGGGAAAGTGTTGGATGGTGGTAGAGGCAAATTTACTATTCCTACTCCGACAGGTGCTGGCCTCAGGGAAAGTGTTGGATGGTGGTGAGGCAAACTTACTTTTCCTACTCTGATCTGTGCTGACCACAGGGAAAGTGCTGGATGGTGGTGGGGGCAAGTTTACTATTCCTACTCCAACAGGTGCTTGCCTCAGGGAAAGTGCTGGATGGTGGTGGGGGCAAATTTACTATTCCTACTCCGACCTGTGCTTGCCTCAGGGAAAGTGCTGGATGGTGGTGGGGGCAAATTTACTATTCCTACTCTGACCTGTGCTGGCCTCAAGGAAAGTGCTGGATGCTGTTGGGAGAAAATTGATTCTACATAATGTAAAAAAATTACATTTTTTACAGTAATTGTCCTATTTACATTAAAGTTATTTGTCAAGCATACATTCAAACATTTGTATTTTCTTTTAACTTCTCAACAGATTAAACCATAAAAACCAGCAAGAATAAAGGAACACATTCCTCAATCACAGAAAATTCAATAGCTCATTACCACTGGAGAAGCCAAAGCATACAAGGTAAAAATATTCAAAAACAACATTAAGCTTTTTTGTTTTTGCAGGTCTCAAGTGCAGAATCAATTTCTTTTAAAAAGTATCTTTGCAATAAAAATGTCAGCCTCATAAACAACAGCAAAATGTTTTTTTCAACATCAAAAACACTAATCAATTTCTTTGCAGGCTAATTGCAAAACAAAAAAATCCAAATAACAAACTAAAACATTTCTCCACTTTTTACAGAACCAAAGAATCCAAACCACCAAACAAAACATAGTGAAGAACTGCAACAAAAATCCCAAGTAAACCAGCAAATACACCAGGCCTTTTCAACAAGTCAACAGAAAAAACCTTAAAAAGGTAACCTTTACCATTCTGTAAAATCTAAACAAAATTAACCTTTTTTTTTCATCCAAGGAACAAAAGCAGGAAACAATTCCAACAAAACATTCTTAACGCAATGCAATTAAAACCTGGTACAATTTTGCAAAAAATTAAAGCTGTAAAATAAACAATGTGTACTAACTTTTCACTTGCAGGCAAATTAGTTTTTAAAACAACCACACTTAAAATCACTATAACAATCCTTTTCTCTTTTTCTTCTTTCTACAGAGAATGGCAGCAAGAAAAGAAGCCAAATATATCCAATCAAGCCGTGGTAATAGACTCTTAAGTCACAGTGGCTACGTTTAATGTAAGGAGAGATGAACTGAGCCCAGGTGTCATTGGAGGTGTGTGCATTATTACTCATCCCATTGCACAGGCAGAGCGGTTACTCTTGGTGACACTGTTGAAAGGACCACCGAGCATAACCACTCTGCCTCTGCAATGGAGATAGAGGTAAGGGAGAATATAAATGAAATTAAAGCCCTGGCATCCACGTCCAATGAACCCTGTGGCTCAGTTTTGAGGGAGGTGTCTCAAAACATTCCAACACATGTAGCAAGTTGTATGCCCATAATCCCCAACCTACACACAATTATTATTTGCAGAATTATTCAGCATAAAAAACAGGCAAGTAACCCCCTACGTGTAACACCCCAAACCTTTTCTGACATTAACATTCCACCTGAACTTTCTGTAACCGTTACTAATGAACCCTTTCTTTTGCATGACAACAAAAACCCTCTTAAATACTAATCTTTAGCACACCCCATAATCTTGTTAAGTTGGAGAGTAGTGATATTTGGATGATGGATGGAACGTTTAAATCCACACCCCATCCATTCACCCAAATACACACTATTTATGCCTACATTAATCAAACAGTAGTGCCCTTAGTGTACAGTTTACTCCCTGATAAACAATCCTCAACATATACTGGATTTTCATCAGTGATAAAAGCTAAAACCATGAACCAAAGTCCTAGAAAAGTGTTAATTGACTTTGAATTACCTATGATTAACACAATTACCAAAATGTACACGGATACCCAAATTCAAAGATGTTTTTTTCACTTTTCACAGGCATATTGGCAAAAAATTCAAAAAACATCCTTAGTTGAGGATTATATATCAGACAGCAAACTACAATTTGAATTAAAAAAAACTAACTGCACTTTGTTTTGTTCCTCCTGACAGTGTAGATGAATACTGCACTTCTATTACTGAATCTGAAAACTTTACTGCAAACTAAGGCAAATTGGCACCCCTTCTAAATTACTTTGAAGACACATGAATTGGTCATCTAAGCAGGTCAGGCCGCAGGAGGAGACCACGTTTCCATGTGAAGTGGTGGAACTGCTACTCGACCTGCTTAGAGGGAGGAGCTAAAACAAATAATGTCATAGAGGGATGGCACAACTCTTTCAACAAATCTATCGGTAAACCACATCCTAACTTCTATCCTTTCTTGGAAATTTTGAAGAAGGAGCAACGTTTCCAAGAAATGAGAATTGCGCAATCATTAACTGGTAGTCTGAACCCACGAATCTCTAAAAGAACAAAAGAAATGTCCGAGAGACTATTGGGTGCAATTCAACAATTTTCGTTGATGGTGGCTTCAGACTACCTAGATAATATTGCACACATCCTACATTTCTAATCTACACTAACTCCTAAACCACCTTACTTGCCTGTTTTGACAAACGATCCCCCTAATTCAATTGGCATTTTTCAAAAACAATTTAAATAAAAAAAAAAAAGTCGGGTTTCTTACCTTTAGTTATCTTCTTTTTCAACTCTTGGACTTACGTACAATCCTTCACCAAGAGTCTTGAGTCGTCCTTTAAACCATTGCAAATAATTCATAATCCATGAAATAATCCATGACCCGAGTTAAACTAACAAAAAGGGCACAGTTTGGCAAAGACATATTTTTACAGCAAAAAATTAAACTGTAAACTATACTGTGCACACCTACAAAAAACGCACCCCAAAAAAAATCCCGAAAAAGAATTCTTGTTTGGCAAAAACGCAACAAGATTCCATCGATGCAATCCTATCTCGCTCGAATTCAAGTTTAAAAAAACCATGAAAAAGTAGTAAAGTTTCCCAAAAAATCACAACCCAAAAATCCATAGTTGCAATCCTCTCTCGACCAAAGTCCAGCAAAAGTCCCAAAATCCATATAGCAATGGTTTGAAAATGGCCCAAAAAGCTTTTTCCAACCCATGAAGTCTTTCTCCATGTTCCTTCGTCCTATCCGGAAAACCGCGATGACGCAATTACAAATTTTCTAAAAACTTTTGTTTAATAGAATAAATAATCAATCTTTTAAAATTAATTCTATTACACAAAAAGTGTTACGAAATCAATCAACCGGACGTGGGACTGCTTCCTGTTTTGGAAAAGATTTTTAAGTTAAAACACACAATAACATCAAAATACACCTTTCCTAGTTCTAACTACCTCCCTCCTATCTCCTTACAATAAACTTTACCACCTTTAATCTATTTTTAATAATTTAAATTCGCCTTACCTGGACGCAGCTCTCCCTTGCTTCTGATCCGGACCGCGACGAACCTCGCAATGACAAAACTTACATATATGCGGCAACGTCATCTCTTTCCGTAAAAAGGAAAAGGACAATTTCACCCATTGACTTCAATGGCAAACCGTGGGAAAACCTACAAAGAAATTAAAAAATATATGTTACAATACATACAAAAATCTATGACTATTTAAAAAAAGAATATTACTAATATAATATTTTTACAACATTTTTTGAATATTTATTTATTCTGTTTTATATTTCTAATAAATACAATCAAAATATTTACAATACTATTAATGTGTCCATTGATTGTGTTTTTAAATATTACATTTTTAAAATAAAATTTTTACTTCTAGAGATTTTTTATGTCTATTTATGCATACCTATGTTGTACAATTATGCTCTGATAATTTTTAGAAATATTATAATTAACTTTTAAATAATTTTTATTTTTAAAAATGTAAGTTAATATTTTAAAACATTTAAATTATAAATTATTTTTTTTCCCTGTACAGCAAATCACCCCTACCCAAAATCACCCTAATTTTATCTGCACATTACTTATATATATATTTTTATAATTAAATTAAAACTTTAACAATTAAAAAACATATAAATAAATTAAACAATAAATAATACTCAAGTATTAAATTTAATACCTGAGTATTAATACACTCCCCTACCCAAATCCCCTATTTCCCTTGCATCCCGCCCCAGAGGATAGGTGCAAATGCCTTTTTAAATATTATTAATTAAATACTTATTTTATAATTTACTATCAGTAAATCTAAATATCAATTAATACTCTTGAATGTTAAAACAAATCCTGAGTATTAATACTCTCCCCCTCCCAAAACATCTATTTCCCTGACTTTTGATGCAAAATACTTTTTCATTAAATTACTTTTAAATTAATTAAAAAAATAACTAACAGTAAAACTAGATTTCTATTAATTATCAAGTATTAATATTAATACCTGAGTATTAATACATTCTCCCACCCAAAACCCATGTTTCACATACATTAATCCCCAAATTATAGAAGCCTAAACAGTTTACAATTATATAAATTAAAATATTATTTAAAAAAAATGTAATTATAAATTAAAATTATTTTAATATAAATTAAAAAAAATAGTAACTGGGTATTAAAACACTCCCCCAACCAAAACCCCTACTACCCATACAACACATCCAGAGGATATGTGCCAAATATTTTTTTAATAATTGCAAAAAATTAATAAAAAACAATTATATGACTAAAACTAATTATCATTAAATACTCAAGTATTAAAATTAATACCTGAGTATTAATACACTCCCCCACCCAAAACCCCTATTTCCCATACATCCCGTCCCATTGAAAAAATGCAAAGCATATTTAATATATTTTAATTAATTAAATTATATTATAGATTTGTTTTTAAAATTAACTCTTAATCTAAAACTCAAATTCTTTTTTTTAAAACAGAGTATTAATACACTACCCAACCCAAACCTATCCAATTTAAATACATTATATGATATATATTTTTTTAAACTAATAAAAAATTTTTTTTTAACTATTTTAATATTTGGAAAATAATACTATTACTATTAAAAATAATCACAATTAACAACTTACCTCAATTACAACAATTACTTACCTTACAATGCGTTGTAATGGTATGCGTTGTAATGGCATGTGTTGTAATGGCACATGCGTTGTAATGGCATGCGATGTAATGTCACCGGCGTTGTAAAAGTTGCGTTGTGAAGGCATTACGACGTTACCGGTTTTAGGCAGCACTAACAGAAGAAATGGACTGACAAAAGCCCCTGCACTTATTTCTTTTTACAAATTAATCATTGCTCGCAGATGCTAACTGGTGGTAGCACTTCCCAATAAGGGACCTCTTCTAACCAGAGAGAGTGGACAATGGGCTTGAACATTTGGGAGAATGTTGCAAAGCACATCAGTGGCGTAATGTCTTTTAATCACTTTTCTCAAAGAAGTAAATGGAATGCCAACAGAGCCCACAGTGCCAAAAACCTGCAAGTAGTAAATATGGTAAAAACATGAACTCATTTATACATTTTGCTTTTTCTTCCCGTTTTCTTCACTTGAAAATGCATTTCTACAGTTTTCCATTCCCTTCCTGGAAATATGCATTTCGAGTTTGTAAACATAATTTTACTCTATTACTCTTGCGTTTGCAACATTAAATGTAAGTTTGCAGGTTGCATTTGAAAAGCCATTTGCAACTTTTGTGAATGCCCAATAAGTTATGACTTAGTGATATTTACTCTGTTTTTAATATCCACTCTACCTCCACTTCGAAAACCAATTTTCCTGCCTCAAAAATTGCATGTCTTGCATTTCACTGCACTACGTGGCAGGCACCATGCAGTGAAATGTAGGGGGGTACCATGAGTACCCCCCAGTGCACCAACACCTCCCCCCAACACAAGGGGGGCCCGCAACGGTCTCCCAAAACCAATCCCCACCAGCCTTTCCATGGCGGTTTCGCCGCCATGGAAAGGCTAGCTACAGGCAGCATCGTAATTTGGCGGACGGTGCCTGCTAGGCACCGCCACCATTTTACGCACCATGACCGCTCCGCCAGGCAATCAGAACGATTGCCTGTGGCGGATCCATGGCAGGCGGTCTTTGCGCCTGCCACAGTCGCTGTCCGGATCCCCCGCCATCATAATTCGGCGGGCGGAGAATCGTCGTTTGATGGCGGAGTGCTCGCCACCGCACGGTTGGCGGTGGCGGGTCTTCCACCATCGTAATCAGCCCCTTCGTTTTTGCTGATTTTAGGCCTCTGGACGCTTTACCACTGCTGAACAGTGCTAAAAAGCATTGCTCTATATCTAAAATGTAATGGCATTTGGTTTCTCAATGATTGGCATATTTGATTTACTAATAAGTCCCTAGCAGGGTGTGCTACATTTGCCCAGGGCCTGTAAATCAAATGCTACTAGTAGGCCTGCAGCACTGATTGTGCCACCCACATGAGTAGCCCTGAAAACATGCCTGAGGCCTGCCACTGCAGAGCCTGTGTGTAGAGTTTCAAACTGCATTGCCGACCAGGCAAGTTCACCTACTTGCCATGCCCAAACCTTCCCTTTTACTACATGTACGGCACCCCTAAGGTAGGCCATAGGTAGTCTCATGGGCGGGGTGCAAGGTATTTAAATGGTAGGACATGTACGTTTCAGTTTACTTTTGAGTTTTATATGTCATGGTAGTGAAAAACTGCTAAATACATTTTTCAATACAGCAAGGCCTATCTCTCCCATGGGTTAGCACTGGATCTGCCTTGTAACACTTTACAAGTATATCTTCCAATTGGGAACAGACAGAAAAGTGGAGTTTGGTGTCTCTGGGCTCACATTTAAAAACACATCTTTTAGTGAAGTTGTTTTTTATATTGCAGGACTGAAAATACCACTTTTAGAAAGTTGGCATTTTCCTACTTTTACCATTCTGTGCCTCTGCCTGTCCCTAGAATACACGTCTGGATTGGATGACAGTTTGGATTTGTGAATCCACTCTAGAAAGTCACACATAAAGGGAGCTGAGGTGTGCCCTGCATATCCTAATGGCCCATCACCAGTCTGATGGGTCTTCTGAGGGAGGAGTTGACACTTGCACATGAATAGGGCTGTGCCTATCCCCACACAAAGAGCTGCATACCTCCCTGTAGTGTTTCTGAAGCCAGACCCAGAAAGGACAAGGTCTTGTGCAGTACAAAGGCCTTTCTTTGAAGTCTCCCTACTTCTAAGGCTAAAATGGGTATAAGTACTGGGCCTCTGACACCATATACTCATAACAATTCTGGACTGAGGAATTCTGCCAAGAAGAGCTGTTGTGCTGCAAGGAGGGACTGCCACTTTGCTGCTTGCTTTGCTGTGTTGGGCTGGTGCCTGCTGCTTCTGTCTTGGGAGTGAGAGGACTGGACTTTGCTCTCTGCATCCTGCTTTCTAAGGTTCTACAAGGGCTTGAGTTGAGCTTGCCTTGTTTTGGAAGTCTCAGGCCTATCAAAGACTTCAACTGCAGCACCTGGGCATTTCTGCTGAAAGCCTTACTCTGCTAAGTGTTGCAAAAACCAGTTCCTGGGTCCCTGGAAGTGAGTTGCTGTGCTAAAAAGAAGAAGATCGACACATCGACTTCGAGAGCCTCTTCAGGACCTGCACTGTACTTCGACACTGTGCCGCAGCCTGCACCGGTGCTGTGGTCCCTGCTGAACTCAAAGACAGTGACTTGCAACGCAGGCCCCCATGCCACCGCAGCACCTCTGAAGAACCAACACAGAGGGAGCCCTGAGTATCGCATCACCAAAGTCTGTGGCGCCCGACTCAAACTCCGCCGCCAAACCCATGGCACCGTCGTGTGATATCAACGCTGCAAAAATGACGCCTCGAAGCTTGACAATTCATAGGCCCTGCACCACCAGCAGAACCAATGCCTCGTCGCAACTGCAGCATCAACTCCCTTGCACCTCCCAGCGTCCCCGGGCGCCAGCGACTCAACGACTCTGCATCACCTCCAGGAACTGATGCCTCAATTGCTTCAGTGATGCCTCACCTCCGTTTTGTAGCGCACCGTCCCAGTGCGCCAATGCACCAATGACCTGCATAGCAGTAAGGAACTGTCACCACACCTGCCTACGTGCCTCACCTCCCCGGGGCTGTGCAATACTTTTGTTGTTCAGCATTTCCAAGGTACTGTCGTGGGGGTCGGTATGACTCAGTACCTGGCTCGCGCTCCCATGCGGTCGGCCTGAACAATTGGATTCCACTCCATCAAGCACGTTGAGATAGCCCTGACTAGAGCTATTGTATTTCTAAGCGCTACAACTGCATTTAATCTTTAAAAACTACTTACTTGACTTGTGTATGTTGGGTTTTTGTCATTTTGGTCTTGTTTTACTCAGATAAATATTGGCTATTTTTCTAAACTGATGTGAATTACTTTTGAAGTGTTTTGACTGGGTTACTGTGTGTGTGTGTGTGCACAAATACTTTACAAATTGCCTTTTTTGTTGAGCCTGACAGCTCTGAGCCAAGCTACCCGATGGTGAGAACAGGTAAACTTAGGGGTCGATTCCGATTCGGGCCGGAAAAAGCACCGACGGACTCGGATCCGGAAATTATACCGACCGACACGTACCTGTGGCGCCCGACACGCCAAGTACGATGCAAGGCGTGCAAAATCTGACCGACACGTACCGAACCCAAGTCGACCGACCGAGCCGCACGGAAAACAGCAATCCGGTCGGAAAAACACGCGAATCCAACCGACCGACACGCACCCGGAACAAATCCGACCGAAACGTACACGCGAACTCCAAACCGCAAAGTATGATGCAAGGCGCGAAAACCACGAGTGAGTCGGACGGAGGCCAAGCCGTACGACCGACACGCATACAAAACCGAGCCGAAGCAACACAAAACACCGCCACCGACGCGTACGCAGCATAGAAAACTGCACATACACAGCGTGAACGAAACAGAGAAGACCGTACGAGACAAATGCAGGGTCCGACTCGGTCACAAGAACGTTTCCAACATACACAGACAGTACAAAGGAAAAATCACCCAAAAAAAGGCCAAACAAGCAATTACCAAGCCAATAAATACTGGGGGGGGGTGGGGACAGAGAACAAAGACACACCCACAACTCCACCCATATAAAGGACACAAATCACAACCATGAGCCTTTGCAAATGCCATTCCACTGCCAGCACCCAAGAGAAAGCAACCACACACCCACAGCTCATCCCTCACACAAGCCACACACCATCAGCACACCAACAAATACCCACCTCACATACACCCAGCAAAACACACACTCACACACCCTCACCTGCACACCAACACACACATCACTCACCATCACCACCCACCACCATGCCCCCCAAGAAGAATCCCAAGTTCCTAGATTGTGAATTGGAAGTCATGGTAGACGAGATCCTCAGGGTAGAGCCACAGCTGTTTGGCACACTGGTCCAACAGACCCCCATCTCCCAGAAAACCAAGATGTGGGAGAGGATCATCAACAAGGTGAACGCACAATCACCATGTCGGCGCACAAAGAGCGACATCCAGAACAGGTGGTATGACGTGCGCAGGAGGGTACGGGACCTGCTCAAAAAGACTACATCAACAGCCAATACACCGGCAGTGGCCCTCCTGCCAAGCCAATATACCTCAGGCCCTGGGAGGAGAAGGTGCGGGCCATCCTTCCGCCAGTGAGCGTATATGGACTAGAGGACATCCCAGAGCCTGGTGAGTACACAACAAATGTACACAATATACTGCCACAAAACACACACACATCACTGTCAAGGGGAGAGTCAAACCATGCACTCATAGCAATTACACAGCAACCAGAACAGAATCATCCCAAAATGTGTATGTCAGTCAGATAAACACAACACATGCCATCAAAAAAGTCACATCCAACTGTGCCATCACATGTACAAACACAACTACAACTACAGCTAGGCAGTGGCACAAATAGAACTAACAAACACATCCAGACATGTAGCCACCACAACAACACCAACACACAGTGAAGACCACTCAAAGGAAGGAATTCTGTGTATGCTGGCCAAGTCAGTGTAGCCAATAGCATCATGGGAGTCGCAGTCACACATATTGCCCCCCACAACTGTCCCATCAACACCACCATGAACCATGCGCACATCACAGGGAGTGGAGAAGGACTCACAAGATGGCTGACACTGGCAACTGCTGTGGGGAGCACAAGGCCCTGCTGGCAACTGTGCACCAACAAACAGCAGGACACCACTGACTGACATCCTGAGAGACAACTTCCACTCCCTGCAATGCAAGCACGTTCCATGGTGGGATATCTGGCTGGCTGGGTGGGTGGGAAGGAGGACTTGCAGCACTGACCATAGTCACAAGCACCTCCCCTCACACACCCCCCAACACAAACTCCACAGAACCCACCTGGTAGAATGCAATGCCCCCCATCCTAACACAAGATCCCACAAAGAACCACCACCCTGGGTTATGTTGTGTGAAGCACAGGGCCACTCTTGAGACTTTTAGCCAAACAACTGCCAGGACAACACTCCCAGCCATCCTGTCAGCACAGCCAGCCCACCCCACAGGGAAGCAGAGTCAAAAGGAAGGAAGCATGGGCATGCTGGGAAGGGGGTGGAGGCAATAGCATGATGGGAGTCGTAGTCACTGATATTGGTCACCCCCACAACTGTCCCATCAACACCACCCTGAACCATGCTCACATCACAGGGAGTGGAGAAGGACTCACAAGATGGCTGACACTGGCTACTGCTGTGGGGAGCACAAGGCCCTGCTGGCAACTGTGCACCAACAAACAGCAGGACACCACTGACTGACATCCTGAGAGACAACTTCCACTCCCTGCAATGCAAGCACGTTCCATGGTGGGATAACTGGCTGGCTGGGTGGGTGGGAAGGAGGACTTGCAGCACTGACCATAGTCACAAGCACCTCCCCTCACACACCCCCCAACACAAACTCCACAGAACCCACCTGGTAGAATGCAATGCCCCCATCCTAACACAAGATCCCACAAAGAACCACCACCCTGGGTTATGTTGTGTGAAGCACAGGGCCACTCTTGGGACTTTTAGCCAAACAACTGCCAGGACAACACTCCCAGCCATCCTGTCAGCACAGCCAGCCCACCCCCAGGGAAGCAGAGTCAAAAGGAAGGAAGCATGGGCATGCTGGGAAGGGGGTGGAGGCAATAGCATGATGGGAGTCGTAGTCACTGATATTGGTCACACCCACAACTGTCCCATCAACACCACCCTGAACCATGCTCACATCACAGGGAGTGGAGAAGGACTCACAAGATGGCTGACACTGGCTACTGCTGTGGGGAGCACAAGGCCCTGCTGGCAACTGTGCACCAACAAACAGCAGGACACCACTGACTGACATCCTGAGAGACAACTTCCACTCCCTGCAATGCAAGCACGTTCCATGGTGGGATAACTGGCTGGCTGGGTGGGTGGGAAGGAGGACTTGCAGCACTGACCATAGTCACAAGCACCTCCCTCACACACCCCCCAACACAAACTCCACAGAACCCACCTGGTAGAATGCAATGCCCCCCATCCTAACACAAGATCCCACAAAGAACCACCACCCTGGGTTATGTTGTGTGAAGCACAGGGACACTCTTGGGACTGTTAGCCAAACAACTGCCAGGACAACACTCCCAGCCATCCTGTCAGCACAGCCAGCCCACCCCACAGGGAAGCAGAGTCAAAAGGAAGGAAGCATGGGCATGCTGGGAAGGGGGTGGAGGCAATAGCATGATGGGAGTCGTAGTCACAGCTCTACATCCCCCACCACATGGCCCAGCAAGCTCACACTCACGGATGCACATCCCACAGAGAGTGGAAAGGCCCATCAAAGATGTCTGACACTGTTGCTGTGTCGTGGGGAGCACAAGGGCATGCTGGGTACTGCACACCAACCAAAAGCAGGACACCACTGTCAGCCATCTTGCCATTGCTCTCACACCCACACACACTGAACTCCCCACAAAAGCAAGTAAGTATGGGAATGCTGGGAAGTGGGGTGGAGGCAATAGCATGATGGGAGTCGTAGTCACAGACATAGCTCACCCACAGAACTGTCCCATCAACACCACCCTGAACCATGCTCACATCACAGGGAGTGGAGAAGGACTCACAAGATGGCTGACACTGGCTACTGCTGTGGGGAGCACAAGACCCTGCTGGCAACTGTGCACCAACAAACAGCAGGACACCATCCTGAGAGACAACTTCCACTCCCTGCAATGCAAGCACGTTCCATGGTGGGATAACTGACTGGCTGGGTGGGTGGGAAGGAGGACTTGCAGCACTGACCATAGTCACAAGCACCTCCCCTCACACCCCCCAACACAAACTCCACAGAACCCACCTGGTAGAATGCAATGCCCCCCATCCTAACACAAGATCCCACAAAGAACCACCACCCTGGGTTATGTTGTGTGAAGCACAGGGACACTCTTGGGACTGTTAGCCAAACAACTGCCAGGACAACACTCCCAGCCATCCTGTCAGCACAGCCAGCCCACCCCACAGGGAAGCAGAGTCAAAAGGAAGGAAGCATGGGCATGCTGGGAAGGGGGTGGAGGCAATAGCATGATGGGAGTCGTAGTCACAGCTCTACATTCCCCACCACATGGCCCAGCAAGCTCACACTCACGGATGCACATCCCACAGAGAGTGGAAAGGCCCATCAAAGATGTCTGACACTGTTGCTGTGTCATGGGGAGCACAAGGGCATGCTGGGTACTGCACACCAACCAACAGCAGGACACCACTGTCAGCCATCTTGCCATTGCTCTCACACCCACACACACTGAACTCCCCACAAAAGCAAGTAAGTATGGGAATGCTGGGAAGTGGGGTGGAGGCAATAGCATGATGGGAGTCGTAGTCACAGACATAGCTCACCCACAGAACTGTCCCATCAACACCACCCTCAACCATGCTCACATCACAGGGAGTGGAGAAGGACTCACAAGATGGCTGACACTGGCTACTGCTGTGGGGAGCACAAGGCCCTGCTGGCAACTGTGCACCAACAAACAGCAGGACACCACTGACTGACATCCTGAGAGACAACTTCCACTCCCTGCAATGCAAGCACGTTCCATGGTGGGATAACTGACTGGCTGGGTGGGTGGGAAGGAGGACTTGCAGCACTGACCATAGTTACAAGCACCTCCCCTCACACCCCCCCCCCCAACACAAACTCCACAGAACCCACCTGGTAGAATGCAATGCCCCCCATCCTAACACAAGATCCCACAAAGAACCACCACCCTGGGTTATGTTGTGTGAAGCACAGGGACACTCTTGGGACTGTTAGCCAAACAACTGCCAGGACAACACTCCCAGCCATCCTGTCAGCACAGCCAGCCCAGCCCACCCCACAGGGAAGCAGAGTCAAAAGGAAGGAAGCATGGGCATGCTGGGAAGGGGGGTGGAGGCAATAGCATGATGGGAGTCGTAGTCACAGCTCTACATCCCCCACCACATGGTCCAGCAAGCTCACACTCACGCATGCAAATCCCACAGAGAGTGGAAAGGCCCATCAAAGATGTCTGACACTGTTGCTGTGTCGTGGGGAGCACAAGGGCATGCTGGGTACTGCACACCAACCAACAGCAGGACACCACTGTCAGCCATCTTGCCATTGCTCTCACACCCACACACACTGAACTCCCCACAAAAGCAAGTAAGTATGGGAATGCTGGGAAGTGGGGTGGAGGCAATAGCATGATGGGAGTCGTAGTCACAGACATAGCTCACCCCCACAACTGTCCCATCAACACCACCCTGAACCATGCTCACATCACAGGGAGTGGAGAAGGACTCACAAGATGGCTGACACTGGCTACTGCTGTGGGGAGCACAAGGCCCTGCTGGCAACTGTGCACCAACAAACAGCAGGACACCACTGACTGACATCCTGAGAGACAACTTCCACTCCCTGCAATGCAAGCACGTTCCATGGTGGGATAACTGACTGGCTGGGTGGGTGGGAAGGAGGGCCGGCTGTCAACCAAACACAACCAATGCAGACCATGTTCACACCCCAAAAAATACATAGAAATGCCCAAATAATGCAGGACAATGTGCCACACCAATATCAACCCCTGACTGTGACGACTTAGGACAATGCAATGTACAGGCCCGCACCCAGAGGCACAGTCACAACTGTCATGTGTGTCAACCATTGATGCCTGCAGAAACATAACATACATTGTGTGTGTCTCCCAAAAACAGGTGATGATGGGGACACAGCAGCAGACGCTGAGGAGTCCCAGTCTCAAGAGGATGCGGAGCTCACTGGCGTCGTACAGCCTCTGTCCTCCTCGGATGATGAAGACCAACCTGGCACATCCGGTGCAAGTCTACATGCAGCACCAGCAGGACCACCAGCTGCAGCACCAGCAGGACCACCAGCTGCACCCCCTGCACCCACCCCTCCAACGACTGTCACCACAAATACCATCCCTGCCGACATGGACAGAACAAGGAGCAACACCAGCACAGGGACCCTGGACCAACCTGGGGCCATGGACACCACCACCACCACCAACCCCCAAGGTGGACCAGGGTCATCTGTGCGTGCCACTGCATGCACTGCACATGTCAGCAGGGGTGGTGGGAGGGGTGGGAGACAGAGGTCGCTGCTTGCAGAGGTTGCTGGTGTGCATGATGACCCACAACTGGTACGCATAGCTGATGCGTACCAGTCCAGCACCGGAGACCTCAGCCAGGTAGTGGGGCTCCTCAGAGACATGAAACAGCAGCAGGCTGCCCATCATGCCCGCTTGGACTCCCACATGTCCCACGTGGAGTCACACATGTCCCGCGTGGACTCACACATGTCCCGCGTGGAGTCCAAGTGGGATGCACTGCATGAGATGACGGCGGTGCACAGGGACATTTTACAATGCCTCCGCCAGATGAACAGCAACCAGTCCACACCTCCCTGTGTGCCAACAACATCTGGTGCCGAACAAACTGCAACTGCCACAGGGAGGGAGGATGACTCTGGCGGAGAGTCCCCTGCACCGCAGCAGCCTGTACTTGAGGGGCCCCCCCCCAAGAAGAGGGGTCGTCCGAGGAGGGGCAAGTGAGAGGCCGATGGCCAAGCGCAACTCCCAGGAAGCCTGAACCTGTTCTGGATGTTCACCTTTGTGCACAGACTGTTCACCCTGTTGACGGCAACACTACTCCCACACATTGCATGGGGAGTACAAGTTGGACCAATGTGTCAGACAACTGTGGCCCCGATACTGGGGATTCTGTCTACCAGGACTTTCAATTCACCTAGGAACTTCGGATTGCAAGATTTATGTACAGCACTACCCATCCTATGCACTATTCACACAAATGTATCACAATAAACACACTAATACACCATACTTTCCTCTGTTGTGATTCCAACGTGGGTGCTGTTATGGGGATGATGAACTGCAAAATTACACTGTGTATGCGAACTGCAACAGCAAGGACAACACAGGCATGTGAGTAAAGGCAACGTGACACATATGAGGGAGACACACCACCAGGGCTACACAACACATACACACCTAGGCCATCTTACTCATTGCCTACACTGATGTTGCCAGGGAAGACGGTGCAATGCACAGACACCACACCCATTCCCAGTTGTAGTCAAGTAGCCCACAGGTGCAGTAAGCAAATGGCAGTCAAATGTGTGACCACAGACAACGCACATCACAAAGTGAAGCACAGGTTTATTACACAGTTGCAACATGTCGTAACCACTACAGATGCAAGGTAATCCCACCTGGCAGCGGGCACACAGTCAACAACTGTAGACGGAAGGAAGTCCATGGGTGTGGCGCACATCACCTGTAGGGACACAACAGCTACCAGCCTGGAAGTGCAATCACGTCGTCGGTGGACACAGTTGACCAAACGAATCTGAAAGTACCCTGTGAAGGACAGAAATGACACACAGTCAAAAGCAATGGAGTACAGGACAGAACAGCAAAACTCATGCACAATACATGTTACAAGATACCCACCCAGAACCAAGTTAGCATGTCAACACTGTTGGGGAGTACAGCCCACCTGTAAGCACACATCGCAACACACATCCAGTCAAGTAGCCCATGGACACACTCCAACAGCACCAGAGCACCACCTACACATCATGCCAACTCACATCATTGACATGACACCTCAGGATACTCACATTCAGCTAAAGAAGTTGGTGATGAGCTGTGTGCGGACATCACCATCATCATCATCATCATCATCATCACTGGCATCGTGGTCCAGGCCAGGATCCTCCACAGGTGGCGGATGTTGGTCATTGTCATCCTGGATGAGAGGCAACTCCTTCCGCACTGCCAGGTTGTGGAGCATGCAGCAGACGATGATAATCTTGCACACTTTCGCAGGGGCATATGGGAGGGACCCTCCGGTCTTGTCCAGGCAGCGGCAGCGGCTCTTCAGGAGACCAAATGTCCGCTCAATCACTCTCCTGGTCCGACCATGTGCCTCATTGTAGCGCATCTGGGCTGGTGTCACAGGGTTCCTGAGGGGTGTCAGCAACCACGGCATGTTGGGGTATCCCGAGTCACCTACGGACAGACAAGTGCACATTAGCTGACTTGGAAAAGTGGGCGGAATACTACAGATCAGATCACACACAATGGCACAAAGTCAGTACACACCGACAAGCCAGGCACGCTGGTTCTGCATCTGTGCCATCATCCTGGGGATGCGACTACTCCTCATCACAAAGGCATCGTGTGCTGAACCAGGGAAACGGGCACACACGTGTGTGATGGTCATGTCTGCAAGACACACCACCAGTGCATTGACCGAGTGGTAGTGCTTGCGGTTCCTGTAGGCCTGCTCCTGGGCCTGTGGTGGTACCAAAGCCACATGTGTCCCATCAATGGAGCCAATGACATGCGGCATCCTCCCCAGGGCATAAAAGTCACTCTTCACGTCAGTGAGTCGTCGCAGTCTAGGGAAATAGATGTACCGGTTCAGGAATAGCAACATTGCCGCCAAAACATCGCGGAGCACACGGCTCAACATGGTCTGTGACATCCCACCAGCAGTCGCCACAGTATGTTGGAAGGTACCGGTGGCAAAGAAGTGTAGGGCTGCCATCACCTTCACCTTGGGGGTCAGCGCTGTAGGATACGGCCGGCCAGGCTGCAAATGTGGGGACAACTGCACTGCCAAATCCTCAATCAGCTGCCTGGTGAAGCGGTACCGTCGGATGCTGTCCCGTTCCACCATCGTTGCCAGGTCTGGGAATGGTCGATGGACAGCAGGAGCCCTGCAGTGCAGAGGAGAAGTAAGCAAGATTGTTAGTCACCCCACATATGCGGCATTGAACACACTCAATATCCCAACATACATCATTATGAGGCACAACTACATGAAGTGTGCAGTTCCGTAAGGACATGTATGGTACATACATGGCCAACATCTGTCAACACGGTCCAACAGGTGGCATCAATTAGTCCCAGGTTGGCCCATTGGATATCATGAGGCCGTGTCACAGTTCCCATCTCCTGCTGCCGTGTCACAATCACCCCCACAGTGACATGTGAGGATAGATGTGCCCCAGGCACCACAGCTCAACGACAGGTACATTCCCAGGGACCCTGTATTGCCACATGGACACTGGCATTACATGGAGTATCATGTATACACCACAGCAAAACAACCATGACCCCCACAGGTAGTGGTCCCACTTGCCACGGCAGGACAGACATGGACGTCTGTGACACACACACGCACAACATCAAAGTCCATGCACACACAACCTGGATGTGGAGACTGTCTCCCATTGTGCACATGAAATCAGAGACATTGTAAACACTACATGCACAAAGACTGTGGAGGACCATCACTATTGTGCCACTGGGACACCCTGGCTCAAACATACCGTCCCACATGGGACTCACGGGGTATGTGACATGACATACACATACACCACCGTGAAATGTGACCATGGCACATGCACAGATATGAACAGTTGCACATCACAGTGGTCATGTACACGTAACACCCAGAGTCCTGTCCCCATTAACACGTGCACAGCCTGGGGGTGGCTGCCCACAGGTGACATCCACAGGACAACATGTACACCAACATACACACAATAGGAAATGCAGCCTTACATGCCTTATGATAAAGTTTGGACAGGCTGTCATGATGTAGGTGTGCCCCTCACTCCCTGGGAGCTATCTGTGGCTGGCATATGTCCATCTGAGACAGGCATGCTGACATATGGCAGTCACATGTACAGTGATGCGTTGAACAGCAATGGACCGATCGGTGCTCCCGGCCGGCCCATTGCATTCAATGTGTGCGGGTACGCGTTGTACCCCTGTACGCGTTGAACTGCAATGGACCGATCGGTGCCCCGGCCGGCCCATTGCATTCAATGTGTGCGGGCACGCGTTGTACCCCTGTACGCGTTGAACTGCAATGGACCGATCGGTGCCCCCGGCCGGCCCATTGCATTCAATGTGTGCGGGTACGCGTTGTACCCCTGTACGCGTTGTACCCCTGTACGCGTTGTACCCCTGTACGCGTTGTACTGCAATGGACCGGTCGGTGCCCTGGCCGGCCCATTGCATTCAATGTGTCGAGTACGCATTGTACCCCTGTACGCGTTGAACTGCAATGGACCGATCGGTGCCCCCGGCCGGCCCATTGCATTCAATGTGTGCGGGTACGCGTTAGTACCCTGTACGCGTTGTACCCCTGTACGCGTTGTACTGCAATGGACCGGTCGGTGCCCCGGCCGGCCCATTGCATTCAATGTGTGCGGGTACGCGTTGTACCCCTGTACGCGTTGAACTGCAATGGACCGATCGGTGCCCCCGGCCGGCCCATTGCATTCAATGTGTGCGGGTACAGCGTTGTACCCCTGTACGCGTTGTACAGCAATGGACCGATCGGTGCCCCCGGCCGGCCCATTGCATTCAATGTGTCGGGTATGCGTTGTACCCCTGTACAGCGTTGTACCGCAATGGACCGATCGGTGCCCCGGCCGGCCCATTGCATTCAATGTGTGCGGTGCACGCGTTGTACCCCTATGCGCGTTGAACTGCAATGGACCGATCGGTGCCCCGGCCGGCCCATTGCATTCAATGTGTGCGGGTACGCGTTGTACCCTGTACGCGTTGTACTAAAATGGACCGATCGGTGCCCCGGCCGGCCCATTGCATTCAATGTGTGCGGGTACGCGTTGTACCCCTGTACGCGTTGAACTGCAATGGACCGATCGGTGCCACCGGCCGGCCCATTGCATTCAATGTGTGCGGGTACGCGTTGTACCCCTGTACGCGTTGTACCGCAATGGACCGATCGGTGCCCCGGCCGGCCCATTGCATTCAATGTGTGCGCGTGTACTGCAGCGTTGTACCCCTGTACGCGTTGAACTGCAATGGACCGATCGGTGCCCCCGGCCGGCCCATTGCATTCAATGTGTGCGGGTACGCGTTGTACCCCTGTACGCGTTGTACCGCAATGGACCGATCGGTGCGCACCCATTGACAATGGGCTTGCCTGGCAACGGACGCGTTTTCGAATTTCGAACGAGTCGGTTGCTGGAAAATCAGTTGGTCACCCACAACAATGTTGCAAAATCATGTATGTCATGAAGTTGAAGATTTGAAGGATGCTGTGGGCATGTTTTGGTGCTGCTATTCCATGGATTGGCCAGATTCAGAAGATGCAAACGACTTGGACCTATCACTTTGGACACAAGGGACAGTATCTGCCTCTCCAGCACATATATATTGCTGGCTGTTCCCCTGAGAGCTCACTTGCCTGCACTACATGCTCCAGGACGACATCTGCCACTGCACTGCTGCTGTCTCTGCCCCTCTGGACCCTGCAATGGCACGTACTGTGGAGCGAGCCCCAGCCTTCAGCCTTGAAGAGAACCAGGCCCTGCTGGACAGCCTACTTCCACAGTACAGCAAGCTGTATGGGACACCAGGGGAGCAGGTGAGTGTTCTGTGCACTGCCTTTCTGAATGTGCATATTGTCTGACTAGCAAGGATGAAAGTCTGCACGCCACTGGCTAGCAGGCTCACTGAGTAGTTGTCACCCCCCATAGTGTGTAGTGACATGCACTGGACAGGTATGGTGCAGTGACAGTGCATTTGAACAAGGTTTTACTTCCCATGCAATGATACCATGTAGTGACGTCTGGCAAACTGTCCATGGGCAGCTTTGCACTGCCTGTGTACATCATGTGCCCCTGTGATTGAGACATGTATATACAACTGTGTCATGCACGGATATGTTGCATGTGTAGTAATGGCCTTTTCACTTTGTCATCCTGACAGGTTAATGCCCATCGGAAGCAGGAGATCTGGAAGGACATCGTCCGGGCCGTCCGGTCCGTGGGGGTCTACAAGCGCCGGATCCGCAACTGCCAGAAGAGGTGGCAGGACCTTCGGGGCTGGACCCGGAGGATTGCACGGGTCCAGCTGAAGCTGTCGCCTCCTCGCAGGAGGGGCGGAACACGGACCCTGACCCCCACATGCTCCAGATCCTGGCGGTGGTGTTTCCAGACCTGGATGGGCAGCTGAAGGCCAGACAGCAGCAAGGAGGGGTGAGTCAAAGACTGCACTGTGAACTCTGTATTACATGCTTTGTGCCCTCCTCTGGCCTGGTTCAACTGCCACAGTGCAGCAGTCATGTTGTCCAGGAGCCATGTCCCTCTATTGTGCACTGCCCACTGCTCATCTGATACCCAGGTGTGGCCCTTACATTCAGGGAATTGTGTCACTTGGGACTGTGTCCTTGCAGTTTGCTTCACTAAAGGTGGGGGACAGCATCTGTTTCCTAACTCTGTTGTGGGCATCATGGGTGGGTCCATTGTTCACACAACGCCTGTGTTCGGACATGTAATCTGCGTGTTGCTTTGATATGCGGTCCACTTGCTGAGCTGAGCCACCACATGTGCCTGGGGTATGTGGCACACGCCCATGCAGCGGGTGGGAACAATGTTTGGGCCCCAGGAGTGTGCAGATTACGTGTGTCACACATACATAGCCAGCTATCCACTGTCCAGGGCTCATCCCTCATTCATGTGGAGCAGGACAGTCATGCCTACTCCAGGCCATGCAATGCACTCTGTACTCCCACTCCCGTGTATCAGCTGACACATTGTGCGCAGTGATTTGACCCCTCAGGTGTCTGCCTCTGTGTCAGTGTGCTGTGGATTAGTTGCCAGGACTGCTGGGGTGTTTCTTGGTAGGGGCTCAGCATGCCCCTGGAGATGTGACCATAGGAGACGATACTTGTGTGTCACATAGGTGTTTGATCAGCTGCCCGTGCAGACTGGGGTATGCGAATGTGAAGTTCAGGCAGCTGTTCCCCATTCACAGCAGATTGTGAGGGGCTCAGGTTCAGAGGGTAGTGTCACAGGTCTCCCATATGTCCAATAGGTATGACCTGGACAGATGAGGGTTAAGATGATGTGTTGTGTGGGGGATGTACATGTGCACTTGTGCAGCTCCAGGACTTGCATTCCCCATGACCTACTATTGTGACACAGTGCATAGTGTTGTTGTCTGGCTGCCAAGTCATACATCACTGAGACAGTGATGTATGACTTAGCAGTCATGCCTCTGCCATGGCATGTGTCAACTTATTGGTGGTCCTGCAGGGGAGTGACATGTGCTACATGCACACCATTGTGGCGATGGCTATCAGGACATGGGTGCATCATGGTGTCTGTCGCTGGTATGCATCACATGCATTTCCTATTTGACTCTGGGCATCCCTTTCATCCGGAAACCTGTACTGACTCAGTGGCAAGAGCTGTGATGTGTGCATGTCCACATGCCACACCGTGTCCTCTGCACTGTCCAACTACTGTGTACTTGGTGCATGTGTCCACACTGGGGTGTTGCAATCCAACAGACACCAGACAGATGGGTGCAAGGCCATGTGGGATGTGAGTGCCATGCTTGGCATCAGACTGACAATTGGCTTCTCCTGTTCAGTTAGGGCACTTTTAGCAATGTACAACTAATGATGCCAGGGCTTGCTCTGTAATGTGCTGTGCTCACAGTGGTGTGTGCGTTTGGTGCAGGTGACTGATGTCTGTCTGTTTCCCCATTGTTTGCAGATACATCCACGGCCACGGAAGGGGACAGCTCCACGGACCAGGAGGAGCCAGAGAGCCAGACTGGGTCAGCAGCCGAGGAGTGGTCGGAGGAACCCAGTGGCACGGAGGGCGAGGGGAGCCACACCGAGGAGTCCTCAGCACCATCCACCTCAGCTGAGGACCAGAGCAACTCGGAGGATGACTCCCTTGTGGAGGCGGGTGTCAGCAGCCACCACACCCCAGCTAGTGTTGCTGTCCCCGCCACCACCAGCACCACCACCGCCCTCCCATCGGCTCCCATTCCCCAGGTCCGTGGAGGCTCCCATGTTCGGGAGCGTGTCTCCTTTGGGCCAGGCACCGCACCCCCTGCCCCTGTGTCCCCTGCTGCCCTGAGTGAGGAGTCTGTGTACCTCCTTCGCCAGCTCCATGTAGGGCAGACAGCCATGCTGAGTGTCCTCCATGCGCACACCGCACTGTTGACTCAGCTGGTGTCGTTCATGGAGGGCATCTCATCGGGCATGTCTGACCTACAGAGGGGCAATAGGTCCATGGACTCCTCCCTGACAGCAGCAGTGTCCCTCCTCAGACAGTCCCTCACCCCTCCTGCCTCTGCTCCATCCACACTCCCCAGCACCTTACCCGTCCCAAGCACACACACACCGGCACAGGCACACACCAGCACACACACGTCCAGCACACAGACACACACTGCCACAAACAAAACGCACACGCACGCACAGTCAGGGGACTGAAACCAGACTCACAGGGGATGGGGCCCTGGTACACACACACGCATCCACGGGCACTGCGCAGTCCTCAGTTGCCTCTCCCTCCAAAGCACCCTCCCTTGCCTCACCTGCAACCCCAAAGACCCAGCGCCTCTTCCTCAGTGACCTCGGCCTCTTCCCCTCCGATCCAGCTGCTCCAGCATCCAGGGTGAAGAGGAAGCCCCCCCACACGGAGCAGAGTGCCCCTCGCCCCCGGACACCCTCCCCCAGGCGCAGACAGACTGAGGCCCCCACCCGCAAGTCCCCCCGGAGTGGTAAGAGCAAGACCCCGCCGCCGCCCTGCAGCTCAAGCACCAGGTCTCCATCCTCCATCCCTCAGGCCCCCACTCCACAGGTGCCCCCACCACACCCTGCCCCAGGTTCCCCCACCCACAGATATACCATCCCCAAGAGGATCCGGCCTTCTCCCCTGCCACTTGCTCTCCCGGCACCACACCCCCGCTGCGCTTGTCTGTGCCACTGATGTGGTGAGGGTGTCCTCCCCTCTGTCCAGCCCACCTTGCCTGTTCCCCATTCTCCTCCCCTGGTGGTAGGCACTGCAGTGGAGTCCACTACCACCCTGTCTGACTTGGGCACTGCAGTGGCGGACCTGTCCACTCCATCTGCAGGGTCCACTGCAGTCGTGCCGGCACCCACAACATCTGAGCCATGCCCCCAGTTGTGCCGGCACACACCATGTCAGACACCTCCACTGCAGTTGTCAGTGGCTCTCCAGCACCCACCACCCCTTCCCTGCTTCCTCCTGGTGAGCCCTGATCCTGTCCCTGCGGTGCCTGGCCTACCCCCCGGTTGCCCCTCCTAGTGGATTGTCCCTGGTTTTGTGCAGGCATGTGTAGGGTGGCATCTGCCACTGTCACCCACTTGTGACTTTGTTGATGGACTGGCCATTGGCCTTTGTTTATTTTCTACTGGACTTCTACTTTTAATGCCACATATGCTGAATAAAGCAACTTTCTGTTCTCTAGTGCTTTTGCTTCTGATGTACATGATGTTGATGATGCTAACCATGCCCTTGCTGCAGTGATGGTGATATTTGGTCTCATGATAATGAAGTGTTACTGTGCAGGAACCCATGTGGTCCAGGGGGAATGTGTCCTATCCTGTGGTGTATCCATGTCATCCATAGCAGCATCTGAGGGTGTCATGTGTTCAGTATTTGGCAATGGGATTTCCTACTTAGATTGCCTATTTCACATCTGTGGCTTCCACCCCTGCACATCTGTTGTGCCTGCCATTGTTCAATTCGTCTACTTCTCTGACCGTGTGGCCATCTCCAGTGGACATGCAGGTTTGGGCATCAATGGGGAAGGACTCATCTGTGTTGTCAGTGCAACATTGCTATACAAGTGTGTTGGATCTGTGCTGATGATTCTGTTGGCACTTCCATGACCAGGCTGATGTTACGGGAGCCCTCATTTGGTGCTAATTGTTGATTGTGTGACCAAGTGCTCAGCTGACATGATGGGGCCCTACTGAGGCAACATATGGCACAGCTTTCCTCACACAGGAGTGGAGTCCCCTCATGGCAGTGTGTACTCCTGTGACATTGCCTGCGCCCAAGGTGTGTGTTGTATGTGCATGTCTGTGTGTTCACTTCCGTTTAGCTGTGCATGCTGTGATCCCTAGTGTTGTACCTGTTTGTGATGCTAGCTGAGTTGACCTATGTTCCCCCAAAGTCTTCGCCCTGGGTTCTCTGTGATGTGGGTGCATGGCACATTACTGGTCATCAGGGTGTCACCCATAGGTGTGTTTGCTGTCAGGGCTGAGTTTGTGTGCAGACGCAGATGGGTCACAGTCAGGTTTCCCTTGGCACTTGTTGTTTGCCCCTGTCATGTGATTTCCAGTTTGTGTTATCTTTCAGTGATTGTGACACGTTGTGTGTGTGACTGCTGGCACTCCTCAGGGTCCGGGCTGCAATGTTGGTTGTTGTCTATGTGTGTTCTTTGTGGGTGACCTTGGCTTCTTCATTGGTGTGTGACTGTGGCTGGGATCCCATTGGTTGGTGTGGTATTGCCGTCATGTCCATGTACAGCGTAGTGTGCAGTGTGTCAGACATTCAGGAGTCTTGTTGAGTGGCCATGTGTGATGTGTTTCTGCACCTTGGTTCCCACCCACCACCCTGGAATAGTCATGGGTGCATGTGCAATGTCACCAGTGCATGTGTGCTTCACTGCTGCACATTGTTGGAGGTCGAGGGGTGTGGTGTTGAGTGTGTGCAGATGAGAGTTGTTGCCCGGCTAGGCCCCTGCCTCCATGTTGGCCTTGGCTTACTGGCCATGCTGTTTGATTTGTGCTTGTGTAGGTGTGATGGTAGTTAGTTGCTCAGGACACATGACTGTGGTTCACAGTGTGAACCACATTTAGCTTTGTCATCACAGTGGGATTGTAATGCAGCCCAGGGTCACCACATTGTGGGGGTCCTGGGGTGGTGCTGTGGTGTGTCTGTGTCTTGCTGTGTCAGTTGCTGTCCCTACGTGCCTGTGTGACATGTGTGATTTGTGCTCCCTCTCATCTGACAATGCCTGCTTGCCCACATAGGGGATTTGGATCCATGAGTTACCTTTGTGTGGCACTGTATGCACATCTGTATGATTGGTATTCAGGTCTCCTCATGTGTTGTGTGGTTGCCTGGGGACACTGGCACCCCCCTCACCTGTTGTGTATGATGTGCAGTGTGGGTCTGCCTGTTTGTGTTTGGGCATCTGCACCACTGCATTGGCATATCTTGGGTGTGCCATTGGCTGTATGTAGTTTGGTGGGTTTCCCCTGCTGTCCCTGGGACTCCTAGGTCATCGGTCAGCACAATGATCATGGTTTGTGTGTCCCATTGCTGCCATGGTATGGTATCTGTTCACCTCACATCTGCAGTCTCCACAGGGTATCTGCATGTGTGTGCCCATTGGTGCAAATATGTGGGTCTGCATTCTGATGGTCACTTCTGTCATTGTGTCATTGATGATTGTTGACGGTGTCAGCCCCCATGGGTGTTGTTTGTCTGCACATGGCCAAAGGTATGTCTTATTTGCACTGCAGTATTTGGCTCCCCCAATTTATGTTGCAATGGGACACATGCACTACTTTGCCACTGATGTGTTTGTTGTTCTGTGACCAGGAATCATCCATGCAGTTTGGCAGTTGCACCTCTTTCTTTGTCAACACTTACCTTTTGGTCACTGTGATGATGGGGGTTTGGACCCCATTGCCACAATGTTCAAAGTGTGCTTCAGCTATGGACCCCACACTTACATTTTGGTCACTGTGATGATGGGGGTTTGGACCCCATTGCCACAATGTTCAAAATGTGCTTCAGCTATGGACCCCACACTTACCTTTTGGTCACTGTGATGATGGGGGTTTGGACCCCATTGCCACAATGTTCAAAGTGTGCTTCAGCTATGGACCCCACACTTACATTTTGGTCACTGTGATGATGGGGGTTTGGACCCCATTGCCACAATGTTCAAAATGTGCTTCAGCTATGGACCCCACACTTACCTTTTGGTCACTGTGATGATGGGGGTTTGGACCCCATTGCCACAATGTTCAAAATGTGCTTCAGCTATGGACCCCACACTTACATTTTGGTCACTGTGATGATGGGGGTTTGGACCCCATTGCCACAATGTTCAAAATGTGCTTCAGCTATGGACCCCACACTTACATTTTGGTCACTGTGATGATGGGGGTTTGGACCCCATTGCCACAATGTTCAAAATGTGCTTCAGCTATGGACCCCACACTTACATTTTGGTCACTGTGATGATGGGGGTTTGGACCCCATTGCCACAATGTTCAAAATGTGCTTCAGCTATGGACCCCACACTTACATTTTGGTCACTGTGATGATGGGGGTTTGGAACCCATTGCCACAATGCTCAAAGTGTGCTTCAGCTATGGACCCCACACTTACATTTTGGTCACTGTGATGATGGGGGTTTGGACCCCATTGCCACAATGTTCAAAATGTGCTTCAGCTATGGACCCCACACTTACCTTTTGGTCACTGTGATGATGGGGGTTTGGACCCCATTGCCACAATGATCAAAGTGTGCTTCAGCTATGGACCCCACACTTACATTTTGGTCACTGTGATGATGGGGGTTTGGACCCCATTGCCACAATGTTCAAAATGTGCTTCAGCTATGGACCCCACACTTACCTTTTGGTCACTGTGATGATGGGGGTTTGGACCCCATTGCCACAATGTTCAAAGTGTGCTTCAGCTATGGACCCCACACTTACATTTTGGTCACTGTGATGATGGGGGTTTGGAACCCATTGCCACAATGCTCAAAGTGTGCTTCAGCTATGGACCCCACACTTACATTTTGGTCACTGTGATGATGGGGGTTTGGACCCCAATGCCACAATGGTCATGGCCTGCTTGCATTGTGGGTGCCACACACATATATGTGTGGCACCTGTGCTAGGGGGTCACATTGTATGTTCAAAGTCATGTTCGGTGTTGTAGGCATTTGACACAGTCTACACACGCTTGTCATGGTGTTGGGTGGATGTCTTCTTCTTGCATTCCCTAGGTTGTGGTGTGCTGGTTGTGTCATGCATTGTCCATCCTATGAGTGGGGGTGGTAGTAGTGGTAGGCATCCTGCCCCCCCTGGGTAAGGGTGGTAGTAGTGGTAGGCATCCAGCCCCCCCTGGCTAAGGGTGGTAGTAGTGGTAGGCATCCAGCCCCCCTGGGTGAGGGTGGTAGTAGTGGTAGGCATCCAGCCCCCCTGGCTAAGGGTGGTAGTAGTGGTAGGCATCCAGCCCCCCTGGGTGAGGGTGGTAGTAGTGGTAGGCATCCAGCCCCCCTGGCTAAGGGTGGTGGTAGGCATCCAGCCCCCTGGGTGAGGGTGGTAGTAGTGGTAGGCATCCAGCCCCCTGGCTAAGGGTGGTAGTAGTGGTAGGCATCCTGCCCCCCTGGGTAAGGGTGGTAGTAGTGGTAGGCATCCAGCCCCCCTGGCTAAGGGTGGTAGTAGTGGTAGGCATCCTGCCCCCTGGGTAAGGGTGGTAGTAGTGGTAGGCATCCAGCCCCCCTGGCTAAGGGTGGTAGTAGTGGTAGGCATCCTGCCCCCCTGGGTAAGGGTGGTAGTAGTGGTAGGCATCTAGCCCCCTGGCTAAGGGTGGTAGTAGTGGTAGGCATCCAGCCCCCTGGGTGAGGGTGGTAGTAGTGGTAGGCATCCAGCCCCCCTGGCTAAGGGTGGTAGTAGTGGTAGGCATCCAGCCCCCCTGGGTGAGGGTGGTAGTAGTGGTAGGCATCCAGCCCCCTGGCTAAGGGTGGTGGTAGGCATCCAGCCCCCCTGGGTGAGGGTGGTAGTAGTGGTAGGCATCCAGCCCCCTGGCTAAGGGTGGTAGTAGTGGTAGGCATCCTGCCCCCTGGGTAAGGGTGGTAGTAGTGGTAGGCATCCAGCCCCCTGGCTAAGGGTGGTAGTAGTGGTAGGCATCCTGCCCCCTGGGTAAGGGTGGTAGTAGTGGTAGGCATCCAGCCCCCTGGCTAAGGGTGGTAGTAGTGGTAGGCATCCAGCCCCCTGGCTAAGGGTGGTAGTAGTGAGGCATCCAGCCCCCCTGGGTGAGGGTGGTAGTAGTGGTAGGCATCCAGCCCCCCTGGCTAAGGGTGGTGGTAGGCATCCAGCCCCCCTGGCTAAGAGTGGTAGTAGTGGTAGGCATCCAGCCCCCCTGGGTGAGGGTGGTAGTAGTGGTAGGCATCCAGCACCCCTGGCTAAGGGTGGTAGTAGTGGTAGGCATCCTGCCCCCTGGCTAAGGGTGGTGGTAGGCATCCAGCCCACCCTGGCTGAGGGTGGTAGTAGTGGTAGGCATCCTGCCCCCTGGGTAAGGGTGGTAGTAGTGGTAGGCATCCAGCCCCCTGGCTAAGGGTGGTAGTAGTGGTAGGCATCCTGCCCCCTGGGTAAGGGTGGTAGTAGTGGTAGGCATCCAGCCCCCCTGGCTGAGGGTGGTAGTAGTGGTAGGCATCCAGCCCCCTGGGTGAGGGTGGTAGTAGTGGTAGGCATCCAGCCCCCTGGCTAAGGGTGGTAGTAGTGGTAGGCATCCAGCCCCCCTGGGTGAGGGTGGTAGTAGTGGTAGGCATCCAGCCCCCCTGGCTAAGGGTGGTAGTAGTGGTAGGCATCCTGCCCCCCCTGGCTAAGGGTGGTAGTAGTGGTAGGCATCCTGCCCCCCCTGGGTAGGGGTGGTGGTGCGCATTCAGGCCCCTGTGTGCATATGTGGCATTGGTGATGGGCATACCGCCCCTATGGTGCTGCTGTTGCTGGTGTAAGTATATTCTGCATCCCTCTGTGTGTGTGTGATGTGTCGTGTACGTGTTGTATGTGTTTTGTGGTTGGTGTCTGGCTTACCTTCTGCGCCGTACGCGTCCGTGCCTGTTCCGGTAGTAAATGTAGAATATTGGTATGATCGGGACGAAGGGATTCATGGTTGGTTCATGTCGTTCGTCCTTCTTGTTGCTTCGCGTCGTCCTCGTCGCTCGCTCGTCCTCGTCGCTCGCGTCGTCCTCGTCGCTGGCGTGTTCGTCTCGGAGCCGTGGATCGTGTTGTGGCGCGAATCGGAGCTTATGTGCGCCTCTCCCGGATGCTTTGACGTGCCGTGCGTAGCGACGGGTTCGGCGCGTACGGAAAGCGCATCGTACTCGTTCGGCCGGACGGAGCTGCATTTTTCCTTCCGTGCGACTCGATTCGGCGTTTCCGGATTCGCCTCGGTCGGGGAACAGTACCTGGTTTGGGTGAGTACGGGTCGGCCGGATTCTTTGCTGTTGTGCGCATCGTACTTACTCGTTCGGTGTGCTGTACGGATCGGTCGGGAAACAGGCTTTCGCATGGCTTTTTTCCCGACCGAATGGTGTTGGGTGCGCCTCCGACCGAGATCGGAATCGGCCCCTATATGTATTACTTATAATTTTAAACATTCTCTAATCATTTTAACTATGTTTTTTTTAATTATATGTATTATTGACATTATTTTACATTATTTTTTTTACATTAAAAAAACCCGATATTTTTAACAACATATTTTTTTTCGATATTTTTGTACTTACCATTATGTAGATAGGACTTCGATATTCTGGACATCGATATTTTTGCGACGATATTTTTGTACCTCGATATTCTGTCAGTGATCCATCCACACCCTTAGTCAGGGTTGGGAGAATGGATGCTGGTATCAAATGATTACCAAATGTTACTTACACAGAGTTGTAAGTTGAGAAAGTACCTATTTGGGGGTAAACCAACTGCGGTTGTCCTATGTTCCAGCACACTAGGCTAGAAGACGACAGGGTAGGTGGCTAAGCTTCACACTGTGCTAACAATATTTGTGGCCGCAGCATTGACGCAGTCATCTGCTGTGACCTAAAGGGCACGAATTTCGTGATTATAGGGCTGGAACATCGGACAACCTCATTTGGTTTTCCCCCTATTAGGTACTTTCTCAACTTACAACTCTGTGCCACTGAGGCCTGAAACATGTCGACCCACACGACCTACACTATCTGCACACATTGCTTAATTGTGGTATTGCAGCACCGACCCCACGAGGAGCAAAAGCCCACTGATGAAGCATGACACCCTCGCAGATGTGTACAGGCACTACTTCCTGAATATGAAGATCTCCTTACATGTACCACTTTTCCACCCTTAAATACACTCTTACAGGAACAGGTACCCTATCGATATTTCCATATTTGTTTGTGGGAGCAAGAGCTCTTGACCTTTTCTTAGCACCCTATCCCCCCTCTCTGTGTTATTGAGTTCCACAAACAAGCCATGAGCAGAATGAATCTCCATTACTATTACAATTCTACTAAATAAAATCCTGTGATGCCTTCATGCCCATTATCAGTCTATCCATCCATCCATCCATCAGACAAGCAACATCTTATGGCGAGCAATACTACAGTTCTTACAGAAAGCATCACTTTCACGTACCACCACCACTAACATTAAATATCACCAATACCACCACCAGCAATACAATACCAACAGTATACCTACTTCTACCAACAATACCACCACACCAGTCCCACCTATACCAATAGCTTCAGAACTGACACCAAAATCACCACTATCAATAACACCATCAATAACATCAACCTTTCACAAATAACACTAATACTACCATAGCTCATAACCAGTTTCAAACATCAGCAGTACCACCTCCATCTCAATAACACCAATAATACTGCCACCATTACTATCACCACCACCAAGACTACCTCCATCACGAGATATGACTAAAACAACCACCAATCAAACTCTTACCCATAACACTATTACAACACAATTAGATGCCACTGGCGAAAATGCATGCTATAAATGACTATTAATGTAATTACCAACAACATCACCATTGCAACCATTGCAACCATTGCCACACAACCAACACAATACCACTACAGCCACCAATACCACACCATGACCCATGTCTCAACAAACACCAATAACACCACCGCCACTAACAACCTCTAATATTACAATCAACAATAGCACCGGCCCCATCAATACCTCACCACCGGTACCAATACTGCCAACAACCCTACCAACCATTGGCAAAGCTACACGTTTTGGCTTTAATGTGCTATTGCATAGAAACATCACTTCTGCTTGCCTGCCATATATTGTTGGTCACATTAAACGCAATAGCTATGCAAATTTTGTTACTAAATTAGAATGGATATCTTGTCATTTGTTTTCTGTTTTTAATATCACTTTAGTGCTGCTTAATTATTTAAAAACAACAGTTGATGGACAGAATGCAGAACAATGTCATACATTCACCCCAGTACAGAGATCTGGGCCTAAATCCATCGTTTTTTTGCTCACCATGCCATTCCAGTTTGAACCCAGCCATATGCAAATCAGTCTTGACCCTGTTCCTCATGGGAACAGTCCAGCCCGAACTGCCAAGCCAGGTCCTCCCTGGACTGGAAACAAGCATCCTAGGACCGGTTTCGGGCTTTCACCCCTCTTCAGCCAGGATAGCTTGATTCCAGTGGCATGGAGAGCACGGGACCCACGTCTGGGCATACCCGTCCCACTCGGGGTGACAAATGCAAAAACAACAGTTGATGGACAGAATGCAGAACAATGTCATACATTCACCCCAGTACAGAGATCTGGGCCTAAATCCATCGTTTTTATGCTCACCATGCCATTCCAGTTTGAACCCAGCCATATGCAAATCAGTCTTGACCCTGTGCCTCATGGGAACAGTCCAGCCCGAACTGCCAAGCCAGGTCCTCCCTGGACTGGAAACAAGCATCCTAGGACCGGTTTCGGGGTTTCACCCTCTTCAGCCAGGATAGCTTGATTCCAGTGGTATGGAGAGCACGGGACCCACGCCTGGGCATACCCGTCCCACTCGGGGTGACAAATGCAAAAACAACAGTTGATGGACAGAATGCAGAACAATGTCATACATTCACCCCAGTATAGAGATCTGGGCCTAAATCCATCATTTTTTGCTCACCATGCCATTCCAGTTTGAACCCAGCCATATGCAAATCAGTCTTGACCCTGTGCCTCATGGGAACAGTCCAGCCCGAACTGCCAAGCCAGGTCCTCCTTGACTGGAAACAAGCATCCTAGGACCAGTTTCGGGTTTCACCCTCTTCAGCCAAGATAGCTTGATTCCAGTGGCATGGAGAGCACGGGACCCACGTCTGGGCATACCCGTCCCACTCGGGGTGACAAATGCAAAAACAACAGTTGATGGACAGAATGCAGAACAATGTCATACATTCACCCCAGTACAGAGATCTGGGCCTAAATCCATTGTTTTTGCTCACCATGCCATTCCAGTTTGAACCCAGCCATATGCAAATCAGTCTTGACCCTGTGCCTCATGGGAACAGTCCAGCCCGAACTGCCAAGCCAGGTCCTCCCTGGACTGGAAACAAGCATCCTAGGACCGGTTTTGGGGTTTCACCCTCTTCAGCCAGGATAGCTTGATTCCAGTGGCATGGAAAGCACGGGACCCACGTCTGGGCATACCCATCCCACTCGGGGTGACAAATGCAAAAACAACAGTTGATGGACAGAATGCAGAACAATGTCATACATTCACCCCAGTACATAGATCTGGGACTAAATCCATCGTTCTTTGCTCACCATGCCATTCCAGTTTGAACCCAGCCATATGCAAATCAGTCTTGACCCTGTGCCTCATGGGAACAGTCCAGCCCGAACTGCCAAGCCAGGTCCTCCTGGACTGGAAACAAGCATCCTAGGACCGGTTCGGGGTTTCACCCTCTTCAGCCAGGATAGCTTGATTCCAGTGGCATGGAGAGCACGGGACCCAAGTCTGGGCATACCCGTCCCACTCGGGGTGACAAATGCAAAAACAACAGTTGATGGACAGAATGCAGAACAATGTCATACATTCACCCCAGTACAGAGATCTGGGCCTAAATCCATCGTTTTTTTGCTCACCATGCCATTCCAGTTTGAACCCAGCCATACAGGATCAAGTCTGATTTGCATATGGCTGGGTCCAAACTGGGGTGGCGTAGTGGGCAAAAGAACGATGGATTCAACCCAGATCTTTTGACTGGGGGAGAATGTTTGCATTGTCAGCATTCCGTCCATCATTTGTTTGCTGTAACACTTTTCGCCCTAAGTGGGATGGGTATGCCCAGACGTGGGTCCCTTGCTCACTGTGCCACTGGATTCAAGCTAGCCTGGCTGAAGAAGGTGACATACCCTGAAACCGGTCCCAGGATGCTTGTTTCCGGTCCAGGAAGGACCTGGCCTGGCAGTTCGGTCTGGACTGTTCCCATGGGGCACAGGGTCAAGACTGATTTGCATATGGCTGGGTCCAAACTGGGGTGGCGTAGTGGGCAAAAGAACGATGGACTCAACCCAGATCTTTGACTGGGGAGAATGTTTGCATTGTCAGCATTCCGTCCATCATTTGTTTGCTGTAACACTTTTCGCCCTAAGTGGGATGGGTATGCCCAGACGTGGGTCCCTTGCTCACTGTGCCACTGGATTCAAGCTAGCCTGGCTGAAGAAGGGTGACATACCCTGAAACCGGTCCCAGGATGCTTGTTTCCGGTCCAGGAAGGACCTGGCCTGGCAGTTCGGTCTGGACTGTTCCCATGGGGCACAGGGTCAAGACTGATTTGCATATGGCTGGGTCCAAACTGGGGTGGCGTAGTGGGCAAAAGAACGATGGATTCAACCCAGATCTTTTGACTGGGGAGAATGTTTGCATTGTCAGCATTCCGTCCATCATTTGTTTGCTGTAACACTTTTTGCCCTAAGTGGGATGGGTATGCCCAGACGTGGGTCCCTTGCTCACTGTGCCACTGGATTCAAGCTAGCCTGGCTGAAGAAGGGTGACATACCCTGAAACCGGTCCCAGGATGCTTGTTTCCGGTCCAGGAAGGACCTGGCCTGGCAGTTCGGTCTGGACTGTTCCCATGGGGCACAGGGTCAAGACTGATTTGCATATGGCTGGGTCCAAACTGGGGTGGCGTAGTGGGCAAAAGAACGATGGATTCAACACAGATCTTTTGACTGGGGAGAATGTTTGCATTGTCAGCATTCCGTCCATCATTTGTTTGCTGTAACACTTTTCGCCCCTAAGTGGGATGGGTATGCCCAGACGTGGGTCCCTTGCTCACTGTGCCACTGGATTCAAGCTAGCCTGGCTGAAGAAGGGTGACATACCCTGAAACCGGTCCCAGGATGCTTGTTTCCGGTCCAGGAAGGACCTGGCCTGGCAGTTCGGTCTGGACTGTTCCCATGGGGCACAGGGTCAAGACTGATTTGCATATGGCTGGGTCCAAACTGGGGTGGGGTAGTGGGCAAAAGAACGATGGATTCAACCCAGATCTTTTGACTGGGGGAGAATGTTTGCATTGTCAGCATTCCGTCCATCATTTGTTTGCTGTAACGCTTAATTATTTAACACATAATTCTCTAGGGTATAGCCTACTGCTTGTGCCGTAGTTACCATGGTTTGAGCAAGATTTATCATTGACAATATGATTTGACCTCAGAAAATGTTGAATTATTACATTGGTCGTGTACCTCTTTCAAATTAAAAAGGCAAAGTTTCACATCTTTGGATGACTTTCAGAATGAATGACCTCCATTCCAAATAGGACAAATCAATAGATTATTTAATACATTTGCTCTGGGCTTCTTTACTTTCTGTTAGAACTGTGAAAATAGATTACAATATTGCCCTCACATTAAGGCTATATAAAGCCCTCAACAGCCTGTCTGACACTATTGAGGGAGATGAGGACTCTTAGGGCCTTATTTATTAGAAGTGACGCATCGCTGCATGAAAACCGTGATGCGTCACTTCCCAGTGGGCCGTCCTTGCGAGATGATGGCTGCGTCATATTTACTGTATGACGCATCATGTTGCGAGGAATGACAGATACGTCAGTATTACTGATGTATCTGTTGGCGCAAAACTGATGCATTGCTGAAGTGTGCTACAAAAGTGACGCAACTCCAGCAATGTGGCTTTCACATGGGGCAAGCCCCATGTGAAAGGACCTGCGTCACTCCTACGCCTGCTGTGAGGCAGGCGTGAGATTTTTACGCAGTGGTGTCCTAGAAGTGGCACCGTGAAATCTGATAGACTTCACTGTGCCACTTCTACGAGGCTTTTTAAGTGGGAACGCCCACCCTGCATACATTATACCTGACGCAGGTATAATGTAGCAAACACAAGGAGATGATGGATGGAGCACTGAAACTTTCCAGACACTCACCCCCAGTCACAGATCTGGGTTGAATCCATCATCGTTCTTTAGCTCACTTCACCACAGTTCAGACCCAGCCATATGCAAATCATTCTTGACCCTGTGCCTCATGGGAAAAGTACAGACCGAACTGCCAAGCCAGGTCTTCTCTGGACCGGAAACAAGCATCCTGGGACCTGTTTCAGGGTAACAACCCTCATCAGCCGGGCTAGTTTGAATCCAGTGGCAAAGTGAGCAGGGGACCCACGTTAGGGCATACCCTGCCAACTTAGGGTGAACAAAGCAAACACAAGGAGATGATGGACGGAGCACTGAAACCTTTCAGATACTCACCCCCAGTCACAGATTTTTTAGGGTGGGCTTTCTGCTGGACTTTCTGCAGTTGACTTTTGCATGTGTTTCTGGATGCTCTGTTTTGAGTGATAATGCATTATAGGTAATATTTCATTCAATCATTCATTCATACATACTGGGTGTATGTGTGCCTGTAAGTGGTACAGTGGATGGAGGATACAGTGTTGTGCAGTGCATTTATGTTAAAAGCAGGTGCTTGGTGTATGTGAGCCTGTGAATGGTACAATATATGGCAGACTATGGGTTCTATTTTGGGAGACGCAGGCTTTCATGATAAAACATGAGGAGAGGAGGTAGAGGAATCCTCCCCAGAAATATTTATGTATTGCTGCATTTCTGTAAGCTGGGTGAGACATATTGGAGAGGGGAGAGCAGGGCTTCCCCGTACACTTCAGAGCGTTCTCTTTGATTCAGAGAGAGGTAACAAGGAAGGGCCTGGGCACATCTCAGGGAGGGAATGGGGCTGATGAGAGAATCATAAAGAGTAAGGATAGGGCCCTGAGCTATCCTTCTGATAAGCATATCACTATGGCTGACATCCCAGTGTGAACTCTAGTCACTCCCAGGGCCTGTGTTGTGGGGCTATAAGATTTGGAGTTTCTCTTCCTGTGACACACTGCTTTCAAGAGGAAGAGAGGGCAGATGAGTGGGCACTTCAATAGAAAGCACACCACCAGCATAACCATCAATGACTCAGACTCTAAATCACATTTGTTTTCTGGAAATGGACTATAAGAAGGGGAGCTTCAGACCCGCAAAATGGTCAACTACCAAGTAGCCAGAGGGGCTATGTGAGGAGAGGAAGCTCTGCAAGACTTCTACCTATGACTGGGAATGGTGGACAAGGCCTGCCAGTCTCCCTGCTTCATGAGCAGATATCACCCCTGGAATTCAAGACCACCTGCCCTGAAGCCTGGAACACCACTGCCTGCCTGCTTGCCAAGATGAGTGTGCACTATAAGGAAGAGGAGAGCATTGGTGGGAGTCAGGTCCAGTCGGGAGGCCTGTTGAGTGGACTCTCTTTGCTAGGTGTCAGGACATGGCTGCTGCACCTGTTGGGGTGTGGCCTGGTCGGAATCATAGCAGGAGAAGTGAGGTCACCATTAGGACCCCTGGGTACCTGCACTGAGACAAAGGATTCATACCAGGATCTTCCCACTACATGCCACCGTGGTATGTAAAGACTTACTTTGGAACTTTGGTCACTCCAATCCAGCAGGTGCAGGTAAGACTGATTTCAGGGCTGTCGGCTCCAAGAAAACTTGCTTGCTACATAGCACTGTGGTGCTGGAACACTGTTGACTTTAACACAGAGTCAAAGTGGATTCTTAAGTCTCAGGCTGATAGTGGGGCTTCCCCTGATGATTCCAATAGCAAATGGGGAATAACCACTATCGCTAGGAGCGAGGAGGTAGTGGAATACAGGGAACCAACTAAATAAACTCTAGAGCCCTGACTTCACAGGTATTGTGCAGTTGATTGTGAAAGTCATATTCCCCTTTGGGTTATTAGTAGTCAAATATAATACTTCTTTTATCACAAGAGTATTTGGCTAAACAATAATTTATTGCTGCTGCTGCATGCATGTTGAGTTGTGAGCTAGTGTTCACCCCTTTTATCCAACCCCCCCCCTCCGAGGAAGCATTAAACTGCTCAGACAACGCTATTCCGGAGCGTCAAGTGATGAAGGGGTACTTGTACCAGTTGCTCATGTCAAGACCTGGGACATCGGGAGTAAAAGGCCTCAACCCCCATGGTTGGGCCTCATAACCCCTGCTTGCTCCGTGGCCCTCTGAAACGGGTTCTGTCTGGTTACTTGCCCTATCATGATGGGTTTGCTGACACTGCTACCGACTACCCCCTTTATCTACTACCAAAGCCTTTGAGACTTATTCTGCCCCATAGCAGAAGACATACTAGTCTTGAGAGGACCTATCTGAATCAGACACTCCTTCAACACTCCTTCAACAGGGGTATGCACTGAGGTTGGTGGCAGTCCCCATGACCTGCTGCTGACGCTCATCGCTGTAGCTCCCCCTTCCTCTGCCGTCTGACGCCACACTCTGCGTTAGAGATGACGATGCATAGCTAGCAAGGGCAGTGAGCTCTTGCTGCCGAGCACAGCTTTGATACAGGCCACATTTACAGTGGAAAATTATATTTCTGCCTTAAACATCGGACCTGTGGATTTCGATGAAAGCTGGATGGCGCAGTATCAGCAGGTGCATAAAGGACTGGCAAGAGTGCGGAGCTGGCCAAGGCTTTGAGGCAGGTGGGGCTAATCGCGAGGAGTCACGGGGAGGGCTCACCTGCTATAAGCCGATCCATACGGCCTACTGTCATGCAACAGCAGCACCCAAAACCGACTACCCATGAAGCAGTGTAAAAAGGCCGCACAAAGTCTGGTAGCCAGGTGGCTCGATAAACAGATGGAAAATGCCTCAAGCTTTGCAGTCTTGTCATCAAAGCCAGAGCTTGTAGCTCAAGCAGCTGGTGTGGTTGAGCTGATTTAATCTCAGACGTCAAGGAGGGAGGAATTGTCAAAAGAAGAAGCCCAACTATCACCAGCAACATCTGGTGGTTCAGAGATGTCAGCTAGCTCACCACTTCAGCTAGGGATAATATCGCCAAATTGGGCATGAAGAACAGATAAAGGATTTGAGCTAGAGCCTGCAGTAAAGTTCAAAACCTTCCAGTTATGCCCAAAAATCCCCTCTAAAAGTACCCTGGCTGTCAACACAGCAAAGCATAGGGTAGGGGATTTTGCAAATGGAGATTCAACTCAATTGTCTACAATGCCTGGGGCCTCTGTATCGTTAATGGCTACAGCATTATGTGGGCTCATAAGTGAATCAGGGGGTGAAAGGTCTATGCCATTGGTATTATCACATACCCCTGAAACTTGAATACTATACCCCAGGGGTCACAGCAAACTGAGGGAACTGAGATGGAGATGGAGGTTCGGGATCATTTATCCTCTCTCACTACTAGCAATGGTAGTAAGGACTCTTTGTTTGAGCCTTTAAAGACAGTATTAGAAACAATATTAACTGAGATACGATGCTTAAAGATTCAACAGGCTCTAGATGCAATGATGAATCAAAGCTGTTTAAGATGGAAAAAAATCTCATGCTATTACCTAAGCGCACACAAGAAGCTGAACAAAGAGTATCGGACATAGAAGATAAGTTATTACAATTTCAGTATCATGTTTCCTCGGAGCTAAGCAAGGTTCGTAAGCTAGAGATTAAGCTGGCGTCTATAGAAAATCACTCAAGGCGCTCACATTTACGGGAATTCTGGCAAGAAGTGAGACTCAGGGAGAAGTCCAGACCATTCGCAGCTAATGAATTCTTTGATTAAAAAGTACATTCTTCTACGTGCCTTAGACTGCAACGGTACTGGAAAGGGATTGTCCGTATCATGGCGAGGGTAGTGGGGCAACAGGTACCACTAGATGCAAGATGGCACATAATGGGTGTCACAGGAGAAATTAATTGGCCCACTCACACCAAAAAGTGGTTGATGTTAGCAGCAGGAGTTGCTAAAAGGAATATTGCCAGAAATTGTGGAAGTGCAGAACCTCCAAGGATTAAAGACTGGGGAGAGGATCTAGACTGGTGTCAGCTGGCAGAGAAAGTGGTATACCAGAGTAGAGGATGCCCAGGGAAATGGGGAAGGATCTGGTCCGCATGAGAGGCATACAGGGCCGAAACAGGGTGATGCACAAAGGAAAGTTGATGCAAGCGAGGAAGCTCATGTGAAAGCTAGAAGACATGCAGAATTGGAAATGAGAATACAATGTATTGTTACGTACCTGTCCGGTTTTACCATGTGTCTAGAACAATGTAAATTGGCGCACTACAGTTTGTTAATAAAAAGAGTTTAAAAAAAAAAAGTACATTCTACCTTCGGCTCCAGATGATGTAATGATTATGCGAGCACACAGAGTGCCTCCTCAGCGAACTGCAGATGCTAAATATCCATGCACTATTTTAGTTAATTTTTCAGATTTTCGGATCAAAGAGCAAAAATTAAATAGAGCTATACAGCAAAAATCATTTACTGTTCTTGACAATGCAAATGTTAAGGAATTTTCAGATTTGGCAGTGGCCTCGGCATGGTGCCGGAAGGCATTTCAAGGGTTGGTGAATGAGTTCAGACTTTTAGGAGGCCATGCTTCTGTGGCTCAATCTGCTAAACTAAAAGTTCCATGGAAAGGTCAATTTAAGTTGTTTGTGTCTCTGGAAGAAGCACAAGCCTTCTTAAAATTAATCAAAAGCTAAAGGTGTGACTGATAAGTAGGATATGACCAGTATGTATAGGGGAAGGGGGTAGTTACAGTTGTGTGGGCACTGGGTGTAATTCCATGGCACCCCTTGAAGTGGCAGTGGCGCGAAGTGGGAAGGCAGGGGGTTCCTTGCATCGTGGGCGGGGGGTAGAGGGGAGGAGAGGGTTTTGGTTTGCAGGGAAAAAGGAGTAGGTGAAGAGCAAAATATTTTCTTTTTAATTATTAATATTCAAAGCAAGAGTAAAATGAGTAATACAAATATTATAATGAGAGAATGTTTTGTGAAACATACTATAAGATGCAGAACATTAGGATAATCATGTGTAATGTGAATGGATTGCTGAATAATCGAAAAGCGGGTCCTCTGTTAAAATGGTTGTAGTCTTTCTCCCTTGAGATTATATTAATTCAGGAAATCCATTTTAATTTGAATACTCCTAAACTGTCCTTGCCTAAGAAATATACTGAAGCCTACTCCGCATCAGCAAGTTCTGCTGTTTGTGGGGTGGGGATATTATTTTCCAGTAGGCAGGCTTGGGTAGTGGAGCAAGTTATTCAGGATCAACAAGGTTACAAGGATTTGGCTTAAGGTCAAGGTTGCAGAGGCAGTCCTGCATTTGATGATATTGAGGCATTGCAACAAATTTACGATTTATTGATTTCATTGGAAGGGTCTGTTGTTCTAGGAGGTAATTTTAATTATATTCGAGATATTAGAATGTTTTTCGGTGGCCCCCCTGCTCGCTACCAGCCTCACCAACGCCCTGCTCCCAGTAGAACCCAGGCAGTTCCCGAAGAACTGCTGGTAGAAATTTGGACCTTGGCCCGCTACAATTCCAAACTCTGAAGTTGAGACTTTGAATCTGACTGTACCTACCTTTATGCATCTTTGACTTTTTCTCCCATAGGATTGCATTGTGCGTAAAAGCTCACAGGTTTGAATGTTTTACTTACCTGTGAATTTTGCAGTCGAAAACAGTACTTACTTTTGAATGATGTTCTTGGTTTTAAAACATATACAAAAAGATGTAATATTTTTCTAATTAGGTCTCGGAAGATTCTTTGAGTGTGTGAATCATTTATTGCCACTGTGAGTACAACAAATGCTTAGCACTACCCTCTGATCAGCCTAACTGCTCATCCACACTACCACAAACAAGAGCGTTAGTATTGTCTACTTTTGATCTGTACACCAATTAGGGACCCACTGGACTCTCTGCACAGTGTGCTTCGTTTTAGTACACTATATAGAAAGCCAGCTTCCTACATCAATGATATCATGTTTTAGCCATCTCTCGGTTTATTTTTCAACACCCTCTTGTAGATGAAATGTAATTCAATAAAGTCGTTGAGCACTAGGATGAATGCACTGAATAATGTGGAGCTGCACTTTCATTGTTTTACATCTGTTTCCATGCCCTCTTGGTACTCACCACTTAAGTTTTGACTTGGTCAGTTAAGGGAATAGGGATGTTAAGTTTAAACAATATAACCTTATGATCCATCCAGATCAAAGGTAGTAGTTTATCAATTCTAATGTTTGAATGATTGGAATACCATCCAATCTATGGCCAGCCGAGTGAGTTGGTTGTTGAACTAATTGTTTAAAATCAAAGCTTATGAGATGATCAATTAGAAGGTCTGTATGTTTATCCTCCAAACATTCTAAGTGAAAATTAAAATCACCTAGGATGTATTTGATTATTGACAATGCTGAGAGTTCTTGCCACTAGCGCCAAGATGCCTAGTGTTGGGTATACACGCGCTTTATAAGCCTTTTTAACATAAGATCACTTTGCGGTGTTCTACATTGTGTTTTTTCTGCTTTTCATACTCATCGCCAATTTATAATGGGCTCCTCCGGCCTCCATGTCAGCAACTTGTTTGTCGGCACGTTCTTCAGCTCTGGCCCCCATGAGCACAAGCTCCAGGCCGAGCATTTCTCCCAACATTTGGCTTCAACTTACAGTGATTGATGAGCATTTCAAGTCTTTCAACAAATTCATTAATCATTTTGCTAGCATTCTGTCTCTCTTGATTGAAGATGTAGCTTTCATAGTGGACGTTCTGCATCAGATTGAATTTGGTGTTCAGCATTTCTTTAATTTGATGGTATGAAGTTTCATCACCTCTTGGTATTTTCTTTATCACTACCTTTACTCCGTCACCTGCTAAATTGCTTAGATATTTGATGATCTTTTTGTTATCTGCTTCTTCCAGTGCATCAATGAAATCATCAAAGCTTTGATCCAGACAGTCCATCTAGCGATAAAATTCTGCTTCTTGGCAACATCAAAAATGTACAGTGGTTTTAGGAAGGCGGCAGCACCGTATCGGGCCCTCTCTTCGGCAGCCATGGATGAGTTGAAAAATTTAACTATTCCGACAGCTGTTCACAACGTCTTTTGTCAGTTTGGCATCCTTAGGATGTTCTTCCCCCAGACTTTTTGCCTTTTGCCTCCACATTTTGCTGATTCTTTTTGTTGGCCTCAGGACTCTGAGCACTTTACCACTGCTAAGCAGTGCTAAAGTCCATGTGCTTCTCCCTTAAACATAATCACATTAGTGTATACCTGATTGGCATATTTGTTGTACTGGTAAGTCTCTTGTAAAATGGTATACCATATACCCAGGGGCCTGTACTGCTACTAATTGGCTGCAGCACTGATTGTGCCACTCACAGAAGTAGTCTTTCAAACCTGTCTCAGGCATGCCACTGCAGTGTCTCTGTGGGCAGTATACTTCAGCTTCAACTTGGCATTTAAAACTACTTGACAAGCCTTAAACTCCCCTTTTATTACATATAAGTCTCCCCTAAGGTAGACTTTAAGTAACCCTAAGGGCAGGGTGCTATGTAAATAAAAGGCAGGACATGTACCTTTTTGTTTTGCATGTCCTGATAGTGACAAACAGCCTATTTAATGTTTCACTACTGTGAGGCCTAGTCCTCTAATAGGCCAGTACTATGAATTCTTAATACACTTTTCCTGATCATAGAGGAGTAGCTTTTTCATATTTCATATCTTTGGAATGGTAATGATAAATCCGCCTTATTGGTGAAGTTGAATCTAACCTTTCTCTTTTAGAAATGCCACTTTTGCTGCCCTGCTGCCTTCTGCTCTCTGACTCTGTTGAAGGAGAGCTGGACTCTGCCTTCTGTCCAAATGATCTTAAAGGGCTTGCTGGCTTGCCTCCTGTTTTCTAAAGTCTCATGGACATAAAAGACTTCCTGCAATTCTGCTAGTGCTGCCTTCTGTGAGTCCTACCCTTGTCTGAAGTGACCTCTCCAAGTTATGGGCCTCAGATGTGGGTTCTGCAGCTGTTTCGGTCCAAAACCAATGCATCTTCACCACTGCACCAATCAGAACCGAAGCATAGTCCTTTGATGCAGAGGCTGTTCGACGACAGCTGTTCTACAGCCTGCGCAGCCCGACGATGATCCTCTGCGCGGCTCGACGATGACGCAGCCACTCGACTGTGTGCATAAGATCGAAGCACCCTGCCCTCAGCGTCAACGCTTTGCTCCGTCTGTTAGAGGGTAAGTTATGGTTGGTCACACTCTTCTGCGTACCTCTCCCCTCTCAGAGTCTCTGTCACACTTTGCTCGGTCACTTGGCAAGAAAGAACCATGTGTTAAAATATCATAGTTTATTAAACAATTCAAAAGCATAAAAGAAAATACTTCAATTTAAGTGTTGCCCATCAACATATGGGTAAGATCAGAAATAACTGCATCAACAATGTTAAAGATCAATTGGTTCAATTCAAACAGAAATGTATATCTATAAATTAATCCATGAGCAGCCGATCAAGGGGCAGCCCTGAATTCAAGAGTGATACAAATGATAGCATTCAGAGGACAAACTTCTTATTGAGATAAAATAACAATATTCAAGACTACACATTTAAACTGAAATAAATGCAATTGCTTGGGTACAGATGACCTGAAGTAAATAATCTGACAAAGCCAAAAGGCAGAATTATTGAGTCAGATAGTCTGACAAAGTCAATAGGCAAAATCTGACAAAGCCAATAGGCAAAATTATTAAGTCAGATAGACTGACAAAGTCAATAGGCAAAATCTGACAAAGCCAATAGGCAAAATTATTAAGTCAGATAGACTGACAAAGTCAATAGGCAAAATCATTAAGTAGGAGCATTATCACCTTGGCAATAGGAGCTCTGGGCCCAGTCAGGAGCGATTGATCAGTCGGGAACCCTCACACGGCACCTGGGTGCTGGTTTGAAGAGAATTCGAAGCCACACCCTGGGTGCAGCTGTTTTATATGTTTGAATGCAGAAGTTTTATCATCTCTGACGTAGGTCCTGACGCAGCCCTTGACCGCCCTCTTACAGTAACTATGGAAAATTCCACACTTAGAACTGTGAAGTGGTATCATGGTGAAATTAGGGGCTTTTGACAGGTGGTCAGTGCTCCTGACCGCAAAAAGTAAACAAAGGATAATTTTTACCATAAGAAAGCTCAGAGTTAACATTTTACTACATTAATTCTTTGTCACGTAGTCCGTCTTTCACCGCTTCGATTAAGCAAGCGCGGAAAGTTTCATAACTAAAAATATTGCCAATGTACTTGTGAAACCGCCAGATGTACCAAAAATGTCCTACGTGTGTGTGCTAATCTAATTCTCGTAACTGTGGAAATTTACAAGGGGGGGGGAGAGTTTGTCGCGGAGGATGGCGCAAGTCTCTGCTGTCAGGTTAGTGAAGACTATGAGACCAGTTCTTAATTTATTGGGCCTATACATATCTCTTACAAAGGTATGGTTGGTCTTGTATGTAGGTCTGTGAGAAGGTGAACTTGGGCCTATGTGTGGATTTGTAAGAAAGTGAAGGACCGTGGACAACTTAAAGACCCTTTATCTAGGCCTCAGTGGTGGGGCTTATCTAGGGATGCCAGGTTTGAAGGGTATTGCAGAATGGGGTGTGGGTGTCAGTTAGATGGTAAAACGGGACCCTCCTACACATCCCTTCTCTTGTTCATTATTGAACACGTCTGTGACACAGTACTTTGCTGGACCCTCAGGGGCTTGGTGCATACCGAGTGGGTCACTAATATACATGCATGCTGTCTGTGGTGGCAATTCTGGTGTTATAGTAACGTATTCTCCCCCATCCTCGGGAGCTAACTCCTCATACCCGTTAATGTCATGCTCCTCCCTTAAGGCGTATCTAGGTGGTGGAACCGGTGGAGCTGTAGGTGTGTTTGAAGAGGCATGAGGGGCAGGTTGTTCTAAGAGTTGCACATGGATCTGCCCATTCCCATCCCCGGGAGCACGGTCCATGTCCTGATACTGTGCATTGTTATTAATTCCAGTGTGAACGTAATTCATTCCTACTGCTTTGGTGCTGCATCTGTTGACACATTTAATTACTAGCTGTGCACCGCAACACATTAACAGGACAACACAACAAATAGGTAGCACAATTTTCAAGATAGCAGATAGCCATGAAGGCATCCAGTTCAAGTTGAACCAGTCCGTGATAGGATCTGCAGCGGCACTGCTTTCGTCACGCATCTTTTTTCCCAGATTGACCAAGTCCTCAATGGCCTTAGCGAGCGACCCGTTTGCGGCATCATTAGCCGGTATGAAAGTGCAGCAGCTCTTTCCGATGGCACTGCATACACCACCCTGCATAGCTGTGAGTTGATCTAGAACATATCTATGCTCTAGAACCATAAGCCTTAAAGGCCTTAACTCTTCCTGTATGGCGTTGAACCCATCTTGGGTGTTATTTATCAGAGTCATTAGTTCGTATCGTGTGACCTGTAGCCACCGGGCATTAGCTGATGTTTGCCAAAGGGGCCACAGGCCTCCAAAGAATTCCTGGGCACCATTGAACAGGCGAAATTCTTCAGGAATTTCGGCGAAGGCATCGTTAGCGAAGTATTGAGCCTTCCGTCGGTGCCGGTGAAGCAGGGTGACGTCATTTGTCATGGGGTGCTCAAATACTTGAGAGATGTTGGATGCCGGGACAACGAGATACAGCTTGTGCATGGTAACCATGGTGCATAGGCCCTTCCATCGAGGAGGCAACTGGGGGTAGATGCGTTCTCCACATGCCCAAAAGATGTCCATGAGGCTGGCGGTGCCGTCTTGGAGGTCCAAATTAAAAATTGTTGTGTTACAGTTTGTGTTGCTGCCCACAGGGCGAGTACCGTTACCTAGGAAGCAAAGAAGAGGATGTTTTAGTTTATATGCTCTCTTCCATTTGTAAGCTGTTCCCTTCCCAAAGGTGTACCGTCTAGTTTCCTCTGCCCACACCTCCTCACACTGAGTCTCAACATCCCAATCAATATTCTGTTGATATTCTGTTTTTGCAAAGGGTTCTCCCAAGGAAGCTGCCTTACATACCAGGGCGTCTGGGCCGTGCCATTTGTTATCAAAATACACATGGGCCTGCAAGAGCAGCACAGACCTATATTGACATGGACAGTTGGCAACGTGTGAACTGTTATTTTCGTGTATCGGGGGTTTGTTATGGAGTTGTTTGTTTATTGTCTCCTTACATAGTGCCGGGGGGATGTGAACATAAAAAACCCTGATGCTTTGAATTCATGCTCATGAGTTGTGAGCGGTGTCTCCCATCTAGGTGATTCCCATCTATACAAATTCTTATTTTCTGTCTCGAATTGCAATGCATCAGTGACAACCATGTGTGTTAGATAGTTAGAATCCCACGCGGTGGTGTTTACAAACACAGTGTCTATCTCTGCTGAGAAAAGCTGTATTTGGCCGTAGATACGGCAAAGAAACAAATGGAGGAGGCATTTGGCCGTTGGGGGTGGTATTTCTTGTGGGAACACCATTTTGTCTGCGCCAACTGCATGCGGGATGTGTGAGCACACAAAGCATGCTTCTTTTGTTACCTTTTTCCCTATTTGAGACATGTGCCGGTACCACATGTTATCTAGCAGGGCACTATGGGCTTCATGGTCTTTATTAAGTGTGTCAGGACGTATGGAGTGGAAATCAGGTCTGGGATGTTGGCGTGCAATGTGGACCATCGTGTCCTGGAGAGCGGTGGCCAAATCTTGTTTGTCATTATCTCTTGTTGGTCTATGACTCCTCCAGAACCTTGGTCTACCTCTTCTAAATCTGCGAATGTTGCGGGAGTTGGGACTGCGGTTCACTGGGGGACCTACTGTAATCTCTAGGAGCCTATCCCACGGAGTAGTAGTAATACTTGGGTCTGAAGCAGTAGCTATGCGTGTGGGGTGTGTACTAGTGTGTGCGCTACCAGTGGTATACTGTGGAAGTGATGGATCTTCAGTGTGGTGCGGGGAGTGTTCTTGTGCAGTTGTAATTTCTGTAATTTCTGTAATTTCTGGCACAACTGGTTGTTTTGAGAATGGTGCAGTAACATTAGCAGAGAGATATGGCTTAAAAGTTACAATATAAAACAGATACCAATTGAGTGCGGCCAACGTTATAGTGGAAAAAGGCAAAATGTTAAAACAAATAAAATACATAACTTTGCATTTCCATTAAGGTCCTCGATATTATGCTCATGGCGGTCATTATCTTCATCATCAAAGGAGGATGGAAACCCGCTGTCTTGGTGGAGCTGTACCAAGGGTATGTCCTGTCCCTCCTCTAGTCGATTGGCGGAGGTGGTGCGGGGTCCAAGCGGACGTGACTGCGATGGATCCATGCTTTTCTTTCAGCTATTCGTACTGCAGTTGGTGACGAGTCGATCACCTTGAATGGGCCCTCGAATTTAGGGTCCTTCCAGCGTCTGACGTTTTTCCGGATGAAGATCTGCGTCCCAGGACAGATTGGTGGGAGCTCAGGATCGGTGGGGCCCTTCCCCTTTCTCTTGGATATCTGGATAGAAAGGAACTGCGCTGCGCTGGTTAGTTGGCACAGATAGTGGTAGAGTTCTGCCTTAACTATCTCAGATGATGACTCACTATCTAATTTGGGGCGTGTGGATGGAACTGTTACATTTATGGATCGTCCAGTGACAAGCTGATGGGGTGTGAGGTGATGATCCGAACTTGGGGAGTTTCTTAGTGCAAACAGTGCTATGGGCAGGCAATAAAGCCATTTCTTTCCTATTGTGGCACTTATCTTACTTATTTTGTTTTTGAGCAGGCCGTTAAGGCGCTCACAAATGCCGTTGCTTTGTGGGTGGTAAGCTGAGGTCAGCTTGTGTTTGATTCCTAGCATTGTGGTCAGGAAGGAAAAGATGGCGTTTGAAAAATGACTTCCGTTATCGGTCCGGATGGAGTCTGGGATGCCCCAGCGAGTAATGACATCACGTAATAGAAATGTGGCAGCTGCTTTGGCATCGCAGTGGACGCAAGGTCCACTTTCGATCCAGCGTGAGAATGGACATACTACCACAATGAGATAGCGATAATTTTGGCAGCGATCGATCATATCGACATAGTCAATGTGCAATTCTTTGAAGGGGCCTGATGGTCTAGGAATTGTAGAGGCAACGGTTTTGAGCGTAGGGGCTGGGGAGTATTGTTGGCAAATGAGACATTTATTAACATACAATTGTATCTGCTCATAGGCATTGGGGATGAACCAGTCTGTTTGCAAGGTGATGGACATATTGTCTCGGGTGACATGTGTGGGAAGGTGGAGTTGATCTAATGCCACTTGTAACAAAGCCTGTGGCATCACAGGTTTCCCTGTTACTGTTTGTCTGTATACGAAGTCGGCGGAGTCCTGCTGTACTCCCCTCTTCTTCCATAACTCTTTCTCTTGATCTGGTGCACTTTCTTGCATTTCTCTGAGGTGTAGTTGTGCAATATGATCGTATTGTCGCGTTTTGTCAATATCAAATGGTGTTGGTAATTGGGGTGATGTGTTTGAACTGTGTTCACTGCTGGTGTCGTGCTCTGTTGGAGGTACTGTTTGCGATAAGAGAATAGGGGCAAGTTGGACTTCCGGTGCTGTTTGGATTGAGGGGCCTGTTACTGTGGGGCCTCTGGCTGCAGCTTTAGCTGCCCAATCAGCCAGAGCGTTACCTCTGGAGACAAAATCTTGGCCATTAGTGTGCGCTGTGCATTTTACTACGGCTACTTCAGCTGGTAGTGTAAGGGCCTCAATAAGTTCTTCAAGTAACATTTTGTGAATGACAGGTGTACCATCTGATTTAAGGAAGCCGCGCCTTCTCCAGCGGAGGATGCTGGAGTGAGTTGTTGTGGTGACATATGCAGAATCTGAATAAATTGTAATGCGGTCCTCAGCTCCAATGTTTAGGGCAGCTATGAGTGCTACTAATTCAGCTGCCTGGGCAGAGTAATGTGGTGGGAGCGTAAGCTGCTGTACGATGTCTAAGGAATCGGAGGAGTCATTTTGCTGTGCTTTAACTACTGCTGCTCCTGTGTATCTTATGCCTGTTTCTTGATCAATGGTAGAGGAGCCATCAACAAAGTATACAGTACTATTTGGTAAGGGATCTTCTTTGGCTGCTCCTGACTCATCTGGTGAATAAGTGGCACAATCATGGTTGTCATCATCTGAGGTGGCAATTGGATGGGCAAAAAATGTGGCGGGGTTTACGGTGTGACATTTGACAATTTTCAGAGAAGGTAATGACAGTATGACTTCGTAGCCTGACACTCTTTGCGTTGTCAGTGTTGTTTTAGCTTTCTGTATTATTGCAAAAACAGCATGTTCAGTGTACATTGTTAGTGGGGAACCCATTACAATGGGGGTACTTTTTTCAACAGCAAATGCTGCGGCAGCAAGGGCCTGTTCGCAAGGGTAATGGCCTTTCATGACAGAGTCCAGCATTCCGCTGAAATAAGCAATTGGCTTATGGCCCATGGGGTATTTTTGAGTGAGTACTGCTGTCATGACTAACCCATCACAGTGAGTGAAGAGGTAGAATTCTTTTGTGTAATCAGGTGATCCTAACACTGGTGCATTTGTTATCTCATCTTTGAGCTGGGTGTAGGCTGTTCTCATTTCAGGTGTCCATTCAATTTTATTATGTCTGTCTTTGCCCATTTTCACAGCTTTCAGCAATGGGGCAGTTATTGTTGCGAAATCAAAAACCCATTGGCGGACATAATTAACCAAGCCGAGGAATTTTTGCATGTCCTTAACTGTCTGGGGTTCAGGAGTGCCTTTTATTGCCTCAACTCGACCTGGAGTCACTCGCCTGCCTGATGCAGACAGTAGCTGTCCTAGGTAGTGTACCTCCTCCTGACAATACTGTAATTTTTGTTTGTCAACTTTATATCCTCTTTGTGCCAGCGTGGTGAGTAAGAGGATGGTGTCTTTCCTGCATTGCTGTTCGGTGGGGCTGCAAAGCAGTATGTCATCGACATATTGCAGTAAGGTGCTGTTACATTGGAAATTGGACAAGTCTTCTTTGACGACCCTGTTAAAAACACTAGGGGACTCACAGTACCCTTGAGCTAACCTTGTGTACGAAAATTGCACATTTCTGAATGAGAACGCCAGGAGGTATTGACTGTCTGGGTGCAAAGGAATGCTGAAAAAGGCATTTTTCAGGTCGATGACAGAAAAGTACTGTGCATCCGGGGGACATTGGTGAGAATGACAGAGGGGTCTGGGACAATAGGGAATTCTGGTACTACTATGCTGTTAATTGCGCGAAGATCGTGTATCAAACGCCATTGATTTGTCTTCCCCTTCCTCACAGGAAAAAGGGCTGTGTTACACGGAGAGATACAAGGATAAATTACTCCCTGTTCTAGTAATGCCTGTATAGTGGGGGCTATGCCCTCCTCTGCTGCTTTAGACAAGGGGTACTGTTTTATTCTGGGCAGGATAGCACCTTGTTTGAGTGTTATCTTAAATGGCCTGGCAGATCTAATAAGGCCCACATCATTTGGGCCTGTTGTCCAAAGATGTGCTGGTACCTGAGCCAAATCGGCTTCTCGCACAGAATCATAGTCAGGGGTGATCGTTGGTGTTCTAATTTCCACTATTACTGAGACGGGCACATTGTTATCATAGATAATCTCCGTTTTAGAATATTCCTCAGGGGATCCAAATAGCTGAGCATCTGAAATGTGTCTGACCAATCCTTCCTGTTCAAGGAAGATGACACAAGCCCATGTGTGGGCATTGTCATCGCATGCCAGGAAAGCACCATAGGTGGGTGTTATTTCAAGGGCGCAGATGTCAAAAATCAAGTTTTTATCTAATGCCGGTGAGTCTGGTACTTGGGGTCTAAAGAGAAATTCTTTTGGTAGCTGAACTGTGCGACCTCGTAATTCGGGAGTGGTGGCGACAATTGTGTGGACAGCTGCAGAGAAGGCCTGCTCATTGACTGGGCGTGCTCTGACTTGGCTATCTAAGGAAGACTGTGCAGTGACTGCCATCATCCTAGTTAGTGGAGTACCTGGAATGGAGCAAATCATTGTTCCATTGTCATCAAAGTGGATGGTCATGTTTAGTTTGGCCATGAGGTCGCGTCCTAAAAGATTGACTGGGGAGCTGGGTGAATAGAGCAGAGGCTGCTCCACTGTATGGCCTCCTATCTCCATTGAGACTGGCTTGGTGAAGGGGACCCTTGCTATTGCCCCAGAAAATCCCTGTGTGTCCGCTGTTTTGGTTGAAATGGGCAGAGGGCCACCTGTAATGCAGGAGTATGTGGCACCTGTGTCAACAAGAAAACTGTATATTTTGTTATTTATCATAACACTTGCAATAGGGTCCTCTTCAGTATTGCTTGTGCATGACAAAATTGGGCACACAAGAGTTGTCTGTGGGCTGTCCTAGCCAGTGTATCCTCCATGCTGATATTGCTGGATGGTGCCCTGAGTAAAGGGGTTGCTGGAGGCAACAATTGTTCCTCCTAGAGGCACATTGTTTTGTGTTTGGGGGACCATCTGGTAAGTAGGCTGTTGCTGTGGCTGTAACTGTTGCATTGGAATCTGCATTTGTTGGACCGCTGGCTGAACCTGAAGCATTGGGGGCGCTTGGAGCTGCACTTGCTGTTGCTGTGTTGGTTGCACATATGAGTATAGTACTTGGGGCTGCTGGGGGGTGGCTGTGTGCGCTGTTGTTGTTGGAATGGTACCTGTGCTTGGTAACCAGGACGCATATATTGCTGACCCATATCGCGCTTTTTACTGTTACAGTCTCTCTGGATATGGCCTTGTTTCTGGCAATAGTAACAGATTATTGGTGGTGCCCCTTGTCCTGGCTGTTGTGGAAACCTTTGCTGTCCCATCCTCGCCCCCTTCCTTGTCCACCCGTGTTCCAGTTCATGTTTGGTCTGTTATTGTAATAGGGCTGTATGTTGGTGCTGTACGCAGGTGGTGCTGGCATGTACTGTGTCATTGCCTGTTGTGGCTGCTGGACATACTGTATGGCTTGTTGGGGTTGAGCTTGTATGTACTGTACTGCAGGTGGTGCTTGTACCTGCTGAGGGGCAAGTTGGGTATTGCCTGCAAGAGCATTTATGGCAGCCTGAGGGAATGATGTTACTGCTGTCATTTGAGTGACGGGTGCCGCGAGCATGACTGTGTCAACATTGTCTTTTTTCTTATTTAGTTTCTGCTGTACTAGTTTGGCAGCGGCATTCTCTATTGCCAGCTGTCTAGTCTTCTCCTGTTCCTGTCTCTTTTTACAGTAATGTACAATGTGATCTTGTATCTCTGCCCATGGCTTGCATTCCATTGCTACAATGCCATCTAATTTCTCCTGCACTTCAGTTGGCAAACCTTTCTTTACTGTGTGGTAAAATAGTCTCCCATATCCTCCATTTGCGTCCCATCGTTGCCCTAACTCCTGGTGCCACTTTTCTTTCATTCTAGAAAGATAGTTGGCAGGGTCCTCATTTGGTTGCATAGTCTGTGACAACAGAGCCCCAATGTCAGGAACATCAGGGAATTTCCTGCGCAACTCAGCCCATGCTACTGTTCTAATCTCGTTGAAGGAAACACCATCATGTTTGGTGTTTGTTTTGGTAAGATTTTTATGAATACGTATAAAAAGATCTTCTGCATCTTCTCCAATGAGGGAGATCAGCAGGCTTTTTACATCTCCGATTGCTATGATTTGGCCTGTGGTGCAATTTTCAAAAGCTGCAATCCATTTTCCCGCACCCTCTGTGAGGGGTGGGAGCAGCTTTTTGACATTTTCTTTGTCTAATGTAGACCAGGGGATATAGATGGGGGATCAATGATGTTTTTATAGAGCAGTGGCATCTGGCGTGTTACCCCAGGGCGTTGCGCTGTGGGTCCTGTAGAATCATACTGGCGAGCATATCTCTGCCAGACTTTGAGGCTCTCCCTCATGTAATCATAGTCCCAATCCTGATCTCCTAATCCTTTGAGGATGCATTCAACTGCTGTGGCCATGTACTGAGGTTCAAAAGAGCCTTCCCTTGGCCAAGGGCGCATTTGTGGCGCCAAGGGCTCTGACCAACCTGCCAAATCGTCTGTAAAAGGGTTAACTGCATAATCTGAACCTTCCCCCAATGTCACTATCTCATTGGGAGTGAGGTCATTACTAGCTTTTGGTGGAAGTGGTCTACTGAGATACATCATGTTACGTCTATTTTTCATCCTAATGGTGCGTAAGGAAGCGGAGCCCGAGACGTCATATAGTATGTCGTCGGGCGTCCATGTGTCCCCAAAATTTTAAGTCTCTGTGCCTCGGTGGTCCTTTCCTTCCTTCTTACCACTGGGTCTTGTTCCTGTGGGTGTTCACAATATATTGGGATCTCACCAAACAGTGGATTGTGGCCTACTAGCACCAGTGGGCGTGTCTTCTCCCGTTCTAATGCTGTTGGAGATTGGTGGGCTTGGTGTGTGTTGGAGACTGTTTGTGTCATTCCAGAGGCGGCAGCGCCACAGTGGTGGGGACGCTCCTCATGGAGATATTGCACATTCCCTTCCCCATTCCCGCTGATAATTGTCTGTGGGTGGTGCTGGACGAGGTGGTGTCGCGTGGGTGAGGGTGGTGCTGGAGAGCTGGCCTTAGTGATCATGTCTGTAATGCTTTTGTTCATGTTCTCTAATTTAAATGACAAGCGTCTCATTGTTTTTATCTGTTCTGTGTGGCTAGGTGATTGATGCATGTATGACTGTTCTTCTTCAAGGTGCTGTGGTGAAATACTTTCCAGGCTGGTGCTTTTGCTCAAGTCTGCATTTTGTCTATAATTGCCATATGAGGAGGGAAGACCTGTGAGGGGGGCATGCTGTCCCTCAGTTATGCACAGCAATGGTGGTTTGGGGAACTCAATGAGCTGCCGCTGCTCTGTCATAAGGCCAGATCCTGGTACCTCAGCATGGGGGCAGCAGCCATGAAAGGCATGTTACTTTGCAATTGGGGGTGCGAATTTGAAACCAGGTGTGTATTGGTGTGGTGAAATATATTGGGGTCATGTTGTTGTTGAGTGTCAATGTCACGGAAGGGGTTTGATTTAGAGTATTGTTTAGTGCTGAGATCATGGGTAACAATAACAGGTGAACGCGAGGGACAGGGCAGGGCTTGAAAGATGGAGTCATGCGAGTGGCGAGATGATGTCTGAGAGACAGAGTTAGAGCCTTCCTCATCGTCTTCACCTGGGCGGGGTGTGCAGTATTGACTGTTGGTGTAAATTTTAGTGATAGCTGTGCATCTATGAAGCCTGGGATCCCTGATACCGCTGTCTCCCTTACTGTACCGTTGGGGAGAGGCAGGTGTATGCTGCGCAGGTCTGTCAGGTCGGGGTATACATCCCCGGGGGCATGGGTGGGGTCAGTGGTCTGTTCATGTGGTGGTACGGGTGACTAGGTGACGTGTGGGAAGCCTGAAATTCCTCAACCTGTGTGACGTGTAATTCTGGGCCGAGGTGCGGTGAGGAAGATGCCTCGTTGGATAATGGCTGAAAACCTGCAGCCGGGGACTCATTAGTGGTGACTGGTAGTTCCAATTGCTCCTTATTAGTCATCTCAGTATACATACCGCTAACGTGATAAGGTGGTGGGGGCGGAGCATTGGGTACAACCGGTGATGTGGGGTCAGAGTGTGTTTGAACCTTATCTTTAAAAATGCGCCAAAGGTCTAAAGTAGCCTTTCTCTTCTGTAGTTTAGTACCGGAGTACTTTGTGTCTAGAAAGGTGGTGGCATGCTCCAATATTATAGGGTCAAAGCTTCCCTCTGACGGCCAAGGATGAGTCATCTTTGTCGTATGCTTATGAAGCTCACGGCAGTGCTTTGAGATATGGTGTTCTTGACCTCCAAATGTTCTTAAGACATGTTGGAGTGGAGTCGCCATTTGGGTATGCGTAATCGTAGGCGCTTCAGGCAAGGCCTAAATTACAGGAGCGCTTTTTCTCAGGTGCTAGGGACAATGTCTCTGATGAGTTCTTGCTGTACTGCCTGAATGACAATGTCATATACCCCGTCCTGTAGGTCCCGCTCTTGTGCTGAAGTATAAAGAGGGAAGCGAAGCTGGCCGTCAAAGCAGGCTTCAGCAATATAACTCTGGAGTGGGTGCCTTGGCCATGTGCTAGATAATATGGCAGTCAGTAGCGATCCATGGGGACGTATAATGAAGAAGATGTGAAAGTGGGTAGAAGTTTTATACACAGTAGAGCTCAAAATGCCATTCATGAATGTTGTTTTAAAAATACAATGTGTTTGAGGATGAAAGTCAATTTTTGTTGGAAAGGGATGCACTTAGATGTCAGGCGAGTATTCAGCGGTAGGAGAGTGAGTGTCAAGGGTAGGGGTAGGGACGTCTTCTACTAGCTCCTCTCCTATGGCGCTAATAATAAAGTGACACAGTGCTTTCCTCAAGTCCTGTTCGTCTGGTCCGGTGTATATCCCGTTGGGGGAGAAATCAGGAAATTGGAGTTGGTTGTCAGAGAGAGATGCAATGATCTTGCTCTGCAGTGGGTTGCGGGGGTAGGATGATGTTAAGGTAGTAGGTATCTCTAAGCCTGGTGCTATTAAGCGAATACGTATGTAAATATAATCTGGTGTTTTGCGAACAGAGGTACTCAGGATCCTGTTCATGGGGACTAATAATAATTGAAGAGACTTAGAGTGTTTCCTAAAGTGTCAGTGCTTGCAATGTTTTTGTTCTTTGACTTTAGTGACAATGGGGTGTGGAAAAGCTGGTGCAAGCGAAAGCGTTATTTGCTGTGCTTGAGTATAATCGATCCCTAGGGCTTGAAATATAGTGAGAAGGACAGTGTTTGCTAAAGGTGTGACGTAACAAAAGGACGATGGGTGACCAGTGGAGAGACCTACCACGTTGTTGTTCACTAAATACACGATGATGGGAGAGGCTGTAGTATCAGGGGATGGGTCATTCATTCCCTATAATGAGTGGAAGTGCGGAGATGGACAAGTCGGGGGTTGCGCAGTGGGAACGTCAGGTGCAGGGACCTGTAGGTCTACTGAGTAGTCCTGCAGGAGTGCCACAAGGAGTGGGGACTCATCAGCAGAAGACAATGATTGAGGGTGAGCACTACTAGATGCTGATGCTGTGGGAGATGCAGGAGCGGAAAGACGAGGGAGTGTTGCTTCTTCAGAAAGTGCCGTAGAATGTGCGGAGTTAGACTCGTCGTCTGTGTGAATGACGGGGGAGAATTAGCAAAGTAAACAGAGGAACTCAATGAGGGTGGGGAGGATGAAGAGGAATTAGAGGAATGGCCAGGCCACAGCAGATCCGGGCGGGTGGTATCTGGTGGAGGCAGTGGCTGGGAGGAGACGTTAAATGAGGGCGGATAGTCTACGAGAGACAGAAGGGCAAGGCGTAGCTCAGTGGTGGGGGTAAAGGTGACCCCTAAAGTATTCCAGGCGGCTGCAAGAATGTCACTTTGATGGCGTGTAAGAGGGGTAAAGCGGTCCAGGGAGGTGTGATAGACAGCAGTGGCCGTACCACGGACTGAATGAATGAGAAGACTTATGATCTGTGGGGGGTCAAGGGACATAACGGGGTAATAAAAAGGGGCCAATACAAGAGGAGTGGGGATACACCTCCACCCTCCTTTTGGCTACCACTTGACGCAAGGCAAGAGGCAGACAAAATGTGTGAGAGACAGAAAAGAGGCGCAAAGTGCGTGCAATGAGGGCCGAAAAATAATGCAACTACTTAGCGGGATCGCAGCTAAAATTAAAAAGGCAAAGCAATCCAGACAACAGCTCCCTAGCGCAGTCGCCGCTAAACCATACCGAAGAAAGTGTGTGTGTGGGCAACTGAGCACCAAAGTAACTGGCAGTCTGCCACTCGGCTATGTTCGGTAGAGCTGGCAGAACGGCAACAACTGGGGGGGCTAGCGTGGAACAACAGGCAGAACTATCATCAAAAAGATGAGACACAAAAAACAGACACAATGAACAAAAAATAAACAATTATTAAATAAATGAAATGCATTTCTGAAGAAAAACGAAAACCATCAATGAGAGGAAGAGCAGAGTGCGAGGAAACAAAGAGAAAAGGCGGGGCTAGGGAGAGCTGCAGGGCAGCTGCGATCGTTCGACAGAGACTTCCCTTTCTGCGAAGGCAGAGAGCCGAAGAAGGCTGAAGGCACGACAGAAAGTGACAAACGATCCGAAACAGGAAGTTCCTCAATCCGGAGTGGCGCAGCTAACAAATGAGAAAAGCGCCTACCAGAGACCGAAAAAAACTTAAGAGACAGAAAGAGAAAAGTACCCAAGCAGTGCAGGAGAGAGTCAGAAAGGGACCAATCAGAGAGGGTGAAGAATGAATGTGTGAATACACCCATGAACACCACTCACAATGGTGGGCAGACCACACCCCAAGAGGACCCGAGGGCAGGACAACAGTCACTGAAACCAAAGAACCTCAGAACCACAAATGCATGACCACCGCATACCAGAAGGTGGGCAGCCAGCCACGGAGAAACTCACCAAGTGAGAACAAACACACGACGCAAACCCCAAATATCAGCCACTACTGATAGCAAAATCGAAAAAAAAAAACACACAAATTATGCGGTAAAGACCTCAAATGCATGTATCAGGCAGCAAACACACGCCAAAATGCGGCCAGTCACAGAAGAGAGCTGGCACAGGACCCAAACATCAAATAGCAACCACAAATGGCAAAACCGAAAGAAAAACCAAACATACAAATTATGCGGTAAATATCTCAAATGCATGTATCAAGCAGCAAATACATGCCAGAATTCGGCCAGTCACATAGGAGAGACTCGGCACAGGACTCAAACCCCAAATAGCAACCACAAATGGCAAAACCGAAAGAAAAACCAAACATACAAATTATGCGGTAAATATCTCAAATGCATGTATTTAAGCAGCAAATACATGCCAGAATTCGGCCAGTCACATAGGAGAGACTCGGCACAGGACTCAAACCTCAAGCCATACAATTAAAAAGAAACACAATAAAAAATAAACACACAAATTATGCGGCAAATACCTCAAATAACAATATACAGGAAAAAAGGCAAAGACACGACTCATATGGCAACAGAATAATAAGAAAGGTGAAGAGACCCCACGCAGAAAGAAAGCAAAACGAAGTATAGGACAGCAGAGAGGGAAGGACCAAAAAGATGCCTCACAAAATATGACCAGCCACAGAGGACGTCGTGGCAAGACAGTCAGCCACAGGGGAACAAGAGAGCAGACACAGGGGAAACCCCAGAGGACACGACAGCCGGGACGGACCACCCCACAAGCCACAACCTGAGGTAAATCCAAGGAAGAAAAACAAAACCATCCCTGACTTACCCAGGCGGGCGGGGGCAGCGGAGCGTCCGAGGTGCAGCCTGGAGGGGAAACCCGTGCGTGTGTCTCAAGACCACACGGTGGATGACTCGCCGACCGAGACCCTCGTTCGTGGTCGCCACTTTGTTAGAGGGTACGTTATGGTTGGTCACACTCTTCTGCGTACCTCTCCCCTCTCAGAATCTCTTTCACACTTTGCTCGGTCACTTGGCAAGAAAGAACCATGTGTTAAAATATCATAGTTTATTAAACAATTCAAAAGCATAAAAGAAAATACTTCAATTTAAGTGTTGCCCATCAACATATGGGTAAGATCAGAAATAACTGCATCAACAATGTTAAAGATCAATTGGTTCAATTCAAACAGAAATGTATATCTATAAATTAATCCATGAGCAGCCGATCAAGGGGCAGCCCTGAATTCAAGAGTGATACAAATGATAGCATTCAGAGGACAAACTTCTTATTGAGATAAAATAACAATATTCAAGACTACACATTTAACCTGAAATAAATGCAATTGCTTGGGTACAGATGACCTGAAGTAAATAATCTGACAAAGCCAAAAGGCAGAATTATTGAGTCAGATAGTCTGACAAAGTCAATAGGCAAAATCTGACAAAGCCAATAGGCAAAATTATTAAGTCAGATAGACTGACAAAGTCAATAGGCAAAATCTGACAAAGCCAATAGGCAAAATTATTAAGTCAGATAGACTGACAAAGTCAATAGGCAAAATCATTAAGTAGGAGCATTATCACCTTGGCAATAGGAGCTCTGGGCCCAGTCAGGAGCGATTGATCAGTCGGGAACCCTCACACGGCACCTGGGTGCTGGTTTGAAGAGAATTCGAAGCCACACCCTGGGTGCAGCTGTTTTATATGTTTGAATGCAGAAGTTTTATCATCTCTGACGTAGGTCCTGACGCAGCCCTTGACCGCCCTCTTACAGTAACTATGGAAAATTCCACACTTAGAACTGTGAAGTGGTATCATGGTGAAATTAGGGGCTTTTGACAGGTGGTCAGTGCTCCTGACCGCAAAAAGTAAACAAAGGATAATTTTTACCATAAGAAAGCTCAGAGTTAACATTTTACTACATTAATTCTTTGTCACGTAGTCCGTCTTTCACCGCTGTCGATTAAGCAAGCGCGGAAAGTTTCATAACTAAAAATATTGCCAATGTACTTGTGAAACCGCCAGATGTACCAAAAATGTCCTACGTGTGTGTGCTAATCTAATTCTCGTAACTGTGGAAATTTACAAGGGGGGGGAGAGTTTGTCGCGGAGGATGGCGCAAGCCTCTGCTGTCAGGTTAGTGAAGACTATGAGACCAGTTCTTAATTTATTGGGCCTATACATATCTCTTACAAAGGTATGGTTGGTCTTGTATGTAGGTCTGTGAGAAGGTGAACTTGGGCCTATGTGTGGATTTGTAAGAAAGTGAAGGACCGTGGACAACTTAAAGACCCTTTATCTAGGCCTCAGTGGTGGGGCTTATCTAGGGATGCCAGGTTTGAAGGGTATTGCAGAATGGGGTGTGGGTGTCAGTTAGATGGTAAAACGGGACCCTCCTACACGTCCAAGGTACTTTCTTTGTGGACCCTGCGTGGGTCCTGTAGCTGGCCTGCCTTCCATCTCAGTCAGCCTGAACTTTGGATTTGTCCGAGTCCCTCGCGACCTCAAATAACTTTTTGACCACTAGTGACTTCTAAGCACTGTATTTGCATTTAATCTTTATAAATTAATATCTTGACTCCTACTAATTGGATTTTTGTCGTTTTGTTTTCATTTTGCTCAGATAAATATTCTCAATTTTTCCAAACCTGTGTGGAGTCTTTTTGTGGTGTATTCATTGTGTTACTGTGTGAATGTGTGTGGCACAAATAATTTACACATTGCCTCTTTAGATAAGCCTGACTGCTCTGTGCCAAGCAACCAGAGGGTGAGCACAGGTTATCTTTTAGTATGTATATAGCTTACCCTGACAGTGGTGGTTCCTGCCTGGCCTGGGTGCGTATTTCAGCAAACCAGGAATCCCATTTCTAACACCAACCATTGGTTCTTCACTTCGACTGAAGTGCATTTGGAACGCATGAGCAGTTTGCTGAACCTTGGCAAACTCTCTGGAAAAGCACTCTTGACTCTTCGGTTTGTGGGGTTTACATATTCCCTATCTCATTGTCAGCTGTTTTTCATCCTTCCCAGCCCAGTACCATGCAAATAAATTACACCACACACGGAGCTCTGTATTACACGTCTTTATTTCTCAGAGTGTAACCTCTAACTGAGACATACTGCGTCATGAATTTTATTAATCCCACCCAACCATTTGTCACTAGACTACAGTGGCCGTTAGGTACCATGGGGGTCCTGTGAACTATAATACACAAGACACTACAGCTCTTATAATTGACAATGCTAAATCTATAAGTTTTGTTCTGGACAGAAAGCTTAAGTTCCACAACTGTATGCGCTCAATGGCAAGAAGTGTTATTTTCCAACTGACCCTAAACCGGGGGATAAAACCCTTTCTTCCTGTATATGATTTGAAAAGAGTCATCCAAGCAGTGACACTCTGCAGGCCTGACTACGGAAGCACTAACAATGCTGGTATTCTCTAAACAAACGTACCCTCCTTTCACACAGCAGCACACCTGGCCTCGGGCCAAATGCACAATGAAGTGGCGGAGAGAGGCGTTAGCCTTCCTGGCTTAACACCTCTGTCCGCCACTTCTGAAACGCAAGGCTGCACCATATTTACAAGAATGTGGTGCAGCCTTGCGCTTCTCCCTGCGATGGCGCTAAGTGTAGCAACTTAGCGCTAACGCAGGCACCCTTACCACAGTGCAAGGGTGTCTGCGTGCAGGGGAGGATTGTTTATGTGTAGGAAGGTATCCCTTCCTGCACATAAACAATCCTAAAATGCCATTTTGTCACTTTCATGTGTGGTGCTTCATGCAGCACACATGAAAGTGACAAAATGGCATTTTTTTTAAAGTTTGCTTATGTATAGGAAGGGACACCTTCCTGTACATAAACAAACCATGGCATTTTGCTTTTTCCATGTGTACTGCACAAGGCAGCACCCATGGAAAAAGCAAAAACGAGGAGAAATAATGCATTTCTCCTCATTTCGCCAACTTAAGACCAGTATTTACCTGGTCTTAATTTTGGGGCTGCCTCCTATGTACGCCACCCTTGTACATAGGGGGCAGCGTCCAAATGAATGGGTGTTGCGGTGGAACGCCCACTGCAGCACCCACTGCCCACCCCTTTCACACTAACCATAGCGTGAAAGGGGGCCTTATGTACAAGGCAGCGCTAAGCCACATTAAGTGGCTTAACGTTGCCTTGTACTTAAGGCGTAGCCCCTATCACCACCACAACGTCAATATAGGTGACGTTGTGGTGGCGATAGGGGCTTGTACATATGCCCCCTGGACTCAGGTGCCGACCTGACTGGCCAGACCAACCACATTTGCTTCAGTTGGCTACTCATTGAGGGGAGATCCATGTTCAAAGATACCTGCTTAGTCCAGAAATCTATAAACTTTGGGGCATATTAGCAAGGGCCATTATCTCCGCTTTTTTGGCTTTAAGAGCCAAAAAGCGGAGATGTATTACCGCCCTATTACCGAGGCGGGTGCTAACATGCATTAACGCATGTTAGCACCCGTTTCCCTACGCCTCGCTCTGCATCTCTAATGAGATGCAAAGTGGGCGTTCCTTCCCAGGATAACAGGAGAAATGTCGCTAACCGACATTTCTCCTATTATCAAGCTGCAGGCGAACATGCAGAGCGATTAGAAAAGTAGCGCTAACCGCGGTTAGCGCTACTTTCTAACGCCTGCTCTCAGTATGACTTAGCCATGATATCCAATGGAAGGTGGATATCATGGCTGAGTCTGTCCTGCCCTATCAGCAAGCTATCGCCAAAGTTGTGTGATTATCGCTGGATTTCCAGCGATAATCGCACTATTTGGCAGTTAGCGCTTGCAATTTTATCACTGTTGAGATGAGCGTTGCTGATAGCACGCTATCTCAGTGATAAAATTCAGCGTTAGTCCGGCGATAATTATCCTCGCGCTAAGCGCGCTGAGCGATAATTATCGCCGGACCTTAGTAATATGCCCCTTTGATCGTTCGCATTATCGGACTATTAAAGTGAAACTGTGTGGTGGATATGGTTAGTTCCGATGTACGGTCTAGCTTCTTCTTGAAGTCCCTGCGTTTTAGAAAGAATGTAACTTAAAACAGTTCTTTTCTGGCTGATTACCCAGAATATGAAATTCAATCCCCCCTCACCCCCAGAATTCTGGACGATAGCTTCTTTTCCATTATTTTCCAAATTTCAAAAATATCTGATGTAGTTTCTCCTCAACAAATGCTTTTTTTAATTCCACATCAACGTAGTAGTCACGGTCCTTTCCGCAGTTTTCTTCCCTCTGATTATGGTATGATCGTACAATATTGTTTGCTGTCTTATATGTAAAGAGCTCGGATGGTCCAGGACCTAGTAAATAATAAATGATGGTTTGGTTTCTCTATCTTCGTAATGCCAAATGCCACTAAAGTGATGTAGTGGTGGTTGTTGGGAAATAAAGTTGATAGTAAGTGCTGTTAGCAGAGGACAGTTTGTGCTGTGTCGCATACTTCTGGGATTTAATGTAATTTATGCGTGCGGGTCATGCTTACAAGAGGGCATAGAAATATTGGAAGCATGGCATACAGAAAAATAGCTATGTACTGTGCCACCTTTAATAATGCATCTTGTTTTGACAGTGCTGCACATTGCATTTAAAAAGATGGCGGTACTCAAAAGATTGTTGTCTTGAGAGTAACTGGTAATAAGCCTTCTTAGGTGAGCTATCAAAATGTATATTTTTAAACAATTGATATTATTGAACAATTTTGACTATGTGTTTTTAATAAACGTTGTGCCCTTTTACATAGGCAGTGAGCGCCAATCCGCACTCCGAGAAGGCTCTGCTCTAGGTATTTTTCTCTTACTGCTGGTACCTCCATGAGGGCAGTCTCTCATACAACAGAATGTTCAAGGGTTCATCTAATTCTGATATATTCAACCTAGCCAGGAGGCTATTTGTCATAACACTTGTCCTTTGATTCTCCAAAATACATTCTGATGTCTATCTGGTCCTTAGGAAAAGCTGGCAAATAATATTGATTAATATAGTAGGGAAGCTGTGCGCATTAGTTTACAACATAGAAAAGTGACATAATACATTTGCTACAATGATGTGCAAGGACATTTTTTATAGGTATTGCAAAACACTTTTTAGTAGTATCAAATATACTTTTTTCGATCTTATAACAAGAGCATAAAAGTTCCTTACAGTTAAAACCTCCAATAGCATAGTAAAAAAATAAAAATGCAGTTAAAAACACATCAATCAGATATTCATCACATCATATGTATAGAATCATAATTGATGTTGGCATAAGTCTATAAAAGTAGCTCAGTAGGGATTGGTCATGCTATTGTCCATTTATTTGCGAAGGGGATGTTTGTGGGTGCTTCAACGGTGACTCTAATTCATCCCTACGAAAAAGAGTGAAGGGAAGAAAAATACCCGGGAGGATGGTTGCCTTGGTGGTGCAAAAACCAAACAGAGTAGCCCATCACGCATCCCTAAGCCCCCTGCACTCCATTGGTGCAAATAAATCTACTGCCTAACTGGCTCTTCACAACAAACGCTTGCTTAAGCGGACTACTCCCAAAATGGGGCTTGCAATGCTAAAGCCATTATGCTTGGTGGAAAGCATTTGGAGATATAAAATAGCCGGTTTGACCTAAAGGAAGTTTTTTCCACTCAAAAGGGGGAGAATAAATTGTTTGCGTAACTCAATTAAGTGCTCGCAAAATAGCAGAATGTGATTTGTATCCATACTGGAAAAATTATTGCACAAGCACACTGGTAAGCTATCCAATTTGCTAAATGGATACTGGCGCTCTAACACCGTCTGTATTAGATTTAATGTAAATCTAGTTGGAACAAATTGATTGTTAATTTTTGTTAGGAATGTCAGGTGAGGTTTCATGGATGCTGCAGCTCTTAAAATCATGTGAGCGTGCACTGAGTGTTTTTGTAATTCATCCAATTCTCTCCTCTCCATGCATTGAAGTTATACGTTTTCTTCGGTCCAAATTAAATCTGCGTAAGTTATTATGGGGCAGGTTTATGAAAAAGTCACGCAGCGCAGCAAGTCACCTTGCTGCACTGCAATGCACGACAGGGAAAGAGCAGGAATGTGCTGTATTTAAGGCAATACGGCACATTCTTGCCTTTTGCGCTGCACAGGCGCCATTTTGGCTGCCTAGCGTCAGTGCAGGCAGCCTTGCACCATGGTGCAACGGTGCCTGTGTTGCATGCAAGATTGTTTTTGTGCAGGAAGGGGTGCCTTTCTGCACAAAAACAATCCTGATAGGCAAATTCCTCTTTCTATGTGTGTTGCAGAATGCAGTACACATACAAAGAGGAAGTAACAAAGAGAAATAAAGATATTTCATCCTCGTTACGCGTCTCTGGGAAGGCGTATCTTTTTAGCGCATTCCCAGGTTTACCAGTTCTGGTAAATCTGGGAATGCATCAAAAACCATAGGAGTTGAGTGGGAATGCTCATGCAATGCTCATGGAACGCCACACTAGCACAGAGTAAAGCAATGCAGTGATTTGCGCTGTGTTGCTTTACTCCAGACTTATGAAGCCAGTCAGGGCCACGCAAGGCGGCCTTGCATGGCTTCACTAATCAAATTTAGGACTTGCATCATGCTTGCACCACGTTGCATGGTGCAATAACTCAGCAACTCCTCTCGTAAATTTGCCCCTATGTCCGGTGCAAGGAGTAAATAAGGGCATCCTAGTTGTGCAAAGCTCTTCTGAAAGTACTTTAACAATGGTATAGTTTAGTTATACCGCCCTTCAATTCCAAAGAATCTCTCACTATTAAGTGATTTATGTGAGCCTCCTAATTAGACCAGATGAAAATCTATCTTAACAAAAGGATATAATGATATTAAATCCGAGAGGTAAACTTTCCCAGGTTCTTCATGTAAAATGTAGATTTGAGGTTTGAGTGGGCTGAGGTAGGCACAACAGAAGTCTAAGAAATATATTTTCCTCTAGCAAGGGCATCTTGGTATAACATACACACAAAAAGCAAATGTGCCCTAGAGGTCTACCTTTTTGTCGTCCTACCACCCTTACTTTGTGAGGTAGTCCTCAATCTGGGTGGTTCTAAGAATCTGCCCAGTTATTGTGGTGTCCCTACAGTCTCTTACAAAAAATGATAGGATGGTCCTTACACACTCCCTGGGTGTCATGCTTCCTCATTGGTCATCCTGAGCTCACCAAAGAATTCTCTATTGGCTAGCTGACCCTTTCTCAAGGTGTTTTAAGAAGGGTCTTTGCAGGAACAGGGGAAGGTTGTCTGAATAAAAAACCCTAACTCCTGCCAAGGTATATACTTCAAATTCTATTTGTGGTGGAGGAGGGATGATTAAAAAAGTAAAGGGACAGATGAGTCTAATTAGGTACTCCTGTCCATTCTAGGTCGACATGTTTCAGCCTTGGGTTGCCCTCACAGGATCCATGGCTTTCTTCAGGACCGATAGGGAACTCTAAATGTCCCTATATTATTCCCTATTGTCTAGCATACACACACACAAACACACTTGTGCTGGAGTATACAATACTAGAATCCTAATTTCTGGTTAAGTTCTCTCAGGAATTTCCTTGTCTGTTGGTACGTCCTACATAGGAGCATAAAAATACATATATATTAAAAGCACTTGTCAGGAATGAAAAGTACATAAATCATAAATATGTACACAAGGGATCCAATTCATATAAAGCGTCAGATACGTGGATCCTTTCTAAAAATACTGGTCAAATGCTGTTGGCCAGTATATTCCATGTTTGTACTCTACACAGCAAATCAAAGCAAGTGCCCGTAATCACCACCATATCCCATGTCTTATATATTAAAAACATGCACAGGTCTCTTTCACAACCATGCTATGGCAAACAGCCTTTTTGGGGGTTAATTTCCCCATGGAGGAGTGGAGGGGGGATCTTGTAGTCACACACTATGGAGATCAAGTTTAGGGCATTAATAAAATGCATTGATCATTACTCAGGCTCCCCCGTGGTTCTGTGACTCATGCTTTACTTACTTCGTCAAAGATTGCCCTCCACACAGTAACCTAGTTGTGGCTTCGTTCTCCTCCCTGGTGTGACTGAGCCAAGTGGGGGACGGTTGGAAATACATTGCTGGTGATGCTGTATCAACGTGTGAGGGGGGGAGGGCTTCATGGGAAATGTAGTCCAACAGGAGCGTGACTGTCGCTCTTCGGATCTACAAGCACAGCATCTATTGGAGATGGTGGATCAGAGCTTTATAGAAGTGCATTTTAGGGTATTTCCCACACCACACCACCTGAAACCATGGCTGAACAAAACGAGTTGGCTTTTAATGACAAACCCGTCGCTACTATTCTGTTGACACCTTCATTATTGGGGGACATTAACGTAGTACAGGCACTGGCACAGGTTAGTGATTGCGACTCATTAACAGATTTAAAATGTAACCAGGTGAAAACTGCACTACACGGTGCTATGATGACTGAATATTTAAGAACCAAAGTCGCACCACCAGGAATCACTGTTACAAATGATCCACACATTTTCCTTGACTATATTGTCATAGGGTTTCTGCACATACAGAGCTATGCACAGGATAATAGGACCTTGGAATATAGTGGTTAGCCAACCATAGACCTTAGCACCCAAAACCCCAACCCAACTAGCCTTAGCGTCCCATTAGCACTAATGTACCAATGATTAGACAACCCAGAACACGGTATCTCTCTCTCACTCAGGACTCGCAGAGGCAAGAACACTCTTTCGTCACACTCGTACCTGTCCACAACATGCGTAAGAAGAGACACTGTATAGTTCAAAATATTTATTTCAACTTACGTGCTCTAAGATACAGTACACGTGTCAGTACTAATAGCATAATACATATGAATAATATAATCAGCATAGTTACTACTCCATAGAATACGAACGGGGAAAGCATCTCATAAAGCAGTGGATATATGTCTAACTAACATTACCACCCTCCCCGTGCTGGAAGCCAGTTTATTATGAGAATAGAAGACCTTTGGGCTTTGACTAGCGAACCCCCATACCTCAGTCTCTAGATGCAAAACTACATCAGCAGACAATCACAGCTCTTCTCTCTGGAAAGTTCGTCTCCAAGTGCCTTCTAGAGCGGGCGACCGCATTATTAAAAGCACACTAATTTCTCCATGGCAGCTGTACATGATGTTATGTCTAGGTGCGAGGGACGGGCCAAATCAGTAAGAACCAGGGATTTGTTATTCGACCTTGTAACTGTTGTTCAGAATGAGCCCAAAGGGAATAGGAGAAAAGGTGAGAAACAGAAAATGCAGACAGTTGTAAAATAACTTGGCAGTAGCAGAGGGCGACAGAACAACAGTTAAGAGTAACGTGCACAAAAAGTCATCATGGCAGCCAGGCCTGCCAACGTATCCAGGCAGGCCAGGAGGCCATGAGCCACAAGACACCCTCCCCTGGACAGTCCATCGGCCAAGACGGAAATGAAGACAGAGTTCCAAACACCTGAGCAGAAATGAGGCAGTCCACCGACAGTGAACGGCAAGTTAATCAATCCAAAAACGTGGAAGAACAGAAAAAAGCTATACCGTCCAAGAGAACATCATTGGAATCGTCAAAAAACGTAGACGCCATCCAGTCCAACAGGTCAAAGCTGCAGGAATGTTCCTCAGAGGATGGAGCATCCAAAAGCAATGCGGGACAGCTTGCGTGATATTCAATATAACTTCGTTGTAGGAGATTCTGAGCAGCCGCCCAGATATCCCATTGTGCCAAAATCCCCAGTGCAGCCGCACGCATCATAAAGCCAGCAGCGGAACAGTCCCGTTCATGGGCCTCTAAGGGACCCACCAACTGAACAAAATCCGGAACAGACAATGACGAATTGGAGAGGCAATAATCCATGGTCCATGTGAACGGACAGCGGATGCAAGACATCACAGGTTGCACGCAAGTGAAATACGCAAAGCGAAAGGAAAGGGTGTAGGACACACTGATAGTTGCCAAGGGCAGAACATCGAAGCCAACCAGAAGTCGCTCACGGAGCAGCTGGAGGCGTTCGGGATCGAGAAGGGCCCAGTGGTGTGCAGCCATTGCGCAGAAAACAGACCAACAGCAAGACACCAGCCGCCAAAGCGAGGATTAATGGGAAACCACCAAAGACGCTAGAAAAAATAGAATGTATGAACGCCGGTATCACACCGAAAATAGTTTGAAAGGTGGACACCAGGCCAGACCCCACAATCTTAAAAAAGTGCACCAGACCCTCAGTGTTTGATGCGTTAAAAATACGATGAATCAACTCCCCAAAATGTTGGGGGAGGTCAGTGTTCAAAAGGGCCTGTATTTCACTGTGGGTACTCGCCACCTGGAGAATGAATGTCTCCCGGGCGGATGTGAGCATAACCTCCTTATTCAATAATAGGGCCTTTATTCTGCTCAACTTATTGAAATCTGCCTCCATGGTAGGAATGGAAGGCCAAAGAGAGTTATCAACGATGTCGTGAGGGGGAGGAAAAAGCACATTCTTGCAGCAGACAACTCTGTGTGAGACCGTAACAATATACGGAATGCCAGCCTGTAGGCCACAACAGTCTTCGTTATTTAAAAGCAAATAGCTACCGTTAGTAAGCAAAGTAAAAGTAGGAGAAATAGCAGGAGCAGGAATACCCTTTAGCACACATGCCAGATTCGGAACTGAAACGCTACAAGCCCCGTGCAATTTAATATGTTTACAAATAAGCGAATGACCCACAGTTGAATCACAAGACTCCCCCGTGAGAAACACTTCCTTGCCTTCTCTAAGGCATTTATACATGAAAGGCAAGGACCAGAGTTCATGCAGGAAAGCACTACCCAAAGGCTGGAAACGGCCCACAGGATAATGTTTCATGCACGAGCTAAATTCAAACAGGGAAAAAGGTAAAGCGATAACCCCATGAACTAGCCACACTGCAGAATCCAGTTCCGCTACAGAGAATGGTAAAGGATCAACTTTCTCGATATGTAACAAGGTGTAAGATGCATCTTTCATGGACATGAACTGCTGTTTTTCCGTCAAATTAAAAGGCAGAAAAAGGGCAGTGGTGTTCAAGAGATTCCAAGGAACTTTACCTAACTTAAGGGTTTGCAAAGTCCAGGCAAACTGCATCACTGAGCGCAACTGATTCTGACCATGATACAACATAGAGACATCATCTTGTACAATATCAACAACAGAGGATACAATATTCTCTAATGTGTAAATGCGGGAAGACAGGGTATTTATACTATTGTCAACAACAGCAAGCACCTTTTCCAAATTTGCTTGGTCTATTTCCCGAAGGCGGGAAGCAGCTTCCATTTGTGACAGCTTCCAGAGTTCATTATACGCTTCATAAATGAATCTCTTCGGTCGGGGACCACGAGGTCCCAAGATAAAGTCAGATAAATCAATAGTGCCTGATAGGAGAGACAAATGTTTCTTAACAGAGTCTAAGGACGAATGTTGTAACCATTGTTTACATAATTTACCAACCGAATACGTGGTGACAGTACGAGTTGCAGTAAATCTTGGATCAGGCTTGTCCTGTATGTAGCCAGGAACTGTGCCATGGAAACGCAGCTGGCATGCATTCGATGATATGGGCCATGCCAACCAGGGTGACTGTATCAGTGCAGAAACGTTAAAGGAATTGTTTTGGAACTGAGCCTGTAACTTCAAAAGGGATATATTAAATCGTAAACTATCATTTGGCGAACTCGACAAGGATGGGATGGCTGGCGCATTTAGTTGTTTAACGGAAGCCAACCCCCAACACGTGGTCTGATAAATGGAAGCATTTAAAAACATAATTTGGGCTGGGATAAGGCAAGCGCGGTGCAAAGCCTCGGTGCCCTGCACCTGCCATGGCTTCGAACCCCAGATTGATTTTAAATCCACTGTGTCTTTCCAATACTCATAACCACCCACCGCCAAGGCGCTCAAAAAGGAACCCGAATAAAGTAATTTAGTGTGGGTCAACATTATTTTTTGAGTCAATGGGGTTTTTAATTTAAAATAATAGGACCCAGGGTTCGATCGATTGAAATCAGTAAAATAGGTGAATTTATTTCGAAGAGTCTGGGAGCTACCTGGTATGGGGTTTGGGCAGTGTTCCCATTGGGTGTAAGTAACAGGGCTGCGTAGTGCACTTGGTTTGTGGAGAAAATGATTGCCCCAATGCTGGTAGCAATACAAATCGGCATAATTCGCAGAATTCATATACAAGTCCTCAGCATTAAAGGAAGCATAATATTTTAAATCAGCAAACAATGCTTCAACGGCATGCACATCCCAATCATCAGAATGAATATTACTTTTTACTACATCACCCATCGAGACTCGAAGGACATTTGGTACATTAATAATTTCCGTCGGGCCATGGATTTGAAAGTTTACCGCATCCCATACGATGCCATCAGCAACTGGAAACGCTGAAATGTTCACAAATGTGTGGTCACGCTTCATGATGTGTGAAGAGGAATGTGGAGCCAAAGTCCCAGCCACACTGTTCACAGCAGAGCGTTCAGGTAAATAGTGACCATTGATGAGTAGAAAAAACACTGTGACAAAGCCAATGGACATGAACAAAAAAACCAAGAAAAGTACCATCCAAATATATGTCCAAGGTGGAATCAAAAAATTGTCTCTAAACCAGGATACAAAAAGACTAAACTTGGACGGGACCTTTGATGAGTTGGAATCCGAGTCAAAGGAATAACGTGTCGGGCTCAGTGGCGTTGTTGGTTGGTGTGCCACCGACTCTGTGGCGGGATAAGTATATTCGTCCTCATCTATGCAGGGTGATGCAGGGGGTTCAAATATATTTTCAGGCAAATCAACCATCTCCATGGTAACATCAGTGACTGTTCGTGCAGGCGTGCCGCGAACACATGTCCGATAAATGGCAGGACAAGAGACCGCTGGTGTGACACTATTCAGGATCGGCCAGATGTTGTAGCTTGACATTTTCCACTGAGATGTATCTGTTTTCCTTGCGACCGGGAAGCGGTGGTAAGATGACTGTACGTGTCCCCTTCAAGCCCAGGACTGGAACCGGTGCACGAAAAGAGGGGCCGAATTCTTTTTGTTCTCCACCTTCTCTCGTACCAGGTCGCCAATCTTCGGAAGCCAGCCGGCAACCGGAATCTGCAGAGCAGGGTCTGTGGCTGAAGGCAAATGTGCAATTGCAAGTTTGTCTCGGGCTTCTTGTAAGTCCTGTAACATAGTAGAATGATTATCTACATCAAACTTGGCGGATTGCGCCGCCATGTCTAGACCATCAAGGTCAGGCACAAACATTCGTATGCCAAAGAGCATTTCGTAAGGGGTCCGCCCACCCAGAGGCCTTCTAGGGAGATTATTAAGTGCACGCTGAACGGTATACAAGTGGGCCAGCCAGTTCCTGCCAGTACCTATAACTCTAGCTGTCAAGGATTGCTTTAAGTCACGGTTCATTCGTTCAACGATAGAGTTGCCCTCAGGCCTATACGGAGACGAAAATTTCACCCGCACCCCTAAGGAGCCCATTGCGTCCTTGTAAGCCTTAGAGGCAAACGCCGGACCTTGGTCAGAATGGAAGGTGCCGCATGCAAAAATTCCCACAAAGACACGCAAATCCCTAATGACATTTCGAGCGTCAGCACTCCTTTGTGGCCAGACCCAGATGAACCGTGTGCACGAGTCCACTGCCACTAAGATATATTTATAGGCAGTGTCTGAAGAAAATGGACCGCAGTGATCCAAGTAAACACACCCAAAAGGTCTGTTTGAAATTCCAAGCGAGGTCTGCGGTGGTCGCGTGACCGTTGAAGGCTTGATCTGTTGACAAACGTCACAGGAAAGCACATAAGTACGTGTATCTTTATATAAACCACGCCACCAGTAACGCTGCTGCAAAATGGAAATTGTCGCAGACACACCAGCATGAGCCGAAGCCATGCCTTCGTGTGCCGCTGCCATCAAGGAAAATCTGCGGTCCGCGTTGGGGATCAGCCGATCACCAACATCAGGTATTGTTACATAAGGAGCCTGATCGGGACCTATCTGGTAAGAATATTTAGAAGGGAAACCTCTAGGGTAATTCATTCCTTCTTTTGTTGCAGCAATAGCTGCCAAGATATCAGTGTCTATTTTAGACATGGATCTAGTAACTGCTGCTACTGAACACGTGAGTACTGCTGATCTGGCAGCTTCATCCGCCAGACTGTTACCAACAGCGTGTGCGCCCACTCGCTGATGGCCTAGGGTGTGAACCACCTGCGTGAGTGGCAGACGTCTTTGTAATTCTGCCACTCTAACCCAAAGCATTTTATGCTTGATTGTGATGCCTTTAGCGTATCTATAGTCATTTTGCGACCAAAAGAACAGATTGTCATTATATGATTGAACACAGTAGTAAGAATCGCACACTATTAAAGTGGTCACATCAGGATTTACAAACTCAAGCGCAAGCACCAATGCACGCAACTCAGCCAATTGTGCGGTACTGTCCCCGAGTGTCTGTGTATGCACCACAGTGGATTTGAACTTTCCGTTCACAAACGTACCTGCAACAATAGCACATGCGGCTGAATAAGCATGTTTGGAACCCGTGGCCGGTTGTGCCGAACCATCGGTATAGATCACACAGTCGTAATCCTCAAGCGGCAATAAGGACAGAGGAGGAGGATGAACGAATTCATACTGTAAGAACTCCTGAGTCTGAAGCGAAGAATCGAATATGAAAGTGACATCCGGAGACGTCAAAGATGTTGCCCATTGAATCCAACGGGGGTGCAATGCTTTTGAGTTCGGTACACTTGCTTTGGTCACTGCCTCTAGAGCAGGATATGGTGTTACCACCAAAATGCGTTTTCCTTGTGCCAGTGCGCGCTCCTTCAGGATCACCATTTGCACTGCTGTTAGCACTTTCTCCACAGATGAAAACTGCATTTCTGCGGAGGTGTATAGATGTGACTTGTATGCGATGGGTACTGTATCACCTTCATTAAAGGTTAAGTACGTGAAACCCACTGCCCCTGGAATGATTCTAATCACCAAGTTTGTATGGTTATCACACGTTAAAAGGTATTTGGACTCAAGAAGGTCTGTCTGCAAAGACTGCAGAATGGAGGTATGCTCCGGAAGCCAGCAAGACTTCGAAAAAGTAGGTTGTATCAAGGCATACAGTGGCTTGATACGCTGGGCGTATTCGGGAATATATGTACGTCCGAAGTTCAGAAAACCCAGCAAAGACTGAAGTTTCTTCAGATTAGTAGGAGGGCACAGAATTGCACATTTCTCCAGAAAATGAGGGGCTAAACCCTTACCTTCATTGTTGAGCTCATAGCCCAAGAACAAAACGGTAAATTCAGCAATATGAGATTTGGCAAAGTTAATTTTGTATCCCTGAACCGCGAATTCAAGAATAATGCAGTCTACTCGGGTCAGATGCGGAAACAATTCGTCGTCCGTCAGATAAATGTCATCCACGTACGAACAGGCGTCTGGATCGATGCCGTCTAACAAAGAGACAACACGAGCGGCGAATACGCCTGGACTATTCTTGTAGCCCATAGGAAGACGCCTGAATTTGAACATTTTACCACCGGATGTAAAAGCGCACCATTGGCCACTCTCCGGGGCTAAGTTGTGCGTGTAGAATCCATTTGAAAGGTCAAGGGTCGTTTTATATCTTTTACGAACAAGACTGTCTACTAGCGCAGAACTATGGGTATTTTGCACCGCAAAGGTCCGACAATGCGAGTTCAAATGCCGGTAATCCAATACTAAGCGGTACGATCCATCGGGTTTAGAAACCGCGAAAAGGGGATTGTTCATAGGTGATACACAGGGTTCAATTACTCCCTGATATTCCAACTGAGTAAGAATTTCGGAAACGGGGCCTTTGGCTTCACGTTTTATGGGATATTGGGGTTGTGGCTGCGGTAATGACCGCAAAGGTATTTCATGGGGGGAGAATCCTCGTCCCAACCCACGTGATTGCGGAATAACGCTGGAGCCAGGGACACAGCCCACTCTGCTGCAAGAGCCTCCGCTTTGTCCTTTGGGACATGTCGAGAAAAGCTCGGAAGGATTACCTCCTCCCCTTGACGCGCAGCAAGAACGAATGGGGGTGGCCAATCCGCCTCTGCTAACAAAATGTCATATGAAGAGGTCAGATTTTCCCCAAAAATCCCTTTAATTACACGCTGTATATCACCTTCAATTTGAATGACAATATTAAATAGTCTGTCAGGGGGTGCCACTCTGGTGTCTGCTGTTTCAACAGTAATGAATGTTTCAGTTGCTGTCGCCTCCATATGAGGACGTAGCGCCTCCCGCACTATGGTAACTTCCGCGGCGCTGTCTAGGAGGGTTACTGCCCACGTCCAATTCAGGAGCCTCGTTCTCACCATCTGTGGCATATTTCGCTGTTACAGCGGCAACTTTCTTCTTCTGAAATTGTGGTCGAAAACGCTGAGCGTCTTCCTCTTTTCCTCTGACTTGTTGTCGAGGCTGGTCTCGTCCCTGTGGGGCCTCACGGTCCCTTCCTCTATCCTGGCGGTCTCCTCCACCGGCCTGTGTCGCAGTCTGTGCCTGTGAAGAATGAGGAGAACGCGTATCAGGGATCTGAAACCTATCCGGTGACTTAATTCTCGCTCTATCGCGTAAATCATAAGTGCGTTCAGAAGAAACTGAAACCGGGGATGCGCCTCGCGACCCCGGCTTCTTTTGTTGCTTTCCCTGTTTTTTCAGCCTCCAGCTCTTTTTAGTGAAGACTGGTTTCTCATCTTTCTCAGATTGAGATTTGGTTTGTTGCTGTTGTGGTTGCGATTGTGTTTGCTGTTTTGCAAAAGGCTTGTTACCCAGGCTATTTCTACCAATAGTTTTGTAAGCCTGGGTAATAATTTTCGGTAATTCGCGAGGCTTGTCCAATTCTGGGACCAAAGCCAAAGCGTTAGCTACTGAAAGTTCACTGCATCGCCCTTGACATTCGCAAGGATCAGCTCAGCTACTACTTCAAACACTCCCACCAGTCTCATCCCTAATTCCACAGCCGCTTCAGGGCCATGTTCATCCTGTACTTTTTTAATTACAGAGGGGAGAACCGTCATGGAAGGAGTACCAAAACATTTAGAATATACTGCTGCGAATACCTTACCCCAGTTGTCACATGCTGTCAACTCGGGAATTAAGTCTTTTGGCAAACTAATCGTTAAAATACGATGTTTATCCACTGGAGTTGTATGTGGAAAAACTGCCTCCAACTGATCAAACTTTTCTGCAAGCCAATAAGGAAAATCATCCTTATTTTGTGGACGTTTGCCCATCACCGAATTCACCATGACAGGACTTATGGTTACTCCGCCTGCAGCAGCTGGTTGGCCGGCAACTCCAGGAGCGGCTCCATGGAGGCTGCCTGTAACATATCGCACTAATGCTCGATGCACCTGCACCAAGGCCGCATACATAGTGCGCAGTTCCGCGACTGGTATTGTCATATAACGCGGATGTGGGGTGTACCCGGCCAAAACAGGCCAAGTGGCCCCCTCAATTGATAAGGGGCCTAAACGAACCGTGGTAGTCGGTTGTGGGAGGGCGCCATTAAACCAAACACGGTGTTGCCAAGCCGTGAGCGGTACTTCAAGATTAGTATAAGGTCTATAGACAGCAGGAACAACGGTGGGTTCATATTCATGGAACAGATTATCGTTCGCGTTCACCGCTGGAAAAGTGATCCAAGAGTAGAACACTTCAAAGTGGAAAGCCGGATCGGCTTGAACCACAAAGACTAGTTCAACTCCCGCGTCTGGCACTCCATACACCCGTAAGTGATCCCGGAGTGCTGTGCGGCTATGCGCCGCTATGTCTATACCCGCCATTACTAACGGGTCTATTCAACAATCTTACACTAGGCAGCACAAAAAGGGTTATATTTAAAAAAAACTTTTTTAATAACATCAAGCTTGAAAGAACCTACAAAATCTACAATATAGGAGGTATCGCCGTCACACACGCTTCCGGAAGCGTACGTGAGGGGGTTTGTGGACAAGCACAAGTACTACTCAAGCATCTCGCAAGTAAGCGGCCCCACGTTGGGCACCATGTCATAGGGTTTCTGCACATACAGAGCTATGCACAGGATAATAGGACCTTGGAATATAGTGGTGAGCCAACCATAGACCTTAGCACCCAAAACCCCAACCCAACTAGCCTTAGCGTCCCATTAGCACTAATGTACCAATGATTAGACAACCCAGAACACGGTATCTCTCTCTCACTCAGGACTCGCACAGGCAAGAACACTCTTTCGTCACACTCGTACCTGTCCACAACATGCGTAAGAAGAGACACTGTATAGTTCAAAATATTTATTTCAACTTACGTGCTCTAAGATACAGTACACGTGTCAGTACTAATAGCATAATACATATGAATAATATAATCAGCATAGTTACTACTCCATAGAATACGAACGGGGAAAGCATCTCATAAAGCAGTGGATATATGTCTAACTAACATTACCACCCTCCCCGTGCTGGAAGCCAGTTTATTATGAGAATAGAAGACCTTTGGGCTTTGACTAGCGAACCCCCATACCTCAGTCTCTAGATGCAAAACTACATCAGCAGACAATCACAGCTCTTCTCTCTGGAAAGTTCGTCTCCAAGTGCCTTCTAGAGCGGGCGACCGCATTATTAAAAGCACACTAATTTCTCCATGGCAGCTGTACATGGTGTTATGTCTAGGTGCGAGGGACGGGCCAAATCAGTAAGAACCAGGGATTTGTTATTCGACCTTGTAACTGTTGTTCAGACTGAGCCCAAAGGGAATAGGAGAAAAGGTGAGAAACAGAAAATGCAGACAGTTGTAAAATAACTTGGCAGTAGCAGAGGGCGACAGAACAACAGTTAAGAGTAACGTGCGCAAAAGTCATCATGGCAGCCAGGCCTGCCAACGTATCCAGGCAGGCCAGGAGGCCATGAGCCACAAGACAATATCATTTTTCGCAAAGAATGGTCATATGCACCATTTGAATGTACTAGGGACTGGTTGCTTCTGATTATCAACACAGCAAAAAGAATCTTGGGTGAGATGCTGATTCAGATCCAGACCAGTGAGAATAACTTGAAGACCACCGTACTCATAAGTACATATAAAAAAAAGCCTTGAGGAGATTAACAAAGAGATTACACAACAAAAGGAATTCCTCATGCAATCTAAAATCAGCAAACTCCAGAAGGATTTTAAGAAATTCAGCCATGAGAAAACCTATCTTTACACAACTGATGAATAGTATACTAAGGAACCCGTGAATAAAGGGACACAACAATGAACGCTCTATAAAAAGAGACCTACACCCCAGGAGTGGTCCTTTAGCCGAGGCCGCAACAGCAGTTACAGTAGTGAGGAGGAGAATCAATACCCCCCTCAACACCAAGGTCCACTCAACCTTCGGTTCCTAATGGGATTTTGGCTGCAGGCATTTCCCCAGGTCCCACAGGGTTTCCCCTTCCAATATGGCAGGTCTTTTTTATTGAGAGACCGCACACGCAGCAGAAGAAGACAAAGACAAAGAGGAGACCAAAGTGTACACTGGTCAGAACTGGACCAGAGGTTAACAAGGAATATGTCCAAGGACTCCAACCAGGCTGGCCCAAGCTGGAAGTCACCATAGATAGATTGGAGGGAGACCCTCCCAACAGCTGGATCCCTGGTAGTTTACCTCAGCACTATAAGATTCACACGAACAGAGCTAGAAGTCCTCAACAAAGCTCTCAGGTTCGTACCCACTCCCTGGACAGATACATTCTTGCTTAGAAGAGTTAGCTGAGTTTTTCATAAAAATTAGACTGAAAGCCTTTTTTTGCCAAATCCCCTGGGGATGAGGGGGTGTTTAAAAACACTGGATTGAAGGCAAAGTCCACATTCCTACTGCCCACACAGACCACTCCCCTCCCAGCAATAGTGACTTTTGAGTGGGTGGTTTCCCGGAGGTTGATGTTATGAATATCAATACCTGTTTCAATAACCTGACGAATGAGGAGCAAATAGCCCTCGAACAGCTGGAAGGGAGACAAGACATTGTCATAAAATCAACTGACAAAAGGGGGAGCTACTGTTAAACTATCCATAGAAATTTATGACAGTGAATGTAAGAGACTACTCTCTGACAGAGACAGCTATGAGATTCTAGATGAAGACCCCACTATGCGACTTACCAGTGAAATAAAAACTTTAGTGGATTAAGCCTTGCATATGGGTTGGATCACAACACAGGAGTTCAGATTTCTCACTCCTACTACACCTAGAAGGGCCATTTTTTACATCCTATCCAAGGTACATAAGAATAAAATCCCATCACCTGGACAACCCACCGTCTCAGGGATCAACTCCATTTTAGAACCTTTATAACAATTTTGTGATGGGTTCCTTGGACCATTTGTGAAAGAAATGCCCTCCTACTTGAAGGACACTAAGGATGTCCTGTGTCTTCTCAATACTCTGCACATTGACCCTGAGACAGATCTTCTTATGACACTAGACATTGAGACATTGTATACCTCTATACCACAAGAGCACACATTGTCTTTAGTTGGGAATCTTTTGGAGGATACAGTGGTGGATACCATCACTCAAGTAGGATTTGTTCTTGACTGTGCTAGAATGGCCCTCATGGAAAATGTCTTTGATATGATAAAACAATATACTATCAAGTGAAGGGCACTTCAATGGGAAGTACCTTCGCTCCCAGTCTGGCATGTCTATTAGTCCACCAATTTGATTGTGACCATATCCATCATGATCTCAATCCCTTCAGAAATAACATCCGCCTGTGGCATAGGTTCATTGATGATATCCTGATGATATGGAGGGGGGATCCAACTTCCGCAATTGACTTCTGTGACTTGTACAGTTCACCTATACAATTGACAAGAAAACCCTCACATTCTTGGATCTCAATATTACTATTGAAGGAGACAGATGATCATGAAGGTCCATGAGAAACCGACAGAGAGGAATAGCCTATTGCGTTTCGACAGTCACCATCCCAAGTCGCTGAGAGACAATCTTCCATTTGGACAGTTTTTACAGTACCACTGCAACTGCTCTGATATAAATACCTTCAACAAAAAAGCAGGGAGATTAGCAGGTAGACTGAAAGCATGTGGGTACCCCGCAAGAATAGTGGCAAAAGCAAGGAAAAGAGCCCATAATTATAACAGAGGCACTCCCTGAAACACATCCTAAGGAAGATATGAATAGGTTGACCTGCATAACCACTTTTTCACCTGAATCTAAAAAAATGAAACAGATAAATTCTAAACAATGGAACACTCTGAGAAGAGCAGGATTAGACTGGGAACCACCCCTATTCTCCTTTAAATGCAGCACAAATGTAAGGGCTAGGTTGGTACACACTCACCCCCCGTAAGGACACTGCATACACCCAGCAAGCAGGATGCTTTGGGGTCTTCCCCCCATGGTCGGACATTTTCTGTGCGGTAACTGTGCTGCCTGTCCTTTCACCAAACAATATAAGGAGGTGGATACAGGATCTGATCACCCCTGGAGGTTGAAACAACATATCAATTGCAACACTGAAAACATAATCTATACGACTACATGCCCATGTGGAAAAAGATATATTGGCATGACCACGCAGAAGATTAAACTCAGAATCAGTGAACACTGAAGCACCATTAAATGTAATAGAACATCCACCAGCATGACAAAGCACTTCCTAGACAAGCTCACACTGACAAAGAACTCACCTGGGTAATTTTGGAGGCATTAGTCAGTCACCCCGGCAAAAATCTTAACCAGATACTGCTTGAATGAGAGCAACAGTGGGAGTACCATTTGAGAACACATATCACGGGCCTTTATGATGACATACCCGGGCTGCAGATCTAGAGTGTATATATACACAACAACCTCCCCATGCCCTCAGGTTGCCAGCCATGTCCCACAACATCAAGAAATATTTTTTTGTTCACAAAAGAGGTTCTTACAGTGCAAAAGATACACCTCATTTGACATAGCATATATGGAATACTTGGGCATTTCCAAGCCCCTCATTCTGGCCAAAAGTGGAGCCTAGTACCCCTTTTGTGTGCACACATGCATTCCATAAAACTCTCAATCCACATTTCGTTTTGGCCATAAAGTGTAGCCAAGTACGAAAATGTGTGCACTCATGCACTTCTATAAAGCTCCGATCCACCATCTCCAATACATGCTGTGCTTGTAGATCCGATGAGCGACAGTCACGCACCCATCAGACTACAATTCCCATGAAGCCCTTTCCCCATCGCACGGTGACAGAGTATCACCAGGGACATATTTGTAACTGACTCCCACTCGGCTCAGTCACCGCCGGGAGAAGAACAAAGCCACAACTAGGTTACTGTGTGGGAGTAGTCTTAGATGAAGTAAGTAAAGCATGAATCACAAAGCCACGGGGAACCTGAGTAACGATTGATGCATTTTATTAACACCCGATCCTTTATCTCCATAGTGTGTGACCACAAGATCTCCCCCTGTGCTCCTCCATGAGGAAATTAACCCCCAAAATTAGAGTAAGGCTGTTTGTGATAAAGTGGCTATGAAGGAGAACTGGGTATGTTTTTAATATATAAGACATGGGATATGGTGGTGATCACAGGCACTTGCTTTGATTTGCTGTGTAGAGCACACATATGGAAACATTTGATCACATATACTGGCCAACAGCATGTGACCAGTATTTTTAAAACGGATCCATGTATCTGATGCTTTATATGTATGGTATCCCTTGTGTCCATATTTATGATTCATGTACTTTTCATTCCTGTCAAGTGCTTTTAATATATATGTATTTTTATATTCCTGTGTAGGACGTACAAACAGACAAGAAAATTCCTATGTGTGAATTTAGCCAGAAATTAGGATTCTGGTATTGTATACTCCTGCACGAATGTGTGCTGTGTGTATGCTAGACAATAGGGAATAATAAATGGACATTTAGGGTTCCCGATTGGTCCTGAAGAATTCCACTGAGAGTTTGAGGGCCACACATGGCTGAAACATGTCGACCCAGAATGGACAGGAGTACCTAATTAGACTCATCTGTCCCTTTACATTTCTCATCATCCCTCCTCCACCACAAATAAAATTTGAAGTATATACCTTGGCAGGAGTTAGGGATTTTTATTCAGACAACCCTGCCCTTGTTCCCGCAAAGACCCTTCTTAAAACACCTTGAGAAAGGGTTGGCCCCCCACTAGAGAATTCTTTTGTGAGCTCAGGATGGCCAATAATGAAGCATGACATCCAGGTGGTGTGTGAGGCCATCCTGTCATTTTTTTGTGAGAGACTCTAGGGACACCACAAAAAAAGGGCAGATACAGAGAACCACCGATGACTGTGGACTGCCTCACGAAGTAAGGTGAGAGGCCCCCAAAAAGGTAGGCCTCTAGGGCACATGTGCTTTTTGTGTGTATAAATTACTGTGGGAGTACGCAAACAGTCTGCCCTTATAACTATCTCTCCTTCCCCCGTCCCCTAGCAAAGCCCACAGGGGTATTTCTGTATAAACATCTTGGTATAACTCCAGATGTCAGTGTTGTATAAAATAGCGGAAAAAGTTTAGATCAACATAGTTTAAACAGTGGTTTTATTTCCTGTTGAATCTTTAACTGGAATCTCTTCTAAAGACAAAGAGGGTGATTTACTGTTGATCGATTCTTAGCGGCTGCCTGCCTGCCCGTCAGTGTGTCAGAGGCCTTTACTCCATTTACCCAACAGAAGTCCACATGCCTACTTAGAAATCCACATCTGCCGAGGGGGCTCTCTTTGATAAAAGTGCTTTCACTGGTGCAGCAGATGCACTTTCATCAGAGCTGAATTCTGAGTGGATTGCCATGTTGATAGCAGACAAATATAAATCTGGATGGCTGTCCTAAATAAAGGGGTCCTCCATGTGCATGTATCGTGAGTTTGGTTGATGTGTTGTTATTTTCGATTGACTGTAGGAAGAGCAGACCCTGTCTCCACCTGCAGTAATTCAGCTATTATTCCAATTTATTTACGCGGACCACACAGTTGGCTGAGCAAGAGAACCTACAATTTACATTATTTCTCCTGTCTCAAGAAACTCTAAGTGAATCCCAAAGTGTTTAACATATATAGTTGGTCAACTTCTGAATATTTGGTAATGCTCATTCATCAAATTGAACATGTATGTCTTTTCCGATATGTAATGTTAAAATGTAGTGTGCATGCGTGTCTATTTTTAAATTTATATATAGGGTGGAACTAGCTGGAATGGAACTAAGGGCCGTATTTATGACCTGGTTTGAGTTGCTCTTGCATTATGCAACGTGGTGCAAGAGCGATGCAAATCTTAAGTCATATTTTTAAAGCCACACAAAGCCTCTTTGCGTGGTTTTTGGTGGCTCTAAAAATAAGGAGTAATACTACGCAGCTCAAATCGCTGTGTTGCATTACTCTTCCCTATGTAGACGTTCCATGGGTGTGTGGGTGTTCCCACGCAACTCCCATGGTTTTTGACACATTCCCAAGAACTTGTAAAGCTAGGAATGCACCAAAACAATACGCCTTCCCCGGAGAGGCGTATCTTTATTTCTCCCCATTTTTTCCTCTTTCTATGTGTGCTGAATTCTGCAGCACACATAGAAAGAGGAAAAAGCCTCCCATTATTGATTTTCTGCAGGACGGTACCCCTTCCTACAGAAAGGTAATCCTCCCTACAACACAGGCACCCTTGCACCTTGGTCAATGATAGTAGATTACACATATTTAGCAATGCAATACTTTATTACTCATTTCAATTATAGACATGGGTAAAATTACGTAATATGTTCAGAATCACCCAATTTACAGTTATTACAATTATATATATATATTACAATTATAAGCACGAGAAAATTAAGTGCTTTGCTCAGAATCACACGGTTTACAGTTAGGATCAAGAGTCAGAACTACTTAGCCGTTAGACCACATCTCCATCACAAATTAGAAGTGTCACTTTGCCAATCCATGAACAGGCATCGGTTGCAGTGAAGTCTGGAAATGAGTTGCATCTGAGCTCCATTGTTAATCTAGTGAAACTCTTGAATATATATTTTAGAGTTCAAAAAGAGCACTCCGTTTTACACATTTCGATCATATAAAATGCCATGTTTTTTTCACGGCAGTGTGTCTCATTTTTTAGGTCGAGCCTAGGCAGCGCATGCGCTATCTGCAAGACTGCTGTAAGAAGTATAGCGAGTGTAATCCCGCCTGCTGCCCGCCTGCTGCTTGCCATTAGTTAACTCTTGCGTTAATCTTATTGCCTGGCTCCTAATTGGTCGTTGCTCCGATACATCACTTCCATTTTTATCGAAAGCAGCACCGACCAACTACTATTTTATTACGCCCAAAAGTGTTTCTGTGTAGTGTTTAGGGACTACTTGTCTTGTTTTATTGTGTCTCATCACGGCGCATAATACGGCACCTGGTTTCATGTTTTTTTATTTTGTAACCATGGTGCCCGCTTCACGGGCCGCCATAAACATAAGTTAAATTGGACGGGCGCCTCGGTTTATATTTTATCACGGCGCCCACTTTCATCATTATGGTATATTTATATCAGCTTCCCTATGGTTGAGTATGTAGTAGACGCACGAGCACTGAAACAGAGAGCAAAGCTCGCTTTGATGAAGTGTGACCGATCCCAGCATTAAAGAGAAACAGCTGTGCCCTTTGTAGGTACTTCTCGGCACGAAGCCCCGCCCCCTCCTCACATGGCGAGATTGTTCTTCAGTTGGCAGGTAGGAGGTGTTAGCCCCGGTTGCTTTCCTTATTTAGTATTCGGTATATTGTGCTCATTCTTGCGTGTGTTTTCTGCTTTCCATGTATTCATATATTTTCTTTTATTAACAATATTCACGTGCTCATGCTGTTGTGCCCAGATCCACGCCTTCAATCCTAAATTGACAAGCCACCTTTTCATAAATCTGTGGTTTTTAAATTCAGCACTGAGGAAAGAAAGGATTTCCATTTTCTCTAATTTTACGTCAATTAAGAGGCCCTCTGCTGTGTCAATTGGGCCATCCATCCATTCGCTGACTTTGATGGATTTGGGGAGGGGCTAGAAGGCAAACGGCGCGTGACATCTGGTTGAGTACAATGCTGGTTTCACCGGCTCTGTGGGCACGTCCGACCTTTAACACTCGGAGGCACACAAACACTACGGAAGTACAAAACCACATTTATTATGTCATAGGTGTATTTTAACACCTTAATTTCTTTGCTGATTCAGTGCTTCCTCCTGCTTGGGATAACATATCAAAAGCGTCAGCGTTTTGTTTACATCTAGGGACAGTGTTCTACTTTTGAGCATATCCTCATTTTACAAGCTTTTTGCTAAGTTCTTTCAGTCTGGGGCCAGAAAGGGAATACAATGGCATTCGCTCACATATATGGATTTTGTCTGGACATTTTGAAACATAATGCCTAAATAACTGCTTTCTAGGGATTCGATAAAATGACTACAGTAAAATCACTACGCAAAACAGGAAACACAAAAACTACAGGTTGTCAGGAATATATTTAATTAGGGACCAAGTGTGTTAATAACAAACATGTAAAAGATAATGATACACTGACTTGAGTCTGAAATTCTACAACTAGTACTGCAAATCAGCAGGGAGAATGTAAAACTGAGATTAATTTATTAAACCGGTTGTAATAACAACATTGAGGTGTAATGACATTCATATAGCGTTTACTACCCCTGACAAGGCGTTCAGTTGGTTATTCGCTCATGCTGGCGTTTCTCACCATCCTTGGGGCGTTACCTCAGCTCGTTATTACCAGGATGTTTAGTTTTCCCTGTACACAAACGTGCAGCACGGACACAATGCTTATTTGATACTGGACACTGATATTGATCTGGGCGCATCTGTCTCTCTCCCAAGAACCGATAATGACAAGCAACCTGACTTCCTGTTATTCAAAGACGCTCATTATAATCTATTTTCATATGAAGTGCACAAAGACTACAGCTCCCACAATGCATCATGTTGCAGAGCGCTTTACTGGCTTAAAAGACAGACATGCAGTGCCAAAGTAAGCACAGTACCGAATACACTTTGCAGATTACAGTTTTAGTGCTTTCTTATTCCTGTCTCTGGGCAGTGCCGTTTTTAATGCCACCTTCCTCTTGTCCTTTTGCTTTGGAGGGTATTCTGGTCTGTGTTGGCACCTGTCTATATGGCAGATGTTTTCTGAAAGCAGCACTCCTTACAGATTGTTTCTTGGCAGCTTCTATCTTGCTTGTAATTTTTTCTCAACTGACAGAATAAACCTACTATATAATCATTTATTTTCTTTGCCCCGGCATACTTTTGTGAGCTTCAAGATTGACCTTGGTTTTTTCTATTAGCAGTAATTCTGTGTTTAAGCTTCAGATGACATTGGTGTGGGCAGGTTAGTTGCAAGGAAGTGTCTGGATGATAGGAACTTGGCTGTGATAAGGGGTTTTTAGATTATTACTGTTTTTGATTTGGCCCAGGTTGTGTATTTTTTGGGGTAATGGTAATATTGGGTGCGTGTATCTTAAACACCGAGGTTATGTGTGAAAACAAGTTGAGCTGTTTGTGACTCTCTCTTGTATGTTTGTGAGTACAGCAGATTAAGCGGCAATAGGGATCGCCTCAGCAGATAGATTATACCGTTCATCTGCGGAATCATTATGCAATGGTGTGTATTTGCAGGAAAATGCAAGCACTTAGGAAGCATTTGAAATGCAATAGGTCTCGCATTTGCGAGAGTTTGAGCTATTGGCATTGCAAATGACAATGCCTTTTATTTATGTGTTTTAAAAACCTGCAAGCGGTGCCTAAACACGCACTTTGTCCTTATGGTCGTTGCTTACAAGAAGCAAGGCTCACAGTAACTTCAGCTCTTTTACTGCCAGCCTTGCTTCTCATAAGCAAGAACTATAAGTACAAAGTGCGTGTTTATGCACCCCTTGCAGGTTTTCAAAACATATAAATAAAAGGCATTGTCATTTATAACACCAATAGCTCAAACTCTCGCAAATTCGAGACCTATTGCATTGCAAATGCTTGTTTTAGATCAGCAACCCAATTTATATTATTTCTGTGTCCCACCCAGTCAATTGCTGCTACATCCACAAGGCAAGCGCCAGCTGTTGACATTGCATCACTGTTTTTCTGCAGAATCCTTTTACATTATTTGCGGGATACTTTAGTATTTACAGTGGATGAGCTCCGGTCGGCACAGGCAGGGAATCAGAACTACTGAGAACTGAAGACACAAGGCTCCTTCAAAGATTGTTTGAAGTGGCAGACACTCTGCAGCACCATGATATTCTCTGTCAATACGGGAAAGACAACTGCAACACTGATAAAACTCTGCATGCTAGCTTTAGCTCCAAGCTGAGAGTATGTTTGCTGCTTGGTATAATGTCAGTAGGATTAACAATAAATCGTAATGCTACGAATCCACTCTGCTACTGTGATTTATCATACTACTGGGAGGAATGAAACCTGAAGACAAGTATTAGAAAGCCAGAAGACACGGAAATCCCTGACATACGTTTCGTGAAGTGGCTGATCTTACTTTCGTCCTCTCTATGATACCTGTTACAATTTTTATTGCACATGGATGTGAAAAGTCTCTCATCACTACACTGATTGGTAACCCCAGGATTAGCAATTGTCTTTGCAGTACTTTCACATATCTATGAGAGATCACTGGCAGGGTTCTGTGGGTGATGAATGAAATGGCCGTTTAACAGCCGTAATACCTTCTGTTAAGAATGCATGGATTAAGACTCAACAGGAAGTGATGTACCAAGGTACCGCATTCTGTCATCTAGAAATGGTAAACAGAAAGACAAGTAGTTATGAAGTGACACACGGGGAGGTTTCTAAAAGAGGCATGGTTGATGGTTAATGGAAGAATAAGTAGCACACTGACTGATAAGATGCACAGCTAAGGGAAAAGGGGTGGTCCAGTGCTCCTGAAGGGTTTCTGATATGGGGAGGATGGTTTAGGGAGGGGCTAGGGTCTGGAACAGTAGGGGTATGGCGCTGAATTATTGGGATTTTGGCATAGTTTGGCAGTGACACTAAAATATGTTTAGCATGGGAGAAGCATGGCGCTGAAAATCACTGGGGTACTGGGGGTCACAGATGAAAAGTTGTGGTTCTTTCACAGGGTGCACAGATAGCATAACTTGAACTGGAAAGTATCCATTTGCAGACCAAACCTGACTGGGAGCAAGCAAGCGTGATGGCTGAGTAAACGGCTAGTCCAGCAGCCATTTTCAATCCATGATAGGTGTTTGTCCACTTTACTGCAAGCCTTTTAGTCCTAGAGAACAAAGGAGCTAGATAGCATGTATTGCTAGATCCACCTCCTTGGATAGCAAATATGTAAATGCAGGGTTCATGAGGCTAGTGAAAGCCATATGTAGGCAGCTGACATTGCCTTAAAGGGGTCACATACCCTCACATATGTACCAGCCTAGTATGATTTGATAACGCCGATTCTTATCTAATTATCTATAAGAACCTTCTGGTCGCCAAGATCTTTTTACCTGTTGAATAGTGTAAAGGAGAGAATCTCATCTGATTATATAACGGCATTCATTTTGTCTGAAAGGGCCACTGACTCCGAATTCAAGTTTAAGAATTTATTATCGCCAAAAATAACTGAACATGCAAGCACCTCAACACGAGGTTAAAGAAATAGATGGGCACTAATACAAATAATAACCTACGCAGGAGTCTCATCCGACTAAGAATAAAGAGAATAGATAGTTCTAGAAGGATCAACCAAGCTATGATTGCTCCAATTTCTACGTTGCTCTTCATTTATCTAAGCAAGCTTTAAATCAATTGCTGTCCCTACACTAACGCTTAGTGACATCCCTACATAACGATTTTCCCAGGCAAGAGTGAATAAAGGTGTCAGCTGTGAAGACTTCCTCAGAAGTGCAATCACATAATACCTAAGCTCAGTTCTTTCCTCAGGACACTCTTTGTCCTTCTCTCTGGTCTCCCCTACCTCTTCTCTGGCCTCCTCCCTCAGGGCACTATCCCTAATACAAAACCCTAATACAATTGTACACGCCTTGATCACGCCTCCTTGGCCAGGTCTTCTTTCTTGTACTTTTCCATCGAAACGGTTACTTCATCCTGGACCTTGAGTCCCAGGCACCTTCTCCGCTGAAAGTATCATCCCTAAATTCCATTGCACTCCTGTACCATGCCTCCCATCTCTCTAACTTTTGAAAACAAAGAGTTAGTCTTTACTAACGAGACATGTGTCCTTGCACCTGCAACAAAAGATACGTTCAACAGAAACCTTCTACTGTGCTAATTAAATCTACCGTTTGTGCCCAGAGAGCCTTACCAAGAGAATCTTTTCTCTTCCTACAAAATAAGCTAACATAAGAATAAACCAGGCCTTCCCTAAGCATATATGTAGTCAGGCCTTTACATATACTTTTAAACACACACCTTACTTTTCCCTATAAGCATTTCCATTACAATTCATATGCAAAAATGAATTACATGTGCAACTTTAATATGGTGCACGTTTAAACTACTACAATTGAATTACACACGAACTAATTTCTCTATGCATTATGTTCACACAATTCAATAAGCATTACATTGCATAATTATCATAACACAATTATACTGCTGATTCACTTTATCTCAGTGAACTATTCATTCTTTACTAAACATGCATGGATATACAACTGAATATATACGAATATATGTCTGAGTACATGCGGGTGCGGACTACCAGTGATTATGATGCACCCCTACAATTCACAAGAACATTTCGCTCTATCAGTTCCCCCTTTGATGACTCCTGTCATCACATTTCATTCAACTCCCTTGGAGAAAGAACCGACCTAAACAGAACTCGTTGCCATTTTCCCTGATCTTAGTTTCTCCATGCTCTTGAGCCTCTGATATTGACTGTCCTGCAGTCTTGCCAATCTCATCTCATTTTCCCTCAAAGCTCTCTTGACTCGGCCTGCTCGATACCACTTGTAGGCCTTGATCGAAATCCACAGACAGACCACACAAACCACCACGATAAGGAGAGGTCTCAGAACATACCCAAGGAATCCTTTTCCCAGATTTGCAACCCAACTTTCCACTTGACCAAAACCCTTGTCGACCTTTTCCCAGGCCCCCTCTTCGGTCAAATCCGCTATTTTTGTGTGGATTGTAGTGATGTTACTTATATATTTCTCCAGATCCTTGCTACGGTCTGGTATATAAGTGCAGCACTCTTGAACCTTCAACAATTTACAGACTCCGCCCTCTTTTGCCAACAAGACATCCAAAGCAAGGCGATTCTGCAAAACCATTGCCCTTATCGACAACATCTCTCCTTCCACCAGCACCAATGACTTTGCTGTATTCATTGAAAATTCATCCACCACAGTCGCTAACCTCTGGATTTTCACATCATTCAAGACTACTCCCAGACTGGGTATCATAGCTCCAAAGATATCCCCCACAACGATTCCTGCACTTGCAGCCCTTCTCGCTCTTGAATGCTCCCCACTTTCAAGAAGTTCCAAATCCTCTGTATGGTAAATCTTTGGAAATATTATTGCCAAATAACATGTTCCATACCAATTTGCAGGCAACCTCACATAAGCATTCTTCCCACACACATAATACACCGTTGGTATCACTTGTACAGGACCTTGGAGAAAATCTTTTGCCACATCTGCCATGGTGAAAACGTGATCACAAGTGCTTTGTCCCACTGCAACCTTTTCGTAGTAAGTCTGATAACGCCTTATACACAACTTACCCCTCTGCTCTTTGTCTAACGCTATAAGACCATAGCTTCCCTTTGTCTTATGCAACTTTTCTTCATCTGTCCAATCAAGTCTGTGATGCCCCATGTCTCGTGACTGGGTCAGCTTTCTATACCTGTCCTCTACCTGATCTACAAACTTTTTCTCTACATCTGACAACGAGCAGGTCAGATTGTGTCTGTGAGCGAATGCTGTATCCAATTCCAAACTCGGTATGAAGAACTTCCTGAGTCTATCCTCGGTCTTATAATAGTCATACTTATTCAAATGCTTGTAAGCTGGGACTTCAGGAAGCACTGCGTCGAAATTGGAAAAGAAATACTCAAACTGATCTCTCTCATAAAATAAACTAAGCAAAAGACTACATGAAATTCCATAAGTCAGTGGAAGATGGTGATACCTAATACCCTCGTCCACTGAAGCAGGCAACTGCATACACACATAACAATCCTTCGCATCCATCACATCAACATACTCATATAGCAGCTTAGCATATGCATTAAGCTTAAAATCACTTCTAGATAAATCTATATGTAACCTACGACTTTCTTCTAATAGCAAAGCTCTGTCAGCTCCCATGTTTACCCCCTTTTGGCTAGGTGTAGTAGGTGTAGGTGTCCCTGGCACCCCCTTCACTTCTAGCTCATGTGAACCAGTATATGAGACTATGATTACTATGATTATAGAGACTATCACACTACTTATAAGTACGCCTACAATCCACTTAGATCTACGATTGGGATCTCCCGGCTCCATGGTTTCGAAAGTTCTCAAAAGTTCTTGGTTATAGCAATGAACCCTGAAAAGTCTCTGTGTCCTTTACTCGTGACTTGCTTAACCAGCTCGAGCAACCATGAAATCTCCGGTTTTTCCCTTTTCGATCACAATCTTATTTACACAGTCCAGAAAAAGACTTCCCTAGTTTTCGTTCCTCTTCTGTGGAAAGTCCCTAAGTTTATTCTTCTTCCACTCGGACCTAGATTATCTTCTTCTTTTAGACTTTTATTTACAGTTTATAGTTGATCCACAATAAGATCCTCATTGAGCAATTCCAGAACGTGATACAAAAGTTCAAGACGCAAGATTACCATTTCATGTGAAGACGGCTCAAACCCAAAAGACGGAAATTCGAGTCGATGCAGAACCAAGTTTCGAACTTCACTCAGAAGCGGGGATTCGGAACTGTGAGGGTCAGTGTTCCTTCTACTTCGAGCCCCGGCAACTGCAGCACCACCTTCACCACCACATTCGGGCTCCGACGGACCACCAGCACTGACCTCAGCCTTCCCGTACTCACTACCCCCTGCATCAAACACTGTGTAAGTCCACTCAGGGGTAGAGTATCTGCGACAAGGTACTCTGGTTCTTTTCGACCTTCGCCGACTATCTTGAGCCTGGTCTTCGTCACTTGCCTCTGTTTCGGACGCTTCAGACACTGGGGCAAGGTCTCTTTCAGGTGCCAACTTCAGGTTCCGTCGCCTCTGTCTTTCAGGCCAACTTTCTGCACTTCTGTTCGTTCGTCTGCCTTCCCCTGCTATACCCAGTGCACTACTTCCTCTTTCTGCTGAATCTGACTCTTCTCCGCCCACTGCACCGTTTCTGTCTTCGGTATCTGAGTCAGGGTTCGAACTGTGGAAACCCCCTTCAGCTTGCTCTAGTGCACCACCAGCTGTGTCAGCGACCCTTACAGCTTGACTTGTCCTCTCATGTGGCCCTGCCACATCAGCTGGATTTACATTCACGAGAGGAGCTGTTTCTTCCAAGGGTGCTGAAACTCTGCGGGTATGGGAGGCATGCACCCAGTTCGGCAATCCTCCACACTTTACTGCTGTGTTCGTGATGAGTATCACCTGATACGGGCCACGCCAATGGGCATCCAAGCAACTCTTCCTCACGTGCTTCCGGACAAGCACCCAATCTCCGGGACACAAGTCGTGGCACAGATCACTCGAGGCTGGGACCACTGCTGCTTGCACCTGCTGGGATACAGAACGGACCACATCAGAGAGTCCTTTACAATAATCGAGAATCAAGTCATCAGTGATTAAGCCTGGGCGTAGTTCGCGAAGTAGCGCTACGCGAAGCTACGCAAAGTGCAGTTCGCACTACGCGAGCTACGCGTAGCACTACGCGAACTGCGTAGTGCACTGTTCGCAATGATTGCACAGTGCCGGATGCTTGTCCGCACTGTGCAATCATTGAAAACGGCATCTTGCACAGTGCGAGCTGTCTTTTACTGCCGCTCGAGTAGATTTTTACTCGAGCGGCAGCTTTCTCAACGCGGACTGGTAGTTTCTCATCTCGAGCGGTCGCGAGCATACGCGACCACTCGCAATGAGAAACCTGACCTCCCCGCGTTGAGAATCTCGCCAGGATGTCATTTTGCTTGCTCGCGGTCGCCAACTTGACGTTGAGGACCGCGAGCAAGCAAAAAATGACCGCTGCACTACGCTACGCTACGCTACGCGTGTTTGCACTGTGCTACGTGCAATTCGCGTTGTGCGAAGTAGCGCAAACTTCGCAAACTACGCGAGCGTAGCGTAGTGCTTTGCCCAGGGTTATCAGTGATGCTTATCAAAGCTGTAGCTGGTACTGCCGGCAACCTCATTGCCCTTCCCATTAGTATCTTGTGGGGGGACAACCCGGTTTTCCTGTCTGGGACACTTCGCATGCTCATTAACACAAGCGGCAAAGCGTCGCGCCATTTCAGGGATGTCGAAGAACACATTTTTGCCATCCGGGCCTTCAAAGTTCCATTAACTTGTTCCACCATCCCAGAAGCCTCTGGTCTGTAACTACAGTGGAGTCTCTGGTCAATATTCAATGCAGCACAAAGTAACTTCATGATTTCACTGTGGAAGTGCCTTCCTCTATCCGATTCCAAAGAGGTTGGGATCCCGAACCTAGGGATAAGCTCCCTCAACAATAACTTAGCCACTGTGAGAGTGTCACACCTGCGTGTTGGGTAAGCCTCCACCCACCGTGAGAATACACATACCAGCACTAAAATGTACCTCAACCCATTACACTTAGGCATTTCCACGAAGTCTAGCTGTATCCTGTTGAAAGGCCCACCTGACCTCCCAATGTGACTCAATGTAACTACAGTTTTCTTTCCAGCGTTCATCTGCTGACACGTAACACACCTTTGACACACTGTATCAGCCATCGCCCGAAATCGTGGGTTGTACCACGTCTGTCTAAACACCCTCATCATTGCATCTCTACCAAGGTGTGCCTGTCCATGTATCAGCCTTGCCATCGGACTCAACAGCTCTTCTGGTAATACGGCTCTCCCATTGCTGGATACCCACACATCCACATCTCCTCTCTCACAACCAGCTTTGATCCATCCCTCTCTCTCCTGGTCTGAGACTTCGTCCTGCAATCGCTTAAGCTCTTCCCAAGTGTCTGCCATGGCCAACATTATGCTGAGCTCGGTTCTTTCTTGGCTCTCCCCTGCGTATCTATCTGTGAATATGCATCCTTGTTCTGCACAGAAACGGGCGACCTCGTCCGCGTAATTATTACCCAATGACACAAAGTCCTCCCCTTTCCCATGGGTGGAACACTTTACAACAGCAATTTCCTTCGGATGCTGTAATGCATCCAACAGTTGTCTTACATATTCTCCATTCCTAATGGGTGAGCCAGATGATGTCAAAAATCCCCTCTGAGACCATAACTGCCCGAAGTCGTGCACCACACCAAACCCATATTGGCTGTCAGTGTAAATCGTGATTCGAATTCGATCAGCGGCCAAACAGGCACGGGTCAAGGCAATGATCTCAGCTACCTGCGCGGAGCGTACTCCTTCTAGGCAAGCAGCCTCAACCACTCCCGAAATGGTACACACAGCAAACGCTGCTCTCAATTGCCCCACACTGTCTCTTAAGCATGAACCATCGACAAAGAAAATTTCATCTGGGTCAGCCAACGGTTCATCGACAATGTCAGGTCTCGGTTTGGTGCAAAGTTCGGTCACATCGAGACAATCATGGTCCGCACAATCTTCATCATCCGTGTTCGGTGTAGGCATCAATGTCGCAGGGTTCAAGACAGAGCACCTTTCCAGAGTCACATTCTCTGCGGCAAGTATGACTTGCTCGTACCTCGTTAACCTATTGTTCGTTAGGTCTTGAGTCTTGGTCCTGGTCATCAATAACTCAACCGAGTGTGGCACATGTACAGTCAGTGGATGTCCCATTACAATGCTTTCACATCTTTCAATGCTGACACCTGTTGCAGCAACGGATCTTAGTCATCCGGGCAACGCAGAAGCTACTGGATCTAGAGTAGCTGAGAAATAGGCAACTGGTCTACGGACACCTCCATGGTTCTGAGCTAAGACTGCTAATGCACATCCTTCCCTCTCATAACAGAACAATGAAAAGGCCTTGTTGTAATCAGGCATTCCCAGTGCCGGAGCACTGCACAATTCCTCTCTCAATTTCAGGAATGACATCAAGCACTCCTCGTCCCATGGTACCGGATCACTCACATCCTTGTGCGTAAGCCTCTGCAAAGGCTTTGCTCTCAAGGAGAAACTAGGAATCCACTGTCGACAGTAGCCGACCATTCCCAGGAACATCCTAACTTCTCTCTGTGTGGTGGGTACTGCCATACTCATTATTGCCTCAATTCGGTCTGGCGACACCTTTCTCTTGCCTTTTTCCAATCTGTGTCCCAAGTACTGTACTTCATTCAAACAGTACTGCAGCTTGTTCGGGGACACCTTATGTCCATTCTCTGCTAAGTGGTTCAACAGGGCTACAGTGTCAATTCTGCAAGCATCTTCTGTTTCTGAGGCAATGAGTAAATCGTCTATGTATTGCACGAGAACTGAGTTATGCGGCAACACAAGGCTCTCAAGATTCTTTTTCAGGATCTGGTTAAAGATCGATGGACTTTCTGTATACCCTTGAGGGATACGACACCATGTTAACACGCGATTTTCCAGCCTGAACGCAAAATGAAATTGGCTTTCCTCATGGAGCGGTATCGAAAAGAAGGCTTGACACAAGTCGATGACCGTAAACCACTCGGCTTCGCATGGGATCTGGAACAGTATTACTGAAGGATTCGGTACCACTGGACAACAAGGGACAACTATCGTGTTGACCTTTCGCAGGTCTTGCACGATCCTGTATTTCCCACTCGGTTTCTGTAGTCCCATAATAGGTGAATTACAGGGGCTACCTCTGATCTCTTTTAGAATGCCCTTCTCAATGAAAGTCTCGATCACAGGCTTTATCCCTGCAATCGTTTCCGGCGACAAGTTGTATTGAGGTGTCCTGGGGAAATCGACATTTTTCTTCACCTCAATCCGCACTGGTTCAACCCCTCTGATTAGACCTATTTCATCACCTGCGAAATCCCACACCACAGATGACACTGCGTCTCTCAAATCAGGTGGAAGTTCTTCCACTGTCACCATTGGGTACAGATCTATACACAGATGCTGATTTGTAACCTTAAAGTCAGCATCGTCATCTCTCGTCTGGACCTCCACTCCCTGAGGCGTACAATAAATCGTGCAGTTCAACTTGCACAACAGATCTCTTCCTAAAAGGCAAACTGGACTCGGATCACACACTACAAACTGATGTCTAGTTTGGAAGGAACCTATCTTTACTAAGATCGGTTCTGTCAATGGGCTGCTTATTCTTTTGTTTGCTACTCCAACAACCTGGATTGATTGTCCCGAGAGGGGTAGGTTAGGGACCACTGCTGATCTTACAGTAGACCGGGTAGCACCAGTATCAACCAAAAGTGTGGCAGGATGACCCTCAATATCTGCCTCCACAAAAGGTCCTCTCTGGTCTACCTCCAAGACCGCTCCAAGCGTGCAGTCTTCCTCCCCCCTCAGGCACCGTCAGGATAAAGGGTCTGAGCTACTCTCGTCATAGTCTTCGAACAGGGGCATCTGTTGATATGTTCGTATTCCTTGTGTAATCCTTGGAGCCTGGGGAACCTGGGCGTGAGAGCTGTATATCCCCCTTTCATCGTCCTAGGCCTCGTCACTGTGTTAACTACCTCTTGCGCGGGTGCCTGAGCCCCCTCTTCCTCTTCCTGCAACTGATTAACTGGGTTCAAAGGACACTTGCGTTTCCAATGTCCGACCTGGCGACAAAGATGACACGCAGTGGTCTTCTTCAGTGTGGCCACGTCCAATCCCGTCTTGGGGTCTATTGGTTTTCCCTTTCCCTGGCCTTGCCCATTCTGGTTCCCCTGGAAATTTCCTTGTTTTCTTCCTAAGGTCCCTCCATTAGACTGACCCTGTGCTGTCTGCATCTGGACAAGCATCAATTTGTCTTTTAGCTTCCGATGTTTCGATTCCACCTCATCACTACAGTATCTCGCATACCTCAAAATTTCATCTACCGGCTTGTTCTGCCAGCAGATCAAATGGTGCTGTATCATGAGACTGACTTCCATTCTCAGACCCAGTACAAACTTTGAGACAAACTGTCCCATATCCTTGGGGTCTAACGTATCTAATCCACTATACTGTTTAAAAGCTTGCAGAAGTCTTTTGTAATATTCATGCACCGTTTCTTTGGGTTCCTGTACAGTCCGATCTATCTTAACCCAATCTATATCTTGAGGTGAAATCTTCAGTTTTAGCCATGTAATCACCTGCTCATACTTTTTCATTACTAGGGGTGATGGACCATTTGTAACCGGCTCCCTTTCAGGTTCCGAAGTCGGCCACTCGACAGCGACTTTACAAGCTGTCCACAAATCTCCCGGTACCACTATGTCAAACAAGGTGTTCAAATCAATCCATAGTACTTTTGAAATTTTAACAAACCGCTCAACCTGCTTGTACCACTCTACTGGTTTCTCCCTCAGCCGAGGAAAATCATTTGTAAATGCAGCCAAATTACCTCTATTCCATGGCACATGCACATACCCTCCATTCTGTACTTCCCGTAAAGGAAAATTTCCGACACCCGTCGCCCCCCTCCTGGAGGCGGCGTTTCCCCCTCAGCTTTCTTTGCTAGTTTCTTCTTGGACCACCTTTCTTCCCATTTGTCCAACAAAATCCATATTCTCATTCCTACAATCAGGTCTCTGGTGTGTGTCCTTAATCCTGTGATTCTTTTCTCCTCCAGCTCCTGGTCACTGTATTGTAATCTATGCGGTCCTTGCAACGTTTTAGTTTTGTTCAGGTCTACCTCATATCTTTTGGCCAACGCCGTTAATTTTTCATGTGCTATTCTAGCTTTTCGAGTCACATCTTTTGCTACGAACAGCAGCTCATCTGATCCATAAATTTCTATCCTTTCCAGAGGCAGACCCCCGCTAATCATCTCGTCTACCTCTGCTTTCAACCTTACTACGGCTAGCAACCTTGCCTGTACTGCAATCCTCAGTACTTCTCGACAAGTTGAACCGTCCCGCTCATCACAGTCACTATTCTGTCCTTGTGACCTATTCCCTTCCATCATATTCCTGGAACTTGGTCTGTCTTCCGAGATGTTTTGTGCCCTATCTCCTGGCATCCTATCACTTTGGTTTGTTACTGTTGGTGTCCACATCCTCAAAGCTGACTTGGATTCATGCAAAGACCTCGGTCTGACTGGTCTCTCATCCTCCTGTCTAAAGGAAGAGTCTGCAGTAGCCGGTAACGGCATACTTGTCTCCAATGGTCTTGGGAAATGAACCACTCGTACTCCGAACCCATTCCCACTCTCACTGGTTATTTCTTCCCTTCCCAACTGTACGGAGCTCCCTTCTCTCACTCGGTCTGGGTCATATACCGGTACTATAGGGCCAATGGTAACCGGTACTGTCAAGGAGTCCGGTAATCTTGTGTCCCCAACAGGAGGCTGTGTTATCATAGCTGTCGTTGCCCCTTCCGTTCCTGTGGAAATCCTTCCCATTACTCTCATGCTAGTCTGATTCTGGCTCTCATCAATTGTTACTGCTGGAGTCGGCTTTCCCTCTTCTGAGTCTGGATTAAATGGTGGTGGCCTCTCTGCCAACAACCTATCTAACAGGCTGTCGTCTGTATCACTGTCATCCTCATCGATTCTTGTAATCTTTCCATTTTGTATTAGCAGTGGGTATAATTTATCTCCTTTGATCGTTTCCACTCTCCACCTTTTCTCCAGTGCATCCCACCTTGCATCTTGAAATGCCCTGACCGATTTCTTCACCTTTTCCTGGCTCTTGTCTTTCCTCCTATCGTACGCTGCTCTAATCCACGCATGTAGCGCCTCAAACTGTGTTGGTCTAGGTAGTGGTCGTAAAGAAGCCATTATACTTTTTAGCTGGTACAACACCTCTAACCTGAAAGAACCATAACGTGGGAAAGTCAATTCTCCTTCTCCTTCTGTCATTTTATGCCAATTCTCAAGCCAAATTATAGTATGCAATCCTACATTCTTTGCCATATAATGTGCTGGCGTATCCTCGGGAGGAGCTTCCTCTCCTTCCCGAGTAACCACATGCCTATCACCTCTACAAAGTTCCCGTAAAACTTTAAAACATTTCATGATGAATCAACTTTTTTATTTTTTTATTTGCACTCAAAATGTCAGCTTTTACTTCCTGATTTCAATCCACCAATGCCAGCGCGGCTCACACCAACCGGCCTATCGCAGCGCGGCACTTGTCTGACGTCACTTTTCCTCCGCTCGTAGCAGTTCCCCTCCTTCCTAATTCACTCGTTCTCTCTCACACCTGTCCCAATCATACTCTGAAATAATGTCCGTCCTACCGAACACTTACCTCTCTGACCGTCAGCCTTACCAATGACCGATCAGCCTCTTGAGCTTGTTGACCTCAATCTGGCAACCGTCTGTCCGCGAAACGACCAGACAATCGCCTCTAACACACTCGATAGGATTCAATCACTCGATGTTCTGCACACAATAACCTACGACCTGCGTCGGTTATTCACACACTCACACATGTGTTCCCTATCTTCAGTGGGTCTGTCAATGACGTCTCGTGACCCCCACAACCTCTGGTCAACGCTCTCAACTCTGGGTGTGTTCTACACCACAATAAATCTCCCGGTCCCGCGCGCGCTCACGGTCCGGTTCTCAATCACACAACTCTCTTTCCAACTCCACAAGACATCACACAACAATAAAACACCGCAATCTACCAAACACCACTCTTTTCATACTCACTCTACCACGAACTGCTACTTCCGCCGCACCGTCACTCTCCGTCAGTTTTCAACGACCTCCGACCTCCGACATCTTTCTCCCGCGGTCCTCTGGATCTGCGTCACTCGGGCTCTATGGGGCAACTTAATCTCCTATCTTGCTCTAGATCTCCCCTTACCATCAAAGGTAACCATCCTACTCTGCTACCAACTGATAACGCCGATTCTTATCTAATTATCTATAAGAACCTTCTGGTCGCCAAGATCTTTTTACCTGTTGAATAGTGTAAAGGAGAGAATCTCATCTGATTATATAACGGCATTCATTTTGTCTGAAAGGACCACTGACTCCGAATTCAAGTTTAAGAATTTATTATCGCCAAAAATAACTGAACATGCAAGCACCTCAACACGAGATTAAAGAAATAGATGGGCACTAATACAAATAATAACCTACGCAGGAGTCTCATCCGACTAAGAATAAAGAGAATAGATAGTTCTAGAAGGATCAACCAAGCTATGATTGCTCCAATTTATACATTGCTCTTCATTTATCTAAGCAAGCTTTAAATCAATTGCTGTCCCTACACTAACGCTTAGTGACATCCCTACATAACGATTTTCCCAGGCAAGAGTGAATAAAAGGTGTCAGCTGTGAAGACTTCCTCAGAAGTGCAATCACATAATACCTAAGCTCAGTTCTTTCCTCAGGACACTCTTTGTCCTTCTCTCTGGTCTCCCCTACCTCTTCTCTGGCCTCCTCCCTCAGGGCACTATCCCTAATACAAAACCCTAATACAATTGTACACGCCTTGATCACGCCTCCTTGGCCAGGTCTTCTTTCTTGTACTTTTCCATCGAAACGGTTACTTCATCCTGGACCTTGAGTCCCAGGCACCTTCTCCGCTGAAAGTATCATCCCTAAATTCCATTGCACTCCTGTACCATGCCTCCCATCTCTCTAACTTTTGAAAACAAAGAGTTAGTCTTTACTAACGAGACATGTGTCCTTGCACCTGCAACAAAAGATACGTTCAACAGAAACCTTCTACTGTGCTAATTAAATCTACCGTTTGTGCCCAGAGAGCCTTACCAAGAGAATCTTTTCTCTTCCTACAAAATAAGCTAACATAAGAATAAACCAGGCCTTCCCTAAGCATATATGTAGTCAGGCCTTTACATATACTTTTAAACACACACCTTACTTTTCCCTATAAGCATTTCCATTACAATTCATATGCAAAAATGAATTACATGTGCAACTTTAATATGGTGCACGTTTAAACTACTACAATTGAATTACACACGAACTAATTTCTCTATGCATTATGTTCACACAATTCAATAAGCATTACATTGCATAATTATCATAACACAATTATACTGCTGATTCACTTTATCTCAGTGAACTATTCATTCTTTACTAAACATGCATGGATATACAACTGAATATATACGAATATATGTCTGAGTACATGCGGGTGCGGACTACCAGTGATTATGATGCACCCCTACAATTCACAAGAACATTTCGCTCTATCAATTCATGGTCATTTAGCACTCCACACACTTGAGGCTGAATGTCTCCCATTGCCAGATAAACTTCTTTCCCCAGGTAAAAGAAGAAGCTTGCTGATATTTTAATTTAGACTTTCTTGTTATCTACTGTCAGAGGGCATTATATTTCAACAGAAGATTGGTATTAGGAGCAAAGTGGTCAAGGAGGAATACATGTCAGGTGCAGGAAAATAGTAGTCTAAAATAAAGCAGTATTGGCAGGCCACTGCCTGATTGAGATAAAAAATGTATGAGGTTTGAAGGAGCAAGAAGGAAACAATACAAAAAAGATTAAAAGCTAAGGTTGGGCGTTAAACTCCACTCAGGTGGCGGAGTTCATGGAATTTTTGTCACACAGCGCTACGCTTGGAGTGCAAAATATGGAAAAAAATCTGCCTCCACCCTAGCGGAGTTTACCGGCGCCAGGCAGGCATGAAACTTTCACTGGCCCTCACATCAAGACAGACAACGGAAGTGCTTTTGTTTGAAGCAATGACACACACAGCCACAGGTAGCGCAGATCAACTCGTGTGTCAGCAACGGCTATTGGCTACCACAAGCTGAGCAGACTCACAAGTACAAGACTGAACTGTGCCGCACCTTGGCTATCACACAGTGGGATATGAGTGCCCCCACGGGCCACACTGCCACTTCATCCGCAATGCCAAGGAGCGGTGCCAGGCTGAGCTAGCCACTCCCTCCATCTCGCCTCTCCCTCCCGCGGAGATTTCAAATGCGCAGGAGCAGCACCCAGCAGAGGGGCTCTGTTGAGAGGCCTCGCTTCTTACGGATTCCCCACCTCAGTGCCAGCTCAATGCAGGCTGGGCCCGAGACAGCCGAGCCCCACACGCCGCCGCCCCTGCTATCGCAGCTCTATGCAAAGGAGCTGCAGCTTTTCTCATTGGCAAACAATGCCTTTGGCTTCAGTTCTCGGCGGGCCACCAGCCTGCTCACCCCGCAGCCCATGCCTCCAGCTTCAGCTTCTCCAGCTTCCCCACCACAGCTCAGGCTTATCCCGAGCTGGCTTCGCCCGTAGCCTCGCACACTGCTGCAGCTCTATGCAGAGAGGTTGCAACTGCTTTGATACGACAAATGCTTTTGGCTTCTTGGCAGGCCACCGAGAAGAAGAACCTGCACAATCAGCACTGCCAGCACCAGCAGTGCCCCAGGGTCAGCCCTCTGCCGCGGGAGGAACAACACCACAGAAAGTAAGTGCACTTTTACCTTAACCAGCTATGAGTACTAATACATTTTAAACCACGTTTTTCTAACAGGAAAATGCCATCATAAAACATTGCTTTGCTCCTCCGCCAATTTGATCTCTCATCCCACAGCCTTTCTATTTTCTGTCCCACACCTGAAGCTTGAACTACTGTTACTCTGCCCGCTCCTGGAACTCCGCATAGCGTGGCGGAGTTTTTGGGTCACTTTGCAGGGTTCTGCATAGAGGAACTCCGCAAACATGAGGAACTCCGCAAACTCTGCCCAGGCCTAGTAAAAGCATACAAAAATCACTCTGCATGAGGATTCACTGAAAATAATGACCAATAATGCAAAGTATAAACAAAATTAACCCCACGAGGCCATCAAACAACAACCACTTTCTTAAAATCACACCCACTTGAATCCAGGGTGTTGGAGAATAAATCTCATTTTATTACTTTACTCTTTTTTTTAAGAGTTTTTCATTTTATGTTTGATCTCTTCATCTGCGATACATTTGACATTGCCAAGACATATATAATACAATACATCCAATTGACAAAAAAATATATAACAACTCAAAATTGACAACTTGAACATATGTACAAAAAACAAACAACAAGTGTTTTGCAACTAAAACATATATAGACTAGAGACAACACATTAAATTCGATCTATAATCTCTTGAAATTCGTGAGGATGAACAATGTCCACAGATTTTTAGCACTCACTACACTTAATGTATTCCCCCTCATGGGATGAGAGTACATTTTTCTGATCCCTTCTCTTTTGGAAAACCGAATATTTAAAAGCGTATGTACCCCGGACAAAATAGAGGTCAAAACGCGCCGGCTTTAACCCCTTTGCTGCTAGGCCTTTTTCCACCCTGTGCTAAGCCTTTTTTTGGCTATTTGGGGTAGTTCGTGCTTAGGCCCCTGTAACTTTTTGACCACATAAGGTATCCACGCCAAATTTGCGTCCTTTTTTTCCAACATCATGGGGATTCTAAAGGTACCCAGGGTTTGTGGATTCCCCTGGAGGGGACCCAGAAATTATCCAAAATACAGCTAAATGTTGTTTTTTTGGGGAAAAATGAGAAAAAAGTGCTGCAAATGAAAGTGTCTGTTTTTTTCCCTGCAAATGGTATCAAAAAAGGGTTTGTGAGGCTGAAATCAACATTTTCCCAGATTTTAGGGAATGACAGACTTTTGACAGAAAACCAAAATTTTTTACACAGTTTTGGCATTTTACCGGGATATAGCCTATTTTTGCTATTTTTTGTGCTTTCAACCTTCTTCCAGTTAATGGTAGAAATGGGTATAAAAGCAATAATGGATCCTGGAAATCTATACATTTTAAAAAAGTAGAGAAAATTCTGAATTCAGCAAGGGGTCATTTGCGTAGATCCTTCAAGGTTTCTTCATAGAAACTAACAATTAAATATAGGAAAAATTGAAAATTAGTTGAAAAAACAGCCATTTGTGTCAACGTTTTCTCCTGTAACTTCTTCTAATTATGACAGCTGTTTGAAAGCAATACACCGTTACATCTGCTGGACCTTTCTGGTTGTGGGGATATATAGGACTTGTAGGTTCACCAAGAACCCGACGAACCCAGAGCCAATAACTGAGCAACGTCTTGCAATGGTTTTTTATTATGTACCGGGTATATGGCAATTATTCTGGGAAAATGTTTACATGGAAAAATCGGTATGAAAGACACCTATATATTACTTAAATGGGAACAAAATTTAGAGTTTATAAACAGTAGATATTTGCACATTTCCGAAATTGGGAGTACCCATACTAGCATGAGAATTATAGGTCATTTTTCAAAATGACTTCTTTTTTACACATTGTATTTCATTTGGAAGGCAGAAATGCATCGAAAGTCAATAGGTAATAACAATTGCTCTACAATTCTGTGTTACCCTAAGTTTCCCGATAAAAATGGTACCTCACTTGTGTGGGTAGGCCTAGTGCCCGCGACAGGAAACGGCTCAAAACGCAACGTGGACACACCACATTTTCACAATGAAAAATTACCCTTTTTTTGCAAAGTGCCTAGCTGTAGTTTTTGAACCCTAGCTCTGCCGGCACCTAGGGAAACCTAGCAAACCTATACATTTTTGAAAACTAGACACCCAGGGGAATGCAGGATAGGGTGACTGGACTGGGTCTCACCAGGTTCTGTTACCCAGAACCCCTTGCAAACCTAATTTGTTTTTAAAAAAACCACATTTTCCTCACATTTTTGTGGTGGAAAGTTCTGGAATCTAGGTGGATCCACAAAATTCCACCCACCCCGCGTTACCCAAAGTCTTCTGAGAAAAATGGTACCTCACTTGTGTGGTTAGGCCTAGTGCCTGCGACAGGAAACGGCCCAAAACGCAACGTGGACACACCACATTTTCACAGTGAAAAATTACTCTTTTTTTGCAAAGTGCCTAGCTGTAGTTTTTGAACCCTAGCTCTGCCGGCACCTAGGGAAACCTAGCAAACCTATACATTTTTTAAAACTAGACACTCAGGGGAATCCAGGATGGGGTGACTGGACTGGGTCTCACCAGGTTCTGTTACCCAGGATCCCTTGCAAACCTAAAACATTGTAAAACAAAACACATTTTCCTCACATTTCTGTGGTGGAAAGATCTGGAATCTACGTGGATCCACAAAATTCCATCCACCTTGCGTTCCCCAAAGTCTTCCGAGAAAAATGGTACCTCACTTGTGTGGGTAGACCTAGTGCCCGTGACAGGAAACAGCCCAAAATGCAACGTGGACACACCACATTTTCACAGTGAAAAATGACCCTTTTTTTGCAAAGTGCCTAGCTGTAGTTTTTTAACCCTAGCTCTGCCGGCACCTAGGGAAACCTAGCAAACCTATACATTTTTGAAAACTAGACACCCAGGGGAATACAGGATGGGGTGACTTGACTGCCTCTCACCAGGTTCTGTTACCCAGAATCCCTTAGAAACCTCAAAAATTGTAAAGAAAAACACATTTTCCTCACATTTCTGTGGTGGAAAGTTCTGGAATCTGCGTGGATCTACAAAATTCCACCCACCCCCTGTTCCCCAAAGTCTTCAAAGAAAAATGGTACCACACTTGAGTGGGTAGGCCTAGTGCCCGCGACAGGAAACGGCGCAAAACGCAACGTGTACACACCACATTTCCACAGTGAAAAATGACCCTTTTTTTGCAAAGTGCCTAGCTGTAGTTTTTTAACCCTAGCTCTGCCGGCACCTAGGGAAACCTAGCAAACCTATATATTTTTGAAAACTAGACACCCAGGGGAAACCAGGATGGGGTGACTTGACTGGCTCTCACCAGGTTCTGTTACCCAGAATCCCTTGCAAACCTAAACAATTGTAAAAAAAAAACACATTTTCCTCACATTTCTGTGGTGGAAAGTTCTGGAATCTGCGTGGATCTACAAAATTCCACCCCCCCCCTGTGTTCCCCAAAATCTTCCGAGAAAAATGGAACCTCGCCTGTGTGGGTAGGCCTAGTGCCCGCAACAGGAAACGGCGCAAAACGCAACATGGACAAACCACATTTACACAGTGAAAAATGACCCTTTTTTTGAAAAGTGCCTAGCTGTAGTTTTTAAACCCTAGCTCTGCCGGCATCTAGGGAAACCTAGCAAACCTATACATTTTTGAAAACTAGACTCCAAGGGGAATCCAGGATGGGGTGACTTGACTGGCTCTCACCAGGTTCTGTTACCCAGAATCCCTTGCAAACCTACAAAATTATCAAAAAAACACATTTTCCTCACATTTCTGTGGGGGAAAGTTCTGGAGTCTGCAAGGATCTACAAAATTCTACAGACCCCGTGTTCCCCAAAGTCTCCCGAGAAAAATGGTACCTCACTTGTGTGGGTAGGCCTAGTGCCCGCAACAGGAAACGGCGCAAAACGCAACATGGACACACCACATTTCCACAGTGAAAAATGACCCTTTTTTTGCAAAGTGCTTAGCTGTAGTTTGTGAACCCTAGCTCTGCCGGCACCTAGTGAAACCTAGCAAACCTATACATTTTTGAAAGCTAGACACCCAGAGGAATCCAGGATGTGGTGACTTGACAGGCTCTCACCAGGTTCTGTTACCCAGAATCCCTTGCAAACCTAAAAAATTGTAAAAAAAAACACATTTTCCTCACATTTCTGTGGTGGAAAGTTCTGGAATCTGCGTGGATCTACAAAATTCTACTCACCCCTTGTTCCCCAAAGTCTTCCGAGAAAAATGGTATCTCACTTGTGTGGGTAGGCCTAGTGCCCGCCACAGGAAACGGCGCAAAACGCAACGTGGACACACCACATTCCCACAGTGAAAACTGACCCATTTTTTGGCAAAGTGCCTAGCTGTAGTTTTTGAACCCTAGCTCTGCCGGCATATAGGGAAACCTAGCAAACCTATACATTTTTCAAAACTAGTCACCCAAGGGAATCCAGGATGGGGTGACTTGACTGGCTCTCACCAGGTTCTGGTACCCAGAATCCCTTGCAAACCTAAACAATTGTAAAAAAAAACACAGTTTTCTCACATTTCTGTGGTGGAAAGTTCTGGAATCTGTGTGGATCTACAAAATTCCACCCACCCCGTATTCCCCAAAGTCTTCAGAGAAAAATGGTATGTCACTTGTGTGGGTAGGCCTAGTGCCCGCGACAGGAAACGGCGCAAAACGCAACGTGGACACACCACATTTTCACAGTGAAAAATGATCCTTTTTTTGCAAAGTGCCTAGCTGTAGTTTTTGAACCCTGGCTCTGCCGGCACCTAGGGAAACCTAGCAAACCTATACATTTTTAAAAACTAGACACCCAGGGAATCCAGGATGGGGTGACTTGACTGGCTCTCACCAGGTTCTGTTACCCAGAATCCCTTGCAAACCTAAAAAATTGTAAAAAAAAACACATTTTCCTCACAATTCTGTGGTGGAAAGTTCTGAAATCTGCGTGGATCCACAAAATTCCATCCACCCCGCGTTCCCCAAAGTCTTCCGAGAAAAATGGTATCTCACTTGAGTGGGTAGGCCTAGTGCCCGCGACAGTAAACGGGGCAAAACGCAAAGTGGACACCACATTTTCACAGTGAAAAATGACCCTTTTTTTGCAAAGTGCATAGCTGTAGTTTTGAACCCTAGCTCTGCTGGCATCTAGAGAAACCTAGCAAACCTATACATTTTTGAAATCTGGACACCCAGGGAAATTCAGGATGGGGTGACTTGACTGGCTCTCACCAGGTTATGTTACCCAGAATCCCTTGCAAACCTAATAAATTGTCAAAAACCACATTTTCCTCATATTTCTGTGGTGGAAAGTTTTGGAATATGCGTGGATCTACAAAATTCCACCTACCCCATGTTCCCCAAAGTCTTCCGAGAAAAATGGTACCTCACTTGTGTGGGTAGGCCTAGTGCCTGCGACACGAAACGGCGCAAAACGCAACGTGGACACACCCCATTCCCACAGTGAAAAATGACCCTTTTTTTGCAAAGTGCCTAGTTGTAGTTTTTGAACCCTAGCTTTGCCGGCATCTAGGGAAACCTTGCAAACCTATACATTTTTGAAAACTAGACTCCAAGGGGAATCCAGGATGGGGTGACTTGACTGGCTCTCACCAGGTTCTGATACCCAGAATCCCTTGCAAACCTAAACAATTGTACAAAAACAAATTTTCCTCAAATTTCTGTGGTGGAAAGTTCTGGAATCTGCGTGGATCTACAAAATTCCACCCACCCTGTGTTCCCCAAAGTCTTCCAAGAAAAATGGTACCTCACTTGTGTGGGTAGGCCTAGTGCCCGCGACAGGAAACATCCCAAAATGCAACGTGGACACACCACATTTTCACAGTGAAAAATGACCCTTTTTTTGCAAAGTGCCTAGCTGTAGTTTTTAACCCTAGCTCTGCTGGCACCTAAGGAAACCTAGCAAACCTATACATTTTTGAAAACTAGTTACCCAGGGGAATCTAGGATGGGGTGACTTGACTGGCTCTCACCAGGTTCTGTTACCCAGAATCCCTTGCAAACCTAAAAAAGTATCAAACAAACACATTTTCCTCACATTTCTGTGGTGGAAAGTTCTGGAATCTGCGTGGATCTACAAAATTCCACAGACCCCGTGTTCCCCAAAGTCTTCCGAGAAAAATGGTACCTCACTTGTGTGGGTAGGCCTAGTGCCCGCGACAGGAAACGGCGCAAAACGCAACATGGACACACCACATTTCCACAGTGAAAAATGACCCTTTTTTTGCAAAGTGCCTAGCTGTAGTTTTTGAACCCTAGCTCTGCCGGCACCTAGTGAAACCTAGCAAACCTATACATTTTTGAAAACTAGACAAACAGAGGAATCCAGGATGGGGTGACTTGACAGGCTCTCTCCAGTTTCTGTTACCCAGAATCCCTTGCAAACCTAAAAAATTGTCAAAAAACCCACATTTTCCTCACATTTCTGTGGTGGAAAGTTCTGGAATCTGCGTGGATCTACAAAATTCTACTCACCCCTTGTTCCCCAAAGTCTTCCGAGAAAAATGGTATCTCACTTGTGTGGGTAGGCCTAGTGCCCGCCACAGGAAACGGCGCAAACGCAACGTGGACACACCACATTCCCACAGTGAAAACTGACCCATTTTTGGCAAAGTGCCTAGCTGTAGTTTTTGAACCCTAGCTCTGCCGGCATATAGGGAAACCTAGCAAACCTATACATTTTGAAAACTAGTCACCCAAGGGAATCCAGGATGGGGTGACTTGACTGGCTCTCACCAGGTTCTGGTACCCAGAATCCCTTGCAAACCTAAACAATTGTAAAAAAACACAGTTTTCTCACATTTCTGTGGTGGAAAGTTCTGGAATCTGTGTGGATCTACAAAATTCCACCCACCCCGTATTCCCCAAAGTCTTCAGAGAAAAATGGTATGTCACTTGTGTGGGTAGGCCTAGTGCCCGCGACAGGAAACGGCGCAAAACGCAACGTGGACACACCACATTTTCACAGTGAAAAATGATCCTTTTTGTGCAAAGTGCCTAGCTGTAGTTTTTGAACCCTGGCTCTGCCGGCACCTAGGGAAACCTAGCAAACCTATATATTTTTAAAAACTAGACACCCAGGGAATCCAGGATGGGGTGACTTGACTGGCTCTCACCAGGTTCTGTTACCCAGAATCCCTTGCAAACCTAAAAAATTGTAAAAAAAACCACATTTTCCTCACAATTCTGTGGTGGAAAGTTCTGAAATCTGCGTGGATCCACAAAATTCCATCCACCCCGCGTTCCCCAAAGTCTTCCGAGAAAAATGGTATCTCACTTGAGTGGGTAGGCCTAGTGCCCGCGACAGTAAACGGGGCAAAACGCAAAGTGGACACCACATTTTCACAGTGAAAAATGACCCTTTTTTTGCAAAGTGCATAGCTGTAGTTTTTGAACCCTAGCTCTGCTGGCATCTAGAGAAACCTAGCAAACCTATACATTTTTGAAAACTGGACACCCAGGGAAATTCAGGATGGGGTGACTTGACTGGCTCTCACCAGGTTATGTTACCCAGAATCCCTTGCAAACCTAATAAATTGTCAAAAAACCACATTTTCCTCATATTTCTGTGGTGGAAAGTTTTGGAATATGCGTGGATCTACAAAATTCCACCTACCCCATGTTCCCCAAAGTCTTCCGAGAAAAATGGTACCTCACTTGTGTGGGTAGGCCTAGTGCCTGCGACACGAAACGGCGCAAAACGCAACGTGGACACACCCCATTCCCACAGTGAAAAATGACCCTTTTTTTGCAAAGTGCCTAGTTGTAGTTTTTGAACCCTAGCTTTGCCGGCATCTAGGAAACCTTGCAAACCTATACATTTTTGAAAACTAGACTCCAAGGGGAATCCAGGATGGGGTGACTTGACTGGCTCTCACCAGGTTCTGATACCCAGAATCCCTTGCAAACCTAAACAATTGTACAAAAACAAATTTTCCTCAAATTTCTGTGGTGGAAAGTTCTGGAATCTGCGTGGATCTACAAAATTCCACCCACCCTGTGTTCCCCAAAGTCTTCCAAGAAAAATGGTACCTCACTTGTGTGGGTAGGCCTAGTGCCCGCGACAGGAAACATCCCAAAATGCAACGTGGACACACCACATTTTCACAGTGAAAAATGACCCTTTTTTTGCAAAGTGCCTAGCTGTAGTTTTTTAACCCTAGCTCTGCTGGCACCTAAGGAAACCTAGCAAACCTATACATTTTTGAAAACTAGATACCCAGGGGAATCTAGGATGGGGTGACTTGACTGGCTCTCACCAGGTTCTGTTACCCAGAATCCCTTGCAAACCTAAAAAAGTATCAAACAAACACATTTTCCTCACATTTCTGTGGTGGAAAGTTCTGGAATCTGCGTGGATCTACAAAATTCCACAGACCCCGTGTTCCCCAAAGTCTTCCGAGAAAAATGGTACCTCACTTGTGTGGGTAGGCCTAGTGCCCGCGACAGAAAACGGCGCAAAACGCAACATGGACACACCACATTTCCACAGTGAAAAATGACCCTTTTTTTGCAAAGTGCCTAGCTGTAGTTTTTGAACCCTAGCTCTGCCGGCACCTAGTGAAACCTAGCAAACCTATACATTTTTGAAAACTAGACAAACAGAGGAATCCAGGATGGGGTGACTTGACAGGCTCTCTCCAGTTTCTGTTACCCAGAATCCCTTGCAAACCTAAAAAATGGTCAAAAAACCCACATTTTCCTCACATTTCTGTGGTGGAAAGTTCTGGAATCTGCGTGGATCTACAAAATTGTACCCACCCCTTGTTCCCCAAAGTCTTCTGAGAAAAATGGTACCTCACTTGTGTGGGTAGGCCTAGTGCCCGCCACAGGAAACGGCGCAAAACGCAACGTGGACACACCACATTCCCACAGTGACAAATGACCCATTTTTTGGCAAAGTGCCTAGCTGTAGTTTTTGAACCCTAGCTCTGCCGGCATCTAGGGAAACCTAGCAAACCTGTACATTTTTGAAAACTAGACACGCAGGGGAATCCAGGATGGGGTGACTTGACTGGCTGTCACCAGGTTCTCGTACCCAGAATCCCTTGCAAACCTAAACAATTGTAAAACAAAAACACAGTTTTCTCACATATCTGTGGTGCAAAGTTCTGGAATCTGTGTGGATTTTCAAAATTCCACCCACCCCGTATTCCCCAAAGTCTTTTGAGAAAAATGGTACCTCACTTGTGTGGGTAGGCCTAGTGCCCGCGACAGGAAGAGGCGCAAAACGCAACATGGACCCACCACATTTTCACAGTGAAAAATGACCCTTTTTTTGCAAAGTGTCTAGCTGTAGTTTTTTAACCCTAGCTCTGCCGGTATCCAGGGAAACCTAGCAAACCTATACATTTTTGAAAACTAGACACCGGGGGGAATCCAGGATGGGGTGACTTGACTGGCTCTCACCAGGTTCTGTTACCCAGAATCCCTTGCAAACCTAAACAACTGTCAAAAAAACACATTTTCCTCACATTTCTGTGGTGGAAAGTTCTGGAATCTGCGTGGATCTACAAAATTCCACCCACCCTGTGTTCCCCAAAGTCTTCCGAGAAAAATGGTACCTAACTTGTGTGGGTAGGCCTAGTGCCCGTGACAGGAAACAGCCCAAAATGCAACGTGGACACACCACATTTCCACAGTGAAAAATGACCCTTTTTTTGCAAAGTGCCTAGCTGTAGTTTTTGAACCCTAGCTCTGCTGGCATCAAGGGAAACCTAGCAAACCTATAAACTTTTGAAAACTAGACACCCAGGGGAATCCAGGATGCGGTGACTTGAGTGGCTCTCACCAGGTTCTGTTACCCAGAATCCCTTGCAAACCTAAAAAATTGTCAAAAAAACACAGTTTTCTCACATTTCTGTGGTGGAAAGTTCTGGAATCTGAGCATACCTACAAAATTCCACCCACCCCGTATTCCCCAAAGTCTTTAGAGAAAAATGGTACCTCACTTGTGTGGGTAGGCCTAGTGCCCGCGACAGGAAGAGGCGCAAAACGCAACATGGACCCACCACATTTTCACAGTGAAAAATGACCCTTTTTTTGCAAAGTGCCTAGCTGTAGTTTGCACCCAGGGGAATCCAGGATGGGGTGACTTGACTGGCTCTCACCAGGTTCTGTTACCCAGAATCCCTTGCAAACCTAAAAAATTGTCAAAAGAAAAACATTTTCCTCACATTTCTGTGGTGGAAAGTTCTGGAATCTGCATGGATTCACAAAATTCCACCCACCACGCATTCCCCAAAGTCTTTTGAGAAAAATGGTACCTCACTTATGTGGGTAGGCCTAGTGCCCGCGACAGGAAGAGGCGCAAAACGCAACATGGACCCACCACATTTTCACAGTGAAAAATGACCCTTTTTTTGCAAAGTGCCTAGCTGTAGTTTGCACCCAGGGGAATCCAGGATGGGGTGACTTGACTGGCTCTCACCAGGTTCTGTTACCCAGAATCCCTTGCAAACCTAAATAATTGTCCAAAAAACACATTGTCCTCACATTTCTGTGGAGGAAAGTTCTGTAATCTGCGTGGATCCACAAAATCCCATCCACCCCGCGTTGCCCTAAGTCTTCCGAGAAAAATGGTACCTCACTTGAGTGGGTAGGCCTAGTGCCCGCGACAGTAAACGGGGCAAAATGCAATGTGGAAACACCACATTTTCACAGTGAAAAATGACCCTTTTTTTGCAAAGTGCCTAGATGTAGTTTTTGAACCCTAGCTCTGCCGGCACCTAGGGAAACATAGCAAACCTATACATTTTTTAAAACTAGACAACCAGGGAAATCCAGGATGGGGTGACTTGACTGGCTCGCACCAGACCCTGTTACCCAGAATCCCTTGCAAACTTAAAAAATTGTCAAAAAAAACACATTTTCCTCACATTTCTGTGGAGGAAAGTTTTGGAATCTGCGTGGATCTACAAAATTCCACCCACCCCGTGTTCCCCAACGTATTCCGAGAGAAATTGTACCTCACTTGTGTGGGTAGGCCTAGTGCCCGCCACACGAAACGGCGCAAAACGCAACGTGGACACACCACATTTCCACAGTGAAAAATGACCCTTTTTTTGCAAAGTGCCTAGCTGTAGTTTTTGAACCCTAGCTCTGCCGGCATCTAGGGAAACCTAGCAAACCTATACATTTTTCAAAAATAGATACCCAGGGGAATCCGGGATGCAGTGACTTGACTGGCTCTCACCAGGTTCTGTTATCCAGAATCACTTGCAAACCTAAAAATTGTAAAAAAAACCACATTTTTCTCTCATTTCTGTGGTGGAAAGTTCTGGAATCTGCGTGGATCTACAAAATCCACCCACCCCGTGTTCCCCAAAGTCTCCTGAGAAAAATGGTACCTCACTTGTGTGGGTAGGCCTAGTGCCCGTGACAGGAAACAGCACTAAACGCAACGTGGACACACCACATTTCCACAGTGAAAAATGACCATTTTTTTGCAAAGTGCATAGCTGTAGTTTTTGAACCGTAGCTCTGCCGGCACCTAGGGAAACCTATACATTTTTGAAAACTAGACACCCATGGGAATCCAGGATGTGGTGACTTGACTGGCTCTCACCAGGTTCTGTTACCCAGAATCCCTTGCAAACCTAAAAAATTGTCAAAGAAAATTCAGTTTTCTTACATTTCTGTGGTGGAAAGTTCTGGAATCTGCGTGGATCTACAAAATTCCACCCACCCCGTGTTCCCGAAAGTCTTCCGAGAAAAATGGTACTTCACTTGTGTGGGTAGGCCTAGTGCCCGCGACAGGAAACGGCGCAAAACGCAACGTGGACACACCACATTTTCACAGTGAAAATTGAACCTTTTTTTGCAAAGTGCCGAGTTGTAGTTTTTGAACCCTAGCTCTGCCGGCACCTAGGGAAACCTAGCAAACCTATACATTTTTGAAAACTATACACCTGGGGGAATACAGGATGGGGTGACTTGACTGTCTCGCACCAGGTTCTGTTACCCAGAATCCCTTGCAAACCTAAAAAATTGTCAAAAGAAACAAATTTTCCTCACATTTCTGTGGTGGAACGTTCTGGAATCTGCATGGATCCACAAAATTCCATGCACCCCGCGTTCCCCAAAGTCTTCTGAGAAAAATGGTACCTCACTTGTGTGGGTAGGCCTAGTGCCCGCCACAGGAAACGGCGCAAAACGCAACGTGGACACACCACATTTTCACAGTGAAAAATGATCCTTTTTTTGCAAAGTGCCTAGCTGTAGTTTTTGAACCCTAACTCTGCCGGCACCTAGGGAAACATAGCAAACCTATACATTTTTAAAAACTAGACACCCAGGGAATCCAGGATGGGGTGACTTGACTGGCTCTCACCAGGTTCTGTTACCCAGAATCCCTTGCAAACCTAAAAAATTGTAAAAAAAAACACATTTTCCTCACAATTCTGTGGTGGAAAGTTCTGAAATCTGCGTGGATCCACAAAATTCCATCCACCCCGCGTTCCCCAAAGTCTTCCGAGAAAAATGGTATCTCACTTGAGTGGGTAGGCCTAGTGCCCGCGACAGTAAACGGGGCAAAACGCAAAGTGGACACCACATTTTCACAGTGAAAAATTACCCTTTTTTGGCAAAGTGCATAGCTGTAGTTTTTGAACCCTAGCTCTGCTGGCATCTAGAGAAACCTAGCAAACCTATACATTTTTGAAAACTGGACACCCAGGGAAATTCAGGATGGGGTGACTTGACTGGCTCTCACCAGGTTATGTTACCCAGAATCCCTTGCAAACCTAATAAATTGTCCAAAAAACACATTTTCCTCATATTTCTGTGGTGGAAAGTTTTGGAATCTGGGTAGGCCTAGTGCCCGCGACAGGAAACAGCCCAAAATGCAACGTGGACACACCACATTTTCACAGTGAAAAATGACCCTTTTTTAGCTGTAGTTTTTGAACCCTAGCTCTGCCGGCACCTAAGGAAACCTAGCAAACCTATACATTTTTGAAAACTAGATACCCAGGGGAATCTAGGATGGGGTGACTTGACTGGCTCTCACCAGGTTCTGTTACCCAGAATCCCTTGCAAACCTAAAAAAGTATCAAAAAAACACATTTTCCTCACATTTCTGTGGTGGAAAGTTCTGGAATCTGCGTGGATCTACAAAATTCCACAGACCCCGTGTTCCCCAAAGTCTTCCGAGAAAAATGGTACCTCACTTGTGTGGGTAGGCCTAGTGCCCGCGACAGGAAACGGCGCAAAACGCAAACATGGACACACCACATTTCCACAGTGAAAAATGACCCTTTTTTTGCAAAGTGCCTAGCTGTAGTTTTTGAACCCTAGCTCTGCCGGCACCTAGTGAAACCTAGCAAACCTATACATTTTTGAAAACTAGACACCCAGGGGAATCCAGGATGGGGTGACTTGACAGGCTCTCACCAGGTTCTGTTACCCAGAATTCCTTGCAAACCTAAAAAATTGTCAAAAAACCCACATTTTCCTCACATTTCTGTGGTGGAAAGTTCTGGAATCTGTGTGGATCTACAAAATTCTACCCACCCCTTGTTCCCCAAAGTCTTCTGAGAAAAATGGTACCTCACTTGTGTGGGTAGGCCTAGTGCCCGCCACAGGAAACGGCGCAAAACGCAACGTGGACACACCACATTCCCACAGTGAAAAATGACCCATTTTTTGGCAAAGTGCCTAGCTGTAGTTTTTGAACCCTAGCTCTGCCGGCATCTAGGGAAACCTAGCAAACCTATACATTTTAGAAAACTAGACACCCAGCGGAATCCAGGATGGGGTGACTTGACTGGCTCTCACCAGTTTCTGGTACCCAGAATCCCTTGCAAACCTAAACAATTGTAAAAAAAAACCACAGTTTTCTCACATTTCTGTGCTGAAAAGTTCTGGAATCTGTGTGGATCTACAAAATTCCACCCACCCCGTATTCCCCAAAGTCTTCAGAGAAAAATGGTATGTCACTTGTGTGGGTAGGCCTAGTGCCCGTGACAGGAAATGGCGCAAAACGCAACGTGGAGACACCACATTTTCACAGTGAAAAATGATCCTTTTTTTGCAAAGTGCCTAGCTGTAGTTTTTGAACCCTAGCTCTGCCAGCACCTAGGGAAACCTAGCAAACCTATACATATTTAAAAACTAGACACCCAGGGAATCCAGGATGGGGTGACTTGACTGGCTCTCACCAGGTTCTGTTACCCAGAATCCCTTGCAAACCTAAACAATTGTAAAAAAAAACACATTTTCCTCACATTTCTGTGGTGGAAAGTTCTGGAATCTGCGTGGATCTACAAAATTCCACCCACCCCGTGTTCCCCAAAGTCTTCCGAGAAAAATTGTACCTTGCTTGTGTGGGTAGGCCTAGTGCCCGCAACAGGAAACGGCGCAAAACGCAACATGGACACACAACATTTCCACAGTGAAAAATGACCCTTTTTTTGCAAAGTGCCTAGCTGTTTTTTTTTAACCCTAGCTCTGCCGGCATCCAGGGTAACCTAGCAAACCTATACATTTTTGAAAACTAGACACCGAGGGGAATCCAGGATGGGGTGACTTGACTGGCTGTCACCAGGTTCTGTTACCCAGAATCCCCTGCAAACCTAAAAAATTGTCAAAAAAACACATTTTCCTCACATTTCTGTGGTGGAAAGTTCTGGAATCTGCGTGGATCTACAAAATTCCACCCACCCTGTGTTCTCCAAAGTCTTCCGAGAAAAATGGTACCTAACTTGTGTGGGTAGGCCTAGTGCCCGTGACAGGAAACAGCCCAAAATGCAACGTGGACACACCACATTTCCACAGTGAAAAATGACCCTTTTTTTGCAAAGTGCCTAGCTGTAGTTTTTGAACCCTAGCTCTGCTGGCATCTAGGGAAACCTAGCAAACCTATAAACTTTTGAAAACTAGACACCCAGGGGAATCCAGGATGCGGTGACTTGAGTGGCTCTCACCAGGTTCTGTTACCCAGAATCCCTTGCAAACCTAAAAAATTGTCCAAAAAAACACAGTTTTCTCACATTTCTGTGGTGGAAAGTTCTGGAATCTGAGCATATCTACAAAATTCCACCCACCCCGTATTCCCCAAAGTCTTTAGACAAAAATGGTACCTCACTTGTGTGGGTAGGCCTAGTGCCCGCGACAGGAAGAGGCGCAAAACGCAACATGGACCCACCACATTTTCACCGTGAAAAATGACCCTTTTTTTGCAAAGTGCCTAGCTGTAGTTTTTGAACCCTAGCTCTGCCGGCACCTAGGGAAACCTAGCAAACCTATACATTTTTGAAAACTATACACCCAGGGGAATCCAGGATGGGGTGACTTGACTGGCTCTCACCAGGTTCTGTTACCCAGAATCACTTGCAAACCTAAATAATTGTCCAAAAAACACATTTTCCTCACATTTCTGTGGAGGAAAGTTCTGGAATCTGCGTGGATACACAAAATCCCATCCACCCCTCGTTACCCTAAGTCTTCCAAGAAAAATGGTACCTCACTTGAGTGGGTAGGCCTAGTGCCCGCGAAAGTAAACGGGGCAAAACGCAAAGTGGACACCACATTTTCACAGTGAAAAATGACCCTTTTTTGGCAAAGTGCATAGCTGTAGTTTTTGAACCCTAGCTCTGCTGGCATCTAGAGAAACCTAGCAAACCTATACATTTTTGAAAACTGGACACCCAGGGAAATTCAGGATGGGGTGACTTGACTGGCTCTCACCAGGTTATGTTACCATGAATCCCTTGCAAACCTAATAAATTGTCCCAAAAACACATTTTCCTCATATTTCTGTGGTGGAAAGTTTTGGAATCTGCGTGGATCTACAAAATTCCACCTACCCCATGTTCCCCAAAGTCTTCCGAGAAAAATGGTACCTCACTTGTGTGGGTAGGCCTAGTGCCCGCGACACGAAACGGCGCAAAACGCAACGTGGACACACCACATTCCCACAGTGAAAAATGACCCTTTTTTTGCAAAGTGCCTAGCTGTAGTTTTTGAACCCTAGCTTTGCCGGCATCTAGGGAAACCTTGCAAACCTATACATTTTTGAAAACTAGACTCCAAGGGGAATCCAGGATGGGGTGACTTGACTGGCTCTCACCAGGTTCTGATACCCAGAATCCTGTGCAAACCTAAACAATTGTACAAAAAACACATTTTCCTCAAATTTCTGTGGTGGAAAGTTCTGGAATCTGCATGGATCTACAAAATTCCACCCACCCTGTGTTCCCCAAAGTCTTCCAAGAAAAATGGTACCTCACTTGTGTGGGTAGGCCTAGTGCCCGTGACAGGAAACAGCCCAAAATGCAACGTGGACACACCACATTTTCACAGTGAAAAATGACCCTTTTTTTGCAAAGTTCCTAGCTGTAGTTTTTGAACCCTAGCTCTGCCGGCACCTAAGGAAACCTAGCAAACCTATACATTTTTGAAAACTAGATACCCAGGGGAATCTAGGATGGGGTGACTTGACTGGCTCTCACCAGGTTCTGTTACCCAGAATCCCTTGCAAACCTAAAAAAGTATCAAAAAAACACATTTTCCTCACATTTCTGTGGTGGAAAGTTCTGGAATCTGCGTGTATCTACAAAATTCCACAGACCCCGTGTTCCCCAAAGTCTTCCGAGAAAAATGGTACCTCACTTGTGTGGGTAGGCCTAGTGCCCGCGACAGGAAACGGCGCAAAACGCAACATGGACACACCACATTTCCACAGTGAAAAATGACCCTTTTTTTGCAAAGTGCCTAGCTGTAGTTTTTGAGCCCTAGCTCTGCCGGCATCCAGGGAAACCTAGCAAACCTATACATTTTTGAAAACTAGACACCGAGGGGAATCCAGGATGGGGTGACTTGACTGGCTCTCACCAGGTTCTGTTATCCAGAATCCCTTGCAAACCTAAAAAATTGTCAAAAAAAATGTTTTCCTCATATTTCTGTGGTGGGAACTTCTGGAATCTGCGTGGATCTAAAAAATTCCACCCACCTCGTGTTCCCCAAAGTCTTCCGAGAAAAATGGTACCTCACTTGTGTGGGTAGGCCTAGTGCCCGCGACAGGAAACAGCCCAAAATGCAACGTGGGCACACCACATTTTCACAGTGAAAAATTACCCTTTTTAGGTCTCGCCCTGAAAGCCAACGCTTCAGGTCTGGCTCTGGGCGAGACATTTTGTAGTGGGCTTGCAGAAATGCGACCACAACTTTTGGCTGGCCTGGAGCATGCGAGTACGCGCACAGTAACGCGCGCATTCCTCGCATCGCTCCAGGCGCCATGTGGCTTTCACCTCACTTGCTCGAGGCGCCATCTGGCTTTCATCAAAGAATTCTACGGCTGAACAAGCAGGAGGGGCCGGACAAGGACACATTGGCTTTTTTTGTTTAATTTAAAGTTTATTCTTACTCATTCTTTGACTTTTTTTTTTTTAAAGTTCATTCTCTGTGAAGGCAACATTGGCTATTTTTTTTCGGCATTTAGTTCTTCAGTCTCTCTTGATGCCCCCCACTTTTTTACACATTTTCTCTGTCTTTCACTATTTCCACACTCTCTCATTTTCTCTCTTCACCACAACATCACTCACCACCACCACAGCATCACTCAGCACCACCACAGCACCACCACAGCATCACTCAGCACACCACAGCATCACTCAGCACCACCACAGCACCACTCAGCACCACCACAGCAATACCCCAGCACCACCACAGCACCACTCAGCACCACCACAGCAACACCCCAGAACCACCACAGCATCACTCAGCACCACCACAGCACCACCCCAGCATCACTCAGTACCAACACAGCACCACCCCAGCATCACTCAGCACCAACACAGCACCACCACAGCATCACTCAGCACCACCACTGCACCACTCAGCACCACCACAGCACCACCCCAGCATCACTCAGCACTAACACAGTACCACCACAGCATCACTCAGCACCACCACAGCATCACTCAGCACCACCACAGCATCACTCAGCACCACCACAGCACCACCCCAGCATCACTCAGCAACAACACAGCACCACCACAGCATCACTCAGCAACATCACAGCATCACTCAGCACCACCACAGCATCACTCAGCACCATCACAGCATCAGTAAGCACAACAACAGCATCACTAAGCACCACCACAACACCACTCAGCACCACCACAGCATCACTCAGCATCACCACAGCACCACCTCAGCATCACTCAGCACCACCACAGCATCACTCAGCACCACCACAGCATTACTCAGCAAAACCACAGCATCAGTCAGCACCACCACAGCACCACTCCGCAACACCACAGCATCAGTCAGCACCACCACAGCACCACTCCGCACCACCACAGCACCACTCAGCACCACCACACCACCACTCAGCACCACCACAGCATCACTCAGCACCACCACAGCATCGGTCAGCACCACCACAGCACCACTCCACACGACCACAGCATCACTCAGCACCACCACAGCATCACTCAGCACCACCCCAGCATCACTCAGCACCAACACAGCACCACCACAGCATCACTCAACAACACCACAGCATCAGTCAGCACCACCACAGCACCATTCCGCACCACCACAGCAGCACTCAGCATCTCCACAGCACCACTCAGCACCACCACACCACCATTCAGCACCACCACAGCATCACTCAGCAACACCACAGCATCACTCAGCACCAACACAGCACCATCACAGCATCACTCAACAACACCACAGCATCAGTCAGCACCACCACAGCACCATTCCGCACCACCACAGCAGCACTCAGCATCTCCACAGCACCACTCAGCACCACCACACCACCATTCAGCACCACCACAGCATCACTCAGCAACACCACAGCATCGGTCAGCACCACCACAGCACCACTCCGCACCACCACAGCATCACTCAGCATATCCACAGCATCACTCAGCACCACCACAGGGCCACCACATCATCAATCAGCACCAGCACACAGCACCACCAAAGCACCACTCAGCACCACCACAGCAACACCCCAGCATCACTCAGCACCACCACACCATCACTCATCACCACCACAGCATCACTCAGCACCACCACAGCACCACCACAGCATCACTCAGCACCACCACAGCACCACTAAGCACCACCACAGCACCACCACAGCATCACTCAGCACCACCACAGCATCTCTCAGCACCACCACACCACCATTCAGCACCACCACACCACCACTCAGCACCACCACCCCACCACTACAGCATCACTCAGCACCACCACCACAGCATCACTCAGCACCACCACATCATCACTCAGCACCACCACACCACCACTCAGCACCACCACACCACCACTCAGCACCACCACACCACCACACCACCACTCAGCACCACCACAGCACCACCACATCAGCACTCAGCACCACCACAGCATCACTCAGCACCACCACAGCATCACTCAGCACCACCACAGCATCACTCAGCACCACCACAACATCACTGAGCACCACCACAGCATCACTCAGCACCACCACACCATCACTCAGCACCACCACACCACCACTCAGCACCACCACACCATCACTCTGCACCACCACAGCACCACTCAGCACCACCACAGCATCACTCAGCACCACCACATCATCACTCAGCACCACCACACCACCACTCAGCACCACCACAGCACCACTCAGCACCACCACAGCACCACTCAGTACCACCACAGCACCACCACAGCATCACTCAGCACCACCACAGCATCACTCAGCACCACCCCAGCACCACCCCAGCATCACTCAGCACCAACACAGCACCACCACAGCATCACTCAGCAACACCACAGCATCACTCAGCACCACAACAGCACTACCACAGCATCACTCAGCACCATCACAGCATCAGTAAGCACAACAACAGCATCACTAAGCACCACCACAACACCACTCAGCACCACCACAGCATCACTCAGCACCACCACAGCATCACTAAGCACCACCACACCACCACTCAGCACCACCACAGCACCACTCAGCACCACCACAGCACCACCACAGCATCACTCAGCACCACCACAGCATTACTCAGCAACACCACAGCATCAGCCAGCACCACAACAGCACCACTCCGCAACACCACAGCATCAGTCAGCACCACCACAGCACCACTCCGCACCACCACAGCACCACTCAGCATCTCCACAGCACCACTCAGCACCACCACACCACCACTCAGCACCACCACAGCATCACTCAGCACCACCACAGCATCGGTCAGCACCACCACAGCACCACTCCGCACCACCACAGCATCACTCAGCACCACCACAGCATCACTCAGCACCACCCCAGCATCACTCAGCACCAACACAGCACCACCACAGCATCACTCAACAACACCACAGCATCAGTCAGCACCACCACAGCACCATTCTGCACCACCACAGCAGCACTCAGCATCTCCACAGCACCACTCAGCACCACCACACCACCATTCAGCACCACCACAGCATCACTCTGCACCACCACATCATCACTCAGCACCACCACACCACCACTCAGCACCACCACACCACCACTCAGCACCACCACACCACCACACCACCACACCACCACTCAGCACCACCACAGCACCACCACAGCAGCACTCAGCACCACCACAGCATCACTTAGCACCACCACAGCATCACTCAGCACCACCACAACATCACTGAGCACCACCACAGCATCACTCAGCACCACCACACCATCACTCAGCACCACCACATCATCACTCAGCACCACCACACCACCACTCAGCACCACCACACCACCACTCAGCACCACCACACCACCACACCACCACTCAGCACCACCACAGCACCACCACAGCAGCACTCAGCACCACCACAGCATCACTTAGCACCACCAAATCATCACTCAGCACCACCACAACATCACTGAGCACCACCACAGCATCACTCAGCACCACCACACCATCACTCAGCACCACCACACCACCACTCAGCACCACCACACCACCACTGTGCACCACCACAGCATCACTCAGCACCACCACAGCATCACTCAGCACCACCACACCACCACGCAGCACCACCACAGCACCACTCAGCACCACCACAGCACCACTGAGTACCACCACAGCACCACCACAGCATCACTGCACCACAACAGCATCACTCAGCACCACCCCAGCACCACCCCAGTATCACTCAGCACCAACACAGCACCACCACAGCATCACTCAGCAACACCACAGCATCACTCAGCACCACCACAGCACTACCACAGCATCACTCAACACCATCACAGCATCAGTAAGCACAACAACAGCATCACTAAGCACCACCACAACACCACACAGTACCACCACAGCATCACTCAGCACCACCACAGCATCACTCAGCACCACCACAGCATCACTCAGCACCACCACAGCACCACCCCAGCATCACTCAGCAACAACACAGCACCACCACAGCATCACTCAGCAACATCACAGCATCACTCAGCACCACCACAGCATCACTCAGCACCATCACAGCATCAGTAAGCACAACAACAGCATCACTAAGCACCACCACAACACCACTCAGCACCACCACAGCATCACTCAGCACCACCACAGCATCACTCAGCACCACCACAGCACCACCTCAGCATCACTCAGCACTACCACAGCACCACTCAGCACCACCACAGCATTACTCAGCAACACCACAGCATCAGTCAGCACCACCACAGCACCACTCCGCAACACCACAGCATCAGTCAGCACAACCACAGCACCACTCCGCACCACCACAGCACCACTCAGCATCTCCACAGCACCACTCAGCACCACCACACCACCACTCAGCACCACCACAGCATCACTCAGCACCACCACAGCACCACTCCACACCACCACAACATCACTCAGCACCACCACAGCATCAATCAGCACCACCCCAGCATCACTCAGCACCAACACAGCACCACCACAGCATCACTCAACAACACCACAGCATCAGTCAGCACCACCACAGCACCATTCCGCACCACCACAGCAGCACTCATCATCTCCACAGCACCACTCAGCACCACCACACCACCATTCAGCACCACCACAGCATCACTCAACAACACCACAGCATCGGTCAGCACCACCACAGCACCACTCCGCACCACAACAGCATCACTCAGCATATCCACAGCATCACTCAGCACCACCACAGCGCCACCACATCATCAATCAGCACCAGCACAGCACCACCACAGCACCACTCAGCACCACCACAGCAACACCCCAGATTCACTCAGCACCACCACACCATCACTCATCACCACCACAGCATCACTCAGCACCACCACAGCACCACTCAGCACCACCACAGCATCACTCAGCACCACCACAGCATCTCTCAGCACCACCACTCAGCACCACCACACCACCACTCAGCACCACCACCCCACCACTACAGCATCACTCAGCACCACCACCACAGCATCACTCAGCACCACCACATCATCACTCAGCACCACCACACCACCACTCAGCACCACCACACCACCACTCAGCACCACCACACCACCACACCACCACTCAGCACCACCACAGCACCACCACAGCAGCACTCAGCACCACCACAGCATCACTCAGCACCACCACAGCATCACTCAGCACCACCACAACATCACTGAGCACCACCACAGCATCACTCAGCACCACCACACCATCACTCAGCACCACCACACCACCACTCAGCACCACCACACCATCACTCTGCACCACCACAGCACCACTCAGCACCACCACAGCATCACTCAGCACCACCACAGCATCACTCAGCACCACCACACCACCACTCAGCACCACCACACCACCACTCAGCACCACCACAGCACCACTCAGCACCACCACAGCACCACTCAGTACCACCACAGCACCACCACAGCATCACTCAGCACCACCACAGCATCACTCAGCACCACCCCAGCACCACCCCAGCATCACTCAGCACCAACACAGCACCACCACAGCATCACTCAGCAAAACCACAGCATCACTCAGCACCACCACAGCACTACCACAGCATCACTCAGCACCATCACAGCATCAGTAAGCACAACAACAGCATCACTAAGCACCACCACAACACCACTCAGCACCACCACAGCATCACTCAGCACCACCACAGCATCACTAAGCACCACCACACCACCACTCAGCACCACCACAGCACCCTCAAGTGCATCAATGGAAAAAACCCTCTGCTTCGCGCCCGAATGACTTAAATCAGGAATACCACGTTCCTCCGCAGAGCACGGACTACAAAAAATCCACAAACTCCATGAGCAGAGTGAGGTTAACCTCCTGCGTTTAGTTTAAAGTCCATGCCATGCAGGAACTGTGGTGTATGCACACAGGGGGGCACATGTTGTGAACGCCTGCATGCACTCCATGGTGCAGAGGCACAAGGGGGCTGTGTCCTCTCGGGCATGGTTTCCATGGCAGTGGAATGACCATGAAAAATGTGGCAGAGGAAACTCGTAATATGCTTTGTAGGACCGCGGCAGTCCTGCCAAGCATACTGTGGCCTCCTGACTGCCGTAACACTGGCAGGGAATGGCGGTTCCCTGGCGCCTGTGGTGGAGCAATGGCTGTCCGACCGCCCTAGTTGTAATAGGGCGGTTGGAAGACCACTACCGCTGTGCCCCTACAATTCTGGCAGCCCGTGGACCGCCAGACTCGCAATAGAGCCTTAAGTCCTCCTTTGAGGTCCTGGAGGCCTTAGAAATGTACTCTGGTGGTTATTTGGGAGTTAGAAGAAGTGTAAATGTGTTACTTCAGAAAAGTTACAAATGTCCCTTTCTGCTTTGGCACTTAGAAAGTTTTTCAAATTTTTTAAATTCTGGACCTTCATATGTTATATTCCCGAGTTAGGCCCATGTAGCAAAGCAGCTTATTTCTTACATTGTCCACACAAATAACATTTCAAGCTGTGACCTTTTGCACACATTTGCACGTACGACAATGTTGGATTAGTTTCTCATCTAGCTTCACACAACATTATTACAATGCCCTGAACATCATGTACACGGTCTTCTTTTGCACTGTGTACAAATGTCATCACTATCTTCATCCATGGGGTGACGGGCTATCTATATATCCATAACATCACTAATCTATACGCACATCGCAAGGCTGCTTTATATTATAAAAGATGAGCCTCCTGATAGATTAGCAGAGGAAGCACTTCCGCTGACACCAAGGTCCTTGCATGCTGGGAAACCACTAGGCAGCAGTCTGACATCTCGTGAGGGGTGTCCAGTTCATGACCAAGGCGGGGTCCTTCATTCTATCCCATCAGATAATGGGGTTGAATCATCCCTTGGGTGGATTCTTGGCTCTACACCTACACACACTCTAGGTACACTTGGAGAAGGGTCTGCATAGTAGGAGTATGCTAGATTACTGCCTTGTTTCTATGCCTACATATATACATTTGTTTAGCACCATGGTAGAACTATATCTATTATTCACGCTCTTGGAGCCTGTAATCACGTTCATCTACCTCTGTCCACTAATCATTGCAGCACACGTATTTTATGCAAGAATAACATTGGTTCAGTAAATATTATTGAAAACATCCCACTGTGTAGTCTCTGTATATTTCTCTGAGAATAAGTGAGCACGGGTGACTGAGTGAAAAGTTCTGCTCTGTTTCCACAATCCCTGAGGGGTCAGGGTTGTCACATTCAGTGGTTGCCAGAAACCATTCGCTCCCTGGTAGGTTAAGGGGGCTTACGGTGGCACTGTGAGCTAGCTGGTATATAGACAACATATCCTGCGGGGGTGTCCAGAATCAGTCTTAACACCAGGCCCCTAGTTTCTGTTGTTCAAACAATGCAAAGTTCCTACAGCTTGGTAGGAACCACACATCATGGCGCCTAACGTTGGTTAGGCTCTTATTTAATGGTCAAATCTGAGTAGACCAGTCGTGCTTTCTCAGAGACCCTAGTCACATTTAAACCGGAGATGTCCGTAGTGGGAAGGGAAACAAATCCGCCTCAGCTGAGTAGGTATTCCCTATGTATTGGCTGTAGGTTAAATCAAGCTTAGAGGATTAGAGGTTCCCACATAGTGCATACCATATCTCTATAACAAATTAGCTAAATATTTCATAAAATTGCAGACAGGAAGTAATCACGAAATTGTTACAACATGGCCTCCCGGTGGTTGAGGAACACAAAGCATTAAAAACTGAGGTATTCTATTTTTGGGTTAAATTCCCGCCTGCAGATGCGCAGACACGGTTATTTCATAAATGTATTGAAGATGACCCACCTGATGAGTATTTCCCATATGTGGACTTAGAAGTCCCATTAACTTACCAAAAGCACATTAATTGGTTTGAAGGCATCCTACCACATACCACAGAACACGTGAGACTTGGTCCACTCAGCAGAGAAGGAGCCACTTGGCCAGTCTTAGCATCATATACACCAGACGTTGCTAGCTTAACAACAGCAGGAATGTGCAAACTTTACAGAGATCTAGTAAAAATGTACAGAAATCCTGCTCAATAAGTAATGAGAACATTTACAGTCCAACCTCCAGGGGCTGCTCAGGCTACACAACAACACATGGCTACTACAGGTATTAGCCCACAAACATTAAATACCGTCATGGGAAAGGTTTCAACCAGCCAGGGGCAAAACCCATTCTGGATAGCACAAATAACAGCACAGCTTGAAGCAGTATTTCCCCATATGGACACACAGGAAGAACACAGAATATTGACAATTTTTTGCCAATGGGGATGGCTTCTCTGATAGAAGATTGTGTCACTTGGGGTGCAATCTTCGCTGCTGTATATTCCAGAACACAGGGAGCCCCTTCAATAGCAGTCATACCAGATGTACTAAAGCAAATACAGAAGGAGTATGGGGCATAACCTGCCTTAGATCTGGGGATGAAACTGAGGGCCAATTTTACCCAGGTATCAGCCATTTTGCTGAGCAACATAAATGGGGAGGCAGAAATGGTGGCTATATGCCAACGCCTGAGGGAATTCACTCCTGCACAAAAGGAGCGAGAATTCCCTAAGAATATCGAAGATACATATGCTTTGCATGGTAGAGATAACCTGGGAGCCAGACCAGGGAAACCAATAGTTAAGAGCAGTTCTGAAAAGGATAACTCTAAGCAAGCACCAGATTCTTCATAGAAAAACTAGGATAATAAACAAAAAAATAAACAAAACAAAACAAAACACAGTCACAAGATGGGTCTCCTCAACACGAGCACACCAAAAGAAAATACGATCTGAGAAACCGTGACAATATTAGAAAACCTGACAGGTATCAGGATACTGATATACGTTCCTTCCAGGAGATATTCAAAAAATAATCGGAAAGAGTGATGGAAGGTAAGAGTACAGATCGGAAGACTGATTCAAGCTGAAGAGGGAGACACATTGCACTTCAGATTACATCATTAAACAGGAAGAAAGACAAAAGACTTCAAAACCTCAATTTAAAAAGAAGAAGGTAGCTGCTAATAAAATTAGAAATGTCCAGGCTATGGAGCACTCTGCTTCGGAACAGGGAATGGAAGTCACAATAGCTCACCAGAGCCTGATGGATTATCTGGGGGTAGCAGTGCTGAGTGAGCATATAGCCGTGGAAACACCTGATACAATGATAAGTGTCCCACATTGTTTATACGAAATAACAGTCCAAATGGAGGGGGTCATACCCAGGAAGGTAAAGGGTCTCTTTTGGGAGAACCTGACTTATAGTTATGATATTCTTTTCGCTGAAAAAGATTGGCCACCTGAGTTTGTGATGAATTGTCCAATGGGAGAAGTTATTTTACCTGCGTTCTCCAACTTCGTACCAGAATCAGTTATAAAATCATACGCGCAGGAGTGGGCTTTAGATCCCGCACTTTACCACAGTCATGTTGGGTGGGATGATGAGTCACCTCCTCAGGATATCCCATTAAAATCAATTCCTCAGCCACAGAGACAATACCCAATAAAGCATGAAGCAAAGAAACAAGTCACAAAGATCTTAGATCACCTTGAGTATCAGGGTGTGATTGAGAATTGCACTTCACCTATGAAAAATCTCTAGTTTCCCATAATGGAACCTGAGAATTCATATAGTTTGATCTTAGATTACAGACATTTAAACTCATCCACATGCACATTTGCAGTACAGAATGCACACAATGCCACACTAATAAATAACATTGTGCGGAAAAAATACAAAACAACACAAGACATCTCAAATGGATTTTTCTGCCAAAATATAGCACCTGGGAGCAGATATTTGACAGCATTCTTGGCGCTATGTTCTCAACACCAATTTTGCTGATTAGCCCAGAGGTATAAGAATAGCCCTGGGTTGTTTTTAGCCAGGGTAACAGAGTTACTTCAAAATTTTGACGAGAATGCATTGTCCTATGGAGATGACATCTATCTGATGGATAATGAATTATCATCTCCGACCTTCTGTCTTTCAAAGGGTTTCTTCGGGGTTCTCAACGAAGGGTCGTTTTTCTTCACAACAGCAACCACAGCTGTTTTTCCACTAACCCGGGGCAGAGCAGGAGGAGTTGCTTTATGCGGAGCTCCACAGAGTTGGGCAAAAACACCGCTCCACGCCTCTACTCCCCCCTCAAATAAATATTTATAAAATAAAAATAAAAATTTAAGTAAATAAAACTAACTTACCTTTATGGCGGCGTCTCCGGGCTGCCTTCCTCCTCCTCGCCGTGGTCCTGCAGAATCCCCTACGTCAGACGTACGTTGTGTAGGTCAGCACACGCATGCGCAGTCCTACCATGACGTTCGTCTGACGTAGGGGATTCTGCAGGACCACAACGAGGAGGCGGAGGGCAGCCCGGAGACGCCGCGATAAAGGTAAGTTTGTTTTATTTACCTTCATTTTCATTTTTATTTAAAAAAATATATTTATTGAGGGGGGTGGAGGTGGAAGGGTCCGGGGCTGAACTCCGCTCCGCTGCGGAATCGGAAGTTTTGCATGAACTTTGCGTTCCCCGCGGAATGCGGAGTATGGAAAAATCTGCAAGCTCTGCCAGTGGAGTGGAGTTCCTGCCCGGGGTTAGTTTCCACTCTGCACACAGCCTCCTTGGGGTTCCTGGAGACTTACCCTGGATGATTCCTTGTGTCCCCGGTCTAGGGTGAACCACATATTTCTTGGGTTTGCCCACTTGGGATACAATTTAATTTCAAAAATTCAGAAATTGCCTACCTCAGTGTCCTATTTTAAGGGTACAAATTGTCAAGTGAAGGCAAAAGCCTGGCGGCACAATTTTTTGAAAAATGTGCACTGCTCCAACCTCTAACGATTCTTAAAAGACCACAATCCATTCTAGGATGCTTGAATTTTGAATTTTGGCAAGACATACATTTTGAATTACGCAAAAGAGTGGAACCTTTCTATGACTTAATTAGACCAGATTTGTCAGTGCATCATTGGACACAAGAACCTACTTATATACTGCAGTCCGTACAAGCTGACATGATAGCTTCCAAACATTTACACACACGTGTTAACAAAACTAACCTGGTGATACTCGTGGTCACTGGGCAAACCAGGTACACCTACACCAATTTCAATGAAGACGATACAGTACCTAAAGCATACAAATCACATTTGTACACAAACGCTGAAATGTGTTTTGCACAAACTGAAAAAATACGCACAGCAGTACAGACTGCTATAGTGAGAGAGAGAGATCACTAACGCAGGGGAAATGCATAATTGTCGTGACCCCTGTACCGACCATAGAGGCCATTATGAAGGCAAGAATACCGAATGCTTTTGCATCCACAATGGAATCAATGGGCTAACTCTCTCACTGCAACAGATGAAGATTACAGATTTGATTCTACATTACAAACAAAGCATTCCTGCAGTACGAACAAGAATATCCTCTGCCAAATGAAATAATGCCTCTAGATCGGTATGAATGTATCATTTATACTGATGGATCTGCCCAGTCGGCAGTAGCACTTCCACCACAAACACCTTTATTGATCTCAGACAAACCTCTTGCATATGTTTATTTGGATCACTGTGCACCTTACACTCTGACGGGGCTTACAAGTACATCTTGGTGGCAGTAAATTCATGCTCCAGATTCCTGTGGGTTTGGCCCCATCGCTCAGCTGGCGCCTGAACTGTCTTTCGGCACATACCCAATTGGCACAATACATTCCAACCAGGGTCTGGCGTTTAGCTCTCGGTCTTACAAAGAAACCCTCGGAAATTGGGTGTGGCCTTGTGGTACTCCTCCATCTATCATCCTGAGTGACATTTTGTAGTCGAGAGGAATAACCATGACTTAAAGCTATCCTTAACAACAAGAGTATTAGGCTCGGGTGGCAGTTGGGTCAATTACCTAGGTGGGATCCAGAGATCACTTGACAACATGTCAAGAAAATACCTATGGGGTCGTACACCTTATGAACTCCTGTTTGGGGTGAGGCTGTGGGTACCCGATCTCGGTAGTGTCAGCATGGTGGCAGCTGAAATCCCGTTTGACCTCAATGATCGTTTAGATGTTTTACCTGACCTTAAAGAATATCGTGCTTTAAAAAGCAACAGTTAAAAGCACCTCCACTAGGGAAGTGAAAACGGTATCAGCAAAACCTGTCTGGTTCCCGCAGAGTGGGGACCTGTTCAGAGAGAAAATAGTGGACAAGAAGAATTTGGGCCATCTTGCCTGTACCTGTCCTGGCTGTCGAAGGTACCAGAACTGTAATTCTTCCTCTTCTTACCGGCCCCGGAGACAAAAGGCTTGTCTCAATTGATCTGATCAAACCACACTATGTGGCCGATTCTCAACAGTAGGTCACATGGGCTCCAGGGTAGCCACCGCACTCCTCTCGCTACCGTACAGGAAGTTCAGATGAAAGCTTTAATAATGACTGAAGACTCTGCCTTCCAAAGAGAAGTTGTGAACGACAATGAACTAATGCTTCTCTCTGTTGAAACAACTACATCTGTACAATCAACAGAAATTTAAATTCGAAAAATTGAAGCCGTCTATGTAAACATGCCACAGATTGAGTCATCTACCAGTTCCACAAAACCTGCTGAGCTGCCAAGTATAGACCAGACGGCACCTGGCTACTTTGTGCATTATGACGATTTTTCATCAGATCATAGTTAACCTGAGCTGCTTACAACTCCTCTCCCTTTCAAGCTATGAGTTTATGCTTTCTATCTTTGGCTGAAAAAGACATACTTCGTTGTTCCCTGGATAAATCTCTGGATTACAATTGGATTACTTTTCCTAGTACTTTTGATCAGTATAGTAACTGTCTTTTTCCACCTTCTGAATGGACACTTTCTCCCAGAACGCTCCGCAGTGCAACTAGTGAACTTGGGGCCATATGTAGGTAATTTCTATTTACCGATTCCTAAATACCGAATTTTACCGATTCGGTATTTAAGAATCGGTAAATAGAATGTAAGTAAACATTCGGTAAATTTTACCGATTCGGTAATATTCGGTATTACCGATTCGGTATTTACCGAATCGGTAATAGGAATACCTTCCCATTCATTCCTATGGGCCTGGAGGCCCATAGGAATGAATGGGAAGCCATCACTATTACCGATTCGGTAAATACCGAATCGGTAATAGGGGAGCATATTCAAGGGTGGCAGGGTGTCAAATTGACACCCTGTTGCACCCCTGAATCGTGCATGTGTGCACATGTGGCGCACATACATGCCCTAAGGGCATGTATGTCTGCCACATGGCACTTTTAAAAAGCACAAAATTGCTTTTTAAAAGGTATTCAGTATTTACCACCAACCTGTAGTTGGTGGTAAATACGAATCCTTAAACCAAAAATGCACTCACTTGAGTGCTCCCTACATAGGATTTAAGGAATCGGTAATTTACCGATTCCTTAAAATAACGAATCGGTAAATTACTGATTCCTTAAATCCGGCCTCCTACATCTCAATTGCCTAAATACCGGTCGGTAACGGGAGATTTACCGAATTTCGGCCGTTACCGACTGGTATTTAGCTACCTACATATGGCCCTTGGTTCTTAAACCACATGCATCATCACACCGTGAACTAAGAGACTTGTTCCTGGTGAACATTACAGCGATTCCAGTTTCTGAAGGAATTGTATGGGACAGGGTATGATATGATGTATATGGTCCTAATGAACCTTATTTGTTTAAAATTTCTGTAAATAACTGTTCATAATTTGCTTTCAGATTTAGAGCAATCAGCTGCATTTTCTAATGATGAATTGTATGATTGTAAAAGTAATTTTGGGAACATGCATAAGATCTTGCATTTCATTCCTCAGGATCTCAGGAAAACAGTAATAGGAGCTTTAATCCTCTCAAGAATTGACTACGGCAATGCATTATTTTTGGGCATCAACAAGTATCAGACTACCAAACTGCAGTCATTGCAGAATGCCGCAGCACGAGTACTACTTAACATCCCTAAATATCACTCCATCTCCGCTAGCATTAGGCAGCTCCATTCGCTCCCGATCCAGCAACGTGTGGAATTTAAAGCTCTTTGTTTGGTACATAAGGAGTTGTATGGTGGGGGAGACATGGATATGCAGAAACTATTTCTCTGGTATTCCCCGCGACGGAATCTTAGATCAGCCAAATCAGGGCTAGTTCAGGTTCCCAAAATCCAAAAAGCCAGATGGGGAGGGAAAAGCCAATCCCACCGGGGAGCCAAACTTTGGAACAGGCTGCCGATTACTATTAGGCTACAGCCTAATAGGCTTCACCTTAGGAAAATGGTCAAGACCTGGCTATTCCCCCCCCAAATAAACTCCGGTACTGAGCCTGGTTACTTACGACAAGTCACCCCTAGCACCAAGACTCCTCGGCATTTGTGCGCTCTACAAATACGCTACTTACTTACTTACTTACTTACCAGCAGTATGGTCACCATTTTTTTACATAAAGCTAGTATCCTACGCTCTGTTTATAATTACACACAATGGGAACACTGCCCAAGACCCACCAAAATGTAGTTGAAAGACTTTTGCACAGAAGTTTGCTTAATTTTCAGGTTTGAAACATTGGACCCAGCCTCGAATTACTATAGGCTTGCACCTACACCTGCAAAGAAATATATGCTAACAAACACCAAGCTGATATTCGCTGCATCCTGTATTTCCCAACTGTCTATACGGGGTTTCGACTTTTGGAAAGACACGATAGGCACAAAATCTAAATGTGGGACAAAAGACTGGCAGGTTCAAGGGACGGAGTTCTTATTTAGAACATGCCCCATACCACATCAAATAATGTTCCTGAAAAATACAGTGCAACAAACTTCATGTCTGGGTATAGCAAAAACAAAGGATTTGAACGCACCATGTATTCCCGCATTCTCACATTTCGAGAACTGGCAGCAATTTACAAGCTTTAGTGAGGATACACTAGATACCATGATACGGAAAGGTTCTTTTAATTTATCGGTCCCCAATTGGAAGGGTTGGTTGGTTTAGCCTGTGGACACAAACGGGTGTCAATCTAGATTCCTGGGTAACACTAAAGGGTTTAGGATCAATAGGCCTGATCAGCAATATGTACAAACAGAACACTCACGTGTGGTGACGTCATATAGTGTTGGGAAGTTATGCCTAGATTGACTACAAACCTCAACACTCTCCCAGGTGAAACAACACTTATCCCTTCTTTCTGATTAAATGGATTTTAGGGATTTTTTTGGGGACCTTGGAATCCACGTCAAAAGCAATTTTTGTATTGAATATACAATGAGCTGTGGAAGATTTCTCAACTTGAAGCTGCTGAGAGATTGCGTGAGATTGATAGGGTTAATTTAGAAAAGGCTTTAGCTGTGGTTGACAACGGTATGACCACATTATCATCCAAAATGTATTCACTGGGCAACAAAGTGTCTTCTGCAAATGGCATAATACAGGAAGTTGTGTCTATACTACAACATTGACAGTAACAATTACGATCAATAGTAATACTGAGCTGGACGTTACAAATGTTATGTTCTGGCCGCGTGCCATGGCGTTACATCAACAGTACAAATCTTTTTTCAGCATACGATCTAACAGAAATACAGATAACGATGACACTTAGTGATGCAAAATATACCATGTTGCACATTGAAAAATTAGAGCAATTACCTTTCACCGTGGCTGAGACACCATCCACTGACTGGCCACGACATTCCAATTGCAGTACCGTCTCCAGTACCAATAGGTAGGCAGATATGAAGTGCTAGGGGAAGGATATGTGCACAAGTATTGGGAATTACCATTCAGTTTTAGATGGGGACACAAAAGTTTTTCTTAGTGGCTCCGACTGTGAAGATGCCTTAACCGCTTGACCGCGGCGCGGATTCTGCCATGGTGCTGGGCGTTCCCTTGAGTGGGCGTGTCTGGGACGGCCCCCGGCCATCCTCCGCACACACCCACCATGACGTCGGACGGCCAGGGGCCGTCCGATGCATGGAAAGGGTTAAGCAGCTCCTTGGTTTGCAAGGACATTTCTCACCACGGGGCATGCAATACTTAAATGGTAAACTTATCTTGTTATCTAAAGGGCTCCCCAGCTGCCGTGATTCATGCTGTATTCAGACTGCTCTCGAATGGGAGCTATTTGATGCTGAATGATCAAGTTTGCAGTGGAATGGAACCGGGCATCGCTTATCTGGTGACGGGTAATTCCATAGTCACTTGTTGTACACAAGTACTGTTTCCACCTGCTCGCACAGTTAGGAAGGCAGCGCTTTGGCCTTCAATAAATGTTTCCAACATAAAATGTGGTTCCCTAAGGAAACTGAAAGCCATGCTTTTTAAAAAGATGTGGCCTTAACTTCAGCCAAAGAGACATTTGATCTCCAGTTAGCAAGGTCCTCGCCTGAGATACAGGAATTACTCCATACTAACTTCCCGTGCATTTTGGGGAGCAGGCTTATCGTATCTTTAACATGTCTGATACGAAAGGAATAGTGCACTTTTTTAATGTATCGGCTCTGGTGTGGTTAGCACCTTTCAGACGATATTTGGTGTTATACCAACTTTCATACACACCGTGTTGGGAAGCATTTTTGGAGGGCTCCAGCTTGTCCTGCTGATTATGGCGGGAATACTGACTTTATTCTATCTGCTCCACAATGGATGTCCCAGTTCAACTCGGAATGGGGACAGCACTGCTAGTGCTGCATTGCCGTGAGCACAGGATACAGTGCTTCGGCACACCTTGACCTCAAGAACTAAATGAGCACTGATTGTTGTCGTTCAGGCTAGTCTGGCTTGACTGCATACAACCTGTCTTCTGTAGCCACAAATGCATCCTGGATATATGTCTCGGATCAGAATTGGTTGTGCCACCGGACATTGAAGTACTGATGGACCCCTTAAAGGCCCATGCGTATTGTTGTTCCCAGCATATTCCATTGATGATAAATGAATTCTTAGAGCCACCCTGGGATGCTTCAGCTCCTAGTGATGTGAACAACGGCTCTACAGACAACTTGTGGGATACGACGTCTCCCTCAGCGACTGCTGTATGAACTGGATGGAACCACCTTTGCTCCATAAACATGCTACGAGGTGCGCCTCTGGGAACGTCTGCGGATGTGGGCAACAGCAATGTTGCGTCTACCACTCAATAAACGATTGGCCTTTTTCATGAGGGAACAAGTTGGCCTCTTTTTTTAAAAGAAATTCACCAAAACAACTTTTTTCTTTTTCTAGATACCGTCGCTGTCTGAGTACTTGGGATCTCAAATAATATAATGACTTTAAAGACTTTTAATACATATTTTAATGGGAAGCCCGAATTTAGATATTTTTAAGAATAGTTGTTAATGTTTTTAAACTTGTCTGTTGGCTTTTTAGATTGGTTTTTAGATATCAACCCTTAGAATGAGGAGTGGTAGTTATATTCCAGAGTCAGGCCCATGTAGCGAAGCAGCTTATTTCATTGTCCTCACAAATAACATTTCCAGCTGTGACCTTTTGCACACATTTGCATGCATGGCAACGCCCTGAACATCATGTACAAGGTTTCGTTTCACACTACGCACAAATGTCATCACTATGTTCATCCACAGGGTGACAGGGCTATCTATATATTCATAAAATCACTAATCTATGTGCACAGCACACGACTGCTTCTACTATAAAAGATGAGCATCCCGATAGATTAGCAGAGGAGGCAGAGGAGGCACTTCCGCTGACAATGAGGTCCTTGCATGCTGAGAAATCACAACGCAGCTGTCCAACATTTCATGAGGGTTCTCTAGTTTGTGAACAAGATGAGGTCCTTCACTCTATCCCATAAGGTAATGGGGTTGGATCGTCCATTGGGGGGATTCTTGGCTCTACACCTACACACACTCTAGGTACTTAGAGTAGGGTCTGCATCGTAGGAGTACACTAGATTACTGCCTTGTTTATATGCCTGCATATATACATTTGTTTAGCACCATAGTAGAAATATATCTAGTATGTATGCTCTTGGTGCTTGTAATCATGTTTATCTGCTTCTGTCTACTAATCATTGCAGCACACATATTTTATGCAAAAATAACGTTGGTTCAATAAATATTATTGAAAACATCCCACTGTGTATGCTTTGTATATTTCTCTGAGAATAAGTGAGCACAGTGACTGAGTGGAAGGTTCTGTACTGTTTCAATGATCCCTGAGGGGTCAGGGTTGTCATTGTTCAGTGGTTGCCAGAAACCATTCTCTCCCTGGTAGGTTAGGAGGGCTTACGGTGGCACTGTGATCTAGCTGGTCTATAGGCCAACATATCCTGCTGGGGTGTCCAGAATCAATCTTGACACCAGGCCATTAGTTTATGTTGTCCGAACAATATGCAAGTCCTACGAAGTGGTAGGAACTACACAACACATATGGACCAATCTGCTGGTTCTACCTATTCAGGGCTCCATTGCAGTCGGCTTTAAATCCTGCCTAGCTCCCAGTCTGCAGCTTCCATAGGCTATCATTGGAAATGTTCACTTTTTAGGACTATTTCTACTGAGAAGTTTAAAATTCATATCTCCATTTCCCCTTATAGGATTTTTGTCATTTTGGTCTAATTTTGTCTATTAACGTTTACTCTTTTCTTCTAATTATATTTATTGCTTTAAGTTTTGACTTTATTTCTGTTTTGATATTGCATAAATTTTTACACATTTCCCTGAGTTAAGCCAGTCTGATCTCCGTCATAGCTACCAGGGGTTTGAGATGATGTTAATTTAGTGAATTTAAGGGTTCACCCAGAGAAGAGTTGCAATTACTCCTTGAAATGGGCAGTCACCCACCCCAAACAGTATTCCAGTTTCTTTCATATATATTTGGCTTTGTATAATGACAAATGTGTTATTATACTTTCATCTGTGTTGCTCTATTTTCTGCTATAATAGCTCATTAATGTTTAAATACATATATATAGAATATATTTGAGAAATGCTCGCATTAAATTTGAGGTATGCTCAAATCCTACCTTTTCATGTTAACATTAAGGCAATAGTCCTCTTATAGAAGTGTATTTTAATATATTTTCTCATGCCACATTTTCAACATACATCATGAACACATTCTTGTCATGCAACACAATGTGAACAAATACAAAGAGAGCATTATGCTCTGTATTCAGAGAAAGAGGATTGTTCAGACCAGATCTCTTATAACTTTGGCAAATGTCCTAAACATTATCTGCTTAGGCCTTGGCTATGTACAGCCATGGCATTAAGGCACACATGATCAGTCTTTCATCTCTCTCAATTTGACAAATTAGTTAAGGTTAATTGCCCCAAAACTACGTAGGAAGAATTATATATCAACTAATATCAATGTTTTATTTAGAAAAGAATACGTGCTGCAGCCCAAAGTTTTGATCGAAACTCATGGATGGTGCTACTGAAGGTCAGGGTGCCTCTTTAATCCCCCACCAGGCACTCCATCTCTTTATGTATGTATGTATGTATGTATGTATGTGATAGTTCTATAGCACAACCCTAGCTAAAAAGCGGAGGAGCACTGTGCATTGTCAAAGGCAGTCATAACATCAATGAGAATAGGAGAGAAAGCTGACTCTTTCTCACTCTTGCAGGTTTTTCTTATCCCTGATTTCTCCTTGTGTCGCTGTTTTTCTGTCTTTGTCTTCCTCCTTCATTTCCCCTTTTTGTATTTTTCTTTCTTTTCTTGCTCTACACCAAAGTCTGTTGAGGAAAAATAAGTACAAGTCCCTAAAAAAGAGTGCTGCTAGACCGGACCCACAAGCACTGGCTCAAATTATTGACAATGCTCTCTTTCTTTATTCTGTATCTGCTCTGTTTTTGATAATATGAATATACTAGTTATACTTCATACAATTGTTCTCCATACATTTTGTACTAGTTTAGCATGTAATAAATGCCTGTAGTTATGTAATAAAAGATTGTAGTTTACAAATCCATATGTTTCTATATGTGCAGTAACTTGTCTGTTGAGAGAAATTCATATTTGCAGATAATGCAAAGACAGTACTAATATATGTACACAAGTGAACAAATAAAAAATATGTGAGATGTGCCCAGTTTATTTTAGCACATGGGAACTACAATATCTAACTTACTCCTGAACTAATGAATAAAAGGATGTGCCAGTGGTGTAACAGTAGCCCCCTCAGCCCCTGTGAGGCAGGGGACCTCCTTCGGCAATGTGCACAGGCCTCTGGCCTGAGAGCTTGTGACTGGGTCTAGAGCTCTGGGAGTTCCCTCCGTGTACTTTACAGGGGGCCCTCTTCAAGTTTTGTGCACTGAGCTGTGCAATACTAACATTGTGTAATCTGGAAACTCGTAACATAAATGATTTACTGCGCGTGGTAAATACTTTATCCAGCAGTTTCGGAATTTACTGGGCTCTCTAAATCCCACTAAACTGACATAAGACATATTTAGAAGTAATAGCTATGTGTTTTTTACATGTACAATGCTAGTGTGCATATAAGAACTGGACAAAGATAAGCTAGCAGACAAAGGGGCAGATTTACAAGCCCCTTGCGACACTTTTACGCTGCTGTTGCGTCACTTTTGTGGCGCAGCGGCATCTTAAACAATGCGCCACGTTGCGACACATTTACAACGTGACGCATCTAGGGAGATGCGTCATGTTGTAAAGCCCTGCTCTACATTATACCTGCGTCAGGTATAATGTATGCACGGTGGGCGTTCCGACTCAAGAAAGCCTCGTAAAAGTGACGCAGTGAAATCTACAAGATTTCACTGCGTTACTTCTACGACGCCACTGCGTCAAAACCTTACGCCTGCTTGAAGCAGGCGTAAGGAGTGACGCAGCATAATAGGAATAGGCATTCCCAAGCATTGCTGGAGTTGCGTCGTGCTTGCGACACAACTCCAGCAAAGCGTTGCCTTTACGCCAACAGATGCGTCATGCATCTGTCAATCCTTTCGCCACGGTACGCCGCATTGTAAATGAGACGCATCCATGGTGGCGCAAATGTTTTTTTGTGTGACGCAAATTAACTGACGCATCTCTGCTAATATGCAGAGATGCGTCAGTTCTTGTAAATCTGCCCCAAAGTGTCCAAAAATGTGCTACTGCGCAGGTAAAAAGCTGCAAAAGGTAAACTTACAGCTAAATTAGTCATTCAGGTATGTTCATGCAGTTAAATATCAGAAAAGCACATGCATACAATCACAGCACATGAAATATTAATAAAACTGTTGCATATTTACAAATATAAAGTTTAATTTGCAATATTTAAAATATATATCAGCTTATTCCATATAAAAAGTTGAATTAATCTACTAGATGCCTATAATGGTGAGAAATGCAGTAAACTAACCAACGATGGTAAATCAATTAGATAATTTATAAACATTTGAAAACATTTTATAACATCTAATCTTTTTTAAGTTCAAAAGAGGTTTATTGAGAATATTCATATGATCATACATAGAACATGCTTCATCGAAACAATAACATCTAATCTTAAGGCGCTTAAAACATTCAAAATAATCTGAGGTAAGGACATAGGACCATACACCTCAGGGAAAACCACCCAACTACCTTCTTCTTCTTCAAAAAAAAATATCATTTCACTTTTAAGGAACCTCTTATATAACTAATTATTGTAATTGCTGTAGGCAAATCATTTGTCCCTTATAAGAACTAATATTAGATGAACGAAAAATAGGGGCTAAAAACGTGAGTACCATGTTCTATTAAGTATGCAAAATAACATAACGTGAGTAATACTTTGCGGAGAGTGGTTATGGCATAGGCAGCTCGGGAGAAAACAATGAACCCTGTTGTGGCAATGCTAGAAGAAAGTGTAATATACCGAGGCGCAGATGAGTTAAATATTTTCTGTATTGTGGATTCCCAGCGAAAGTTAATTAGTATTGCAGCATATATTTGAGGGATAATGCACAGTAATTAGCCACCGATTGTAGACAGTGGACAGTCGGAAAGCGTTCGGTGCGCCATTATTAAAAATTAAGACCAAGTCGATCTTTATTAGTTACTTCAGTTGAGTCAGGGTTTGTAAAAAGCTCCAGAATACCCAGACTCGTGAAGACATCTCTGACATAATACAACCAAGAGATATTATCCATATTAACCAGGCAATCTTTTATGATAAATTTTGTGAAGCCTGCCTCCGGGTTTGCCATTGTTAAGCAATAGCAGCAAAGGGGACAAACTAATCGAATCCTCCAAATGAATCATCCCACCCTCTGCATGGCTAATGTATGTGACCATGTGTTAGACCTGTCATACTTAGGGTGATCGTTCCCCAAACGTTTTGCATACTTACTTCTTCTTTTTGCTGTATCTTTTTCTTGGCCTTGTCACTCTGAACAATTTACCACTGCTGACCAGTGCTAAAGTGCACGTGCTTCTTCCCTAAACATGGTAACATTGGTGTACACACAAGTGATATATTCAGTTTACTTGCAGGTCCCTTGCAAAATGGTATACCACATACCCAGGGCCTGTAATCTAAATGTTACTAGTGGACCTGCTGCACTGATTATGCCACCCACACAAGTAGCCTTTCAAACCTGTCTCAAGCCTGTCATTGCAAGGCCTCTGTGTGCAGATTACTGCCATTTCAACTTGGCATTTAAAAGCGCTTGCCAAGCCTGTGTAAGTAAAAGTTAGGTCATGAACGGGTAAGCTTTGCATTCCCTAGTAGTGACAAACAGCTAAATGTGTTGTTCACTGTTGTGAGGCCTACTCCTCACATAGGCTAGCATTGCAAATTCCTTAAAAAAAATTAAGCTGTAATTCCTGATCAGAAGGGAAAGCTGCCTATTGTTATATCTTTGGAATGATAATGATAAATCATCTTTAATGATAAAGTTGGATGTAACATTACTATTTTAGTAATGGCGCTTTTAGAAAAATAGGGCCTTTCTCTGCTCTTACCGCTCTGTGCGCCTTGCAGTCTGTCTCCAATATACATCTGGGGTGGGTAACAGCTACACTTTGTGCATTCCCTCAAGACACCGATAAACACAGGAAGGGTGGGTGTGACATAGAACTCATCTGAATTCATCTGCATTTTGATACCTCTTCCTGGGCAGGAGGAGAGGGGGGAGCTGAAACTCACAAGAGAATAGACAATGTCTTGTTTCACACACAAAGGGCTGATTACCCCCTACTGATAGTCTGGAGCCAGGGCTGGGATGAAAGAGGAACCTGTGCACTTCAAGAGACTGCTTTGAAGTTACCCCCACTTCAAAGGCACAACAATTTATAACTGCTGGGGCTCTGAACCTACCAAGACAGTACCCTACTGGACCTGTGAAGAACCCTGCCAGGAGTAAAGAATGCTGTGCTACAAGGGTTGCTACTCTGCTTTACTGCTGCTCTGGATGAACTTCTGCTTTGCTGTGCTGCCCTGCTGCCTCCTGATCTATGCCCTGCTGAGGACAAGGACTGGACCCATTTCACTTGAACCCAAAGTGACTCCGAGAGCTTACTGACTTGGTGCCTGTTCTGAAGTCTCGAGCTATCAAAGACGTCCTTTGTCTCTGCAACAGCACCTGGACTCTGCGATCTGTGAGTCAAGCACTGCCAAGTGGTGCCAATCCAATTCTGGGCCCTTTGAAAGGTGATTTCTGCTTTCCAGAACCATCAAAATCAACGCAGGATCAACTTTGAGGTAAATTAAACCGACTCATTGCCCTTCGATGCCGACGCAGGAGTTAATCGATACATTTGCTTTGACGGGCTGTGCAGGTTGATGATGATGGACAGCGCAACTTGACCATAACGCAGTGCCTGCATCATAAAGTTGTTAATTGACGAAGCTTTCATCGTCTGTGTAGATTGGAACCCATGCATCGATCTTCGATGGCGAAGCTTCTTCCATCCAATGAGCCCTGTGTGAGTCCTGTAGCGGGCCTGCCCTCCCTCGCTGTCAGCCTGAACTTTGTATTTTCCCCGGTCCAGTGTGACCTCAAGTAACCACTAAGCAATATTTGCTTCTCAGCACTAGATTTTGATTTAATCTTTAAAAAGTCATAACTCTGGTTCTACTTATTAGATTTTTGTTGTTTTGGCCTTGTTTTGCTCATTAACATATTATTTATTTTCCTAAACCTGTGTGCAGTATTTTTGTGGTGCTTTCATTGTGTTACTGTGTGTGAGTTTTGCACCAATATGTGACATTGGCCCCGCTCACAGCCATCATCAGGAGCCACAGACTCAACATTGTTTCCTATACCGATAACACCCATCTGATTCTCTCCCTCACCAATGAACCCACCATCGCCAGAAACAACTTTCACAACGGGATGAAGGCCGTCACCGCCTGGATGAGAGACAGCTGCCTCAAGCTAAACTCGTAGAAGACAGAAGTCCTCTTCCGGGGGACCAACCCCTCCACTTAGGAAGACTCCTGGTGGCCTGCCAAGCTAGGAACCACCCCCACACCCACTGACCCTGCACGAAACCTCAGCATCATACTGGACTGTTTGCTCACCATGAGCCACCAGATCAACACCACCACCACATCATGCTACCACATTCTTCACCTGCTTCAGAAGACCTTCAGATGGATCACCACTAAGGCCAGGAAGACAGTCACCCACACACTCACCAGCAGCAGACTCAACTACAGCAACACACTCTACACAGGTGCCACCCAGAAACTCCTCAGGAAACTTCAGAATGTGCAGAATGTCACAGTGAGACTGATCTTCAACATTCCCCACTCCAGCCTTATCTCTGAACAACTACGAGAACTCCACCAGCTCCCAGTCAACAAAAGAGTTGCCTTCAAGCTCCTCACACATGCTTACAAAGCGAAATTTGTACAAAAATCCTGCAGCATTATTTTTTAGTTAAAAAAATGACGAGCAATGCTCAAGGAACGGAGTTTGCAAAGTTTCAAAAGTGAGTTTCCAAAGTTGTCAGTAAGCCTTGATTCGGAATAGAGGCCACTACTTTTGTTAACTACTGATGAATTGGGAGTTTGACTCCTGGGTTTTTTTGTTTTAGGGGAGCCTACCCCTCTTTCAATTTTCTTTTGGGTGAAGGTGGACTTAGTAAAAGGAGTTGGTGTTTAATGGCTTCAATAGTGTCAATATCTGTGCTCTGGATGACACATGGATTACTAACATGCTCTTTAATAACATTAATGCCCTCTTCTCAAGAGTTCATAAGGCGGGTGTCATTGCCCTTCATCAGTGAGATGACCGTGAAGAGACACTAAGGGCCCGATTCTGATGCGGGTTGGAAAAGCTTCCCGACCGATGGCCTGATTCTGATGCGGTTAGGAAGGCCTCCTAACGGCATTTGCTCCTTCCAAATCGGATCAGGAATGTGTCTTCCCGACGAGGGACCAATTCTGATGCGGTTAGGAACAAATGTTCCCATTGAAGTCAATGGGAGTTCAACTAAATCGTATCTGGAAACATCCGGATGCATCCTACTCTGCCGGTTGGACTTTCCCGATCCGAGTGGGTCGGAAACCATTTCCCAACCGATTCGGTCGGGAAGCTTTTCCAACCCGCATCAGAATCGGGCCCTAAGCTGTGTCCATCCCCTCTTCAACTAAACCAATTTTAGAGTTAATTGTAGAGGTGGGCTAAACTTGAATAGTTTGACTCCGCTGAATTTCGTGGAGTTACATAAAAACTCTGCAAGATTCCACGGAGATCCGCGAGCAGGCAGAATTCTGCACATAACACTGCTTGCACTGATGTTTAGCTTTAGGACCTTGTTCTATGCTGTAAAACGGCGCTGCTACCTTCTGCCACTTGAGTAGATATTCTACTTGAGCAGCAGCTTTTTCAATGTGAATGGTAGCGGCAAGCCACACCATCCGCATTGGAAATCTTGCTGGGAGCCATTCTAGCACTTGAAAATCATGGTAGGGAACATAAACTCTCACTAGTGCTCGCCAACCTCATGTTGGTGAGCTGTGTGCAAAAACAACCTCTGCTAGATGGTGGTTGGTGGAGTTTTGCCTGAACTCTGCGTTCTAAGCTGAACGCGTAGTAAGCAAAACTCAGCAAGCTCTGCCAGCGGAGTTGAATTTTCACTCACTCCTAGTTAATTTCCCCATAGCAGAAGTAAAAGGTTAAAGAATTTTGCGCACTTAGGATTGAGTTTTCTACTTCTAGCCATGATGGTCTACAGGATCAAGAGTAAAGAGCCAATCAGAGCCTTGCTTCATAAAAGTCCAGTTTGGTAGTTCCTGAAGTTGCTTAGTCCGCCTTGTTCCTTGGGAAGATTTTTATCAAAATTATAGGTTGCTTATTTTGCCATAGAAGATTGTTAATGAATACATCCAATTTATGGTGAAAAAAAAAAGTGATAGTGGTAGCATAATTAATAGATAGTTTACAATTAGCATAATCATCATCTTTATTATTTCTTTATGAACCTGATGCAGCGGATACAATGAAAACTATTTTCCTCCTAGGTCACTTATCGGTCATCCAGGGGCGACTTATATTTTCTCACATCCACATGACGATGGGGCCCATAACATCGCCTATCAAACACACACACACCTGGATTTCCTCTACACCTTTACGAAATCTATACTCCTAGGAGAAAAGAAAAACTAAATGAAAATCATCATGATGTACCGCTGGAAGGAGCCGGGATACCTTATTACCTTAACCTATCGCTTTCTTAGTTATTTCTTAAGATATTCCTGCTCATTGTTTTGTCGATGGATCATCTAGTAAAAAATCAGTTCATAGTGATTAAGACCAGCTAAATCACAATAACCAATTACCAATTTCACAATCATTTAGTAAATAACCACTGAGTCGTTTGATTTAAGAATCTTAAATTTTATATAATTTTTAAAGGCATGGAAAAGAATTTAGACTTTTTATTCAATTATTCATTCATTATTAATTCAAATATTTATTAAGCAAAATCAATTTTATTGCAGAAAGGAAATTTTGTCATGAAGAAAAACCCTAATTACCTGCCTATCTTCCTAATTTAGCCTAATGATTTCTAACCTAAGTTTAAGATTTAAAAATAACCTGATTCTCATACTCAACTGGAAAAATAAGACAGCAACAGAAACTTCAGCTCGTCAGCATCAGCTACCGCCACCCGTCTCATCTAACAGTCTTTCAGCATCTCCCGCTCAGTAAAATGGATCGATCTGGAACACCAAGCACTGGAAGCCACCAACTCCAACACCAACTACCCCTCCCACTAAGAGTAGGCCTTCTTATACCCTAATTCTAACTTTGCTAACTAAATTGTTGCAACATTAATAACGCGCTTTTCTTTCATTGGTCCACTCATTTCATTTATTCATTTTTTAATCAAGTTCTCCCGGATCCAGCTTGTTCTTTTGGAATGCATATGTTCATTTCCTTTCTCACAGTTCAAGACATGTTTCCATCCGCTTCGATCAGTACATTTGTAACTTCTTTCGATACATTCGAGAACTCTGCAGGCATTGTCCTTTCTCTTAAAACTGTTTCCCACGATTCTCTGCTGATCACCACGGCACACTATCAGTTCAATTAGGTCACATCAGCCTTGACCATTCTTGCATCCTAGCCTTTCAGCACCATCACGTGGTCAGTCTTTCTCCAACTTTTTCTCCCTTGTCATGCGTTTTCTCAGCGCATGCGTACTCTAATAAACGGCAGCCATTTTATATCGCCACTCGATTAGACTTAGAAGCACTATTTAGAAATAAACAAAACATAATTAAAATAGAGAAACATAGCCTTTTCGTTTCCCTCCCGTCATCTACGTACCCCAATTAGTTATTACCTAGCAGAAAGCAACATTTAAGCTGTTCCTTACTTACCATCACTATTGTTTTTGCAACGTCACGTTTATATTCTATGAAGCACAAATCATGCATTTATTATTTATTTAGTACGCAATTATTTTATGTTATAATTAGACACACAGACATTTGTAAATAGATTATTCGGCCCATATACTTGCGTGTTACCCTTCCCTCACGTACATTGTTGATTAATACATTTAAACGAACATATTTATTAATTATTTATAAAATTTGTTAGGGGTTAAAAAAATTTATTTACTCTGCTCCATCAACTCCCCCTTTGGTGATTTTTAAATCACCACATAAAACCCAAGTTATACTTCTTTTTCAGGCAGCATATGTCTTTCATCCTTTTGCTTTTTGTTAGTTATACATCTGTTTCCATTTCATCTTGTCTTCTTGTCTCTTTATACATGCTTTCTTTCATTTTCTCTAACTCAATTTCACCCATTTCTCTCTCTCTCTCTTTCATTATTCTGTTATTTCTTTTTATCTTATTTTGTCTTATTTTTCTTTTTATACACGTTATTACAATTTTCAACACCATGGCTAACAATATTGCTACAGTTGCTATTATTATAACTTTCCCTATCATTAGTCTACTCATTCTTGTTAACCAATTTGCTACTGAAGAAAACCCTCTACCAAGTTTTCCCAGGACACTTTCAACCTCCAGTGGAACTAGTTCTTTGTGCAAATTTGTAATATTTGTAATATACTTTTGTATATTTTCACTTTTATCAGGAATGTAAGTGCAACAATGTTGGACTTTCAGCATTCCACAAACTCCACCCTCTTTTGCCAAAAGAATATCAAGGGCAAGCCGATTTTGCATCACCATAGCTCTCATGGCAACCATTTCGGTATTTACCATCAAGAACCCTCCTGCAGTATCTGTAGACAAACGATCTACTACTGTGGATAACTTCCGAATTTTAAATGCATTCAAAGATATTCCCACTGCTGGTATTAATGCTCCAAAAATATCACCTACAATTTCTGAAAAAACTCTCCCTCTTTCTACGTGTAAAGCTATTAATCATCTTGTATGTTCCTTTTTCTTCTCTGTCCATATGAAAGATTTTTGGAAAGACCAGGCCTACATAACAAGTTCTATACCAATGGTCCGGTAACCTGTAATAAGCTCTATTCCCACAAATATAATAGATACCTGGAAATATTGGATCTTTTCCACCTTTGAATCCCCAACCTCCCAAAATTTGATAATTGTCATGGCAGATACTGGAACCTACAAAATAATTGTCATAGACTGTCTTATTTCTCCTAATACACAACTTTCCTGTTTGCGGCCAATCTAATGTCATTGCTGCATTTATCTTTTTCCCTTCATGATTTTCTTCCTCAAATGTCCATAGATGTGTTCTTTTCTCTTTTATTGCTTCTCTTTGAAATTTCATTCTCCTTTCTTCAACCATTTCTAAAAATACCTTTTCTTCTTTCTTTAACTCACAGGTAAGGTTGTTTTTAGCTATTTCTTCTAATGTTAAGATTCTATTTTCTAAAAAGAATTCTCCTAAAACTTTTGCTTGTTTTACTTTGTTAAGTTCTGGAACTACAGGAACATTTGCAAAAATCTTATCTATATCAGTGTAATAAAACTCTAATCTACCTGTTTTATAAAATAAACTTGCTATAACACTACATGTTATTCCATAAGTTAGAGGTAGGTGATGATAAGTCACACCTTCTGACACTGATGCAGGCAACTGCATACAAACATAACAATCTCTCACATCCATTGTCTCTACATATTCGTACAACAATTTTGTAAAAACATTTTTTGAAAAGTCTGTTACCGACTTATCCTTATGTAATTCTGCACTACTTCTTAAAATAACTGGTTCTTTAATATTAGTTTCTTTTTCTGGTTTAGTATCATTCTTTGCTTCTATTACAGCTATACTAATAGGAATTGTGATTGCTAAAACTATCCATACTGTCATTAATAATCCTGTACAAAAGCAGCACATTTTACACCATCTTTTTACAAACTCACATTTATCTCTTCTATCTCTAGTATTCTCCATTTTGCTTTTATCTTTTGTTAAATCTCAGAAAATTGTGTCACTACACCTCAGAAATGACTTAGATGCCACTCTGCTTTCAAAAGTCTTTGCTTGGTACTTTCTTTTAATTCTTTTCAGAATTCTTTCGTTGTCACATCCGGTGATTTGTCATATCCAGTAAAATTGTCACATCCGGCAGAAGCACTTTAAGTCTTCACTTCAGGTTTGTTGCATCTCACCTTTACCCATTCGGTTTCTTAGTCTCGGGTTCTCGTGAGTGTTTCCTTCTTCTTTGTAATCAGTTAGAGCGATGTACAACCACTCAGGTGACTTGTATTTCGAATTCACTTTCTTTGTTCTTTTAGACTTTTGCAATCGTTTTCCACTTGGCTTTTCTTGTTCCTTTTGACTTGTTATTTCATTCACCTGTTCAGCACTTTTTTCTCCTGTTCTGATTATTCTGTATCTCAATTTTCTTATATAGTTGCTGGGCCAATTGTCTCCTTTTCTTGGCCTTTTGGCTTCACCTTCTTTTTCTCCTCTTTCTGATTTCCAGTTTCTTTTTCTTGATTCAGTTCTTGTTTTCTCTTCTTCTCCGCTTTCTTCAGATTCTGTTTCAATTTTTTCACAATTGTCTCTTATTTTGAAACTTATGATCTCATCTTCTTTTACTGGTGGATCTGTTTTCTCCTTCTTGTGTTCCCTTATTACTGTCCCTCCTCGATGTTCTTCCGAATTGGTATTTATCTCACTCTCTGCTTCTAATTTTCCCTGTTCTTTTGTTTCACTATCTGTCCCTATTGCTCCTCGGGGTTCTTCTCGATTTTCTAACTTTTTATTTGTCTCTTTCCCTTCTTTGTCTATTAATATTACTTTTGAAGGATTTCCACCATAACTTGTACTTGGTTGCTCATTTAGATCATTTTCTTGTTCATTCTCTTCTCTAATTGGTTTAAATCCCCAAGTTCTCCTTCGAAATTCTTCACAGTTTTCAACTGAATCATCAGATCCTGAACTCGTGTCAGATATTTCCAGATGTCGACTTACAGGTCGATCTTCAAGTTCTGGAATTTCTGTAATTTTTCCTTCTTCTTCTTCTTCTTCCTCTTCCTCTTTAGAGGTGCTTGCAGTTGGGGTTTCCAGATGTCGACTTTCAGGTCGATCTTCAAGTTCTGGCACCCTTTCTCTTATTCTTTCTGTCTCAGTCGCTGAACTCTCATCCCACACTTCCAGACGTCGACTCACATGTCGATCTGCAGGTTCTGGAACTCTGATTGTGTGGCTGGCATGGACCCAGTTTTTCACTCCTGCACACTTGACTGCAGTTGTTGTCACTAGGATTACCTGTCGTGGCTCGTCCCAGCGAGGAACTAGACAGTTTCTTCTCCTGTGGATTTTTATGCGGACCCAGTCTCCTGGATTCAAGTCGTGGGCTGGTTTTCTTTCAAGAGTGGTCGCATCCGGTCCAACCTGATGAAACACAGAACGCACCACATCAGCCAGTCCTTTGCAATAATCCAGTACTAGATCATCAGTTATAGTCAATAACTTGTTGACAGGTACTTGTGCTTGTCTCATTGCTCGTCCCATGATCACTTCATGAGGACTAAGTCCAGTTTTCTTTTCAGGAATGCTTCTGATGGTCATCAGGACAAGGGGCAGTGCATCGGGCCATTTGAGTCCTGTAGCTTGACACATTTTTCCTAACCTGTTCTTAATTGTTCCATTTATTTGCTCTACTACCCCAGAAGCCTCTGGTCTGTATGCACAATGCAGTTTTTGTTTAATACTTAATGCTTCACAAATTAATTGAATCAACTCATTTTGAAAATGTGTTCCTCTATCTGTCTCAACCGTGACTGGAAAACCATACCTTGGAATGAACTCTCGCAGCATAAGTTTTGCTACCGTTATTCCATCATTCCTTCTAGTGGGGTATGCCTCCACCCAACGAGAAAACAAACAGACGACCACTAGAACATATTTTAGTCTGTTACAAGGGGGCATTTCGATGAAGTCTAATTGCATTCTAGTGAACGGACCTCCTTCTCGTCCTATTGTTCCTAGACTCACTATTGTCTTTCTTCCTGGATTAAACTGCTGACAAATAAGACATCTTTGACAAAGACTTTCAGCTATGGCTCTGAATTTTGGGTTATACCATGTTTGTCTAAAAAGTCTGATCATTGCATCTCTCCCAATATGAGCTTGTCCATGGTACATCCGTGCCATGTCTGCAATCATGCTATCAGGCATAACTGGTCTTTCATCTCTGTAAACCCACACACCATTGTTTTCTTGTCTTCTACACCCTGCTTTTATCCAGTAATCTTTTTCCTCATCATTTGCAACTTCCTGTAACTGTCTCACCTCATCCCATGTCTCGACAGTGTTAGTAAAAAGCAAAGGAGAAGAGATATGCTCCCTTTCGCGATTCTTATTCAGGGATACCATGTTCTCTGCACAATATTTGGCTATCTCGTCCGCGTAATTATTTCCAACAGCTATGTAATCTTCATTTTTCTTATGTGCTTTGCATTTCACTACAGCTATCTGCCTAGGCAGCTGTATCGCCTCAAGCAGTTTCTTAACAAAATCTCCATTTCTGATAGGTGTTCCTGCAGACGTCAAGAAACCTCTTTGTGACCAAATCTGACCAAAATCATGCACTATACCGAAACCGTACTGGCTATCGGTCACAATCGTAACTCGTACATTTCTTCCCAACTTACATGCTTGAATCAAAGCAATCAGTTCTGCAACTTGGGCAGACCTTATTCCTTTCAGACAAGACGCTTCCATCACAGTTGCCACTGTGCACACTGCGTAAGCTGCGCTTAGAACTCCTTCTTTCGTTCTCAAGCATGAGCCATCCACAAACATGACATAATCTGATTCTTTTAAAGGCTCATCCTTTATGTCAGCTCTTGGTTTTGTGCAATATTCCAGCACATTCAGACAATCATGATCTACTTCATCTTGTTCAATTATACTCTCTTCATCTGGCAATGATGTCGAAGGATTCACATTCATACATCTATCTATGGTCACATTTTCTGCACTCAAGATTACTTTTTCGTACTTAGTCAGCCGACTATGTGTCATGTACTGTGTTTTTGTTCTTGTCAAAAGAATCTCTACTGAATGGGGAACATATACTCTCAGTGGATACCCCATCACTATACCTTCACTTTGTTCCAGACTTACACAAGTAGCAGCAACAGCTTTCAGACATCCGGGCAACGCTTTTGCTATAGGATCTAAAACAGCTGAAAAATAAGCAATTGGTCTCTTCATTGTTCCATGTTTTTGTACCAGTACTGAAAATGCACATCCATCTCTTTCACTACAGTACAATTCAAAATCCTTCTCATAGTCAGGCATTCCTAAAGCAGGGGCCTCACACAATTTCTTTTTCAACTCTTTGAAAGATTTCATTTCTTCGTCATTCAATTCAAAAGGGTCTTTTACATCCTTCTTGGTCAGTTTTTGTAATGGTTTAGCAATCAAGGAAAAACCACTTATCCATTGTCGGCAATATCCAACCATTCCCAGAAACATTCTTACCTCTCTTTGCGTCATTGGTGCTCTCATTCCTTGAATCATTTTTATTCTTTCTGTCGTTATCTTTCGCACTCCTTTCTCAATTTTATGCCCTAAATATTGGACTTCTTTTTGACAAAACTGCAATTTCGAAGGGGACACTTTATGTCCTCTTTTCTCTAGATGGTTCAGTAAAGCAATTGTATCGCTTACACATGCTTCTTTGGTTTTCGATGCCACCAATAGGTCATCGATATACTGCACCATCACTGACTTTTCTGGCATTTTCAAATCTTCCAGGGACTTCTTTAAAATCTGATTAAAGATTGAGGGGCTTTCTGTATACCCCTGAGGAATTCGGCACCATGCCAAAATACGCTCTCCGAACCGGAACGCAAATAATGGCTGGCTATCTGGATGTAAAGGAATAGAGAAAAATGCGTGACACAAATCTATCACTGTGTACCACTCAGCTTCATGTGGAATTTGGTATAGAATTACTGCAGGGTTTGGCACTATTGGACAACAAGGCACAACTATTTTGTTGACCTTTCTCAAATCCTGTACTATTCTATATGTTCCATTTGGCTTTTTCAGTCCCATTATAGGTGAATTACATGGACTGCTCATTATTTCTTTTAGAATTCCCTGTTCGATCATTTTATTTATTACAGGAGTTATTCCTTCAATTATTTCTGGAGTCAATTTATACTGTGGCGTATTTGGGTAAGTTGTTCCTTCTTTTACTGTTACTTTTACGGGATCTACTTCTTTCATCAATCCAATATCTTCTCCTGTAAAATCCCACACATTTTCTTTCACTGCATTTTTCAGTTCTTTTGGAAGTTTTTCTGCATCAAATGCAGGAAACAAACCATTCATTTCAGGTTCCTGATTCATCAATGTTACTTTATACAATACATCTTCATCTGGGGTCTGAAATCCAATTCCATCTGGCGTACAATAAATTGTGCAATTCATTTTGCACAAAAGGTCACGACCTAAGAGATTTACGGGACTACAATCGCACACTACGAATCTATGCATTTTGCTAAAAGAACCAATTTTTACTTCCACTAATTCAGTAAGTGGTGTTTTAATCTGCTGATTCGCTACTCCAACTACTTGGATGTATTCACCTGAGAGAGGAAGGTTTGGAATTTCCACTGATCTAACAGTAGAACGGGTAGCTCCAGTATCGACAAGGAATGTTACATTTGCACCATTCACTTCTCCATCCACAAAGGGACCAGACTGATCTACCTCTAGAGTTGCGCCAAGTACGCACTCTTTTCCCTCTCCTAGGCACCGTCAGAAACTTTCATCCGACTCATCCTCACTCTGTCGCAACCAATACTGAGAAATGTTAGCTGCTCGCGGCAACTGTGTTACCTGCTCTCCTCCGTAGAATCCTGTTTCTGTACTGTATCTTTGCTGGTTAACAGTGTTGGGAAGTGGTGGTTGTGGCACCTGACCTTGTTGAACAACTACCTCATTCTGCACCTGTGGAGTTAATGATTGATTTTCCGGATTAGGTTTAGGTGGGAACTTACACTCGTTTCTCCAATGCCCTAATTTTCCGCAATTATGACATGGCCATTTTTTCTTTGCCTCCTCTAGACTCATTTGACCTTTCCCTTTACCTATGTTAGGTCGGGATTTATTCTGTCCTGTTTCATTCCCACTATTATTATCCAATTGAGCTTCTTGCTTCTCTGCCACTTTCACCTGTGCCCACATTGCCTTCTCTTTCAATTTACGCTGTCTACTCTCAATATCATCACTACAATACTTAGCATACCTCAGTACCTCATCTACAGTGCCATTTTGCCAGTTAATCATATGTTGTTTAATCATTTCACTAATCTCTGGTTTCAGTCCAAACACAAATCTATATACGAAATGACTCATATCTTTTTCACTCAACTCCTCATATCCACTATACTGCTTGAAAACCAACAACAACCTCTCATAATAGGCATGTACAGACTCCTTACTTTCCTGTGTAGTTCTATCGATTTTTACCCAATCTGTTTCTTTAGGAGGAATCTTATTTTTCAAAAAGGTAATCACCTTATCGTACTTCCTCATCACCTCAGGACCTGGAGCTCCTGTCTTAGGATCTCTTGGATATTCTGTAGTTGGCCAGTCAACTGTAATTTTACACTCAGACCACAAATCAGTTGGCACCACTATGTCAAACAATCCATCTAAATCTATCCACAACACTTTTGAAACCTTCACAAACCTCTCCACTTGTCGGTACCATTCAACTGGTTTCTCTCTCAGCTTTGGGAATTCATTTGTAAATGACAGTATATCCTGTCTAGTCCAGGGAACATGCACATAACTACCACCTGGAGTTTCTCTCATAGGGTATTCTCTTGCAACAGGTTCTTTTTCAGTTATCATAAAAGCCAAAGAAGCTTTGTCTGCAGTTTTCTCATACTTTTTTGTCCATCTAACTTTCCATCTGTCCACATCACCCCATTTTCTCAGTAAAACAATTAACTCTTTTATCTGTGTCAGCCTTCCTGCTGTGTTCAAGTTTTCAATATCTTTCTCACAAAAGTCTACTCTGTACGGTTTCTGCAATGTTTTCACTTTCGCAAAATCTACTCCAATTTCACTTGCTATCTCTTCTAGTTTGTCATGTAAATTTTTAGCTCTCCATGTAATACTTTTGCACAGAAACATGATTTCATCATCCTGGTAATTTTTTAGCTTTTCTGTACCAATCGTCCCTAAAATTAATTCTTCCATGTCAATCTTTAACCTAATTACATCTAATGGTTTTTCTTCTGGTTCTTTTATTTTAAATGCCTTCATCCACTCATTTAACTCATCGGGAGTCGGACCTATGGGTGTATTATTTAGTTCTATCCAATTACCACTCTTTTCAGGGGTCACTGTTGCAGATTCTGTTACCATATGCATTTTTCTACCATTACACTCATTCACAGTCAAATTTGTAGGTGGACTTGGTCTGTAGGTACTAGCCAAATTACTTGTACTTGCACTTGGTTCCATCCTTTCTTTTTCTCTCTGAAATTGTGAACTCATAGGAATCACTAAAGACCGTTCATCAATTTTCTGATTCTCAAAAACTGGTATTACTGGACCTATTGTTACGGGTACAGTCACAGCTTCCATGTTTTTCGTTAATTCCCTAATTTTCTCAGTCAGTTCTTTTGTTGTTCTTGCTAATTCAGTTGCATTGTCACTTTCTACTCCTTCATTTTGTGAAGTTCTTATTTGATCTTGTGACCTATTTATTTCAATTCTTTTTACCGGACTTTTATTTCGCACAGTCTCTATTTGCGGCGCATTAGGTGTCACCACTGTAGAACTCTGCTGATACGGAGGGGGATTTCTATTTAGAATATCTTCCAGCAATTCATCATCCGTTTCACTCTCATGCATATATTTTTCCCTCTCCATATGTTTCTTTTTCTCAGTACGTTTTCTCTTAGTCTCTTCCTCAACTGTAAAAGCCGGAAACAAACCTCCTGTCATGTTAGCACATCTCCATCGTTTTATTCTATCCTCATGATTTATTCCCCACATTCTTCCAGGCATGAACTCATGATCCCTTAAACCTCTGAATCTCTCTCGCTCATACATCTCATCTTCCCATTCCGTCAACGCTTCAAATTGTGTCGGTCTAGGTCTAGGTTCTAAATTTGTCATCTTTTCTCTCAAATTTCGCAAAACCGCTACACTAAATGAACCATTCTCAGGGAAAGCTAATGCACCATCATTCTTCGTATACTTTGCCCAATTTTCTAACCATATGCATGTATGATATCCATATTTCAGCATCATATGTGAAGCTGCTGATTTCGGCGGAGGAATTACTTGTCCCTCTCTAGTCACAACCTTTTTGTCTTTCTTAAAGAAATTCTTAATTTTTGTCGTCCATGACGTTCTCTCCCTTTCATACTCATAATACGGCATGTTTTCGATTGGTTTTTCTCTTCAAACCAGCACTGTTCCGTGTACGTAACTTCAACCAATCACAGCGCGACTCACACCAACACGCCAATCAGAACGATTCCCTTCGTCCGCGGACCAACCAATCCTAGCGCGGCACTTTTCTACGTCACTCTTGTCTCTGTGTTCACGTGACTAGCGCACTATCCAATCCTAGCGCGGCACTGTCGATGTCACTCTTGCTCTTTTTACCCCTCCTTTACAAAAATTATCGGCAATTTTTCTTTTCACTGTTTCTTCGTTAGTTACAACAATTAAAACAATTCCATAGTCTGATTCGCTAAACAAAAGTGACAGCTTTGTCCTTTTACACAAGAATCCTGTATTTCCAGTAGGCAGCGCTTACCTCTACCCTACCACAGAATTATTAACTTTCGCCGATAAAGTAGCACTTCCCTCTACCTTACCCTTCTTTCAAGCAAACAGTAAACCCGTTTCTCTGGGGATAAGACACATGTGGAGACTATGCTCCTGAGAATTAAGGCCAGAGTTTCACAAGAAGACGTGATTTGCTATCTCAGTTACACACCTTTCGTACAGAAATCCCTAACATAACACAACCTGTGTTATTACCAAAAATTGAATTCAGACCATGTACCAAATTCCATGTGACTTCTCTTGCCACACGTGTTCCACTTCCTACATCCCAGAAGCGTGAAAACTCACATATAACATAACGCGACTCAACATATAGTATTAGTCATCAAAATAATCAATAATCAATAATCAATAATCACCAAACTAATCTATAGAAACCATAACTCTGCTACCAAGAAATCTGATGCAGCGGATACAATGAAAACTATTTTCCTCCTAGGTCACTTATCGGTCATCCAGGGGCGACTTATATTTTCTCACATCCACATGACGATGGGGCCCATAACATCGCCTATCAAACACACACACACCTGGATTTCCTCTACACCTTTACGAAATCTATACTCCTAGGAGAAAAGAAAAACTAAATGAAAATCATCATGATGTACCGCTGGAAGGAGCCGGGATACCTTATTACCTTAACCTATCGCTTTCTTAGTTATTTCTTAAGATATTCCTGCTCATTGTTTTGTCGATGGATCATCTAGTAAAAAATCAGTTCATAGTGATTAAGACCAGCTAAATCACAATAACCAATTACCAATTTCACAATCATTTAGTAAATAACCACTGAGTCGTTTGATTTAAGAATCTCAAATTTTATATAATTTTTAAAGGCATGGAAAAGAATTTAGACTTTTTATTCAATTATTCATTCATTATTAATTCAAATATTTATTAAGCAAAATCAATTTTATTGCAGAAAGGAAATTTTGTCATGAAGAAAAACCCTAATTACCTGCCTATCTTCCTAATTTAGCCTAATGATTTCTAACCTAAGTTTAAGATTTAAAAATAACCTGATTCTCATACTCAACTGGAAAAATAAGACAGCAACAGAAACTTCAGCTCGTCAGCATCAGCTACCGCCACCCGTCTCATCTAACAGTCTTTCAGCATCTCCCGCTCAGTAAAATGGATCGATCTGGAACACCAAGCACTGGAAGCCACCAACTCCAACACCAACTACCCCTCCCACTAAGAGTAGGCCTTCTTATACCCTAATTCTAACTTTGCTAACTAAATTGTTGCAACATTAATAACGCGCTTTTCTTTCATTGGTCCACTCATTTCATTTATTCATTTTTTAATCAAGTTCTCCCGGATCCAGCTTGTTCTTTTGGAATGCATATGTTCATTTCCTTTCTCACAGTTCAAGACATGTTTCCATCCGCTTCGATCAGTACATTTGTAACTTCTTTCGATACATTCGAGAACTCTGCAGGCATTGTCCTTTCTCTTAAAACTGTTTCCCACGATTCTCTGCTGATCACCACGGCACACTATCAGTTCAATTAGGTCACATCAGCCTTGACCATTCTTGCATCCTAGCCTTTCAGCACCATCACGTGGTCAGTCTTTCTCCAACTTTTTCTCCCTTGTCATGCGTTTTCTCAGCGCATGCGTACTCTAATAAACGGCAGCCATTTTATATCGCCACTCGATTAGACTTAGAAGCACTATTTAGAAATAAACAAAACATAATTAAAATAGAGAAACATAGCCTTTTCGTTTCCCTCCCGTCATCTACGTACCCCAATTAGTTATTACCTAGCAGAAAGCAACATTTAAGCTGTTCCTTACTTACCATCACTATTGTTTTTGCAACGTCACGTTTATATTCTATGAAGCACAAATCATGCATTTATTATTTATTTAGTACGCAATTATTTTATGTTATAATTAGACACACAGACATTTGTAAATAGATTATTCGGCCCATATACTTGCGTGTTACCCTTCCCTCACGTACATTGTTGATTAATACATTTAAACGAACATATTTATTAATTATTTATAAAATTTGTTAGGGGTTAAAACATTTTTATTTACTCTGCTCCATCAACTCCCATCAGGTTGTAAATTTCAGAGACCAACCTTCTACTAGATCAGAAACTTTTTTGAAAGTTATTTCACTATGTTTGATGGTGTCAATAAGATTGTCTCTGAAGTCCACACATAAGTACTTCAAAAATGTGGGTTCCCATGATAGTCCTGAATTACCTGGAAGTAATTTAGAGCCCAGATGATTTAAAAGTTTGATTTCTGATTTGCCTCCATTAACTTTGTACCCTGAAACAGATGAACATCTGTCTGCTGCGTCCATAAGGGTGCTCATAGAGGGAGCAGCGTTTTCAATAATTATTCAAATGTTATCTGTATAGGTTGGGATCTTTACTGTCAGATCACTAACTTATATGCTAACAATCTTAATATTGTTTTTGATTCTGTGAACTAGAAGTTCTAATGCCCTGTGTAAGGCTAAATGAATCAGAGGCGACACTGTCTGCTATTACTCTAGTTGAGGAGCCACAAATAAAGTCATTATCATTTTAATTTATTCTCCTTATGTAGTACAGTTTTGAGAAAGACCTATAAGAGTTTATCAAAAGCCTTCTCTGATTAAAGTGTAAATGCGTCTGCTGAGGAGGCAGTAAATTTAGCTTTCTCTCTAACATGGCAGAAGAGTCTCGTGATGTCACTAGACATATACTTTTTCATAAAACTTACTCATGCGTGCTCAGTCAGTTGAGGGTGGATGGATTCCAGTCTCTTTGCCAATATTTTTGCGTATATTTTGCAAGCACAATTGGTCTATACTTTTGCGTATTTGGGGTCCAGCCCATATTTAGGGAACACCATTATTATAACTTCAGCAAGTGTGCTACTAATTACACCATAATCTCCGAATTGGTTAAAATGTTGATATATGGGATATTTATTGATACAGTGAACATTTTATGTATTTTTACAAAGAACCCATCTGGGTCTGGGACTTAACCAAATTTCAGAGTCTGTATAGCTTTTATGGCTCCTTCTAAGATGATAGGGTTGTTTAAGATAGATTTAGTTGCTTCTGATATAGTTGGCAGGTTTAAAATTTTAAAATACTGATCACATTCATCCATAGCAATTGACCTATCAATGGAGTAAAGTGTTTTGTAAAATTATTTTAAAAATATTTGCTATATTTTGTGGGTTTGTATGTGGATTTTGTTTATTACCTTTAAGGGTTGAGGTAGCTTGTTATTTTGTTTAAATTGTAGATATGAGGCCATCAGTTTCCCTGCGTTGTTGGCTTTGCACAATTTCAAGCTTTTTTGTTTATCAATCCAAATATTAGCTATTGAACTAAATATTTTGTTATATTCATATTTTTTACCTCTATTAGTATTCAGGGTTGAGTTTTCTGTAAGAATATGTGTTATGTTTTGAGCCTTTTAATCTCTTTTTCCAGTTTTTGAAATGTGGTATTGTTGTTTTTGTTGATTATCATCTTTTTGTTTAAATCTTTTTATTGATTAATTTTTTTCCTTTGCACATTTTAAGCATACAGTCAGAGCAGTGTTCATGCATCACGAAAGAAAGAAAGAGAAGTGATTGCCAACAGCATAATGTGCAGTACCCAACAGCAAAAGGAGAGACAGATGAGCAGATCACAGCGACCACAAGAAGTCATGGGATAATATCCATAGACAGGGCGGATCAGTGCTGATGAGTCTCACCACCGGGTGGCATGCAAACGGTTCAGATATAGTGCAGTTTGAACCAAACTGGGGACATAGGGTACAACAAAATGAGGACAACATAAGTCAAGGAAGGGAAAGGGAGTCGCTTGAGACCTGCTGCTGCATCTAGTGTAGCCAGGGGAGCCAGAGCTGCCAGGACCCAGTGGCAATGAAGTTCTGGAACAGGAGAGTCAAGTCAGCCTGGAGGTCAGTGCTATTCAACACCCCTGCCGGTGGGGGATGAACTATGGGTGCCGGCCCCAGATAACGTATTCGGGTCTCCTGTGTCAGTGACCATTTCTTGGAGCTTGGAAACCATTGTGTCCCACTGAGGCGCTAGGGGGAATTTACGAATGCCGTGTAGGTCCTCCCTACGTAGCGCCACACCGTCCGCCTTAGCCCAATTAAGCAGAGATCGGTGCCAGGCAAGTGGGTGTGGCAACAGAGGGGATTTCCATCGCTTGGTGATCAATCGTTTGGCCGTTATTAGACCCAGGTCGAGAAATCGTGTGGCGGCTCTATATTTTTTGTTTCTGCTAATGAGGTATAATACATGGGCTTCCCAACTGGGGGGAATGGCTCGGGAGGTGCAAGTTGTCAGGGTGACTGTCACATTGCTCTAGTACTCATTTAAGGCCGAACAATGCCAGAGCATATGGACAATGTCGGCATCTAACTGTCGGCAGCGGGGGCAAGCCGCGTCTGCACAGAGGAAGTACCTGTTGATTTGAGCTGGGGTAAGGTAAGCCCGATGCAGCACGAAGAATTGAATTTGTTTGAACCGTTGATTACACGGAATGTATGTTGGGCTACCTCGAACAACAGTCCACTCTCTATCTGTGAATGCTCTCCCCAGGGCCCCCTCCCAATGATGGCGAAGCCGAGAGAGGTCAGCCTCTGTGTATTGCTGGATGAAAGATGCGAACCAGCGCGTGAGGTGCCTCCCTGTCCCCATCACGTGAAGGTATTGCAATGTGTGGTGTATGGGAGGCTCCTGAGTGAGTGTACCCCATTTAGATGATAACGAAGCTATAATTGTTGTATGTAGTAAAAACTGCCCAGGGCGCAGGTTCCCCTCTGCTATGAGTTCCTGGTATGGGATGAGGGTGCCGTCCTGGGAAAGGTCTCCCACATCCTGTATTCCCTCCGAGGCCCAGTGTTGTAACTCAGTCACCGTCGTGTAGGTGTCCCCTCGTGGAGTCCCCAACAATGGGACAGCGGGTGCGTATGGAATGGTGGTTCTAGTGAGAAAAAGACTCCTAGAGAAGCACCTGTATGCTACATTGAGTAGAAGTGAGTCGGGGTCAGGACTTGGAGCAAGGATGGAAAATTTGTAAAAGGCTACCCTGCGTCAGTGGGGGCTGTAAAGAAGCCGTGTCTGGTAAGTAACGGGATGATAGCCACCTGGCAATCCATTGGAGCTGGGAAGCTAAGTAGTAATGCTCAAAGTTAGGTACCGCTAGGCCACCCAGTTCGGGAGGCAAGTAAAGATTTCCCATGGACACTCTGTGACATGATGTTCCCCATATAAAGTCTTGCACAACATTTTCCCATTGCCTGAAGAAAGGGGGGGAGATGATAAGGGGTAGAGCGGCAAAGTAGTAGAGAAGGCAGGGAAGGACTACCATTTTAATAATGGCAATCCTCCTGGAGATCGCCAATGGAAGAGTCTTCCAGAAACCCATCTTTGACCGAATCGCTGTGGTGGCCGGGAGTATGTTCCCATCGAAAAGGTCAGTTCTAGTACGATAAACTCGGACCCCCAAATAGCGGAAAGGGTCCACGCACCAGGCTACGGGTGTCCCCCCAGTATGTATTCCGGATCAGGAGTCTCCTTCAAAAATGGTGAAAGTATAGATTTCGCTGCATTGACTCGCAGTCCCGAAGCACATGCAAAATGGCTGAGGGCTTGGTCAAGTGTGGAGGCGATGTTATGAAGGTCTCGAGCATATAACAGCAGGTCATCTGCGTATAGCGAAATGGTGTGGGTGCCATCTCCCAGTGTAATCCCCATGTCGACGTGGGTGCGAATATGGACCGCCAGTGGCTCCACTGCCAATGCGAACAAAAGCGGGGACAACGGGCATCCCTGCCGGTTTCCACGTCGCACCCGAATTGGATCTGAGACATAGGGCCCCGTCCAAACCCAGACCGACGGATTGCGGTATAGCAGTTGCACCAAACGAAGGAAGTAGGGTCCGACTCCAAAACGGGCCAGAACGGCGAAGAGGAAATTCCAAGCCAGTGAATCGAAGGCCTTCTCAAGATCTAATACCATGCAGCCCGAGCGAGGCCAGTCGATCGAGGCATATTCCGCCACCCAAAAGTAATGTTGTATGTTCAAAGCAGTATTACGCTGTGGAACAAAGCCATTCTGGTCGGAGTGCACTAAATCAAGGACAAGCAGGGCCAGCCGATTGGCCAAGACTTTTGCCAGGATCTTATAATCCGTGTTCAATATTGCAATCGGTCGATAAGAGCCAGGAGACGTGGGGTTTCAGCAAAGAGACTACATTAGCGGTACGCATGATCGGGGGTAGGGCCCCATCCGAGATTGCCTCTGTGAACAGCGAATGGAGATGTGGTACTAAATGTTCTGCGTAAGTTTTGAAGAACTTGGCCGGGAGGCCATCTGGACATGGCGTTTTACCGGAGGACAAGGATCGCAACCCGTCTCGTATTTCGTCCTCCGTTAGGGGGGAGTCCAGCTCCAGGAACTGGTCAACTGTAAGAGTGGGCAACTCCACTGTGTCCAGAAAGGAATCCACGTCCTGGGCATTGCCCACTAGTTGGGTCCCATACAGTCGAGTGTAGTGTTCTGTCATCAGTGTGTGAATGCCTCTCTGAGTACTTCGCTCATGGCCCAGATCATCGATTAGCAACTGTATGGGGCGCTGGGGGTGTTCCTGCCGGATCAAGTAAGCAAGCAATCTCCCGGCCTTGTCCGCCGCAGAGTGAGAACGGGCCGAATGCGCCAAATAATTATGGCACCTTAGTCGGTCCAGTAGTGCCTCCTGCTCGATATGTGCAGCGTCCAGGTGCTGCTGTTGGTCCGGGCAGTTGACGACCTGCGTCTCGACTGGAAGCAGCTGCTTCTCAATGGTGGATAGTGAAGTGTCGAGTTGTCTACGGATACTCCAAGTCTGTCCCAGACAATGGCCCCTAATCACTACTTTAAAGGCCTCCCATTCGGTGAAAACCGAATCCATGGAAGTCGTATTTAGTGCAAAATAACTGGCTACCGCGGTCTCCAATGAGCAGCGGAAGAGAGGGTTCTCTAGAGCCACTGTCTGCAGATGCCAGGCCGGGATCGGAGGAGATTGCGCCTCCCAGACCAGGTACATTACCAGGGGATTATGATTGGAATGCGTCCGACCAAGGTAGTCAATAGACTGTATCAGAGGGAGTAGGGCTGTGGATATGAGTATGAGTATGCGATCGAGGCGTACAAGCAGATTATGGACCGGGGAATAAAAAGATTATACTCTGGAGTGCGGATTGCGTTCCTGCCAGATGTCCGAGAGTGCCCAATTGTCCATCCGTGATTTTAAGAGTTGCGCGTTGGAGGAGGCCGTAGTACGAGTGAGAGGGGGAAAGGAGCGGTCAAGTGAGACATCGAGCACCGCGTTAAAGTCTCCTCCTAGGAGCCACAGGATCTCCCTCCACCGGAGCAGTACCTCCGAAAGGTCACTAAGAAAGGTGCCCTGTGTGACATTGGGGGCATATATGGAACGCAACAAGACCGGCTGGCCGTTCAGCTTACCTCTCACTAAGGCGTAGCGCCCCATTGGGTCGGACAGGACCTCCTCCTCCCATGGAACCCCGCCTTGATCCATATCACCACCCCTCTAGCCATGGATGAATAGTTGGTACTATATATATGGCCCTGCCAGCGACGACGTAAGCGGGTAGCCTCTACAGTCGTCAGGTGTGTCTCCTGTAATAGCGCCACACTCGTCATGTGATGCTGCAGATAAGCTTAGATGGCGTACCGCTTGGAGGGTGTGTGAATGCCCCTGACATTCCAGGTTATTATATTAACATTGGTCATCGGGACAACTGAAGTCAGCGGGCCCCACCCATGTACTGTGGCACCCCCTGTGTGGTGAACTGCCCCAAGGAGGGAGGGTGTAAGGGCAGCAGGTCTGTGTGTGCGCCGACTCGTGCAGGGGGAAGAAAATAATAATGTAGATCTTTAGGATACCTTGAAACAGTAAAAGAGCGGATACCCAACATGAGGAACTGCCCAAACAAACACGCCATGTCATGGCAACTGGATTAGCGTCGTTGTACGCCTTCGGAGGGACAGACCAGTGAAAGAGAAGAGCAGATGTAAAGACTATCCCCTCAGTTACCCCAAGTAAGCAGGAGATAGAGCATCAGAGAGTAACTAAGGATGACATGGCCTAGAGTGACATTGTGTCCTAATAAAGGTTAGGCTCAAATAATGCCATCTGCAGTCTGCGGGGTGATGCCCGGGAGCGGGGGGAAATCTGTACCCATGGACCATTCAGGTGTGGATCCGGAGTCTCCGGATTTTGGCAGGGAGCTAGCGAAGCCGGCCGGGGACGGAGATCTGGTAGATTGGAGGCCCTCCACCGTCTGCAGGGCCCCCTGGCACTCCAGTGTGATTTAATTAGTGTTTGGGGCGGCCACCATTGGTCTCATGTCTTTGTTCTTTTTCCCGCGCCTGCCTCTGCAAGGGCGCTCGCAGGATCGGGACTCATCTGATGATTTGGGCACCGCCGCCAGACCCTGTTCCTTGAGCCAGTCCCAAGCCTCTGTGGGGGAGTCAAAATATCGGGTGTTACATTCTCTGATAACTCGCAGGCGGGCAGGGAATAGCAAAGAGTATCTGAGGTCCAGATCACGGAGCTGTTTCTTCACTACGTTGAAGGTGGCTCGTCTCCTCTGAACCTGGGCCGTGTAATCTGGGAAGAGGGAGACGGTGACGTTTTGCACCTTAGGGCCGGGGTGTTTGCCAAGTTCCCATAGAATAGCATCCCTGTCCCTGAAATTCGTAACTCAAAACAGGAAGGGGCGAGGACGAGCCCCCGGAGGCGGCCTGCGGGCAGGTATTCTGTGGGCCCGTTCCACTACGAATTGTGGGGAGAGCGATCTGGGGGGCATCAGCTCTTTCATCTAGGTTTCTGTGATGGTCTCCGGATTTTGTCCCTCCGCCCCCTCCGGCAGACCAACCACGCGGACATTATTACGACGCGAACATCCTACTGCATCATCCATCTTCTCCTCCAGGGTGCATACTCGGTCCAGCAGGTCTTGGAGCACGTAGGAGCAATTCCGAGATCGGGGTTGAAGGTCTGCAAGTGCGGCCTCTGCATCGCGAACCCTATCTGAGAGTTTGTGTTGGTCAGCCGGGAGGAGCGTGAAGTCAGAGGTGATGGTATCCATCCGACCCTCCAGGGAGGTGCGGGCCAGGTCCAAGGCGTTGCCGATCCGCTCAACCGCTGCTAGGACAGTGTCAAGTTTGGTTGCAATATCAGGCTGACTCATCTCACTTGTGGACCCTGGAGCCATGAGCGGTGCCCCAGTATGGCCTCCGGGGGGCACATCGCGGTGGGTATTGGTGCGTAGACGGCCCATGACAATTTGCTGAGCTCTCCGCATAGGGAGCGAGGCCAGGTTGTCAAACTTCTGCAGCCTCCCCACTTGGTGGCCGCGTCGGTGCTCAGGACCGTGTCCTCCGCAGGGTGATGCTGCTCCAATCAGTGAGGTGTCTCACCGTGGCCTCGGTAACCGCAGGGCCCCCTTGGACGTCAATCTTCCTTCCTCGGGGACCACACTCCGTGCCCCCGTAGAAGATGAATCAGATGGGGTGAGAAGGGAGGTACCCCGCCCCCGCAGATATGCGGCACAACGGCTTGGGCTCCAGTTGCAGAAGGGACCACTGAGGGCCGTCCGTAGCGACCTCAGCTTGGAAACTCTCAGGGCAGATCTGCGCAATGCGCACACGTCCGCTGGGTGATGCCCCGGCAGATTGCCCACGAGGGCGTTCAGATGAGGGGCCTTAGGCCCGACCGACCCCCGTGGCCCCCATCAACAGAGCAGACCCCGCAGCCAGCACCACGCGGACCCCCGCCGCAGCAGTCCCTCCGCCAGGAGCAGGAACATGAGAGAGCAGGGGTTCTTTTCAAATGGCGTGCGCTCGGATCCCGCCTCCTCACCGGTCACCGCCAGTTGTGTGTCTCTCACTCCGGGCGCGCTGCGGTCTGCACTCGACGCTGCGCCAAGGACCCAGGCCACGAAGAGGGACCGCAGCGGGCAGCACAGCAATCAGTCCACTCACCAGGGGGGCAGAGAATGCGGCCCTAGCGATTCTCTGGCACGACGGTAGCCGGGCTACTCCATGACCTCCACGTCTACTGCGGGTGAGGGGCCCTAGGCCCGACCAACCCCCGCGCCCCCCCTCTCCAGAGCAGACGCCGCAGCCCCCACATGCATGTTTGTCATCATGGCCGCACCACAGTCCGCAGATGAAGTCCAGGTCGGGGCCCTAGGCCCAACCAACCCCCGAGGTCCCCCATCACAGGAGAGATGGCATGGCCCACAGTCCCGCCCGGACTGCCACCCCACGCACTGCACACGGGTGGGGGCCCTAGGCCCGACCGACCGCCGTGGCCGCCCACCATAGAAACAGATGTCTCAGCCTTAGCTCTGGAGCTCACCCCCAGCAGCCGCGTGGCAAACTCCTCGTCATGCCCAGGCGGGGGCCCTAGGCCCGATCGACCCCCGTGGCCCCCTGCTGCCGAGCAGGTGCCGCAGTCACAGTCCGGGGCCTACCTTGTCAGCCAAGGTCCCTCCGGGCGTCTCCAGGCAGCCGGTGGCAACAGCCTCTGCAGCAGTGGCTCAGGCCCTCGTGACAGGCGCCCATTGTGATCAGGCCACGGGCAGCCTCCGCCGCCCCTTAGGCCATCTGCGATGACATGCTGCGCTCTCCGTAGCTCCGCCGAGTCAGGGAGCAGCAGCGTGCGGCAGTCCCGGAATCACCACGGGGACTGCCGCGGTAACGCAGGCAGCAGGGTTGTCTCGTACAGGCCGTCCAATCTGCTAGGACCAGGCTCCCACAGCGCAACAGGCTGCATCGCCCAGGGCCACTGCGAAGCATCGCCAGGGTCCGGACGACCCTCACCAGGTACAGCAGACTCTTACAGGCATGGTAGATATGCACTAAGGCAGGAAAAACTGCCGTTTGAAGAGGATGCCCAGGATAATTAGGGGATTAGGCGCGGCTCGTTAGCAAGATGCGTCCGCCATCGTCAGCGCCTGGCCACGCCCCCCCTTGTTCATTTTCATCTTAATTCTTTTAGTAGTTTGCCTCTAACAGTAGCCCTACTGGCTTCCCTTCTAAGTGGCGGATATATATTTAGATTCTCATTTTCTTTTAGGTAGTTTAACATAGCGGGGTTGATTAGCTCTTTGTTTCTAGGTTGGGATAGAAATTTGTCATTCAGTCTCCATAGTTTATTTTCTGGATAAGAGGAAATGCCTAATAATGTCAAAGTGATTAAAGAGTGATCAGATATTAGTCTTGTTCTATTGAAGTTTTGTTTATCACATGCATGAAGCTACCGGAGTTAGTTATGTAATCTGTTCTTGTATAAGAATTGTGATGAGGGGAATACAAGGTGAAATTTTTGGTGATCTGGTGTTGTAACATCCAGGAATCTTTTAGGGTTTGATTGGAGCAAAAGATTTTCATTGTGTTATGTGGTTTAAGAGGGTGATATGCACATGAGGAATTTCTATCAAGGATACGATCTCCAGGAGATTGAAGTCATCCTCAACCACCAAATAATTTGTCACTAGGTATGTTTTTAATCTTGCTGGAGATGTTTATCCAAAATTGGGGGTCATCACCATATGATCCTTAAATATTAAGCGTATGAAAATGCTTTCCATCTTTACTTAATTTAGGGAAAATCCATTTCCCTTCCTCAACAGATGTTTTTGTTATTACTTGTATATTGGCTTTTTTTACGTTAGTTTTATATCGCCTCTCTTTTTATGCCTTAAAGAGAAACACAGGACTTCCTTCTCTCCAATTATTCTTTCTTGCCTATTTTAGTTTCATGGAGCTTTATGATGTCTCTTTTCATTTCTCATAGGTATTCTAAAACTTTCCTTCTTTTGACTGGGTAGTCCCAACCATTCAGTAAAATGATATTTACATTTTTGCAGAGAATATTGAACCTTGTGATTTATAATGCATGACTGTTTCTGGATATTTAAAACACCCTGTGTTCCTTCATTTTGATTTGAATGTGTACCTAGTTTAAAGAACTTTATTTGTGGCATATTTATGAAGTGTGTTAGATAAGCTGATGTTATGCTTGATACGGGAAGGTATCAAGTCATAGGTACATGAAGAAGGAAAACCCAAAAATAGAAACAAACAAGAACCTACAGTCCCAAAGCCCACTGTTCCCACCTTCCCTGCCTGTCTCCACACAACTGTATCTCTGTAGAGTGGCAGTTGAGAGACTGTTTACCCCTTACTCCACATAGAGAATCACTTAGTATAATATGCATGTGCCAGATGATAGCAAACATCAAATCCATCCGGTTGGAAATTGGATTATTGGTTGAATGGGGTATGAGCCCTAGCCAAGCAGCATCCACAATCCTAGTCAGAGTAAGGCACAAGCAAACCTCAAATTAATCTTTTGCTCAATTCCCCGGTAGCTTGGCACAGAGCTGTCAGGCTTCACTCAGAGCGGTTCACAGACAAAATATCATCTCTGGAAATATTGCCATACCAAAATATCATGACATAAATTTCATTGTCAAAAATATCTTCATCTCATATTAATAATATAAATGACAAACATATTGATTTAGAATATTGTTGACATTAATATAATTGTACAGAATATAGTTTTAAAAAAATATATAAATATAAATATTGAACATTAAATATATTAAAAAGTAGTAGTAGTAGTTAATACTTAATTCGGTTCTTCAGCAACCATCCAATTATACAAAAACAAACACTTCCAGTTCATAAAAAACAGTATGTATTGTAGTTGCAAAATTAAACTACTCATATGAAATACAACAAGCTCCGCAGGAAAAAAACATCATAGTCTATTAATTAAAAATGCAGTATAAAAAAGATACTGCACTTGAGGGGGTGCAATTCTCCATATGAGGTAAAACAATATTCTAAAGTGCAAAGTGCATTTCACATACAGAGCTCTGTAGAATTTTAAATAAAGAAAATGCATTACACGTGTATCCAAATGGTATTCATGCACGCACAGACTCAAGTAGTAATTTGAGAAAGAATCTTACTACGTTTATTCTAAACATTAGCTAAGAAGTGGCTAACTGCAGACACAATTAGGTGAGAGGTGTCACTTTTCAATATTTTCTGGACAACAAGATATCTGGCTACCCCCATTTTCAGAAAATTGGGCCTATCCATTTTCTACGGGAGCATAGATAACCTGAGCAAAAAAACAAAACATGTGCCTCAGGTTCAGGATCCAGATCACAGGCTGGGCACAGGCTAGAGGCCAGTTATTTTATCCATTTACTGGTAAAAGATCTCAGTGGGAGAATTCCCAGCCTGAAGCGCGTATACAGGCTCTTGGTTAAAGGCGGGGTGATTGTATCCAGAAATGGCTCAAAACAAGCGGTTATTTTGAATTCCAGGTATTTATTTGTCAGGAGGCCCTTGTTACTAATGTCTACATAATTATACAAATCACCAGCAATGGTATCTGGCCCTGGGGCCTTGGCTGATTTTAACAGGATAATGGCTCTTGCGGTGTCTTCAAGGGAAAAAACTATTCTATCATCTATTTTTAGATCAATTGCAGGCATATCCGCATATGATAATACCTGATCAGAGATCGGAGTAGAATAACTTGTGTTTGTTCTATCATATAACGTAGAAAAATGGATCACCCATTCTTCAGGTTGAATATTATGTGGCGGAATGTTTTCGTCCTATCTGTGTGACCCTGCGCTGCTATGCGCCAGAAGGACCGATTATCTTTCATTTTGGCAGCTACAAGCATGTCGTACCAGATCTTATCATCCTAATTCATCCTGGCTTTGCTCATGACAAGAATATCATTACTTCTTGCATCTATAATCCTAACTCGGTTGCAATCCTTAACAGCCAGCCTTAGCACTAGTTTGGCATTATTGCAATCATCATTATAACCATCAGCCATCTTGCCCCAGTGAATTTTCTTCTGACCAGTCTCCCTGTAAAAAATACTCTACAACTAATGGAAAAACTGATTATGAATATTTAGCAAAGGAATGGCTGAACTAGAAATGCCTACATAATCAGACGGATAGACCACAAACAAGGCATATATCTCTGAGTGCAATTTCTGATTTGACAACACATTAGTCCAAGAGACACAACAACAGTTATTAGCTATAATGGGTTCAGGCACTTTGGTGTTAATCTCATTTCTTGTCCTTCTCAATGCTTCCATTGCCAAAGTTAAAATCAAAGAGTTGTGTTTGTTATCCACACAAGGGTCCACTCCCACCAAAGTAGCGGTCATAATTTAACACCTAAAAAAACATAATCAATAAAATCAATAACACTAGAGTAGAGGCCTCTTTTGAATGTGACTGCCCCCTCAGAGTCAGAGGTTGTTCGCCCGTTGAATGCTCTTAATCTTCTAGTAAGTGTCATAAAAGCTAGTTTTAGTGCACATGCAGAGAAATTGCATTGTGGTTTCCCTATCAGAAGGGGAATACTCCGCAGTTCATCCTCTGAATCTATTAACTAATTAATGTAAGAGGAAGGTTCAAAAGAGATATTAAAAAATCCTGCAATTATTTTCTGTTATGTGTTATAATGAAGAGACCCAATTTCCTTATCCAAAAGTGATAAAATAGGGCACTCACTACTAGTTAGAGCAGATAGAACATATACTTTTTTAAAAGCCAATCAAATTCCTGTAGGAAGTGTAACTGTAATCCCTATTATATCAGGGAAATCAATCTCTAACAAAGTGAGTAAACCCGGGAAGTCATTTTTGATCAAAATCAGTAGCCCCCCACTAGTACTTCCAGATTTTTCTGGGAGTTTAGCTTAAACATTGTAGGAGGAAAACCCATTTAAGTGGACCTTCCCTGTAGCCCAAGTCTCTTGGAACATGCAAACACTGCACCCATGTATGTAGGACAACCAATCAGAGTCAACCAATTTGGGATTTATCCCGGCCAAATTCCAGGAAATCATAGTAAAACTAGACTGCAGATCATTACCACCCTTGGGACCTACTAACTTTAAGGCTTGTGAGATTCCCCCAGAGACATGCTCAGGTGTATCAGATAAGTCACCATTCAGACCTACAGTTTCATTAATATCACAATTAGGAGTTTAGTTAAAAAATTCTATTATTAATGGAATATACATTTCTTAATGTGGAGCATGTAACTAATTCATTCTGGGGGTTTAGTCAATGAACAGAATTCAAAATGGACACTTGATTATGCGCAGGAAAGTTAGATCCCTGCTGGTTGGGATTATGAGCACTAATATAATACAAATTAAATGTATTTAATTAATTTTGAAATAAATATAACTATTATACTTACTCAAAAATGTAATCACACATATATATTGATGTGTATATATATGTATATATGTATTTACATATACAATTAAAAATATTATTAAACTCATATTATTCAATTGTTATTTTAATTTAATTAATTTTTTTAATGTAATTATTTAATAAATAAAAATATATATACATTTATATAAATAAACATACATATTCTCACAGCTGCTCACTCACCCATACAGTCAATCACACAATTATTTACTCACCCATACAGTTACACACACACCCACTTACTTACTCATACATATACTAACACATACTCACTCACCTATACATTGGCTGGTATATGCACACACTCATCCATACAGCTACTCTCACATTCACTCACTCACCCATACAGTCACTCATATACTCCATCACTCAGCTAAATTCCTTTCACAAACCTAGTTACTCACCCATATACCACTGACACATCCACTCACTCACCCACACACATACTCACTTACCCATACAACCCCTCACACACACACTCACTAACCCATACAGCCACTAACTCACTCATCCATGCAAGCAGTCACACACACCGTCACCTACCCACACAGACACTCATACAGTTACTCAGACAACCAATCAATCACCCATATAGCCACTCATGTACCCACTCACACACCCATACAGCCACTTAGACGTCAACTAACAGACTGATTGTGAGAAGCTGGCCTGGTATATGATGTCCACTAATTAAAGTGGGCACCTTGCACCAGTCCAAACAACCCTTATGCTGATTTAAGAGGTTAAAAATAACCTTAGAGAGCTATCCTAGTGGTAGCTGTGGAGAGCAGCCTTCAGGCTTAGTATTGAATGAATGTTAAGCAGCTTGTTTTACCAGAATGCAATCTTATTGTATTGGTTAAATGAAAGGAGAACCACACAGTAGTTATAAGAATATATATTTATTGTTATAACACCTTAAATGCCTCACAGTATCTGCTACATGCAGATAAACACAAAGCACACAATACTGTAGCACAGAAACAATCGTAAGTAGCACTAATACACAGTGGGCTCCCGGGGGAGACCAAACCATATACTAGAATAGTGGTATAAGAACCATGACTTGAGTCAAGATGGTGTCTAGAGGATGTAGAATCGCTGGGACCCCAAGGAACCACCCAAGGTGAGTAAATAGGGACCCCACGGAGGACGGGTGCAGTGTGAGAACACGACCACGTGCTACGTACAATTCAATGGGAGAGTCGCAGTTGCAATTTTAAAGTTTAAGGACCCTTCCCAGAGGATTACGAGGAAACCCTTTGGAACATAGAAGGTTGGAGAGCCACCCCACCCGTGGATACCAAAGTACCAGTGTTACCTATCCCAGGGAAGCCGGGTGCATAGGGCTGAAGTGGCATCGGAAACCGCCGTCGTTCTCAATGGGAGTCTTCAAAGAAATGCCACTGCTGGAAAGAAGAAAAGTGGCCAGTGGAATCCGCAGGTGTTTTCTTGATGGAAGGAACCTAGAAGCAGAGGGGACAGAGTCTGGGTCACTCAGGAGTGACCAGTGGCTCGGTAGACGAATGCCCACTGATGTCGGGTGCCTCAGGTGTGAAGAAGGGGACCTTGACTCTACAGCTGCAGGGACCAGGAGACATTGAGGATGGCCAGGAGCCGGATACGAGCTGTTCCATGAAGGATGTCAAGTACTGAGGGGTCGGTGTCCGGCGAGAGCACCAACAAGCCTTGGCAGAAGCAACCCACAAAGAAGGTCAAAGAAGGTTATGGTCTGGCCCAGCAAGGACCAGAGGACTCACCATAGCAAGGAGAGTCAGGGCAGGCCTGGAGCAACCAAGAAAATCAAGATTGTCCCTCAAGTGGACCCACAGGACGATGGCACATGAGTCGCAAGGGGACATCTCGCAGTTTCACAAAGCCACAGCTTGCAGGGCACAGAGTATGAGGAGGCCAGAGTCCATTGTAATAAATGTGCACAGAGGTTGGGGCTATCAACTGCCCAATGCACAAAGTTGTAGAACACTAACAAGCATATGCACTTGCAAAAGTATGCGGTGCACAGGGGTTCAGGTTATGGGGTCCCCACAAAGGATATTGGCCTTAAACTTGCTGAGAGGGCAGCTCAATCTCAAGGAACATAGGAACCCACCTCCTGTGGTGCTGGAGCCTTCAGAGTCTGCAGGAGCTCAGGATCAGCAGACTGGTCAGTTGCATTACAGTGCCTGCAAATGCAGGGCAGTGACTCCTTCACCCCAGGGGAGATACTGCAGTTGTCTGTGATGTTCCACAGGTCCTGCATGGAGCCTGTATAGTGCACGGGCACAGACGATGCTTTGGACGGAGAGGGAGATGAATTCGGGCCCAGTCAAAGTCCATTGAAGTCCAGAATGTCCAGATGGTCGAAGGTCAGTGGTTTCTTGTTCAGAATCTTGTCCACGTCGAATCTAGGGTCCTACAGCCAGGTAAGCCCTTTTGTACCCACGGGAGAGGGATGGACAGATTCAGGGCGCCCTCCCAGGGGAGAGTCGGGACAGTGGGGAGGATACTCCCATGTCCTTTGTCCAGTTTCGCACCAGAGCAGGAGCCAATGGCTCCCAGAACTGGGTTGAGCTGGACTATGCACAGGGACACCAAATGTGCCCCTCGTGCAGACTTTCAGGCACTTTGAAAGTGCACCCACCCAGTTCCAATACACTAAATCCTGTCTGGGAGGTGGTCACACCTCCCTGTGACAGGATGCCTATTGTGCTGCCTTCCTCTGCTCAAGTTTGGCTCAGCAGCAGGAGGGCAGAAATGTGTCTCTGGTCAGCAGCAACCATTTTGTGCTGTCCAGGTCGAGAAGGCTGGTACCGGGAAGACCAGGGACCCCACGAAGCTTGCTTCTGAAGGGTTGCATCATACCTCCCACACCAGTTACCGGTGTGAAGGTATGATTCCAAGGTGTTTGATACCAAATACGACATGGTTTGTAGCAGCTGTTTTCAAGATAGCATTTTACGCGAGCATATAATGCACCTCTACCTATATGTCTGGCTGCGTCACTGACAACCCGGGAGAATGGTCTCCGAAGGCTGCAGGGGTGCCCTGCTCATGCAGGAGCACCCTCTCATGTAAAACCCAGCACCCTGCCTTCAGGATTGTTACGGCCTGCTATAGGGGTGACTTATTGGTTTTAAGTGTAGTGACCTATAGATATAGTAAACCTATATCTAAAGTAAGTGGTGCATGCCCCCTATAACACAGGCTGCAATGGCAGGCCTGTAGTTCCATTTTGCATGGCCTCTCATGGGTGGCATAATACATGCTTCAGCCCATGGGAGGCCTATGGGGTACCTATGCCCTGGGTACATGTGTACCATATACTAGGGACTGACAAGGGTACCCCAGTATCCAATCTGGAGTGTACCTAAGTACATGTCAATACATTTTTGGTAGAAAGCAGATAGACTGGGGTCCTGATTACCAGGATCCCAGTCAGACTAGTCAAAAACAGTGTAACATCAAGCAAAAAGTGGGGGTAACCAAAAGAAGCAGATCCTACTTTCCTACACTGATATAAAGATTCACACAACCAGTCACTCACCCATCCATTCACTGAGACACCAAATGACTCACTTTTACAGTCAGCCTCGCACCCACTGAATCATCCATACAGACACTCATACATCCACTGATTCACCAAAATACCTTGGTATATAAATGAAAAACTCATAATCTTTTTAAAAACATTCAGTCACATGATGATGTAATCAGTGATGTAATTTGAGATGCCTTCAGTGATGTCATCAGTGATGTCACTGAACATGTCATGGGTGATGTAATATGTGAGGTCATAAGCAGTGCATTGCAGGAACGCGAGTTAAAGTTAGCTTCACAACTGGTTTTGTGTGAGTGAAACCTGAGCCTAACTATAAGGTCCCTATAACCATTGGTTTTTCAGTGAATTTCCAAGGTTTTATTTAAACTCCATTTCCTGAGTATATATCGTCCTTCTAACCTCTGTTTTTTTCAGTGAATAAACATATATATTACCTACTGGCGGTCGCCAGTAGGTAGTTATAGTTAGGACCTCGTTTCTATTCAAAAAGCGTTTTTTCTTTTGCCAATACCTTTGGCGCCGTTTGACGAATCTTCGTGAAATTTTCTAAACTAATGGTTCACTCAGGTCAGCTCCTGTCCTGAAAGATTTGGGGTGATTCGTCAAGTGGGGGCCGAGAAAAAATGGGGGTCCCAAAACACGTTTTCCCCATGTTAATTTCCATAGGAATTTTGGAACAGGTTACAGCCCGAACTGCTGAACAGAATTACACCAAATTTGGCAAAAAGGTAGCTCTTGGTTCAGAAAGCGACCTTTTTTTAAATGGTGTAAATCCATTCAGTAGTCCCTGAGAAAATCAAAAGTAAAGTCACATATATATCTATGGCCGAGTAGGGTCCGCGTACCCTCCCGACCACGAGCTGCATGCATGCTAATTGGCTGTCAACACTCCAAATCAGGAAGTGTTGGCAGCCATTTTGTCCTCGGTAGAACCGAGGACAGAAACAAGTGCGCAAAGCGCACAAAGGGGGCAGGCTAGAAACACCCTGACCCCCTAGGTCTGCTCAGGGGGTCCCACAAGGACCCTCCGGGCAGAAAAAAGCATTTAAAAAAAAAAATAAATCGGCAGGATGCGCTCAGGGTGCGCGGATCCTGCCGATAAAAATCGAAGGGCGGTCTCCCGCGCTCGATTGTATTTTGCCCCGGGTGGCCCAAGTCCCGGGGGCATGGTGGGGGTTAAATTTATGTATGGGGGCCTCAAAGGGCCCCCAAGCCCCGGGGACCGCCACCCCTGGGGCTTTCTTTTAAAATGGTGCGGGAGGGCTCTGAGCCCTCCGCAGCCCCGGGGACCACCACCTCCCGGGGCTTCTTTTTTTACTTTTTCCTGTGTGGGGAGGCTCGAGCCTCCCACATGCCCCGGGACCGCCACCTCCCTGGGGCACTAACAAATTAAAATGGGAGTCCGTTTTGGACCTCGGAGCCCGAGGACCACCACCTCCCGGGGCTTTGCTGATGTGGGGAGGGGGCCGCGCGGCCCCCCTCCTGGAGCCTGTAGTGGCCCTGGGGACCGCCACCCCCAGGGCCGGCTCCTGCAGTGTCCCGGGGTGCCTACCCCGGGACACTGCTGTTTGCAATGACAGGGACGGGAGCCTCGCGGCTCCCGTCCTGTCATTGCAAACTGCTTTGAGATATTGGAAGAGAGAGCAGGGAAACCTGCTCTCGCTTCCAATATCCAAAGACAATTGCTTTTCCACACGGGGAGCAGCATGTTAGCTGCCCCCGTGTGGAAAGCAATGCCGGCTCCCTTAGGACACGGGGAGCCGGCGGGACTGTGGGGGTTTGGGACCCCCACAGTCCCCAACCAGAGGCCAGGCCCCGGGGATGGGGTCCCCGGGGCCATAGTGGCCCGGGAGGGGCCACGCGGCCCCCTCCCCAGAAATTATTTTAAAAGGCCTGCCCCGGGGGATGGGGTCCCGGGGCAAAAGGAGGCCTGAGGAGGGGGCCACACAGCCCCCTCCTTAAAAAGGAATGTTAAAGTGTGGCCATGCCCCAGGGGATGGGGTCCCCGGGGCAGTTTTCGGCCAGGGGAGGGGGCCACGCGGCCCCCTTCCAGTTTAATTTTAATAAATAAAAAAGGGGTAAGGCCCTGGGGGATGGGGTCCCCAGGGCCCAAAAATAAGAAAAGGAAGGGGGCCACACAGCCCCCTTCAGGAAAAAAAAAAACGATCGGGCCGCAGGCCCCGCCCCTTCCTTCACCACTCAGCAACGCGCCCCTGGTGCGTTTGCAGATGGGAAGTAATTCCCCTTGAATACTGTGGGTCCCTGGGGCCAACTAGCCCACCAGGAACCTCCAGTATGCGCCAGGGGCTGCGTTGCAGAGAGGTGTACAGAGGCCACGCCCCTTATACACCTCTCTGCAACGCAGCTCTGTGGCGCTTTGGAGGTACATGGTGGGCTAGTTGGCCCCCAGGAACCCTCAGGATTCAAGGGGACTTAATCCCCCAACTTAAAACGCTCCACGGGCGCGTTTGCACAGTGGTGAAGGGAGGGGCGGTGCTTCAGGTGACATGTGTGCAAACAGGCCCCGTGGCGCGTTTTAAGATGGGGAATTAAATCCCCTTCAATCCTGAGGGTCCCTGGGGCCAACTAGCCCAACAGGTACATCCAGAAAGCGCCACAGAGCTGCGTTGCAGAGAGGTGTAAAAGGGGTGTGGCCTCTCTAAACGTCTCTGCAACGCAGCCCCTGGCGCATACTGGAGGTTCCTGGTGGGCTAGTTGGCCCCTAGGGACCCTCCCCTCATGATTCAAGGGGACTTAATCCCCCAACTTAAAACGCGCCACGGGGCGCGTTTGCACAGATGTCACCACAGGCCCCGCCCCCTCCCTTCACCATTGTGCAAATATTCCTCTAAAATCTGCCGAACTACGAATTCGGATTTACTCACCTCTTATCAGGAGAGACCTCAGTGCTGCATCTTTCAGCCCAGTACTAATCCTGAAAAGTAATTTTAACCGTACTTACCAGTAACTTGAATTTCCTTCCATAGGATATCATTGCCTGCTTTTTGCTGAAAAGTTTCTAAGTGTTGATTTTTGAAACATACAAATATTCCTCTAAAATCAGCCGAAATACGAATTCCGATTTACTCACCTGTTATCAGGAGAGACCTCAGTGATGTATCTTTCAGCCCAGTACTGGTCCTGAAAAGTAATTTTAACCGTACTTACCAGTAACTTGAATTTCCTTCCATAGGCTAACATTGACTGGTTTCACTTGGAAATTCTTCTAAGTGTGGAGTTTTGGAACTTTAAAATATTCCTCTAAAATCAGCCGAAATACGAATTCCGATTTACTCACCTGTTATCAGGAGAGACCTCAGTGCTGCATCTTTCAGCCCAGTACTGATCCTCAAAAGTAATTTTAACCGTACTTACCAGTAACTTGAATTTCCTTCCATAGGATATCATTGTCTGCTTTTTGCTGAAAAAGTTTCTAAGTGTTGATTTTTGAAACATACAAATATTCCTCTAAAATCAGCCGAAATACAAATTCCGATTTACTCACCTGTTATCCGGAGAGACCTCATTGCTGTATCTTTCAGCCCAGTACTGGTCCTGAAAAGTAATTTTAACCGTACTTACCAGTAACTTGAATTTCCTTCCATAGGCTAACATTGACTGGTTTCACTTGGAAATTCTTCTAAGTGTGGAGTTTTGGAACTTTAAAATATTCCTCTAAAATCAGCCGAAATACGAATTCCGATTTACTCACCTGTTATCAGGAGAGACCTCAGTGCTGCATCTTTCAGCCCAGTACTGATCCTCAAAAGTAATTTTAACCGTACTTACCAGTAACTTGAATTTCCTTCCATAGGATATCATTGTCTGCTTTTTGCTGAAAAAGTTTCTAAGTGTTGATTTTTGAAACATACAAATATTCCTCTAAAATCAGCCGAAATACAAATTCCGATTTACTCACCTGTTATCAGGAGAGACCTCAGTGCTGTATCTTTCAGCCCAGTACTGGTCCTGAAAAGTAATTTTAACCGTACTTACCAGTAACTTGAATTTCCTTCCATAGGCTAACATTGACTGGTTTCACTTTGAAATTCTTCTAAGTGTGGAGTTTTGGAACTTTAAAATATTCCTCTAAAATCAGCCGAAATACAAATTCCGATTTACTCACCTGTTATCAGGAGAGACCTCAGTGCTGCATCTTTTAGCCAAGCACTGACCCTGAAAAGTAATTTTAACCGTACTTACCAGTAACTTATATTTTCTTCCATAGGAATCCATTGTCTGGTTTTCAGCTGAAAAGTTTCAAAGTGTCGATTTTCACAAACTACAAATATTCCTTAAAAATCGCCTGTATGACTTAAACGCATTCTTTCAACTGTTTACAGGAGATGCACCAGTGCTGGATCCAGGATCCAACACTGAGTAAGAAAAAGTAACGATAACAGTTTTTACCTGCTAAGTGAATTTCCTTCCATAGGATAACATTGGTGATTCTATGAGAAAAAGTTTCTAAGTGTCAACTTTTAAAATACAATAATATTCCTTAAAAATCACTACTGTAACCAAAACGCTTTTACTCAACTGTTTACAGGAGATGTCCCAGGACTGAATCTAGGATCCAGTCCTGTGGTTAGAAAAGTAATACATAAAGTAACTAATTGCATTTAACTAGAAATTCACATTGAGCTGAATGTTGCATTGTGTTTGAAAATGTGTTGCCCATTGCAACAACTGTAACTACTGTACTTAAAAGTCTATTGCCTATGTGCAAAGTATTTAAACTAAAGTAATTCATTCTGAGAAAGTATTTTTGTAATGTATAATGTAATTACAATGTAATTTAAAAAATAAAATATGTAAAAAAAAATGTTTCTAAAAATGTAGTAAATCAGTATGAAAAAAATAAATATAACAATTAATACATTTAAAAATTGTCATTTACAAAACCTTTGAAATTCACTGAAAAAACCGTAGGTTTCAGACATGTTATAGTTAGGAATTAGCATTTAAAAACCTTTGAAATTCACTGAAAAAACCATAGGTTTCAGACACGTTATAGTTAGAAATTAGCATTTAAAAACCTTTGAAATTCACTGAAAAAACCATAGGTTTCAGGCACGTTATAGTTAGAAATTTGCATTTAAAAAACCTTAGAAATTCACTGAAAAAACCATAAGGTTTTAGGGACAGTTATAGTTAGTTGGACATTGCACTCGTACAAAACCCGTGAAATTCCCCGTTATAGTTAGTTCAGGTAACTATAACTCGCGCCTCGCAATGCACTGCTGATGACGTCACATATTACATCACTCATGACATGGTCAGTGACATCACTGATGACATCACTGATGACATCTCAAATGACATCACTGATGACATCACTGATGACATCATCCATGTGAGAATTTAATGCATCTTCTCACATCCTAATATAAGTTTTGAAACACCCACTCTAAATTACAGACTGCCATTCTCAAAACCATACACACTCCAATACCAATAAGTACATACCCACTCACTGATTCTTAGGTCTACACACACACATCTACTCACTCACCCGTACAGTCACTCATACTTACAGTCACTCAGTACAGGACTATCATATGCACTCATACACCTATATAAACACTCACACAACGCAACTCATCCATAGAGGTATTCACACACCTAGTCAGTCATGCAAATAATTAATCACACTCCAATTTACTCACCTATACAGTTATACACACCAGCTCACTTACTCATAAAAATACTAGCACATTCTTACGCTCCTATGCAATCACTGATGCAAGCACACACTCATCCATATAGCCACTCTCACAATCACACACTCTCACTTATAGCCATTTATATACTCCAACACACATATATACTGCCTTTCACATATGTAGTTACTCACACATGTACCACTGAGATATACATTCAATCACTAACACACCCATACACACACTCACCCACCCATACAGTCCATCACAGACGCACTCTTGAAACCATGCACCCAGTGAATCACCCACTCACACATCTATGCACAGAGTCACACAGACCCCACCCACACAAACACTGAGGCACCCATACAGATACTCAGAGAACCAATCCATAACCCATATAGACACTCATTTAGCTAGTCAGAAACCCATGCAGTTGCTTACACAACAACAGACAGACGGATACAGACATTCACACAGTTTAGTCACTCACCCATGCATCCAGTAAGATACGTTTAATCACTCACTTATAGACTCAGTCACGCACCTACTAAATCATCCATTCAGGCGCTTCTACACCCACTCATTCTTCAATACGCCTTTCCCTAAATATATTAAACATATTTAAACTTTACAGAAACACACAGTCACTGGATGATGTCATCAGTGATGTCATTTGAGATGTCATCAGTGATGTCATCAGTGATGTCACTGACCATGTCATGAGTGATGTAATATGTGACGTCATCAAGCAGTGCATTGCGGGCGCGAGTTATAGTTACCTGAACTAACTATAACGGGGAATTTCACGGGTTTTGTACGAGTGCAATGTCCAACTAACTATAACTGTCCCTAAAACCTTATGGTTTTTTCAGTGAATTTCTAAGGTTTTTTAAATGCAAATTTATAACTATAACGTGCTTGAAACCTATGGTTTTTTCAGTGAATATATATATATATATATAGAGTGGTAAAAGGCTTTTGTCACTTTACAGCTTGGCATGGATAGCACTGTGCTAGACGTATGCTTAAAAACTTTGCTGTAGAAATGGCGAAAGACTTTGTCCCTATCTATCTCGGCGTGGATGGTACTGTGCCAATCCTACGCTTAAAGACTTTGATAGAAAAGCAGACATTTGAGGTGAGCAAATTTAGAGTGTCGCTGGTGTTGAGAGTGCTCTATACTGGAGCTGCTTTCCACCTAAACTTGAGAACTACCCAGAGTTCTCTGCTTCTTCTTTTGCATATATATATATATATATATATATATATATATATATATATATATATATATATATATATCAAAGGTTTTCCTCCCACACAGAAAGGTAACGAAGCCGTGTCTCAAGCCACAAAAACTTTTATTCGTCGGCTGTTATCGGACGCGTTTCGCCTGCGCAGCAGGCTTGCTCACCATAGGCTTTGTTATCTTTCTGTGTGGGATGAAAACCTTTGATGTAAATTGGACCTGACTTGGGTGGTCCACATAGACGAAGCGCCCTCTGTTCTGGCTGTGCGGCGGATTACACAAGTGACAAGCTGGGAATATATATATATATATATATTTATATATCACACACAAACAGGTTGCCCCTTGAAGATGCCGCACACGGGGGGGGTTGTTCACACAAACATCAGCGGCAGCAGAGATAACAGCTTGCTCTCCCCCTTTTCAAATAAGCTGCCAAACGCGTTTCGAGCACGCCCTGTGCTCTTGATCACTGGCTGAAAAATGAAGTAAGCGGACTGACTCGGCACAGGTAATTTATTTGAATACAGGTCCCGCCCCAGTGGGCATCAGCAAAATGGCCTTATGGGCTTGGTAGTCCATTGAATCTCCTGCCATGGACCTGTTGCCGCAATAATATCCCAAGTGGGTGCCGCTAACACATTCACTGAAAATCCTTTACCACAGTGGGTTTGATGTACATTGTTCTATTCCTTTAGGTGAAAAGCGATTCAGGCACCACTGCTCCCCTGCCAATATTTACCGCTGACAAAGGCACCATCCGTTCCTGCTGGTGCTCGTGGATCCAAGCACCAAGGAGCCGCCACAGCAGCGGGGCATCTTCGTGGCTGGACTGGCCGCTTAAATCACACACAAACAGGTTGCCCCTTGAAGATGCCGCACACGGGGGATTGTTCACACAAACATCAGCAGCAGCAGAGATAACAGCTTGCTCTCCCGCTTTTCAAATAAGCTGCCAAACGCGTTTCGAGCACACCCTGTGCTCTTCATCACTGGCTGAAAAATGAAGTAAGCGGACTGACTCGGCACAGGTAATTTATTTGAATACAGGTCCCGCCCCAGTGGGCGTCAGAAAAATTGCCTTATGGGCTTGGTAGTCCATTGAATCTCCTGCCATGGACCTGTTGCCGCAATAATATCCCAAGTGGGTGCCTGTTAGAAATGGGATCTCTAGTTGGCAAGGGCTTGCACCTTTGTCCAAGTAGGGACCCTTCTTCCTAGTCAGGGTAAGGGAGTTACACTCCTAAAATAACCCCTGCTCACCCCCTTGGTAGTTTGGCACGAGCAGTCGGGCTTATCTCAGAGGCAGTGTGTAAAGCATTTGCACATAACCAACAGTAATACAGTGTAAGCACTACAAACTGACACCACACCAGTTTAGAAAAATATCCAATATTTTTATATACTTTAAACAAGACCAAATACGATAAAAATCCACTGTACAGTACTTCAGAAATAGTTACTTCTCAAAATGTCTTTAAAAACAGTTCCTTGATGTCGATAGCTCCGTCCAGGGCTATCACGGCGTCGTGAACAAACAAATCCAAACAGTTCTGGCTGACTGCGGCGTCGCGGGTCAACTACGGTGTCGGGAAGACCCGCAAACAGTACCTTTCAGAAATGCAGGGCGTCGATGACCTCGCGGTGAGCTTCCGAAAACACGGCGTCCGCAGGCATCGGTTCCGGAGGTCGGTGCGGGCGTCGTCGGGGCCCTCGAAGTCACACGCGTTGCAGATCGATCTCCTCTCGGTTGAAGTCAGGAGCGCTGGTGTCGGCCGGTGTCGGGTGCTGCGGTGTGAAGTGCAGCGGTGCGGCGTGCGGTGCCCTCAGGTCGCGGTGCGAGCAGCGGCTCGGTGGCGGTGTCGGATGGCGCCGTCGGTGAGACCAGGGTTGCGGTGTGAGATGAAGGCGGTGCTCGTTGCGGTGCTGGCAGGTCACGGTGCAGCAGCGGCGTCGTCGTAACTGCAGCGCTGTCGTCGGCTGATGAACTGGAGTCGATGGCACCGGCGTCGGTGGGCCAAGGCTGCGGTGCGGGATGAGGGCGGTGCGTCGTGTAACTTACGAGCGGTGCCCCCGAACCACGGTGCAAGCAGCGGCGTCGAGTCCGGCGTGGAGCGGCGTCATCGGGAAGGCCACGGCGTTGTCGTGAAGCGAGGCAGTGCGGAGTGCGGTGCCCACAGGTCGCGGTGCGAGCAGCGGCTCGGTGGCGGCGTCAGCAGGCGTCGTCGGTGAGACCAGGGTCGCGGTCCAGCGTTGCGGCAGTCCCCTCTGCGGTGCCGTCGGGACACGGAGTCGGCAGCGGCATCGTCGATGTCGTCGGGTTGCTTTTCTTCTGTTGCAGCACAAAACACACAGTCCCCAGTGCTGAGGGCAGAAGAACTTGAAGTCTTTGCTGTTCCTGAGTCTTCTTGATCAGGGGGCAAGCTCTACCTCAAGCCCTTGGAGACACTCACAAAGTAGATTGCAGAAAGTTCAGTTCCAGTCCTTTCCCTGCCCAAGACAGAAGCAGCCACTGCAGGCCAACACAGCAAAGCACACAGCAAAGTGGTAGTTCCTCCTCACAGCTTCTCCAGCTCTTCTTCTTGGCAGTCTTCTTGATCCAAAAGAGTTCTAAATTCATGGGGTCAGGGCCCCAATATTTATATCCCAAATTCCTTTGTTCTCTGAAGGCAGAGAGGCCTTTGCCTAGTCCAAACCAGTTCTGGAGCACTTTGTTGACAAGTCTCCGTCCTTTCTTTCAGAGAGTAGGCCAGGGACATCAGACGCACCACAGGAGGTGGAGCCAGCATTGTGGAGGGAAGGCCCAGCCCTATTCAGGTCCCAGGTGCATCTCCTTCCACCCATCTACATGTAAATCTTGCTATACAGCCCTGTGCTGACTCACCCTGTCTCCTGGCATCCCCCAGCCCCTGTCACTCGCACTCCAGACAAGGAATACACAACCTCGCAGAGGCAGGCTTGGATGGTTAGACAAAAAAATACCCACTTTCTAAAAGTGGTATTTTCAAACACAGAATGTTAAAACCAACTTCACTAAAAGATGCATTTTATCATTCTGAGTCCAGGCATACTAAACTCGAATTTCTACCATGTTCCCTGGGTCGGTTAGGATTATAAGCTGTAATAATCAAAACTGCCCATTCTGGCCTATGGGGAACAGGTAGCCTTGCAATAGTGAAAAACGAAATAGGCTGTAATTCACTACCAGGACATGCCACACACACCAGGGCATGTCCTACCTTTCGCATACAATGCACCCTCCCACAGGGGTACCTTGGGACTACCTTAGGGGTGACTAACATGTAGAAAAGGGAAGGTTTAGGGACTTGCAAGTGTGTGCACTTGCCAAGTCGACATGGCAGCCCCAGGCTGCACACAGGCTCTGCAATGGCAGGCCAGAGTTACACTTTACGGGCTGTTTGCGTGGGTGGCACAATCCAGTGCTGCAGCCCACCAACAGCATTTGATCTATAGGCCCTGGCACTCTCAGTGCACTTTACAAGGGACTGACACATAAACCAAATAGGCCAATCATGGAAACACCAATTCATAACACATTTTATACAGGAGCACTTGCACTTTCCCACTGGACAGCAGTGAGGAAAGTGCGCAGAATCATTACACCAGCAAAAACAGAGTCAAAACCAGGAGGTCAGAAAGCAAAAAGTCAGGGGAAACACGCCAAAAGATGCCAAGTCTAACACATGTCCCCTCCAGCTGAAAGTAGGGAGAACTACCCAACCCCATTGGAGTTCTCTTCACTAAGGCGGAAGAACCTGGACAGACCATCTGCGTTGGCGTGTTCTGTACCAGGGCGGTGTTCCACCGTAAAGTCCATTCCCTGTAGGGAGATGGACCACCTCAGCAGTTTTGGATTCTTACCCCTCATTTGCATCAACCATCTGAGGGGCCTGTGGTCGGTCTGAACCCGGAAGTGAGTCCCAAACAGGTATGGTCTCAGCTTCTTCAGTGCCCAGACCACAGCAAAAGCTTCCCTTTCTATGGCACTCCACCTCTGTTCCCTGGGGAGTAGTCTCCTGCTAAGGAAGACTACAGGCTGATCCAGGCCCTCTTCGTTCAGTTGTGAGAGCACCGCTCCCACCCCATGCTCTGAAGCGTCAGTCTGCACGACGAATTCCTTGGAGAAGTCAGGTGCCTTGAGCACGGGCGCCGTGCACATGGCTGCCTTCAGGGCATCAAAAGCTTTCTGGCAGGACTCAGTCCAGATCACTTTCCTGGGCTGCTTCTTAGAAGTCAGCTCTGATAAGGGGGCAACGATGGTGCCATAGCCCTTAACAAATCTCCTATAGTAGCCGGTGAGACCTAAGAAGGCTCTCACCTCTGTCTGGGTCTTGGGGGGCTCCCAAGCCAGAATGGTGTCAATCTTGGGTTGTAGGGGCGCCTCCTGGCCTCTTCCTACCTGGTGTTCCAAGTACACCACAGAACCCTGCCCGATTTGGCACTTACTGGCCTTGATCGTGAGGCCTGCACCTTGCAGAGCCCTCAACACTTTCTCAAGGTGCTGTAAATGTTCTTCCCAGCTGGAACTGAACACAGCAATGTCATCCAGGTAGGCGGCACTGAAATCCTCCAGCCCAGCCAACACCTGATTGACCAACCTCTGAAAGGTGGCAGGGGCATTCTTCAACCCAAAGGGCATCACCTGGTAATGACCTTCTGGGGTTGAGAATGCTGATCTCTCCTTGGCCCCATCGGTTAAGGCAATCTGCCAGTACCCAGACGTTAAATCAAATGTGCTGAGGAACCGGGCAGCTCCCAACCGATCAATGAGCTCATCAGCTCTGGGGATGGGGTGCGCGTCAGTCCTGGTGACGGCATTGAGCCCACGGTAGTCCACACAAAATCGGAGTTCTGGAGTGGCACCGGGCGCAGCAGCCTTTGGGACCAAGACCACTGGGCTGGCCCAAGGACTGTTGGAGGGCTCAATCACCCCTAACGCCAACATCTTAGAGACCTCCTCCTTGATGCTGGCTCTGACCCGGTCAGTCAACCTGTAAATCTTGTGCTTCACAGGAGGGCTGTCACCTGTGACCACGTCATGGGTACACCAGTGAGTAACACCGGGGTCAGAGAGAACAGTGGGGCGAACTGTCCCAACAACTGGTGACAGTCCCCCTGCTGCTCCTGAGTCAGAGTAGGGGAGAGGATCACACCTTCTACTGACCCATCATGCTCCTTGGTAGACAGGAGGTCAGGGAGAGGCTCACTCTCCTCTTCCACCCCATCATCTGTCGCCAAGAGCATACTCACTTCGGACCTCTCGAAGTGGGGCTTGAGGCGGTTCACGTGAAGGACCCTCAAAGGGTTCCTTGGAGCCTGCAAGTCCACCAGGTAGGTGACGTCACTTTTGCGCTCCACCACCTCATATGGCCCAGTCCACTTGTCCTGCAAGGCACAAGGTGCCACTGGGGCCATGACCCACACTTTTTGCCCAGGTTGAATTTCGACCAGAGTGGCATTCTGGTCATACCATCTCTTCATTTCTTCCTGGCTTGCTTCTAGGTTCGCCTGAGCGAGTTTCCTGAAGCGGGCAGTTTGGTTTCTAAAGGCCAGCATGTAGCTAAACACATCCTGGGGAGTTTTCCTTGGAGCTGCCTCCCAGCCTTCCTTTACCAAACTCAGAGGTCCTCTGATAGGGTGGCCATACAGGAGCTCAAAGGGGCTGTACCCAGGAGACTTCTGAGGCACCTCCCTGTATGCAAAGAGTAGGCATGGCAAGAGGACGTCCCACGTACGCCTCATGGGTTCTGTTAGACCCTTGATCATGCCTTTCAAGGTCTGGTTGAATCTATCCACCAGACCGTTTCCTTGTGGGTGGTAAGGAGTGGTGAACTTGTAGGTTACACCACACTCCTTCCACAGGGATGTCATATACTTGGATATGAAATTGGTCTCCCTATCAGAAACCACGTCTCTGGGGAATCCCACACGGGAAAAGATCCCCATTAACGCCCGGCCCACCACTGGCGCCGTCGTTGTCCTGAGAGGGATTGCCTCCGGGTACCGGGTGGCATGGTCCACCAAGACCAGGATGTACCTGTTGCCCATGGCTGTCTTGGGATCCAGTGGCCCCACAATATCCATCCCTACCCTTTCAAAGGGTGTTCCAACAACAGGAAAAGGTTGGAGAGGAGCTTTGACCTTCCTCCCACTCTTACCACTTGCCTGGCAAGTTTGGCAAGACCTACAGTGTGCATCTGACTGCCTTCGCATTTGGGGCCAAAAGAAGTGGGTGACAAGCCTGTCAAAGGTCTTGTCCTGCCCCAAATGTCCTGCCAAAGGCACGTCATGAGCCAGACCCAGTAGGAAGGTCCTGAAGCGCTGGGGTACCACCAGCACACGGGCTGACCCAGGCTCAGCAACCTTAGGCTCACTGTATAGGAGACCATACTCCCACTAGATCAGATGTGACCCGGACTGATTACCAGCTGCCTGGTCTGCAGCCTGCCACCGCAGACCCTCCAGAGTAGGGCACTCGTTCTGCTCCCTGCAGAACTCCTCCCTGGTGGGACCCCCTTCTTGCTGCCAATGGGTCAGCTCAGAGATGTCTCCCAGTTCGGCTACCTGCTCCCGTGTAGGCACCAGGGCGTCCCCCTCGAGGTCCGCCTCCTCCCGGTCCGTGGGAACTTCGGGGGCCGCTTTCCCACGCCCCTGCCCTTCCTCTTGGCAGGGACTTGGGCCACTGTTCCAGGCTCCAAGTCCTCTTGATCACCCTTTCTGGCTGCCATTGACCGAGTAGACACGCATGCCCACTCTGGCAACCCAAGCATCTCCAAGTGAGACCTGAGCTCAACATCCTTCCATAAGGACTGCTCCAGGTCGTTACCTAGCAGACAATCTACAGGCATGGTGGGGCTCACAACCACCCTCAAGGGACCTGAGACCCCCCCATTCAAAGGGAACCTGCGCCACCATACACTGGCGCTCAGAGTTGTCTACAGCAACAACTTGGTGGAATGCCCCTGGGACTACCTGCTTCTCAGAGACCAGGTGACACCGGACTGAGGTCACACAGGCTCCAGTATCTCTGAGAGCCTCTACCCTGTTCCCATTAATGGTCACCCAGGTGCTATATTTCTTTGTGTTAGGGGGCACCTGGTTTCCTGGGACCATCTCACTGTCCCCTAGTGAGACAAGGGTCATTTCTGCGGGATCCCCACCCTCCTGTGGGCACCCCTCCTCCCCAAGCGCTACACTAGCCAACACTTTGGACTGTCCACCGGTGGGCGGCTGTGTCCCCTTTGGGCACTTGGGGTCCCCCTTAAAGTGACCTACCTGGTCACATGCATAACACTTGCGGGGCCGGTCTCAACAGGCTTCCCTGTAGAGACCCCTTTCTTCTTATCACCGGGGGCTGGGAACCTTTACCCTGGATACTAGTTTGGGGCCCTTTAGAGAACTCCAGTACTTTACCCTTGTCCCCCCCACCTTTCTGCTGGGGACCCTGCCCACCTTTGGCTGAGTCTCCCCCAAACGCTTTCTTGTGGACCCTTGTACTCACCTAGCGGTCCGCCTCCATAGCAAGCTTCCTGGGGTTAGTTAGCTTACTATCAACTAGGTGCTGGCGCAGATCTGCAAAACATAGACTAGACAAGTGCTCCCATGCAATCAAATTGTAGAGGCCCTGAAAATCTGTTATATTACTGCCCTTCACCCAACCATCCAGCGACCTACAGAACATATCCACACATTCCAACCAAGTGTTGGCCTCAGACTTTTTACTGGACCTAAACTGATCCCTGTACTTTTCAGGTGTGAGCCCATATCTAGTGAGGAGAGCATCTTTCATGTCAGCATAGGTGAGGTCCTGCCCCTTACCCAAAGCTATCAGAGTATCCCTAGCTTCCTCTGGAAAGAGAGGCCACAACCCCGCTCCCCAGTTCCTCTCAGGGACCCCATTCATATGAATAGACGACTCGTACCCTTGAAACCACCTTTGTATGTCATTCACCCTTTTTGTACTCTTTACCTGCATTCTTGGGGATGTGTACAATCCTGTCTGTGTGTGCTGAAGAATTGCTGCCACCATCTGAACCGGATCTACTCTTTAGCTCCAGCTCCTTGATCATTCTCTCATGATCTAGTATCATTTTCCTTTCCTCCATGGCTATTCTTTTCTCTTCCCTCTCACTTTCTATTCTGAGTTTCTCCAATTCAAACCTCCTTACTTCCCGCCTGTCCTCCAGCTCCTCTGGGGACAAACTACTGCTGCCTGGCCTGGAGGGTTCCCCCCCTCCCAAAAGCACATCTACCCTAGGAACAGGCTCCTCCACCTCTCCAGTGAGTTCACCAGATTGCCCACTGGCACCTCTGGCTGCTACCCAGGCCCTCAGCGCCTTTTGTAGCTCATTTTTCCTGGTGAGGCCTCTGACCTGGACTTTCAGGTTCTTGCAAATCGATTTTAACTCCTTGACATTGTAGGCTTCCAATCGATCCTCCTCAAAGGCAATTTCTACTGATGCAATTGATGATACTATTGATTCAGGCATGTTGAAGTAGCAAGTTCAAACTGGCAAGATCAAAAATAGGCCAAAAAAGAAAAATAACCTGTATGTGGTACGTAATGGTCTGCGATATGGTAGTAGTGCACACCAATCACTGTAAGTCAAGTGCAAACACAAGTCCTATCCTCACCGCTGACAACCAATGTTAGAAATGGGATCTCTAGTTGGCAAGGGCTTGCCCCTTTGTCCAAGTAGGGACCCTTCTTCCTAGTCAAGGTAAGGGAGTTACACTCCTAAAATAACCCCTGCTCACCCCCTTGGTAGCTTGGCACGAGCAGTCGGGCTTATCTCAGAGGCAGTGTGTAAAGCATTTGCACATAACCACTGTACAGTACTTCAGAAATAGTTACTTCTCAAAATGTCTTTAAAAACAGTTCCTTGATGTCGATAGCTCCGTCCAGGGCTATCACGGCGTCGTGAACAAACAAATCCAAACAGTTCTGGCTGACCGCGGCGTCGCGGGTCAACTACGGTGTCGGGAAGACCCGCAAACAGTACCTTTCAGAAATGCAGGGCGTCGATGACCTCGCGGTGAGCTTCCGAAAACATGGCGTCCGCAGGCATCGGTTCCGGAGGTCGGTGCTGGCGTCGTCGGGGCCCTCGAAGTCACACGCGTTGCAGATCGATCTCCTCTCGGTTGAAGTCAGGAGCGCTGGCGTCGGCCAGCGTCGGGTGCTGCGGTGTAAAGTGCAGCGGTGCGGCGTGCGGTGCCCTCAGGTCGCGGTGCGAGCAGCGGCTCGGTGGCGGCGTCGGATGGCGCCGTCGGTGAGACCAGGGTCGCGGTGTGAGATGAAGGCGGTGCTCGTCGCGGTGCTGGCAGGTCACGGTGCAGCAGCGGCGTCGTCGTAGCTGCAGCGCTGTCGTCGGCTGACGAACTGGAGTCGATGGCACTGGCGTCGGTGGGCCAAGGCTGCGGTGCGGGATGAGGGCGGTGCGTCGTGTAACTTACGAGCGGTGCCCCCGAACCACGGTGCAAGCAGCAGCGTCGAGTCCGGCGTGGAGCGGCGTCGTCGGGAAGGCCACGGCGTCGTCGTGAAGCGAGGCGGTGCGGAGTGCGGTGCCCACAGGTCGCGGTGCAGAGCAGCGGCTTGGTGGCGGCGTCAGCAGGCGTCGTCGGTGAGACCAGGGTCGCGGTGCGGCGTTGCGGCGGTGCCCTCTGCGGTGCCGTCGGGACACGGAGTCGGCAGCTGCGTCGTCGACGTCGTTGGGTTGCTTTTCTTCTGTTGCAGCACAAAACACACAGTCCCCAGTGCTGAGGGCAGAAGAACTTGAAGTCTTTGCTGTTCCTGAGACTTCTTGAACAGGGGGCAAGCTCTACCTCAAGCCCTTGGAGACACTCACAAAGTAGATTGCAGAAAGTTCAGTTCCAGTCCTTTCCCTGCCCAAGACAGAAGCAGCCACTGCAGGCCAACACAGCAAAGCACACAGCAAAGTGGTAGTTCCTCCTCACAGCTTCTCCAGCTCTTCTTCTTGGCAGTCTTCTTGATCCAAAAGAGTTCTAAATTCATGGGGTCAGGGCCCCAATATTGATATCCCAAATTCCTTTGTTCTCTGAAGGCAGAGAGGCCTTTGCCTAGTCCAAACCAGTTCTGGAGCACTTTGTTGACAAGTCTCCGTCCTTTCTTTCAGAGAGTAGGCCAGGGACATCAGACGCATCACAGGAGGTGGAGCCAGCATTGTGGAGGGAAGGCCCAGCCCTATTCAGGTCCCAGGTGCATCTCCTCCTACCCATCTACATGTAGATCTTGCTATACAGCCCTGTGCTGACTCACCCTGTCTCCTGGCATCCCCCAGCCCCTGTCACTCGCACTCCAGACAAGGAATACACAACCTCGCAGAGGCAGGCTTGGATGGTTAGACAAGAAAATACCCACTTTCTAAAAGTGGTATTTTCAAACACAGAATGTTAAAACCAACTTCACTAAAAGATGCATTTTATCATTCTGAGTCCAGGCATACTAAACTCGAATTTCTACCATGTTCCTGGGTCGGTTAGGATTATAAGCTGTAATAATCAAAACTGCCCATTCTGGCCTATGGGGAACAGGTAGCCTTGCAATAGTGAAAAACGAAATAGGCTGTAATTCACTACCAGGACATGCCACACACACCAGGGCATGTCCTACCTTTCGCATACAATGCACCCTGCCCACAGGGGTACCTTGGGCCTACCTTAGGGGTGACTAACATGTAGAAAAGGGAAGGTTTAGGGACTTGCAAGTGTGTGCACTTGCCAAGTCGACATGGCAGCCTCAGGCTGCACACAGGCTCTGCAATGGCAGGCCAGAGTTACACTTTACGGGCTGTTTGCGTGGGTGGCACAATCCAGTGCTGCAGCCCACCAACAGCATTTGATCTATAGGCCCTGGCACTCTCAGTGCACTTTACAAGGGGCTGACACATAAATCAAATAGGCCAATCATGGAAACACCAATCCATAACACATTTTATACAGGAGCACTTGCACTTTCCCACTGGACAGCAGTGAGGAAAGTGCGCAGAATCATTACACCAGCAAAAACAGAGTCAAAACCAGGAGGTCAGAAAGCAAAAAGTCAGGGGAAACACGCCAAAAGATGCCAAGTCTAACAGTGCCGCTAACACATTCATTGAAAATTCTTTACCACAGTGGGTTTGATGTTCATTGTTCTATTCCTTTAGGTGAAAAGCGATTCAGGCACCACTGCTCTCCTGCCAATATTTACCGCTGACAAAGGCACCCTCCGTTCCTGCTAGTGCTTGTGGATCCAAGCACCAAGGAGCCGCCACAGCAGTGGGGCATCTTCGCGGCTGGACTGGCCGCTTAAATCACACACAAACAGGTTGCCCCTTGAAGATGCCGCACACAGGGGGATTGTTCACACAAACGTCAGCGGCAGCAGAGATAACAGCTTGCTCTCCTGCTTTTCAAATATGCTGCCAAACGCGTTTTGAGCACGCCCTGTGCTCTTGATCACTGGCTGAAAAATGAAGTAAGCGGACTGACTCGGCACATATATATATATATATATATATATATATATATATATATATATATATATATATATATTTTCACTGAAAAAACCATAGGTGTCAGGGACGTTATAGTTGGAAATTAGCATTTAAAAAACCTTAGAAATTCACTGAAGAAACCACAGGTTTCAGGGACGTTATAGTTAGTTGGACATTTCACTCATACAAAACCAGAGAAATTTGGCCGTTATAGTTAGTTGAGCTAACTATAACTCGTGCCCCCGCAATGCATTGCTGATGACGTCACATATTACATCCCTCATGATATGGTCAGTGACATCACTGATGACATCTCAAATGACATCACTGATGACATCATCCAGTGACTGTGAGTGTTTTTCAAAAGTTTAAGATTGTGATATATATATATGTACGCCAAGGTGTATTGAAAAATCAGTGGGTGTATGAGGATCTGAATGGATGATTTAGTGAGTGCATGACTGACTGTATAAGTGAGTGATTAAATGTGTCTTAGGGAATGCATGGGTGAGTGACTAACATGTGTGAATGTCTGTATCAGTTTGTCAGTTGGTATGTAAGCGGCTAGAGGGGTAGGTGAGTAGCTACATAAGTGTCTATATGGGTTAATGATTGGTTGTCTGAGTGTGGGTGCCTGAGTGTCTCTGTGGGTGGGTGGGCGGTGTAACTCCCCGCATGGATGTGTGAGTGGGTGATTCAGTGGATGTATGGGTTCATGAGTGCATCTGCGAGGGGCTCTATGGGTAAGTGTGCATATGGCTGTATTGGAGAGTGAATGGATGTCTCAGTGATATATGTGTGAGTAACTACATATGTGAAAGGCAGTATATGTGAGTGTTCAAGTATGTAAGTGACTATATGTGAGAGTGGCTGTATGGATGAGTGTATGCTTGTGTCAGTGATTGTATAAGAGAGTAAGTATGTGTTAGTATCTGTATGAATAAGTGAGCTGGTGTGTGTATAACTGTATAGGTGACTAAATGGGAGTGTGATTGATTCTTTGCATGACTGACTAGGTATGTGAGTAGCTCAATGGGTGAGTGGCAGTGTGTGAGTGTCTGTATAGGTGTATGAGTGCAAATGATAGTGCTGTATTGATAAGTGACTGCATGTATGAGTGACTGTATGGGTAAATGAGTGGATGTGTGTGTAGACCTATGAATCAGTGAGTGAGTATGTAGTAACTGATATTGGTATGTCTATGGTTTTGAAAATGGTAGTGTGTATTTTAGAGTGGGTGTATCAAAGGTATATTAGGGTATGAGGAGGTGTATCAGATTATCACGTGGATGATGTCATCAGTGATGTCATCAGTGATGTCACTGACCATGTCATGAGGGATGTATTATGTGACGTCATCAGCAGTGCATTGCAGGGGTGCGTGTTATAGTTAGCTCAAATAACTATAATGGCCGAATTTCTCTGGTTTTGTACGAGTGAAATGTCCAACTACCTATAACGTCCCTGAAACCTGTGGTTTTTTCAGTGAATTTTTTAAGGTTTTTTAAATGCTAATTTCTAACTATAGGGTCCCTGAAACCTATGGTTTTTTGAGTGAATTTTTAAGGTTTTTTAAATGCTAATTTCTAACTATAACGTCCCTGAAACCTATGGTTTTTTCAGTAAATGTCTATGTTTTTTTAAATGCTATTTTCTAACTATAACGTCCCTGAAACCTATGGTTTTTTCAGTGAATTTCAAAGGTTTTTTAAATGCTAATTTCTAAGTATAATGTCCCAAAAATATTTTTTTTTAGTTTTTTAATTGTTATCAAAATAATATAATGTTTTCTCTTTTCTAAAATATAAATATACATTTTTTTTTTTTTAAAGTGGATTCACGTACCGATCATGTATCTGTTTCGGTGGGTGCGAGAATCCAAGAATTTTGCCGCCATATTGGTTAAGTCGTGTAGGATGCGCGTTTGGTATGCGATGGGTACGCGGATCTTGGCCCCGTGTCACGTATGTAGTTCCGGGGTTCGCGCCGGGTGCGCGAATCCATCGCAAATCTTTAAGTTTAAAAGTATATGTATATAACTTTATTATATATATTATACCAAGACATTATTTAAGATAATTGTAAATATCACAGATTTGTAACTGGAATAAAGATATATTATTGTTAAATATATTTTTCGGGAATCGCGCTGGGTGCGCGCTGGTTGAACGCCGGTGCGCAAATCCCATGTGACTTCAAAAGAAAGCATTTCATTGGTTAAGAACCATTTGATTCTAGAACTTGAAGGACCCCACCCATTTTTTCTCATTCCTTGAAGAGCATCTTAGGAGACACACCTATTGTCTTCTGGTCTTTTTTTGGTGTTTTTTTTTTAACAGAACTGAAAATGGCAGCTGGTGGTGCACCTGTACAGCTTTCCCCTGAAGAAGAAGAAGACCTGGAGGAACCTGTAAAGAAGAGGTATGAAAGTGTCGTATGGGCATTTTTCTCTATTCCTCCAGGAGAAAAGAAAGTAAATGCCCGTAAAGTTACGTGCACTATTTGCCAAAATGTCCTCTCACGAGGTTCTGATAAAAAATATTCCTGTGGGACGTCGTCGATGTTGAAACATCTACAAACAATGCCTCCTCGACGTATAGCTAAGGAATAGCTTAGACGGGAACAAGAGAGGCAAAGAAGTGACAACAGCGATGCTGGACCTAGCACATCAAGTGCTTCAACATCTTCTACCACAGCCAACGTCTTCCCTGACTTTGCTCGAGTGGAACAGGGTTGCATAAAATGGAAAAAAATTCTCTGTTTTGGTGAGCAATCACTGGACGCTGTCCTGCTTGCTATAAGAAATCACCACTGTTAATTTTTTTTTTCTATGCAATTAGTTTATATTTGCATAATTTTTTCATCATGTTCACTGTTGGTTCTGTTTATTTTCCTTTTTTTTTTTTTAAAAACCAAAAATTTCAAAAAGGGTAAAAAAATATAAAAAATATAAAAGAAAAAGAAAAAAATGTTTTTTTTATTATTATTTTTATTCCTCATATGACCTCTGTAGCTACAGCAACCTTTCAACCTGATCGACCCCTGGTGCTTATAGCTAGTAATCCCAATCTCAGCCGTTGCTTCTTACAGGGATCTCCCATGTACACAACCTGAGCTGACCAGAGGGTATAATCATCGGAGGCATATCCTGAATTTTAAACTAATCAAACTAAACAAAAGATAAAGTATCCAATAAATTCCAAAATGCCCCCTTATCAACATTCCCTCTATATACATTTACCCTCTGATCAATAGCTCTAAAATATCTCACTGAACTCCACCATACATTCCATGAGGGAGACATTGTCTCCCACAATTTACATATCTCTCTCCTGGCCAGCAGAATCAAATAAAACACCAATTTCTGTTGTGCCGCGGTATAGGTAGGCCCCCCTGACTGTAGTACAATACCAAATAGAATAAGCAATGGGCTTACCTCCAGGGTGGATCCCATAGCCCCAGAAATGGTCTTACCCATGGCACTCCAAAACCCTTGAATGCTTGGACAGGAGGCAAATATATGGATATCATCAGCATTCTGGAAGCCACATCTCCAACATCTAGCTTCACCACCTCCACTTATTTTGGAAATTTTGAGCGGGGACCAGTAAATCCTGTGTAATGTGAAAAAATGGTTCTTTCTGAGTGCAGCAGATTTAATCACAAGGTAGAGAAGATCTAGAGATACTTGCCAAAGTTCTTTCAGCTCCTCACTCGGCAAGTTGCTCTCCCAGACTCGATGTGGCTCTTCCATCTTACTCTGCACTGTGACCAGGAAATGATTGTACCATAGGGCCACTTCCTTCTTCCTCAAGGTAGGATCTTGTAATTCCTTCTCCATGGCGTTATCCTCTTGACGGGACCCACATTGACTCCTACACCAGGATGCCAACTGGTAAAACTTAAACCTGGACAAAGTTCCCGAAGTGATGTAACTCCAAAACTCCCACTGGTGGCACTTATTGTCCACCATAATGTCCTTCCAGTGTACAACTCCCGCCGATTTCAAAGGGAATGCTAGCGTGTCCTTAAGACACTCTGGAGTACCCGGAGAGTCCCATACCGGGGCCCAGTCACTATAATAGGAAAGCCCGAGGCAGGTTCGACAGTCTGACCATAACTTGGCCGCCATATGTAGAATCTTCAGATGGATCTTTTTGAAAAATTTAGGAGAGCCAAATTTATACATAAAACCTATCTCCCCTACCCCGACTAATATGGCCTTAAACATGGTTCCTATTAGTGATTCATCAGGGGTAAGCAACAACATCCTGCAGTTTTTTAATTGGTAAGCCCAACAATATAACTGAAGATCGGGCAGGCCCATACCGCCCTGGGCTAATTTACGCCTAATTTTCTCCAAGACAACATGATCCCCTTGCCGGCCCAAATAAAAGAAGAGATCTTGCCCTGAATCTTAAGGATGTCAGCTTTCTTGAATTCTAAAGGGATATTATTAAAAAGATACGTATATTTTGGGAGGACACACATTTTAATTAGATTTACCCGACCATAGTGAGAAAGAGGGATATTTTGCCATCTTTTTAATAGGACGTCCACCTCCTTCGAGACTCTATCTAGATTGATCTTTGGTAGTTGGGCGAGATCTTGCGTTATTATAACCCCTAGATATCTAAGCTCTCTAGCAAAGTTTCTCCCCTGATCCGTGATGTTCCATACCATTATCTCAGTCTTGTCTTCATTTATTTCATACCCTGACAAACTCCCAAAGATCCGAGATTCTAAAAGTAGCTCTGGTAGAGTGGTATTGATATTAGGAGATAGTACAATTAGATCGTCCGCATATAACGCTAGTTTCCTTACAAAACCGTTTATTTCAAAAGGGATGATATTCCTATTTAATCTCAGACTCTGGGCAAACGGTTCTATGTAAAGGTCAAATAAAATGGGGGACAATGGGCAACCCTGCCTGGTACCGCGGCCTATTTTCACAAAGGGGGAAAGACTACCATTGACCAGAATCTGAGCCTGTGGAGATGCATACATTTTTTTAATGATTTCCCTAAACCCTTTGGCAAAACCAAAGTTCTTTAAAGATCTGTCTAAGAAAAGCCAATTAACACGATCAAAGGCTTTAGCCGCGTCAACCGTGACAATAGATAGAGGAAGATTCTGCGATGAAGCCAAATCTATAGCCCCAATCAACGTATGGACCAAATCCGACATTTGCCTGCCCGGGAGGAAGCCTTTTTGATCTTCATGGATTAGAGGTCCTACAATCTTATAAAGCCGGTTGTTTAGGACTCCGGCAAAAACCTTATAGTCGGTGTTTAATAAAGATATTGGCCGATACGATTGGCACTGAGTTGGTTCTTTGCCAGGCTTCGGGATCAAAGTGATTACCGCATCTCTCCAGGAAGCAGGCAGAGGGGATCTACCACCCAGAATTTCATTAAACAATTCCTGCCAAACCGGAATAATCTCTTCCCTCAATATAGAGTAAACCTCACTGGGTATCGAGTCAGGACCTGCGGCCTTCCCCTTTTTAGATGTATCCAAAACCTCCAGAATCTCACTCGCTGTTATTGTTGACGCGAGGAAAAGTTGAGTAGCTTCAGAGATTTTTGGTAGTTGTTTCCCCTTAAGCCACTCGTCGATATCCTTCACACTACCCTTAAGATTTTCGTGGTTTAACTCCTGAAAAAAGCGCATAAAAGCCTGTTCAATAGCCTGTTTCTCTTCTATAACTTGCGTGCCCACTTTGATCCTTTTGATATAATTATCAGCTCTATCTGCCCTACTCTTCATAGCAAGAAATTTACCACAACTTTCCCCTTGCTCAAAATCTCTCATTTTACTCGCCTCCCATTTTTGATATAAAATTTCTTCTAACTTAAGCTTGAACTTCACCTGGAGTTCCTCAACTTTCTGTATTAAGATGCCATTTCCTGTTTGAGGGGAGCACCTCGCCTTCAAGTCAGCTTCAGCCCCCGCTATTTTAGACTCTAAATCGGCCAGCTCGGTCCTCTCTAACTTGGCCCAACCCGCAACCGCCCCTCTGAGTATCCCTCTTATCCAGGCCTTGAAGGAATCCCAGACAGTATGTATTGAGGTTGACCCTAAATTATTCTGAAAAAACATTGTTGTCTCAAACTTCAAAAAGCTAGGTGTTCAGGGTTGCAAAAGATATCTCCTATTTAACGTCCATCTCCTCTTAGTGGAGTCTGAAGGAAGGTCTAACACAAAATCTATCGCCGCGTGGTCTGATAGATGTATAGGCAGATATTTAAATGAGCTAATTTTATCAGTATCCAAATGATCCATAAATATATAATCAATTCTAGAGAAGTGAGAGTTCTTCTTACTATAAAACGAGTACTCTCTCCTAATCCCCATTTTATCCCTCCACACATCCCTAAGATTAAAGTTATGTAACATGGACAAGAGGTGGGCCTTAACTCGGGGAGCAGCTATCTGCGTACGGGGGGAGGACCTGTCTAATTTATTATTTAGGAGGATATTGAAGTCTCCTCCTAATATCAAAGGAGCTTCATAATCGACCAAGGCGAGGCAAAAATTATTTAAGGGGGAAATATCATCCTCATTTGGCCCATAGAAGGTTGCTAGGTTATACTTAGACTCCTGAATTTTTATCTCTACAATTGCCCAACACCCTCTCCCATCCACCTGTGATCTTATAAACTCCACTCCTGTGTTTATTTTAGCTATGATGGCCACCCCCTTTGAACAACATTGCTGATCAGAAGCGACAAATTTATCAACCCACCTTAATTTTCCGAATAAGGCCTTAAATTTGTACTGTAACAAATGAGTCTCCTGGATCATAAGGATCTTAGCATTGCTATTCTTTAAGTATTGAAGGATTAGACGCTGTCTTCTTTTAACCCTCAACCCATTAACATTCCAGCTAAGAAATTATAGATGACGTATCTCTCCCTGAGCGGATCTATCCCCAACCATAATCCTGGTTTGTCATTCTATTATGGCTTTTAAAGCTACTAGTGGTCTTTGCATCACATGAGGTACACCTATGTCTTTTTTTTTTTTTCCGATGCTCCCCACCAACAAATGTGAAAACCTTTAAGAAACCCAACACCACCCATCCCCCTTGCCCCTCCTCCCACCTCCCAAGGGAACCCTCCTGTCTACCTGTTGGCAATAAAATATTGCCCTTTGAGCCAATGCCCTCCAGCCCCAACAAACAAAATCATAAAAGAAAAAATGCCAAAATTACACAATACTCTTTAAAGGCTCGATTTTGCCTGCACCAAGAAATCATCTACTTCCTCAGGAAACCTAAAATTATAGGTCTTGTTGGCCCAAACCACTTTTAAAAAGGCTGGAAATCGTAGCTGGGCTTGGGCCCCCATGTGCTTTAAAGAATCCAACCGCTTCCCCAATTCCCATCTCCTATCTTCGGTAACCCGTGAAATATCTGATCGGATCCTAAATGAGACATCCTGAACCTGGATTAACTTAAGTTTAAGTGCAGCCCCCAAAAGCTGTTCCTTGAGGAGGTAGGATTGAATGTAAACTAAGATTTTCCTGGGTTTTTTCCGGGCAGGATTCAACCTAAAAGGGTCCCTGTGAATTCGTTGGATCTCTGTTTCCCAAACGGTCGGTGATGCTATTTGAGGGAAGGCTTTCATAAAAAGGTCAATAACATATGACTTAAGCTTATCGCCTTCCATTCCTTCTTTTAGATCCAAAATCCTGATGTTATTCTTTCTTGAGTTATTCTCTAACCTCTCTAGTCTCTCTGCCAGGTCCCGCTCTCTTTCCTTTAATCTACCCACTTCGAGCGCGTTATCTCTGACCTCCTGTCCCAATTCCCCTACTTTTAATTCAAGTGCCTCCATCCTATGTGTTAGGGCTGACAGATTCTCCTCAAGATTTGTACAGGTCTCTTGAATCTTCCTCTGATTTAACTCAGAAGTGGCGAAACGGGCTCCAATCTCTGCTGATAACTGTCTGAGCATATCATGAAGAGAGTCTGAGCTCTGTTGTTGTACCTCCTGTACCTCTACTTGTTCATCTTGTTCATCTAAGGGGGCTCCCCCCCCCTCCATGACGACCGGATCAGTCAACGGGGTAAATCGATTGGAAAGGGGGATAACAGGATTTGGCTTTTGGGAAGGCCCGGGAACAACATGCTTTACCAGATCCATGCTCGCCTGCGGGTTAGCCTTGAAAAAGGATCTTAGCGACAGGGTCACTTTCGGGGGAGGCAAATTCTTCGATTTCCTACTTTTCACAGGGGTGGCTCTGGCAGATTTATTTGACTGCAGCCTACTCTTGCGATTTCTGGGTAAAACCCTACTGGACTCAACAACTGTTTTTAGTGAGGTAGACTGCTGATCAGAGGATGCCTTGGGGAGAAAGGTCCAAGATCTTAATTTGTACCTTTTGCCTCGCAAGACCTCCTCCGTAGACTCCGTAGACCCCTCCCTGGCCGAGCCAACGCCTGAAAGCGAGATCTCCTTATTAACAACTAGAAGACCTGGCTGCTGATTAGCTGACTCCATGGGGTAAAAGCACACATCTCTCAAGCTTATCTTCGTGTTACAACTTAAATCAGGCTTGGTCACTTGATAGCTCCTTTCAACAGTGCCTACACTTCCCTGTGTATTAATAACACGAGTAGCAAGCGGTTTTAATGGCAGATTGCAACTTATATTGCCCCTAACGCAGACACTGCTGGTAAGCTGATTATTGGAGAAACGACCAGCACGACGAAACTCTGTAAGGGCCCCCGCACCCCCTTAACAGGGCCACCGAAAAACTGCCACACATCCAGGAGATTGCGCACTCGCACACTCACCGGTAGCCACCGCAATCCTAAGCAGTCTTAATGGGTCCAGGCTCCCTGCAGAATGCCTTTATATAAAAACATTTACTCCAGTCCCAGCTTCCAGTGGCTAATCATCCAATAAAAAGGGGAATCCCTGATGGAACCCTCCAAAACACCACCAGTGAACACAAAGGGGCCGATTCCGATCTCGGCCGGTAGGGCTCCGAATCGGATTCGGCTTTACCGGATCCGATTCGGAGCCCTGTTTCCCGACCGAACCGTACGCGGGTCCGGCCGAGCGAGTACGATGCGAAATCGCCGACCGACTCGTCCGGGCGTCCCGACCGCTCCGACCGACTCGCTCCCGGCTCGAACCGCTCCGACCGACTCGCTCGGACTCCGACTCGCACCGCGCAATGGAGACGTTTCCCGGCCGGGTAAGTACGATGCGCGCCGCGAGCAGTCCGACCGAGCCGCGCACTCCGGCTCGTAAGAGCTGTCGGAGCCGTACTTTGGGGGTCCGTGTCGGACCCCCTGTACGCGTAGCCGCGCGAGTCGCACACAGGGGGACCCATGGGTCCCCCTACCTGTGCGTGTACGGCGCGAATCGCTCGCCGCGTACCCGCTGTAGGGGCGCCCTTGTCCGACTCGCACCCATTGAGTCAATGGGAGCCCGCGTACGCGTTGTACGACCGGCTCCCATTGACTTCAATGGGAGTCCGACCGACTCGAGTCCGATAACATACGGACGCATCGTACTCGTTCGGTCGGACTGCACGGGTCCGATTCGGTCGGAAATCTCTCCGGGTCCGGCTCGGTCGGAGAAATTTCCGGCCCGAATCGGAATCGACCCCAAAGTATCAGAAACGCAAATCAGGACTTAAATACAAGGGACACTCCACTAGTGCTCCAAATCCTCACGGTGATCCTCAACATAAACAGATCCTTCAACTTCAACGAACCCTGCGGGCTGCAGACAGTTAACAATTGAGCGGTAACATCAAAGTCAGGCACGAGGTTCTGATAAAAAATATTCCTGTGGGATATCGTCGATGTTGAAACATCTACAAACAATGCCTCCTCGACGTATAGCTAAGGAATAGCTTAGACGGGAACAAGAGAGGCAAAGAAGTGACAACGATGCTGGACCTAGCACATCAAGTGCTTCAACATCTTCTACCAGAGCCAACGTCTTCCCTGACTTTGCTCGAGTGGAACAGGGTTGCATAAAATGGAAAAAAATTCTCTGTTTTGGTGAGCAATCACTGGACGCTGTCCTGCTTGGTATAAGAAATCACCACTGTTAATTTTTATTTCTATGCAATTAGTTTATATTTGCATAATTTTTTCATCATGTTCACTGTTGGTTCTGTTTATTTTTCCTTTTTTTTTTTAAAAACCCCAAAAATTTCAAAAAAGGGTTAAAAAATACAAAAAATATAAAAGAAAAAAAGTGTTTTTTTTAATTATTATTTTTTTATTCCTCATATGACCTCTGTAGCTACAGCAACCTTTCAACCTGATCGACCCCTGGTGCTTATAGCTAGTAATCCCAATTTCAGCCGTTGCTTCTTACAGGGATCTCCCATGTACACAACCTGAGCTGACCAGAGGGTATAATCATCGGAGGCATAGCCTGAATTTTAAACTAATCAAACTAAACAAAAGATAAAGTATCCAATAAATTCAAAAATGCCCCCTTATCAACATTCCCTCTATATACATTTACCCTCTGATCAATAGCTCTAAAATATCTCACTGAACTCCCCCATACATTCCATGAGGGAGACATTGTCTCCCACAATTTACATATCTCTCTCCTGGCCAGCAGAATCAAATAAAACACCAATTTCTGTTGTGCCGCGGTATAGGTAGGCCCCCTGACTGTAGTACAATACCAAATAGAATAAGCAATGGGCTTACCTCCAGGGTGGATCCCATTTTTCCTTTTTTTTTTTTTTAAACCTAAAAATTTCAAAAAAGGGTTAAAAAAATATAAAAGAAAAAAGAAAAAAAAATGGTTTTTGTCAGAACCCCCTAATTGGTTAAAAATAGAAAACACTTGTATGTGTTCTATGAATGACTGTTATGGTAATATCTGAATCATTGTATGAGTGAATAAGTGCTGTCTCAGTGAATGAATGAGTGCAGCAGTATTGCCTGAGTCATTGAATGAGTGCATTGATAGTGTTTGAGGGAATGAATGAGTGATGTAGTAGTCCATGCCTGATTGCATGTGTGTATAGGTAGTGCTTGACTTATTGCATGAGTGAATTTATAGTACCTGGATGAATGGAGGAGTGCAAGATTAGTGTCTGGGTTATTCCATGAGTACATAACTAGTGCCTGGGTAATTGCATGACTGCAGGGTTAGTGCCTGAGTGATTGAAGGAGTACATGGCTAATGTTTGTGTGATTGTATGAGTGCAGGAGTAATGTCTGGGTGATTGAAGGAGTGCATGGGTAATGCCTGGGTGCATGGAAGAGTGCATGAGTAGTGTCTGGCTGCATGTAGGACTACCTGGGTAGTTTGTGGGTGATTGGAGGAGAGCATAAGTAGTAGCAGGGTGATTGCATGAGTGCAGGAGTAGTGTGTGGATGATTGGAAGACTGCATGGGTAGTGCTTGGTTGATTCCATGAGTGCTGCAGAAGTGCCTGAGCACATGTATGACTGCATGGGCAGTGCCTGAATGATTGAAGTAGTGCATGGGTAATACCTGGGTGATTGCATGAAAGCAGGAGTAATGTCTTAGTGAATAAAGGAGTGCATCGGCAGTGCCTGGGTGATTAGATGAGTATATAGGTAGTGCCTTGGTGATTTTATAAGTGCATAGTTAGTGCCTGTGTGATTGGATGAGTGCATGGATAGTGCCTGGATGACTGGAGGAGTGCAAGGGTAGTGTCTGGGTTATTCCATGAGTGCATAAGTAGTGCCTGGGTGATTGCGTGACTGCAGGGGTAGTGCCCTGAGTGATTGAAGGAGTGCATGGCTAATGTCTGTGTGAATGTATCAGTGCAGGAGTAATGTATGGGTGATTGAAGGAGTGCAAGGGTAATGCCTGGGTGCATGGAAGAGTGCATGGGTAGTGCCTGGCTGCATGTAGGACTGCCTGGGTAGTTTGTGGGTGATTGGAGGAGTGCATAAGTAGTTGCAGGGTGATTGCATGAGTGCAGGAGTAGTGCGTGGATGATTGGAAGACTGCATGGGTAGTGCTTGGTTGATTCCATGAGTGCTGAAGAAGTGCCTGAGCACATGTATGACTGCATGAACAGTGCCTGAGTGATTGAAGTTGTGCATGGGTGATGCCTGGGTGATTGTATGAATGCAGGGATAATGTCTGGGTGAATAAAGGAGTGCATGGACAGTGCCTGAGTGAATAGATGAGTGTATAGGTAGTGTCTTGGTGATTTTATAAGTGCATAGGTAGTGCCTGGGTGATTGGAGAAGTGCATGGATATTGCCTGGATAACTGGAGGAGTGCAAGGGTAGTTCCTGGGTTATTGCATGAGTGCATAAGTAGTGCATGCAGTGATTGCATGACTTCAGGAGTAGTACATAACTAGTGCCTGGGTAATTGCATGACTGCAGGGGTAGTGCCTGAGTGATTGAAGGAGTGCATGTCTAATGTCTGTGTCATTGGATGAGTGCAGGAGTAATGTCTGGGTGATTGAAGGAGTGCATGGGTAATGCCTGGGTGCATGGAATAGTACATTGGTAGTGCCTGGCTGCATGTAGGACTGCCTGGGTAGTTCATGGGTGATTGGAGGAGTGCATAAGGAGTAGCACAGTGATTTCATGAGTGCAGGAGTAGTGCATAGATGATTGGAAGACTGCATGGGTAGTGCTTGGTTGATTCCATGAGTGCTGCAGAAGTGCCTGAGCACATGTATGACTGCATGAACAGTACCTGAGTGATTGAAGTAGTGCATGGGTAATGCCTGGGTGATTGTATGAATGCAGGGATAATGTCTGGGTGAATAAAGGAGTGCATGGGCAGTGCCTGAGTGAATAGATGAGTGTATAGGTAGTGTCTTGGTGATGTTATAAGTGCATAGGTAGTGCCTGGATGACTGAAGGAGTGCAAGGGTAATGCCTGGGTGATTGCATGAGTGCAGGAGTAGTGCGTGAATGATTGGAAGACTGCATGGGTAGTGCTTGGGTGATTGGAAGAGTACATAAGTAGTCTCTGGGTGATATTTTAAGTATATAGATTCAGGCTAGGTGAATGGAGAAATGCTTGGATAGTGCGTGGGTGATGGTAGGAGTATGAGAATAGTGTCTAATTATATAGATCAGTGCATGGGTAGTATTTGAAAAAATGGATCAGTGCAATAAAAATGACTGTAAACATTACTTCATATTATTATGCTTATTACATTATTTCATCTTACCTTCTTTATTCAAATACATACCAAACTCAATGAAACTATTTTAAAGTTATTTTTTTGTAAACTGGTTTACTATTACTTTCTGTAATAAAAAAGAAGGAAAACTGTTATTACATATAATATTATGGTTTTTAGAACACAACATCATTTTACAATTACATAACATATTCAGTTTCCCTTTTTTGCTGTTTTCAGATTCTAGTGAATTTCACCATACAATGTGAATTCAACGTAGATCATCATATAAAAGCGGGGAAAAAAATACAATAAATGTAATTGTTAAAAAAAACAAATCTGTGTCGAAAATATTTACAACAAATTCAACTATCTGTTTACCTATTTACAGTTTCTAAATTACATTCTTCAACTACATTAAATTATTTATTTTTCTGAAGTACATTTTCTAAAATATACACTCTCATTTACATTGCATATAAAATAAAGATCAAATATATAAACTAGTTCCTTCAAACACAATTTTGCAAATGCAATAAAAATTTGCACAAATAATAATCCAAACAGTAATTCTTCACATCTTCCCAATAGGCCGAATAATGTTTCCAAATCCATTTGCATTGATAATATCCAAAATAAACTCGTTATTTTTTGTTCAAATCTTTCCAATAGGCCGAATTATGTTTTCAAAATTTTGGCATCAAAAATATCATATATGAATTTTGTAATTCATAAGGCAACCTACATTTGAATTCCGAATGGGCATCATTGTAATGTGTCCATCTTTATTGCACTTTAAATACACAGTATAGTGTCCAGATGTTGTAGTAGGTCCATCATGGAATATAATAGCCACTGCTTTAAAGGTTCTTCCTGAAATTGACACTTGACTTGCCACAAAATGTTTAATTTTAGTTTCCAATTTTCTTCCACTTGCTCTACAACGTTGTAGCATTAAAATGACATATTTTCCAAATCTTTCTATATATAATGTTGACAACATTTCTGATTTACAAAGAGAACATTTCATATCTTGATTAGCTTATTTTACTAATTTGTTAAAAGACAGTGATTTGCAATCTGGTATTGTCAAATATATGAATCGTTCAGTGTCTATTTGAGTGGTAGAACAAAATGAACACTCTTCACATTTATGATCCCATCTGTAATTTACTCCAAACAAATTTTCAATTTCTATTCCTTCATCTTCCAATACTGCAAGCATAAACATAAGAAATTCTTGTGCATCTTGTTGTATATTAAGTGTAAATTGCGAAGAACCAGTACATAAATCCAAAAGATGCCGAATGCCAGAAGCAGTATGGAATTTAGTTCTATCAGTTACCAACTTTTGAAAAATATAATGCAGTAAAGTACAGAATCCTTTTTCTCGATTTTCTATAATTTCATGATGAAGATCCTCTAGATAAAATACAACATTTACAATTACATTAGCATAGCTGTGGATACCTGAACTATTTTCAAACTGATATCCTAATATCATCAACAGTGTCCATTTTCATTTTCTTTGCAGCGTCATCATTCTCTTGAATTGTTTTCTTTTTTTGAACCTTACTAGATTGTTTGTCATATTTCCGCTTTGGGCACACTACACGTTTTTCATATACAGGATATTCACCTAAGTTAGGAGCTTACAGTCTTCTTAAGCGATTATACTCTCTTACACAATTTGCATCAGCACTAACCTTTTTCTCATCAAAATCAATCAAATACAAACCAGATAATGTTCTTCCTCGAGACAATGCAACATATGCCATACCCTCTTTAAACACTGTACTTCCAATATTTACCAAAGCACTGTCTACACTTAAACCTTGAGATTTATGAATGGTGACTGCATATGCTAAAGAAAGAGGAAACTGTTTTCTACGAACATACAAGTCTTTTACAAGCAACAAACGAACAGCACAACGTCCAATTTGTTTTACCTCTTCAATCTGATCAAATTTAATCTTCAAAAATTCAATTCCATCTCTGTTCTGAAAATTTACAAAATCAACAACTTTTCCCATTGCTCCATTTACTAAACCTTTTTCTACATCCAAATTACGCCGTAATATTACCCGACAGTTTACACATACATATATTGGGGCGATTCCGATTCGGGCCGGAAATCTCTCCGACCGAGCCGGACCCGGAGAGATTTCCGACCGAATCGGACCCTGGCAGTCCGACCGAACGAGTACGTTGCGCACGCATGCCATCGGACTCGAGTCGGGTCGGACTCCCATTGAAGTCAATGGGAGCCGGTCGCACAACGCGTACGCGGGCTCCCATTGACTCAATGGGTGCGAGGCAGACAAGGGCGCCCCCTACAGCAGGTATGCGTCGATGCGCATCGCGGCGTACATGCACAGGTAGGGGGACCCATGGGTCCCCCTGTGTGCGACTCCGCGCGCCTACGCGTACAGGGGGTCCGACGCGGACCCCAAAGTCCGGCTCCGACAGCTTTTTCGAGCCGGACGGCGCGAGTCGATCGGAGTGGTCGCGGCGCGCATCGTACTTACCCGGCCGGGAAACGTCTCCATAGCGCGGTGCGAGTCGTGTCCATGCGAGTCGGTCGGAGCGTGTTGAAGCCGCGTTCGAGTCGGTCGGAGATTTCGCGGGTGCCTGCATCGTACTCGCTCGGCCGGACCCGCGTACGATTCGGTCGGGAAACAGGGCTCCGAATCGGATCCGGTAAATCCAAATCCGATTCGGAGCACTACTGGCCGAGATCGGAATCGGCCCCAAAGTCTTTTCTAAACCCAGCAGTCTTAGATACAGACTTCTTCAAAGAATCCAATTTTGACTGTAATTTCTCTGAGAGAAGAATAGTAACTCCTTCGTGTTCCATTTTATCAATGGCTTCCATTTTCACTATTGGATGTTTCTCCAGTTTCAAAAGTTCTTGATTGAATGTAGAACACTCTTGCAGTGTTGGCATTAGGCAAACTATAGACTTCTTTTCTCCTATTTTTTGTACATTATTTCAGGTGCAATATTTTCAAAAAGAGACCAAATGTTCACAATTCCAATACTTCCCAAATATTTTAGTGTCTTCATGGACAAGTGTTTTAAAAACTGGTTTTCCTTTCACAGGAGTGAGTTGTAGTAGATCGCCAAATACAATTACATGTTTTCCTCCAAATAAAACATCATAATCTGTTTTTAAAATCTGTTGCATTCTTAAATGTACAAAGGCAAGCATTAAGTTTGAGACCATGCTCACCTCATCAATGATCAGAAGTTTTATTTTCTTAAGTACTCTTGAAACTTCATAACAAGCTTCTCCAGATAGCTTGTGATATTCTAACTTATTCTCATGTTCAACTGGTAGCATGAGTAATCGATGTAATGTAATCCCTTTATTGTTATGTGCAGCTAACCCAGTTGGAGCGGTTACAAATAAGGGTGGGCGGAATTTGCGGAGTTGCGTTCCGCGAAATTCTGCGAAACGGCAAGAAATCTCCGCGAGCACGCGGAATTTCGCATGCTCGCCGAGATTTTGCTGCGCCCGTTGAATCCTGCCCATTTATCCACGAAGATGCCACTGTTTTGTGCAATACCTCTACTCAACTGGAGTACTTTCTACTGGCTAATCAGTAAGTGTTACCTCGTTGGGTAAATGTATAGTGCCTTCCCTACACTACAGCTGCGTAAAGGACCAGAAGAATTGTCCCCAGTGACCTGGGTGTCTGTAACTTTGCCACCGCGCCGAAAGCACCGGGGTCCTTTGATTAAGCTGTCCATCATTCTACACGGGGATTGCGCTTGAGAAAATCAAGGATGCAAAGACCTCCATCGGGGATTACAGCTAACTTTTCACGTTGGAAATGGAGAGAAGGCACACATGCTTAACCACGCTCACGAATTCTACACGAGGATTGAGCTCGGAAAATCAAGGATGCAAAGACCTCTATCAAGGATTACAGCTAACTTTTCACGTTGGAAATGGAGAGAAGGCACACCTGCTTAACCACGCTCACAAATTCTGCACGAGGATTGCGCTCGGGAAAATCAAGGATGCAAAGACCTCCTTCGAGGATAACAGCTAACTTTTCACGTTGAAAATGGAGAGAAGGCACATCTGCTTAACCACGCTCACGAATTCTGCACGAGGATTGCGCTCGGGAAAATCAAGGATGCAAAGACCTCCATCGGGGATTACAGCTAACTTTTCATGTTGGAAATGGAGAGAAGGCACATCTGCTTAACCACGCTCACGAATTCTGCACACCTGCCCTGCATATTTATCAACTCGGGCACCTGCTTCAGTGCTTTCTTGCACCCGATTCTGTTCCGCCGCGGATCGCGGAAGTTTTGATATTTCCGCGTTCCGCGCGGAACGCGGAAATGCCGAAATTTCGCAAGTTCCGCGAGCGGAACGGAATTTGCCGCCCACTCTTAGTTACAACACAAGATAAATGTGATTCAGTGGTTTTGTGTAGATAACTGGTCAAAACTTTAATTAAGAAACTTTTTCCTGTTCCAGCTTGCCCACTGATATACATTCGAATAGGTTTAAATGATGTGCATTGGCATTCTTTTTTTTCATGTAGTAAACCATGCTGTATCTGTTGTGTAACTTGCTGATATATTTCTTTTTGTTCAATATTTAGTTGTTCTTCCAAGTTTCCCAACTCAATAATATCCTGTTGTGTTTGTTGCATTGCCATTTCTACTTCATTCATGGCTATTGCTGCTTCATTTTCAAGAATTGGTTGTCCTAGTGGATCTTGACTTAGTGGAGCAGAACGTTGACTCTCTTGAGAACTATCTCTAGCTATTTCAGCTGCAATACTAGTTTCTTGTTCAATCTCTTCATTCAACATTTGTAGATAATTTGGAAAAATTGTGCATTCAATGCTATCTTTACATGCATTAAAAGAATCTTCATAGCAGTCAAAATCTCCAAGTAATTTCATTTCAGTACGCCAAGGCTTGAAGAGTTGCAGAAGTGCTAAATAGAAAAATTCCCTTTTATCTGGAGTATCACAACTGAGTTTCCTGTGATTGATAAGATTTCCTTTGGCATGTTTTACCAAACATCCATCACATCCAATTACTGCATATTTTTCTTCATTTATGTTTTCTGTAACGTTTCTCTTTAAGCTGTAATGTTGCAGTACTTCAGAGAGACATATGTTTTCCAGATGTGGACTTCTTTTAGGATAGTACGTATCCAACATATTTGTTTTAACAATATCTGTACTTTCCGGTTCATTCAATGCTAAGTATTCAATTTCTTGTACAGATTTCAATACTCGATTTCGTGTTAACTACAGGTTTACTTTCCTCTCTCTCTACACCAACTCTTCCTTTTAAACCTCTTTGTAATTTTGTTGGAGGTAGCTTACCTGTTTTAGGCTCCATACGAACTATAGCCTGAAATGGGTGCACAGATTGAATAAGAATGGACTCATATTTATTTAAATGTACCAGTTCCGGAGGAATAGCTACCAACTCTAGGTTATTATGTACAGCTCTAGCTGGCATTTTGTTCTCTTCTAATTTGCTGTAACAATATTTACAAATACGTTGATCACTACCCAACTCAACATGACCTTCCACCAACAAATAAGCACCAATTTGCTCCCACTTATCATTGTTTTCCTTTTCACTTTTTAAATACACATCAACATTCCTAGTTTGACTTCTATAGTGAGTACGTCAACAACAAATACAAACATAGGGCATCATTATGATGGCGGGCGGACATCGTAACGGAAAAAGGGACCGACCCGCCAGATGCTGCGGCAGTCCGCATGGGAAGATTAGGATGCGCCCGCCACACTGGCGGGCGCATCCCGCATCTTTAACATTGCGGCGTGGATCTGCTGGCTAGCAGCACCCGCCGCAATGGAAAAGATGCATTTGGTAGCATTGCAATGCACAACGTGGCAGGCACCGCGTGGTGCCTGCCACATTGTGCATTGCAATGCAGTGGGGTACCATAGGTACCCCCATGTGCACCCCCCACCCTCCCGAACACCCTGGGGGCCCGCAACGGGCCCCCACATACAGCCACCGCATGCCTTTCCATCGCCGCCATGAAAGGCAATTCACCGCCTGCATCATAATATGGATGGCGGTGTCTTGCAGACACTGCCACCATATCAAGCCCCTTTTCTGCCCGGACACCTGTTTGACCGGCGGAAAACCGGTGGACGGTCCGTCCGCAGTGCCCCGCCATACTAATATGGCGGGGGAGAATCAGGGGATATGGCGGGTGACATAATGGCCGGGCAGGTCGACCACTGCCGGCGTATGCGCGTGGCGATCCGCCCGCCATCATAATAGACCCCATAGTTTGGTTTTTCACAAGAAACTACCTTAAACTTTGTAATTTCTTCTGCAAACTTCTCAGTAGTACTATCTTACACCTCTTCTTCAACACCTACACTTATGAAACTCTCACTTTCTCTACAATCCTCTTGAGGACCAAATAAACAAATCTGTATATCATCACAAACTTTTTTACATCCAATACTGAACCATGCAAAAGAGCACTGTTTATTTCACTAAAAGATAATGCAGGACTTTTTACATAGTACCATCTTCTTACTAACTTCCGCATTTCTGAATGATGTACTGCTAACATTCTTAAATGATGAAAAGTACTTTGACACACTTTTCTAGAAAGATAAGCCATAGAATGACCCTGCAAGTTACTATATTTTCTCACTTTACAAGGATCTAGTCCTTGTAATATCTTAATCTTCTGTTTAACACTTTTATTACCATAATCTCGTAAGAATTTTCATAAAATATCAATAGATTCTTGGCGTATACTACAAATACTACTACAATCCCACTTATACACTGGAGCTTGTGTACGTCTCCTTGAACTTCTTCAGCTATTACTTCTTCCACATTTCTAGGAACCATCTTTTCTTTTTCAATTGGACAACCGTTTTTAACCTCATAGCAACGACCCCTGGTATCAACTGCAAGAACTAATGTACTTTGTTGAAAATAGCTTTCTTTATTAAAAAAAGTTTCAGTACTAGAAGTGTGCATTCCATTTTTTTGCAAAAGTTAGTTCTATTAACCAGTCTTTTTCTTTTACTTTTCTTCTTCATAAACTGCATTGTTTTATTCAATGTTTGTATTTTCTTCAATGCTAATATAAACAATTTTCTTTTCAATTCAAAAGCCTTTTCGACTACATTTCAATCTGTTGTCTTCTTGTAAGATACTGGTCTTTTTTTATATTTCTTGCAATCTTTCAATAAATGTTGTAGTTCTCTACTTTTATACATTCTCTTCCTAATGTCTTTATATTCTTTCATCCTTTTTTCAACATGGATTGTTTTCCTAAAACCTGATTTTGCATTAATTTCACCTTTTTTCTTTTCTTTCTGATTGCTTGTAGTAGTTTTCTTTCTCTTTTTGACATTTTGAAAATCTTTTAGATTTTTTAAAAGACTTTTAACAAATTCTTTCATTCTCTTACCAGAAGACTTTTTCTTTAATGTCACATGTTGTACTTCATCTACTTTCTTCTTTTCTCTATCCTTTAAATAGTTCTGTTTTCTTTGTTGTCTTTTCTTTTGATCTTTTCTTGTCATACTGAATATTTCTCAATAAATATGGAGAGTTTCTAAAAAAAGAAAAGTTTATTACCTTTCAAAAAAATATTTAATATTATTAAAATAATAATATACAAATATTGTCATCTATAAATAAAGAAATACATTTAGTAGTGCATAGGTGAAAAGATAAATGCAACAGTAGAACATGGATGATTCAACAACTGCAAGGGTAGCACATAACTAGTGCCTGAGTGATTGCATGACTGAAGGAGTAATATCTGGAGGATTAATGGAGTACATAGCAAATCAGTGGGTGATTTTATAACTGCATAAGTACTACTTGGGTGATTGCAGGAGTACTGAGGGAATGCCTGAGTGATTGAAGGAGTGCAACGGTAGTGCCTGGGTGATTTTATAAGTGCATGAGAACTGACTGAGTGACTACATAAGTACAAGGGTAATACCTATATGATAAAAGGAGTGCAAGGATAGTACCTGAGAGATTATATAAGTTTATAGATAGTAGCTGGGTGATTGAAAGAGTGCATGGGTAATACCTGGCTGATTGCATGAGTACATACGTAGTGCCTGGATGATTTTCTGAGTGCAGGGGTAATAACTTGAGTGAATGCATCAGTGCATATGTACTGCCTGGATCATTGAAAGACTGGATGGGTAGTACTTCGATGTTTTTATAACTGCATGAGTGTTGGGCCTAGCCAAATACAAAGCAGCACACAATTACATGACTCAACCATAAGTCTCTCCATATTGTTAAAAGCATGCATACATACGTCTCTACCTTTTCAAATCATCATCATATCTAAAATAAATATGTATACAATATTTCTGAAATATAGTGAAACCTAGAAACTGACACATGTAATAGATCTGCCTGAGTGATTGCATAACTCCATGCGTAGTGCTTCGATAAATGTATAACTCCAAAGGTAGTCGCTAGGTAATTGCAAGAGAAGATGGATAGTGACTGGCTAATTACACTAGTGCACACATAAAGGTCGAGTGCATGTATACGTGTATTAATAGCACCTGAAGGCATAGATAAGTCATGGAGTAGTACCTAGTTGAATAGATAACTGCACTAGTAAGACCTGGGTGATTCTATGACTGCAAGGATAGTGTGTGGGTTATTACATGACTGCATAGGTAGACACTGCAAAGGTACTACATAAGTAGTGCCTGGGTGATTCTATGACTACAGGGGTAACATCTTGGGATTACTGGAGAACATACGAAGTGAGTGAGTGATTTTATAAGTGCATAAGTACTGCTTCAGTGATTGCAGGAGTAATGAGGTAGTGTCTGAGTGAATAAAGGAGTGCAAAGGTACTGCCTGGGTGATTTCATAGCAGTATGACTACTGGCTGGGGGATTACATAAGTACAATGGTAGTGTCTATGTGATTGAAGGAGTGCAACGTTAGTGCCTGAGTGATTATATAAGTACATGAGTAGTGGCTACAAGATTCAAAGAGTGCATGGATAATACCTTGGTGATTGCATGAGTGTATAGATAGTGCCTGGATGTTTGCATGAGTGCAGGACTAATGCCTGAGTGATTACACCAAAACATATGTAGTGACTGGATCATTGGAAGACTGCATGGGTAGTACTTGGGTGTTTGTGTAACTGCATGAGAGTTGGGCCTAGCCAAATATAAAGAAGCAGACTATTACATGACTCAACCATAAGTCTCTCTATATCGTTAAAAGCATGCATACATATGTCTCTACCTTTTCAAATCATCATAACATCTAAAAGAAATATATATACAATATTTCTAAAATATAGTGAAACCTAGAAACTGAGACAAGTAATAGATCTGCCTGAGTGATTGCAAAACTCTATGGGTAGTGCTTGGGTGATTGTATGACTCCAAAGGAACTCGCTGGGTAATTACAGGAGAAGATGGATAGTGACTGACTAATTACATGAGTGCACACATAAAGGTTTAGTGCATGGATAAGTGTATAAATAGCACCTGAAGGCTTAGATGAGTCACTAAAAAGTGCCTAGGTGAATAGATGAGTGCAACAGTAGAGCCTGGGTGATTATATGACTGCACGGGTAGTGCCTGGTTTATTACATGAGTCCATAGGTAGAAACTGCATGATTCTGTAACTGCGGTGGTAGTACATAACTAGTGCCTGGGTGATTGCATAACTGCAGGCGTAATATCTGGGGGATTATTGGAGTACATAGGAAGTGAGTTGGTGATTTTATAAGTCCATGAGTACTGCCTGGGTGATTACAGAAGTACTAAGGTTCTGCCTGACTGATTACAGGAGTGCAAAGGTAGTGCCTCGGTGATTTTATAAGTGCATGAGTATTGCCTGAGTGATTACATAAGTACAAGAGTACTGCCTCCATGATTGAAAGAGTGCAAAGATAGTGCCTGGGTGATTGAAGCACTGTATAGCTAATGCATTGGTGATTGCATGAGTACAGAGGTAACATCTGGGGATTAAAGGAGTACATTTGTAACGCCTAGCTGACTGCATGACTACAGGGGTAATATCTAGGGATTTACATGACTACATAGGAAGTAACAGGGTGATTTTATAACTGCATGGGTACTTCTTGGATTATTGCAAGACTACTGAAGTAGTGCCTGACTGAATAAAGGAGTGCATAGGTAGTGCCTGGATGATTGCATGAGTGCAGGACTAATGCCTGAGTGATTACAGCAGTGAATATGTAGTGCCTGGATCATTGGAAGACTGCCTGGGTAGTACTTGGGTGTTTTTATAACTGCATGAGTGTTGGGCCTAGCCAAATATAAAGCAGCAGACTATTACATGACTCAACCATAAGTGTCTCTATATCGTTAAAAGCATGCATACATATGTCTCTACCTTTTCAAATCATCATAATATCTAAAAGAAATATATATACAATATTTCTAAAATATAGTGAAACCTAGAAACTGAGACAAGTAATAGATCTGCCTGAGTGATTGCAAAACTCTATGGGTAGTGCTTGGGTGATTGTATGACTCGAAAGGAACTCACTGGGTAATTACAGGAGAAGATGGATAGTGACTGACTAATTACATGAGTGCACACATAAAGGTTTAGTGCATGGATAAGTGTATAAACAGCACCTGAAGGTTTAGATGAGTCACTGAAAAGTGCCTAGGTGAATAGATGAGTGCAACAGTAGAGCCTGGGTGATTATATGACTGCACGGATAGTGCCTGGTTTATTACATGAGTCCATAGGTAGAAACTGCATGATTCTGTAACTGCAGGTGGTAGTACATAACTAGTGCCTGGGTGATTGCATAACTGCAGGCGTAATATCTGGGGGATTATTGGAGTACATAGGAAGTGAGTTGGTGATTTTATAAGTCCATGAGTACTGCCTGGGTGATTACAGAAGTACTAAGGTTCTGCCTGACTGATTACAGGAGTGCAAAGGTAGTGCCTCGGTGATTTTATAAGTGCATGAGTTATTGCCTGAGTGATTACATAAGTACAAGAGTACTGCCTCCATGATTGAAAGAGTGCAAAGATAGTGCCTGGGTGATTGAAGCACTGTATAGCTAATGCATTGGTGATTGCATGAGTACAGAGGTAACATCTGGGGATTAAAGGAGTACATTTGTAATGCCTAGCTGACTGCATGACTACAGGGGTAATATCTAGGGATTTACATGACTACATAGGAAGTAACTGGGTGATTTTATAACTGCATGGGTACTTCTTGGATTATTGCAAGACTACTGAAGTAGTGCCTGACTGAATAAAGGAGTGCATAGGTAGTGCCTGGATGATTGCATGAGTGCAGGACTAATGCCTGAGTGATTACAGCAGTGAATATGTAGTGCCTGGATCATTGGAAGACTGCCTGGGTAGTACTTGAGTGTTTTTATAACTGCATGAGTGTTGGGCCTAGCCAAATATAAAGCAGCAGACTATTACATGACTGAACCATAAGTGTCTACATATTGTTAAAAGCATGCATACATACATCTCTACCTTTTCAAATCATCATCATATCTAAAAGAAATATGTATACAATATTTCTGGAATATAGTGAAACCTACAACTGAAACATGTAATAGATCTGCCTGAGTGATTGCATAACTTCATGAGTAGTGCTTGGGTGATTGAATGAGTTGAAGGGTAGTCACTGGATAATTGTAAGAGAAGATGGATAGTGACTGGCTATTTGCATGAGTGCACACATTAATGTTGAGTGTATGGATAAGTGTATGAATAGCACTTAAATATATAGATAACTCATTGAGTAGTGTGTAGGTGAATAGATGACTGCAACAGTAGGATCTGGGTCATTCTACGACTGCAAGGGTAGAGCCTTGGTTATTACATGAGTGCATATGTACAGCCTGCATCATTGCATGACTGCAGGAGTAGTACATAACTAGTGCCTGGGTGATTGCATGACTGGAGGGGTATTACCTAGGGGATTATTGGAGTACATAGGAAGTGTGTGGGTGATTTTCTAAGTCCATGAGAACTTCCTGGGTGATTAAAGAAGTACTAAAGTACTGCCTGAGTGATTACAGGAGTGCAAAGGTAGTGCATGGGTGGTTTTATAAGTGCATGAGTACTGGCTGAGTGATTACATACGTACAAGAGTAGTGCCTGCATGATTGAAAGAGTGCAAGGATAGTGCCTGGGTGATTGAAGCACTGTATAGATAATGCATTGGTGATTGCATGAGTACAGAGGTAATGTCTAGAGGATTAAAAGAGTACATACGTAACGCCTCGGTGATTGCATGACTACAAGAGTAATATCTGGGGATTTACATGACTACATAGAAAGTGACTGGGTGATTTTATAAGAGCATGGGTACTTCTTAGGTGATCGCAGGACTACTGACGTAACACCTGAGTGAATAAATGAGTGCAAAGGAAGTGCCTGGGTGATTTAATAATACCATGACTACTGGCTGAGTTATTCAATAAGTACAAGGCTAGTGCCTCTGTGATTGAAAGAGTGCAACGTTAGTGCCTGAGTGATTATATAAGTGCATGAGTAGTGGCTACATGATTCAAAGAGTGCTTGGGTAATATCTTGGTGATTGCATGACTGCATAGCTTGTGCCTGGGTGATTGCATGAGTGCAGGGGTAATGCCTGGGTGATTGCATCAGTGCATATGTTCTGTCTGGATCATTGGAAGACTGAATGGGTAGTACTTGGGTGTTTTTATAACTGCATGAGTGTTGGGCCTAGCCAAATATAAAACAGCAGACTATTACATGACTCAACCATGTCTCTCTGTATCGTTAAAAGCATGCATACATATGTCTCTACCTTTTAAAATCATCATCATATCTAAAAGAAATATATATACAATATTTCTAAAATATAGTGAAACCTAGAAACAGAGACATGTAATAGATCTGCCTGAGTGATTGCAAAACTCCATGGGTAGTGCTTGGGTGATTGTATGACTCCAAAGGTACTCGCTGGGTAATTACAGGAGAAGATGGATAGTGACTGACTAATTACATGAGTGCACACATACAGGTTTAGTGCATGGATAAGTGTATAAATAGCACCTGAAGGCTTACATGAGTCACTAAAAAGTGCCTAGGTGAATAGGTGAGTGCAACAGTAGAGCCTGGGTGATTATATGACTGCAAGAGTAGTGCCTGGATTATTACATAGTGCATAGGTAGAAACTGCATGATTCTATAACTGCAGAGGTCGTACATAACTAGTGCCTGGGTGATTGCATGACTGCAGGGGTAATATCTGGGGGATTACTGGAGCACATAGGAAGTGAGTGGGTGATTTTTATGTCCATGAGTATTGCCTGGGTGATTACAGAAGTACTAAGGTACTGCCTGACTGATTATAGGAGTGCAAAGGTAGTGCTTCGGTGATTTTATAAGTGCATGAGTATTGCCTGAGTGATTACATAAGTGCAAAAGTACTGCCTCCTTGATTGAAAGAGTGCAAGGATAGTGCATGGGTGATTGACGCACTGTATAGCTATTGCATTGGTGATTGCATGACTACAGGGGTAATATCTGGGGATTTACATGACTACATTGGAAGTAACTGGGTGATTTATAACTGCATGGCTACTTCTTCAATGATTGCAGGACTACTGAGGTAGTGCCTGAGAGAATAAAGGAGTGCATAGGTAGTGCCTGGTTGATTGCATGAGTGTATAGGTAGTGCCTGGATGTTTGCATGAGTGCAGGGGTAATGCCTGGGTGATTGCATCAGTGCATATGTACTGCTTGGATCATTGGAAGACTGCATGGGTAGTACTTGGGTGCTTTTATAACTGCATGAGTGTTGGGCCTAGCCAAATATAAAGCAGCAGACTATTACATGACTGAACCATAAGTCTCTCCATATTGTTAAAAGCATGCATACATACGTCTCTACCTTTTCAAATCATCATCATATCTAAAAGAAATATGTATACAATATTTCTGGAATATAGTGAAAACTACAACTGAAACATGTAATAGATCTGCCTGAGTGATTGTATAACTTCATGAGTAGTGCTTGGGTGATTGAATGAGTTGAAGGGTAGTCACTGGATAATTCTAAGAGAAGATGGATATTGACTGGCTAATTGCATGAGTGCACACATAAACGTTGAGTGTATGGATAAGTGTATCAGTAGCACCTAATCATCATCATATCTAAAACAAATATATATACAATATTTCTGGAATATAGTGAAATCTAGAAACTGAGACATGTAATAGATCTGCTTGAGTGAATGCATAAGTCCATGCGTAGTGCTTGGGTGATTTTATGATTCCAAAGGTAGTCGCTGGGTAATTGCAGGACAACATAGATAATGACTGGCTAATTGCATGAGTGCACACATAAACATTGAGTGCATGGATAAGTGTATGAATAGGACCTAAACGTGTAGATGACTCATTGAGTTATTACATGAGTGCATAGGTACAGCCTGCATGATTGCATGACTGCAGGGGTAGTACATAACTAGTGCCTGGGTGATTGCATGACTGCAGAGGTAATATCTGGGGGATTACTGGAGTACATTGGAAGTGAGTGGGTGATTTTATAAGTCCATGAGTACTGCCTGGGTGATTATACAAGTACTAAGTTAGTGCCTGAGTGATTACAGAAGTGCAAAGGAAGTGCCTGGGTGATTTTATAAGTGTATGAGTACTGGTTGAGTGATTACATAAGTACAAGAGTAGTTTGTGTGTGATTGAAAGAGTGCAAAGATAGTGCCAGGGTGATTGAAGCACTGTATAGCTAATGCATTGGTGATTCCATGAGTACAAAGGTAACGTCTGGGGAATTAAAAGAGTACATACATAACACCTGGGTGATTGCATTACTACAGGCGTAATATCTGGAGATTTACATGACTACAGAGAAAGTCACTGGGTGATTTTATAAGTGCATGGGTACTTCTTGGGTGATTGCAGCACTATTGAGGTAGTGCCTGAGTGAATAAAGGAGTGCAAAGGTAGTGCCTGGGTGATTATATAACAGCATGAGTACTGGCTGAGTGATTACATAAGTACAAGAGTAGTGCCTGCATGATTGAAAGACTGCAAGGGTATTGCCTGGGTGATTGAACCAGTGTATAGCTAATGCATTGGTGATTGCATGAGTTCACAAGTAATACCTGGGGGTCTACAGGAGTACACAGAAAGAGCCTGGGTAATTTTATAAGTGCAGCAGTACTGCCTTGGTGATTGCAGTAAAACGGTGGTAGTGCCTCAGTGAAGGAGAGAGTGTAAAGGTAATGCCTAGGTGATTTTATAAGTGCATGGATAGTGGCTAAGTGATTGGAGGAGTGCATAGATCCTAACAGGGTGATTGGAAGAGTGCAAAGCTAGTGCCTGCATAATTAAACCAGTGTATAACTAAAACATTGGTGATTGCATGATTGCAGGAGTTATGTATGTGGGAATAAAGGAGTACATAGGTAATGCCTAGTGATTCCATGATTCCAGTGATAATATCTGGGAGATTACAGGAGTAATTAGGAAGTGCCTGAGTAATTTTATAAGTGCATGTGTACTGCCTGAGTGATTGAAGTAGTACTACAGTAGTGCCTGAGTGATTGGAGGACAACAACATTCTAAGTAGTAGCAGAATACTGAAACTGCAGCTCAAACGTCAGATCTTTGACACAGTGTACACTTTTGTACTGCAGCCTCACAATTCTGTAACTACTCAGGGTGCTGAACATACTCAAAATAAAGCATAAAAGCTACACATGACTCTGTTATAAATCTAACCATATTCCTAAAACTATACATGCATATATGTCTACCTTTTGAAATCATCATCATATATAACAGAAATAAACAAATAGACTGAACTTTACATTTCAAAGACACACCTACATTTCTGCAATGTATTTCAAGTGTACCTTTCCCCAAACTTATAGAAAGTAGCCTAATCAGTAATCCCTTCTGCCAACATGTCTTAAAACTCTGTTTTATTCTACAGATTCACCATTCTACAAATATTAGACCTAGTCAAACATAAAGTAGCAACCTATCACACGTTTCTACCATAACTCTAACCATATTCCTAAAAGCATGCATGCATCTATCTATACCTATTGCCAAAAGCATTACACATATTAGAACACATGTGCAAGTAGAAACATAACCACGCTCACAAGACCATAAAGGCCTTAAAGCTTGACAGACTACGCTTAACATTTCAAACATACCTAGATTTATGTGGCAAATTTCAAGTGAACTTTTACACAGACTCTTATAAAGCACCATAATCAATAATTCCTCTCCCAACATATCTTAAACATCACTTTTCTACTACTACTGCTTTACTATTCTAGTACTAATCTGGTATTGAGCATATCTAACAGCAAAGCAACCCTTCACTTATCTTTGATGAAAGTCTCCCCATATTTCTAAAAGCATGTATGCATATGTCTGTACCTTTTGCTAGCAGCATCATATATAAAAGTAATATACAGATAAATCTATACCTGTGTTTTATACATCTATCATCTTCAGACACATAACACATACCATAATATATGTGCTACTAGAAACATGTCTCAGTCACAACACCATCCACAGCTCAAAACTTCAAAGAATACACTTCAATTTTCAAACATACACTGAAAATGATGCAGTATATATGAAATATACCTTTCCACACATCATACAAATTACTCTAATAAATAAAATCTCTACAAACATATCTCAAACCTCTCTTTGGGAAACAAATACAGAGCAGGAACCCTTCATATGTCTTTACTAAATGTCTCACCAAATTCCTAAAAGCATACATGAATATGCCTGTAGCATAACACTATCCAAACCTTAAAAAGTCACAGAACAAACTTCCAATTTCAAGCAAACACCCAAAATTATGTGGCATATTTCAACTGTACCTCTCTAGAAACTTAAAAAAGAAGCCTAATCACTAATACCTTATGTCAACATCTTTTAAAGCACACTATTATCCTACATCTTCACCATTCCACTACTACTCACAATCTTGAGCCTACCACATAAAAAGCAACAACACCTCTTTGTTATACATCATGCACCTTCAAATGTATAAGACATATGAAAATAAATATACAAGTAGAAATACACTTGAGACAGATGCCCATGCACACCTTAAAACTTGACACACTCCACCTCCAATTTTAAAGCAACACCTAAACTTATGCGGCATACTACAATGCTACATATCCACACACTAAAACAAACTACAATAATCACTAATCCATCTTCCAATATACACATATTACTATACAAAATCTATTTCAAACAACATTTAACTAGAATAAAACAAACTACAATACACATCTCTACATTCAATAATATATTTCAAACATCACAGTTTATCAATTATTTTTAAAGATTAAAAGTAAACCTAACACACAATACACCTTACAAATGTATAACTCACCTTCCAAATCGATTTGTAGAATTTAAAATATCACAAACTCATAAAAGATTTTCTAATGCACACAATCAATGTAATGCACCACTCTCAGCAAGGTAAAACCAGTAATGGCAAACCTTCTCTCTCTTTCTCCACACAAATACATGTAAGTAACAAATCACATTGCTTCCTACATTATTTCAAATTATGAAACACATTTCTATTGGTTAAACATATGAACTCTTACCAACTGACTTCTAAAAGTGCCCAAACTGGTTCTGGAATTTTTTGCAGTCGCGACTCCACTGTGCACCAACGCGATGGAGCCGGGAATCCATACGGGAGTTCAAAAATGTATTACAAATAAAAATACCACTATTTTTTAACAACACACCACTTCTAAAGATAGTACTAACTTAGGAAATTATACTTTAATAACATATCACCTATATATAAATTACAATTTCACGTTTTAAGTCCACAGTAAAGTTTCAACCCTTCCCCCATTCTGCTTAATGGCAGTTTCCATAGTAACAGTTCATGGAACATTCAACTGAACTGACAGGCCACAAGTTCACCATATATTCAAATCCAGCACACAAGGTTAAAAATGCAAACAGCAGGTGTGGTTGACGTTTGCAAAATATCTCCTTATCCTATCTACTGTACCTTTCAAACATTTTCTACTAACCAATAAGGAACATGCTTTTAAAGAAAGTAACATGCACCCTATTTTTGAGTGTACAATCTTCTTAAACAGCCAATCAATTCACTACTTTTTTTTTTAAAAACTGCATCATATCCACCATTTTAGATACCTCTCATTCTACCAACTGACTACCTCAGCTACAGACATATTTTCATTACTTCCAGACATCCCTTCAAGATGCTTACAGTATGGATTGTTGGACACAGCTATGTTTTCTGGTGCAAAAGGAATGCTGAACGCAGAGATATTGGCAAAGACCTAGCTTTGCAAAATGTGGATATTAAATGGATTGCACAGAGAGGATTAAAGTGGCACCAATTGATGCCTTTGGGTAAAACCTTTTGTATCTCCAACCCCCTGACCTCATGATTGTGCACTGTGGTGGCAATGACCTAGGCACATTGAGTGGGGTAGGTCTTGAAATGCTAATTGATGTTGCTTTTGCCTCAAACGGTCTTTGTATACTCTAATATATGCCAAAGACAGAAATGGAAGTGGTCAATTCTGTCAACAGATTGAGAAAGCTAGAAAAATGTCAATAAAGCTGTTTCTGCTTACCTCAGAGACCATAGAATGGGCTCCATCTATAACAATAATCTACGTTTTGATATGGATGACATCTACAGAAGTGACGGAGTACACTTCACAGATCAAGGAAAAAGAAGGATAAAGATAAAGCCAAGCACAGGGGGATAAAGATAAAACTTATCAGGCAGAAGAGAAGAGCAACCTAAATGAATAGAATTGCCTTAATAATACCATACATGTTTTTGTAAAATTAGAAACCAAACAGAGACCATGACATTAAACAAAAGAAAAATAGATAGGTGGGGGAGAGCAATATTGGAAAACACAAAAAACCTAAAACACTACAAGCTAAGCTGATCGGTCCTGAGCAGCACCCACCTCCGCCAGCCAGCCCTGCAATGGATCTCAGATCCGACCTAACTGTTTTCATCCGAGGGTCATTCTCAATTAACACCATCTCCAGCCGACTTAAATTGAGGAATTCCCACCACCAGATCGTAGGATCGGGAGCCTCACTAGAAAGCCAGAATCGTGCTAGGACCAGTCGAGCAACTGAAATAGAGAAAAAATATAGCTCATATAAGTAAACAGGAATAACTGGTGAAAAAACCCAACATAATCAGCTTCAGATCTGCCACGATCATCAAATTAGTAATGCCCCCTTATTTGTAAGAGAGGAAGCCCCAGAATACACTTAACATGAGCAAGACACAAAGACATGCAATGCGTCTGCCCCAGTGAATCCACAATGAAAGCAATGATTATCCGGCTGAATCTTCTTAGTGACGCGATGATACAGGGTATAATAGCAGTCATTAATACATTTATCTGAATCTAGACAATGAGAAAAGTTAAATTCAGCAGCAGGATTGACATCCTCAGGTCTAACACAGACTATTGTCTTGATGTTACTCACACATGTAGACGTTCACTATCCAAAATGCGCATGTACAATTTTACTAATCAGAAACAAGTTGTAAATAGGTCACAGAAATTCATGGACGTCAATCAGGGGTATCAAGGGGTAGAAGCTGTTACTTCCAGCCTGTCCTTTGATGCTGTGGCACTGCCCTTGCTACCCTTAACCTCTGGTGATGCAGGCAGTAGCAGTACCAGAAAGTAAAGATCTAAATAGGGAGCCTTATTTAGTTCCTGTAGTTTCCACCAGTCACTTGGCAGCAATTAGGAGACTGTTGACTTGCTGAAAGTTGAACACACTGTCAACAGTGTGATGTCATTGTGGGTCAAAAGGAATAGAATGACTCTTCTGCTACCCCTGATAATTTGGTGATTCAATAATCATGCAGGAATTATCAATTTAGAGTTCCAGGGGCACTCGTTCTGATATAATGCTGCTAGAAAGAAGAAGAAGGGGATGTGGCAAAGGAATAAAAAAGATGAATAAGTACTGCCCCATTTGAAGTCAGCAGTGGTCAGAAAGCAAGGAGAGACTCTTTTGTAGCAGGCATGCTGCCTCCATTGTTCGGTGCTGCAGGGGCCCTGAAATAAATGAATGAATGAATAAATGAATGAATGAATGAATGATTGAATGAATAGAAAGGCATTTGTAAAGCTCATGCCTACTCCGAGGGGTGTCCTCGCGCTGGAGAAATGTTTCCTGCATACTAGAAGATGAACAATCACATCACTTGCGAAAAAGCCAGGTTTTCAGCTTCTTCCTGAAAAGTGAAAGTTCAGGGATAGCACGAAGGGCCAGCAGGAGTTCATTCCAGGCCCTTACCCCAAGATAGGAAAAGGATCTTCCACCAATTCTGGACCGGTAAATTTTAGGGATGATGTCTAGATGGCCAAAAGTTGACCATAGTCTCCTGGGAGGCGCCTTTTTCGTGCAGAGCTTTGTGAGCCATGACGAGTGTCTTAAACAAATCCTCTCTTTAATGGGTAGCCAGTGGAGTGATTTTAGATGTGGGGACATATGGGTTCTAGGAGCGAGATTGAGGACTATTCTGGCCGCTGCATTCTGAACCACTTGCAGACAGCTCAAATGATAATCAGGTAGACATAAATACATCCATTTCCATAGTCGAGCCTGGACGTGATCAGGGCCTGAATCACTATTTTCCTAGTTTCTACTGACAAAAGAGGTAAAAAAAAAAATTTAATGGTGTAGCAGCCCAAAGAGGGTGCCCACCAGAGCCTGAAATTGGGGTTGCAGGAACAGAGCACTGTCAATTTTGATTCCCAAGTTTTTTATTGAGCTATGAAGAGTGGCGTGAGGAGGGACATTCTGAGGCCACCAAGATCTCTGATGGAATCGCGCCAAAAAAGACGGGATTATATTATGGTTGGTTAATGGACAACCAGTTGAACACCTTAATAAGACAGGATTTAATAATTCCTCCATCAAACTCTGCCCCCTTTTCACAAGTAAAGAGAAGCTGAGTATCGTCAGCATATGATATTACTTTAGCTCCACCTGCTTTACCAAGAATGGCTAGAGGAGTAAGATAGGCATTGAATAACGTAGAGCTCAATGCCGAGCCCTCAGGTACTCCTACGTTTGAGTCCCGAATTGGGGATGCAAATGGGGTGATCCATACTTCTTGGCTTCTGTTATCCAAGAAGGAAGTCATCCACTATAATGTCAAACCTCCAAACCCAATGGAATGTAGCCGAGCCAACAGTCTTTGGTAGTGGACGGTTTGGAAGGCCGCCAATAGATCCAACATATTCAGAATGGCCTTGCCCCCATTATCAAGCTTGCTTTTAAAGTATTCTGTTACCTCTAACAGAGCTGGTTCAGTACTGCAATTTGCTCTAAAGCATGACTGACTTGGATGCAGAATATTGTTACTTTCCAGGTAGCCTGAATTGAGGGAATTCACATGTTTTTCTAACACGTTTGAAAAAGCCGGAAGAAGAGAGATTGGCCTATAATTGGAAAGGACCTTGGGTTTAGCCGATGGCTGTTTGAGTAGTGCAGGATTTTCGCATGTTTCCATTTGGAAGGCACCCTTCCAAAAGATACTGATTCATTTAAGACTCTGTTTTCAATGGCATTGATAGCCTGGGACACTTTAGCAAGAAGCCTGGGCAGAAAAGAATCGGCAGGGGACCCAGCCTTCAAACACTTAATGGCTGATAAGGATTCGTCCATGGAAATTGGTGGAAAATTGAGAAAGGTGGGTGGCTCAAGGGAGGATGTGCTAGGAATGGGCACCTCACTAACACAGTCAACTGTCTGAGACACTTTCGACAGGCTGGCTTGGATAGTAGGTATTTTATCATGAAAATATACCTCCTTATATCTCCTTTCCATGGACAGGGAGGAGGGATGTGGTGAAGATGAGCAGCTGTAATGGGGTCGGGCATTTCTTAGTGAACAGAGGGCCCTCTGAGTGCTGAGATTCACTCATAGAGACATGGATGAGAGGGTTTAGTGTCTGCTACAAGATGGGCATAGAAAAGGCACATTCTTACTCTCTTATACAATCACTGACACAAGCACACAAGCACACACTCATCCATACAGCCACTTTCACAATCACTCTCTCTCACATATAGTCACTTATATACTCCAACACTCACATATACTGCCTTTCACATATGTAGGTACTCATACATGTACCATTGAGATGTCCATTCACTCACCAACACAGCCATACACCCACCACATCCACCCACACAGACACTCAGGCACCCATACAGGTACTCAGACAACCAATCATTAAACCATATAGACACTCATGTAGCTACTCACTAACCTATGCAGCCACTTACACACCAACTGACAGACTGATACAGACATTCACACAGATTAGTCACTCACCCATGCATTCACTAAGACACATTTAATCACTCACTTATACAGTCAGTCATGCACCCACAAAATCATCCAGACACTCATACACCCACTCATTCAGTACTCAAAACAATATATCAAATCATCATGCATGTAATATTACATTTGATTATCAGAACGCAGAGTGCATTTTGATAATTTTTCAGAATAATTACTCATGTAAATGCAATATTATGCCATATCTGTACCTCGTCCATAATTATTAAGTTTTCAAGCAAGGTGTGAATATAGAGATTACCAACCACCCACAATTTATCTAATAAGAGAGGGGACATTATTGGATTGGGAACCTTTATTGTTATACACACATGAAGAATTATGGACAAGGTACCGATATGGCATAATATTGCATTGACGTGATTTCTGACAGTCAAGTCATTTTTCTGAAAAATGCACTCTGCGTTTTGATAATCAAATGTAATATTACATGCATGATGATTTGATATATTGTTTTGAGTACTTGATTTTGGGGCACTTGTCCGCTGCCAAAGATTGGTTAATTGCTTAAGCTGACCACAAACAACGATAATTGATTTTGATATTGAGAACATTGAATGTTAATGAATTATCAGCCTGTGAATACATGCATGATGTTTTTTGTATGATGAATCAATGCAAGGTTTATGATTGAACCAAGAATTTGCACATTCAAAGGTGGCCCCCATGGATGAGTTAACACGATTGTCCTTCTACACTTTTTTAAGCCACTGATTGTAACATAAATAAGGTCAAGGTAACAGCGCCCGTCGACACTGACGAAGGTTTACGCTGAAACGCGTTTGTTGTTTATTTTTTGTGCGCGAATAAATCCTCAATTGGGATTAGCTCAACGAGAGTCTGGTCCTTTACTTTTTGAAGTGGGAGCGATATATATATATATATATATATCAGTGATGTCATTTGAGATGTCATCTGTGATGTCACTGACCATGTCATGAATGATGTAATATGTGACGTCATGAGCAGTGCATTGCGGGTGCGCGAGTTATAGTTAGCTGAACTAACTATAATGGTGGAATTTCTCTGGTTTTATATGAGTGAAATGTCCAACTAACTATAACGTCCCTAAAACCTATGGTTTTTTTCACTGAATTTCTAAAGCTTTTTAAATGTTAATTTCTAACTATAACATCTGTAAAACCTATGTTTTTTTTCTGTGAATATATATATATATATATATATATATATATATATATATATATATATATATATATATATATATATATATATATTATCTACTGGCGGTCGCCAGTAGATAGTTATAGTTAGGTCCTACTTTCCATAGGAAATCTGCGACATTCTATTTGAAATAACTCTTGCGTCGGTTGACGAATCTTCGCGAAATTTTCAAACTTTATGGCCCGCTCCGGTCCGCTCCTATCCTGAAAGTCTCGGGGTGATTCGTCAAGTGGGGGCCGAGAAAAAAGGGGGGTCCCAAAACGTGTTTTCCCCATTCATTTTCCCATATGAAACTTTTGCCACGGCTACAGCCCGAACTGCTGAACGGAATTACACCAAATTTGGCAAAGAGGTAGTTCTTGGTTCAGAAAGAACCCTTTTTGTTAAATGGTGTAAATCTGTTCAGTAGTTGCTGAGAAAATCAAAAGTAAAATCACATATATATCTATGGCCGCTTAGGGTCCGCGTGCCCTCCCTATCACGAGCTGCATGCTAATTGGCTGTCAACACTCCAAGCCAGGAAGTGTTGGCAGCCATTTTGTCCCTCTGTAGAACCGAGGCAGAGAAACAAGTGCGCAAAACGCTCAAAGGAGGCAGGGTAGAAACACCCTGACCACCTAGGTCTGCTCAGGGGGTCCCACAAGGACCCCCTGGGCAGAAAAAAGCATTCTTAAAAAAAAAAAATCGGCGGGATGCGCTTAGTGTGCGCGGATCCCGCCGATAAAAAAAAAATCACAAGTGCGCAAACGCACAAAGGGGGCAGGGTAGAAACACCCTGACCCCTAGGTCTGCTCAGGGGGTCCCACGAGGACCCCCTGGGCAGAAAAAAGCATTTAAAAAAAAAAAAAAATGGGCGGGATGCGCTTAGGGTGCGCAAATCCCGCCGTAAAAAAAAGAAATCGAAGCACGGTCTCCCGCGCTTCGATGTTATTTTGCCCCCGGGTGGCCCAAGTCCCGGGGGCATGCGGGTGTGGGTTTATAGTTAATGGGGCTGCCTCTAAGGCCCCCAAGCCCCGGGGACCACCACCCCCGGGGCTTTCTAATAAAAATGTTGCGGGAGGGCACTCGGCCCTCCCGCAGCCCCGGGACCACCACCTCCCGGGGCTTCTTTTAAAAAACCCATTTCCTGTGTGGGGGGCTTGAGCCCCCACACGCCCGGGGACCGCCACCTCCCCGGGGCACTAATAATGTAAATGCGGGGGTCCGTAACGGACCCCCAAGCCCCGGGGATCACCACCTCCCTGGGGCTTTAAAGACATGGGAGGGGGCCGCGCGGCCCCCTCCTGGAGCCATTGATGGCCCTGGGGACCGCCACCCCCAGGGCCGGCTCCTGCAGTGTCCCGGGGTGCCTACCCCGGGACACTGTAGTTTGCAATGGCAGGACGGGAGCCTCGCAGCTCCCGTCCTGCCATTGCAAACTGCTTTGCTTCATTGAAGGGAGAGCAGGAAACCTGCTCTCGCTTCAATGAAGCAAAGCAGATTGCTTTCTACATGGGGAGCTGCATGTCAGCAGCTCCCCATGTGGAAAAGCAATGCCGGGACCGTGGGGGATTGGGGACCCCCACGGTCCCCAACGGAGAGGGCCAGCCCCGGGGGATGGGGACCCCGGGGCAAGTAGTGGCCCGGGACGGGGGCCACGTGGTCCCCCTCCCCCAAAAAAAAAATAATAAAAAAAAAATAGAAAAATAAAGGCCTGCCCCGGGGGATGGGGTCCCCGGGGCAAAAGGAGGCCTGAGGAGGGGGGCCACACAGCCCCCCTCCTTAAAAAAAGAATAAAAAGAGAGGCCATGCCCCGGGGGATGGGGTCCCCGGGTCCGGAATCGGCCACGGGAGGGGGGCCACGCGGCCCCCTTCCCGTTTAAAAAAAAAAAAAAAATTAAAAAAGGGGTAAGGCCCTGGGGGATGGGGTCCCCAGGGCCCAAAAAAAGGAAAAAGGAAGGGGGGCCACACAGCCCCCTTCGAGGAAAAAAAACAAACAAAAAAAAACAAAACGATTGTGCCGCAGGCCCCGCCCCCTTCCTTTACCACTCTGCAAACGCGCCCCTGGCGCGTTTGCAGAGAGGGAACAAATTCCCCTTGAATACTGGGAGTCCCTGAGGGCCAACTAGCCCACCAGGAACCTCCAGTATGCGCCAGGGGCTGCGTTGCAGAGAGGTGTACAGAGGCCACGCCCCTTTTACACCTCTCTGCAACGCAGCTCTGTGGCGCTTACTGGAGGTACCTGGTGGGATAGTTGGACCCCAGGGACCTCAGGATTCAAGGGGACTTAATCCCCAACTTATAACACGCCATGGGGCGCGTTTGCACAGTGGTGAAGGGAGGGGGCGGGGCTTCAGGTGACATGTGTGCAAACAGGCCCCATGGTGCGTTTTAAGATGGGGAATTAAATCCCCTTCAATCCTGAGGGTCCCTGGGGGCCAACTAGCCCACCAGGTACCTCCAGTAAGCGCCACGGAGCTGCGTTGCAGAGTGTTGTAAAAAGGGGCATGGCCTCTGAACACCTCTCTGCAACGCAGCTCTCTGGCGCATACTGGAGGTATCTGGTGGGCCAGTTGGCCCCTAGGGACCCTCGGGATTGAGGAGGAATTAATTCTCCAACTTAAAACGCGCCACAGGGCGTGTTTGCAGACATGTCACCTCAGGCCCCACCCCTTCCTTCACCATTGTGCAAATATTCCTCTAAAATCAGCCGAACTACGAATTCCGATTTACTCACCTGTTATCAGGAGAGACCTCAGTGCTGCATCTTTGAGCCCAGTACTGATCCTGAAAAGTAATTTTAACCGTACTTACCAGTAACTTGGATTTCCTTCCATAGGATATCATTGCCTGCTTTTTGCTGAAAAAGTTTCTAAGTGTCGATTTTTGAAACATACAAATATTCCTCTAAAATCAGCAGAACTACGAATTCTGATTTACTCACCTGTTATCAGGAGAGACCTCAGTGCTGCATCTTTGAGCCCAGTACTGATCCTGAAAAGTAATTTTAACCGTACTTACCAGTAACTTGAATTTCCTTCCATAGGCTAACATTGACTGGTTTCACTTGGAAATTCTTCTAAGTGTGGAGTTTTGGAACTTTATAATATTCCTCTAAAATCAGCTGAACTACGAATTCCAATTTACTCACCGGTTATCAGGAGAGACCTCAGTGCTGCATCTTTCAGCCCAGTACAGGTCCTGAAAAGTAATTCTAACCGTACTTACCAGTAACTTGAATTTCCTTCCATAGGCTAACATTGACTGGTTTCACTTGGAAATTCTTCTAAGTGTGGAGTTTTGGAACTTTATAATATTCCTCTAAAATCAGCCGAACTACGAATTCCGATTTACTCACCTGTTATCAGGAGAGAACCCAGTGCTGCATCTTTTAGCCCAGCACTGACCCTGATAAGTAATTCTAACCGTACTTACCAGTAACTTGTATTTCCTTCCATTGGAATCCATTGTCTGGTTTTCCGCAGAAAAGTTTAAAAGTGTCGTTTTTCACAAACTACAAATATTCCTTAAAAATCGCCTGTATGACTTAAACGCATTCTTTCAACTGTTTACAGGAGATGCACCAGTGCTGGATCCAGGATCCACCACTGAGTAAGAAAAAGTAACGATAACACTACTTACCTGCTAAGTGAATTTCCTCCCATAGGATAACATTGGTGATTCTATGTGAAAAAGTTTCGAAGTGTCAAGTTTTAAAATACAATAATATTCCTTAAAAATCACTACTGTAACCAAAACGCTTTTACTCAACTGTTTACAGGAGATGTCCCAGGACTGAATCTAGGATCCAGTCTTGTGGTTAGAAAAGTAATCCATAAAGTAACTAATTGCATTTAACTAGAAATTTACATTGAGCTCAATGTTGCATTGTGTTTGAAATTGTGTTGCCCATTGCAACAACTGTAACTACTGTACTTAAAACTCTATTGCCTATTTGCAAAGTATTTAAACTAAAGTAATTCATTCTGAGAAAGTATATTTTGTAATGTAATGTATAATGTAATTACAATGTAATTTAATAAATAAAATATCTAAAAAAAAATAGTTTAAAAAAATGTAGTAAATCAGTATCAAAAAAATAAATATAACAATTAATACATTTAAAAATTGTCATTTACAAAACCTTTGAAATTCACTGAAAAAACCATAGGTTTTAGGGGCGTTATAGTTAGAAATTATCATTTAAAAAACCTTTGAAATTCACTGAAAAAACCATAGGTTTCAGGCACGTTATAGTTAGAAATTAGCATTTAAAAAACCTTTGAAATTCACTGAAAAAACCATAGGTTTCAGACACGTTATAGTTAGAAATTAGCATTTAAAAAACCTTTGAAATTCACTGAAGAAACCATAGGTTTCAGGCACGTTATAGTTAGAAATTAGCATTTAAAAAACCTTTGAAATTCACTGAAAAAACCATAGGTTTTAGGGACAGTTATAGTTAGTTGGACATTTCACTCATACAAAACCATAGAAATTCCCCCGTTATAGTTAGTTCAGCTAACTATAACTCGCGCCCCGCAATGCACTGCTGATGACGTCACATATTACATCACTCATGACATGGTCAGTGACATCACTGATGACATCACTGATGACATCTCAAATGACATCACTGATGACATCACTGATGACATCATCCACGTGATAATCTGATGCACCTCCTCACACCCTAATATAACCTTTGATACACCCACTCTAAATTACAGACTGCCATTCACAAAACCATAGACACTCCAACACCAATAACTACATACCCACTCACTGATTCTTAGGTCTACACACACATCCACTCACTCACCCGTACAGTCACTCATACTTACGGTCACTCAGTACAGGACTATCATATGCACTCATACTCCTATATAGACACTCAAACACCGCAACTCATCCATAGAGGTACTCACACACCTAGTCAGTCATGCAAATAATTAAACACACTGCCATTTACTCACCTATACAGTTATACACACCAGCTCACTTACTCATACAAATACGAGCACATTCTTACGCTCTTATACAATCACTGATACAAGCACACACTGATCCATACAGTCACTCTCACAATCACACACTCTCGCTTATAGCTATTTATATACTCCAACACACATATATACTGCCTTTCACATATGTAGTTACTCACACATGTACCACTGGGACATACATTCACTCACTAACACACTCTTAGACACACTTACCCACCCATACAGTCTATCACAGATGCACTCTTGAAACCATCCACCCAGTGAATCACCCACTCACACATCTATGCACAGAGTTGCACACACCCCACCCACACAAACACTCAGGCACCCATACAGCTACTCAGACAACCAATCAATAACTCATATAGACACTCATGTAGCTATTCACAAACCCATGCAGCCACTTACACAGCAACAGACAGACGGATACAGACATTCACCCAGTTTAGTCACTAACCCTTGCATTCAGTAAGATACGTTTAATCACTCACTTATAGAGTCAGTCACGCACCTACTAAATCCTTCATCCACACACTTATACACCCACTCATTCTTCAATACACCTTTCCCTATATATAAAAAATATTTAAACTTTACAGAAACACACAGTCACTGGATGATGTCATCAGTGATGTCATTTGAGATGTCATCAGTGATGTCACTGACCATGTCATGAGTGATGTAATATGTGACGTCATCAGCAGTGCATTGCGGGGGCGCGAGTTATAGTTAGCTGAACTAACTATAACGGGGGAATTTCTATGGTTTTGTACGAGTGAAATGTCCAACTAACTATAACTGTACCTAAAACCTATGGTTTTTTCAGTGAATATATATATATATATATATATATATATATATCTTTATATATAAAACCTATGGTTTTTTCTGTGAATATATATATATATGTGATCAAGGTCCGAAAGGACTGAAACGCGTAATGGCACTTACTCTGTGGTCCGCGACTGCTTTGGCGAATGCATGCTGTTGGAGAAGGTGGTGAATTCAAATATATATATATATATATATATATATATATATATATATATATATATATATATATATATATATATATATATATATATATATATATATATATATATGTTTCACCAAAATTCCCACGACTGCTGCAAGTCGAAAAGCGGGACACGGACACCAGGTAAGTGCAAAGTTTCTTCTTTATTAGCTGATGCTCAGCATGGCAGATGACTCGTTTCGCCCATCCAGTGGGCTTGATCACATGACGAGACAACAGTCCATCATCGCTTTTGAACACCCTCACCATGCACAACATCACGTGATTAGTGAAAATAATAGAAATACTGATATATATTCCATCGGTGCTTGGGTCATCGTATTTTCTCACAATTCAGTCATGTAAATGCGTAGCAGCAAGGACTATTAAAATATACAATAATTACAGGATAAATCCATTAAAATATATATAAAGTGCAAAGTGCAATTTCACATTTTAGGATGTTGGTAATTACTCATTTGAATACATATCCAGGTGCTTCAACAATTTGCATAGAAAATATTTGGTCATTCCCAGATGATAATGAGTGGTTTTCGGATATATCCTGTCTAAGTGACATAAATCCCGATCTTGAATATACTAATGATGAATATCTCAAGAGATGTCATATCATAATGCGACCTGGTCATCAGGTTTTATCTATCGAACATCTATGATATCTGTTGTTTAATATATGAACATATATCTATATACAAGAAAAAGACCACATCAATAATTGCTATCACAGTCTAAAATCACAGTTCGACTGTCTAACTCTGTGGGATTCCCTCTTATTTGTGTTCAACCATGAAGATGTAGACAATTCAATCCACAGTATTTTAAATGAATAGACCTATATTGGAATTAATTCATAGCCGTTGCTTATGTTACAATAAAAGCCAATGCGAATATATAAAGTGCTAGAATGTGCATTCAAAGTGAACTATGCAAAAAAAAAATAACAAGTACATAGAATTAAATATAAATGTTAAGAGAATGTGGGGCGGTTACTTGTTTGGCCGTGTGTTACTGTCAGATGGCTTATAATAGATGGAGTGCAAAATCAGTAACCCTAACTTGACTGTGTCGATTGCTCGGTTGGACAAATAACTCCACAAGCAGCCATATTACCATACTAATATTATTGGCCATCAAGACTCAATATGCGGGACCAACATCAAAACGATAAGATATCACACAGTATGACCTTTGTCCTACGATGGGGGTAATTAAAAGGATGTTGAACGATATTAAATATGATGTTAAAAATGGTATTAAAAACCGTACTGTACATGTTTCATAAACATCCATAAATAATCATGAATATCTATAAAAATCTGTAAAAAATTACAAAAAATTATACAGTTCTTCCCCATTATTGAGTCCATTTGGTGTACGAGTGTCTAATTCTAGTATGAATTTGGCCTCCAGCTGTCTTAAGATTCTCTCTCTGTTCCCTCCCCTTCTCATTGGTGGAACCGCAGCTATGACAAAATATTTCAAATCTTCAAGTTTGTTTTGATGCACTGCCTTAAAATGTCTGGCCACTGGGTAAGTCATATCAGAGTTGACAATGGCTCTGAGATGCTGCAGAATCCTGAACCTGCAGTTTAGTGCTGCCCACGTATTGAAGCCCGCACATGCAGCTCAATACGTAGATGGCAAATTCAGTGCGACAATTATATCTGGCTCTCAGTTTGTTGGATGTGGGGCCAAAAACAGTAGTGTATTGAGATGTGTTGGCCCCAAACTTGCATGCTCTGCAAGTACTGCACTTAATGAATCCATTGCGAGGTGCTAACCACATGGAGCTTGGCTGGATTGCATTGGTGATCAACTCCGGACTGGGCCTGACAAGGGCATTGTGCATTGATTTGGACTTTCTAAAAGTCAATGCTGGAGGGGTTGGGAATAGTTGATTCAATATCATATCAGTTTGTACAATAGGAGCACATGGTGAGGGTAGCCATTTTGCCTGCTTTTCTAATGAGAGAGGAGATGGTTTACAGGAGTGCTGACGAGTTCTGACTGGAGATTTCTCATGAAAACAGATGTTACCAGACATAGAAATAACATTGAGAGAACAGCAAAGAGCTTTTACAGGTATGTTAATTAGGTGAAAGTATATAAAAGTACATTTAGAATAAAAATTGTGAGTGTATGTAAGCTGAAAGAAAATGTGTAGCTTCTAACCACTATGCTAGAAGGGAAAATAGAAGGGTGCTAAGATAAGAATATTAACTAAAAATACAGTGAGCAGGAAAGGAGAAGGAGAAATTGGAATACTGAAAGCCAGTATGATTGAATGTGTTTGATATAAGATGTGGGTGTTTGCTTATAGCATGTAATTTATTAGTATGTAATTTGCACTTGCTCATATAGTCTGGCAGGCACTTACAGACCCAGTTACACTCCCACAAAATCATTTATGTACCCATCACTCATATAGCCAGACAGTGGCTGCAACATTCAATCAGGCGCCCATAAAACCATTTACACACTCATTTACTCATCTCTTCATCCAGGTTTGAGTACTAGTTTGACTTTACAGTCTGGGAGGACAGCTGCAGAATGCGATCTGCACCACAGGCAGCGTTTTAAGATGACTACTTCAGCATGTTTGAGAAGGGAGAACCCTGATTGTAGTTGACCTTAGCATCAAGGTCCCTCAGGGTACTGGCTCTGAGAAGGAGGGAAAGGAGTATAGAAATGACTGTGCAAAGGTTCCAGAAGAGAGATGTGATCCCCCACAGAGAGTTGCCTACTTGAGTTGATACAGAAGATAGTGTCTCCTCCCAAATCCAGTCCCCTGAGGAGGTCAAGGACAGACAGGGTGAGAGGGACCGGAGGCTGCAGCTGGCCCAGGTGGCTGCTTAGGAGAGAAACGCTGAGGTTGAGAGAGGCTTGGTGGAGAAAACAGTGTTGTTGGCTCATAAAGCGACTGTTAAGGAGGTGGACTTGAAGGCCAAATAGCTGTTAGAGTCTAGCAAAAATGGTGGGAGCAAAACTACTGTGTCCTCTGTAGAACAAAGAGTCCATATACCCAGAGACTTGCTGCCTGACTGTGAGAAGGGGGATGATGAGGACAGGTTGTTTCAGGCATATGAAGTAGTTCTAGAGGTAGAGAGGATCTCTGAAGCGGAGTGGGGAGCTGGCCTTTAGAGTTATATTCCTGGTGTTGGAAGGGACACCCTAGTGGCCCTCGAGAAAAGGAAGAGTTTGAGGTATCCCATTATGAAGGAGGCTTTTGTCAGTAAGTATAAATGTACCCCAGAGGACTGCAGGTTGAAATACAAGGTCATGCCTGGGAGGACTTTGTGGGGTATTTTTTAAATGTTTGTAAAAAGTACTGCTGTTTTTTTAAGAAGCTGTTTCTAACAATTTATATGTATTTTTCAAAGACAACTGGAAAGAAAGAACTGGCTTCAGACTGTGAAAAACTTGAAGGTTCAATGGGGAGCTAAGAATACAATTAAATATTTCTGCAGACAGTACTTTGGTCATCAATGTGAATGGAAATAGAGTAAAGTCTGCTTTATACTTTTTCCTCAGTGTCTGTTGGAAGACCATACATATGTGTGTGTGTGTGTGTGTGCTTGTGCGTGTGTGTGTATGTGTGTACTTATGTAAGTATATTTGTGTATATATTAATATATGTGTGTTTGTATGTGTGTGTATGCAAATATATGTATGTATATATTTTTTTTTTTCACTGACAATACCAAAGGCAACGTGAATGTTATAGTTAGGCTCAAATGTCATCAGTAATGTCATCACTGATGTCACTGACCATGTCATGAGTGACATAATATGTAGGATCATAAGCAGTGCATTGCTGGGGCGTAACTTATAGTTAGCTCAAGTAACTTCTTTGATTTCTTCAGTGAATTTCTAGGGTTTTTTAAATTCTATTTTCTCACTATAATGTCCCTGTAACCTTTGTTTTTTTCAGTGAACTGCTACTGTTTTTTAATGCATTATTTTCTCATTATAATGTTTTTTTTACTTTTATGAACTATTTCAGTAGCAGTTTTTTCAAGAATAATTCAAAGTTATTGTTTTTTTTAAAATTACCAGGCCGAAATGGCCTACATATAAAGACTAGACATCATAAATCAAATTCCCATACCCAATTAAACCATTACAATATGCACAGGTTAACTCCTTTCTCCCCCCACACCTCACAATTCAACAATGGCAAGATCATGTAATATATCCCAGAACCACCCAACAGATTCTCAAGATCAGGCACCATATTGTTATATTTCAGCATCAAGTTGGGACTCCATAGTGGAGGCCGGGCCAAGACAAGACCCCTAAAGTCCGCCTAACGCTGCCAACTCTTTAAGTGTTTTTGTTGGCATCTTCGCTCCTGAAACACGGCAACTTCTAGCCCCATACAGTGGTCTGTTCCCCTTCACAGGCTCCCACTGCAGGTGATGCCATGTCCTTCTACAGTTTTGCAATATCACTAGTTTGAGGCCCAAGAATAATAAATGTCTTTTATATCGGTTACCTTTCTATCCCTCCAGTGTCGTGGAGCAAGAGCAGCTTTGGATCTAATAGGACCACCCAACAAAGCACCTCCTCGAGGCAGGACACTACTCCCCATCAGAAACATGCGAGGGCCACACAGCCCGACACAGTGTGAAGGAAGGTGCCCTGCTCTACGCAACAGTGAAAGGCAGGCGGTGGAGCCAATGACACCCATGTGCCATAATCGGAGTCTGGTATAATATACTCTGTGGGGGTATTTCAATGGGACTAAATGGAGACAGGATTTATTAGCTGCCTCACATGGGGCCGCCAAGGCCTCTGTCCAATCATCCTCATCTAGGATGGGCAAGTCCCCCCCATGTTGTCCTAAGGGTGGGCAGTGTGGTGGCAATATGTGTTTTCAGAGATTGGTAAATTTGCTTTATCTTGTCAGTGCCTAACTCTCCCATTAGCAGCGTGCCCTTCAATGGACTGAACTCTGGCAGGTCCTGAAGATCTCATGTATAGGGAGAGATGGCATGGCGTACCTGTAGATATTTATCAAACTGGTTATGATGTAATTGAAAATCAGTCTGTAGCTTTTGGAATGATTTGGGGACCGTGCCTCGCATTGTGTCTCCCAGAGTGGAAATCCATATGGCATCCCACTGCTGGAATCCTCACAACGAGGCCATCTGGTGAAGGAAATTCCCCCCCCCACAAAGGTGTTGTTTGAGTCAACCTCCCCCACCATCCCATCCGCTGGATAGAACGTTTCCATGTAAGAATGTTATGTTTTGTTATTTAAATTTATAGGGCACACAGCTACCCCGAGGGGTTTCCCGGCACCAGCCTGGTAGGTGAGGGGAAAACGAAAAATAAAATTACAGATTAAACAGTCATGTTTTCAAATTTCTGCCATAAACGGTTTATATAAATAGGGAGATAGTTCCATAGGGAAGGTCCCAGGTAAGAGAAGGACCGACCGCGCATGCGAGTGAGTTTGATTCTGGGGATAATTAATTTAGACTGTGCAGCAGAACGCAGAGGACGTGGAGGTATATAGAGTTGAACTAAAGATTGCAAATATTGCTGAGCCAATCCAATTTTGATTTTGAACATAAAGCTCAAGGCTTTGAATTTGATTCGATTCTCCACCTTTAGCCAATGAAGATCACGGAGAAAGCCAGAGACTGACACAGTCTTTGGAATATGACAGAGCAGCCTGGCAGCCGCATTTTGTACCACCTGCAGTCTTTGTATCATAGCTTTGTTGGAGCCCAAATAAAGAACATTACCGTAGTCCAGCCTAGACGTAACCAGGGCATGGACTACTGTTCTCTGAGCAGAGAGGGGTATCATCCACAGAGTTTTCTTTAACCACTTTAGAATGGTGAAACAAGTTGAAGCCACCTTTGTGACTTGTTGTTTCATAGACAAATGGCTGTTGATGATGAAGCCCAGGTTACGAACCTGATGTACAGGCCGAGGTAAGGCACCCATTTCAGAGGCCAGTGTTGGGGTCCCCAGAGACCTTGTTGTTTCCCTAGGATCATGACTTCAGTTTTGTCTCCATTTAGTTTGAGTAAGTTATTTTGCATCCAAGACACAATTTTCCTCAGACCAGACTGAAGAGCAGATGATTCAGATTCCTTAGATGAAGAGAGGGAAAAGATTATCTGCGTGTCATCAGCATAAGAAAATAGGGACAAACCAGCCTCTTCGGCAACATCTGCCAGAGGACGAACGTAGACATTAAACAACAAAGGACTCAGCACAGAGCCTTGGGGCACTCCATAGGGTGACAAATGGGATTTAGAGTTGGCAGTGGTAGAAAAAAACCTGAAAAGTATGGTTAGTTAAAAAAGAGTGAAGTCACTGTAGGGCTAAGCCCTCTATACCCAAGGACTGCAAGGCTCTCAGCAGAACAGTGTGAGACACTGTATCAAATGCGGCACTGATGTCAAGTAAAACGAGGGCCGCCTTGTCACCTTGGTCCAACCGGTGCCATAACATTTCGGTGACTCCTAGTAGAGTAGATTCAGTAGAGAATCCAACTCTGAATCCCGATTGAGAGATGTGGAGAAAGTTCTGAGACTCAACAAAGGAGGTCAACTGGGAGTTAACATGCTTTTCGAGGATTTTAGAAAAGGCCGGGAGCAACGTCATTGGACGGAAATTCGATGGCTTTGTCGGATCAGCATTGGCTTTCTTTAAAAGAGGGAGCACCATGGCATGTTTCCATTGTGGGGGAACAAAACCCTCCTGCAAGGAGGCATTAAGAAGGTCCATAATCAACGCGAGTATCGCAGACTCAAGCTGTTTCATCACTGAAATAGGAAGTAGATCACAGGGGGGACCAGATTTGATGCTTGCCAGAAGCTGGTTGAAGGAGCTGAATTTCAAGGGAGACCAAGCTTCCAGCTTGTTGGTGGATTTAATATTACTATGGGTCTCCAACATCCCGACAGTGTCGCATTAGGGGTAGTGTCGGTTATGTGTGAGGTATTTAGCAGATTATCACTGGACAGTGCAGAGTATATTTTTTCCACTTTATCCACAAAATAGTGGGCAAGATCCTCACATTGCGTTCCAGTAAGGACAAGAGGGGTGGTCTGAGTTTCCGACCTGGATAGTTCTTTAACCACCCTGAAAAGAGTTTTTGAGCAGTTCTGAGCTGGAGAGATTTTAGGAGAAACAAATTCAGCTCGAGCTGCTTTTCAGAGAGTGTGGTAATCCCTCAGGACCTTTTTATAGGCCAGTTTGGCATCTATCTGGTAGTGTTTCCTCCATTGTCTTTCTAGAGTTTTACATCAAGCTTTTTCATTCTTAAGCCTCTCAGTGAACCAAGGGGCTGGGGGCCGATGATTACTGAAACATTTGTTGGATAGAGAGAGGCAGGTATCTACTGCCTGTAAAATCCAACTTTGGATAGAGCCAAGATCCGCGGTTGCAATCTGTTTGATAGCTGGTCTGCTGTCAGCTAGAGAATTGTTTAAAGCTCCAACATCGAGCTTTGCCAAATTTCTGACTTTAGGTTTCGGTCCCGGCGAGACTACCGGGGAGCAGGGAGCGACTTTCATTAGAAGAGTAACAGCAAAATGATCCGACCAGCACAAGGGGAAAGCAGGGGGACAACAAAGATCAGGCAAATTAGAAAAAATGGGATCAAGCAGGTGACCTGCTACATGGGTAGGACCAGAATTACTAAGTTGAATATTCATTGCTTCAAGGTCAGCAATAAATGCCGCACTTTTAGTGCACGCAGGGTCATCTAAGTGAAGATTCAGATCACCCAGAATAGTAAAGTTGGCAGCATTAAAAAAATAAGGGGTTATTAGGTCGGCGAAGGACAGTGCCCAAGGTCCAGCTGGGCCTGGGGGACGATAAACTAATATAACCAAAAAAGTGAACTTGGGTGTAAGCGTGATTTTAAATAATGAAGCTTCACAGTCAGTGGCAGGTAAATCCTTAAATTTACATTCAAAAGAGTTTTTGTAGATAATAGCAATGCCACCCCCAGCTTTAGTTATATCTATCTATCTTTTCCAAAGATGGAATAGTTAGTTGGGAGTGCTGCTGCCACAACAGGACCTGAACTATCATGTAGACAGGTCTCTGTTAGAAAGACAGCATCAGGGTGGTTGCTAAGCAAAAGAAAAAAAATTTCAGCTTTGTGTTTCGGAGTGATCGACAATTAATGCTATAAAATGTGAAATCCTGATTCAATAATGGTGTACTTTTTTGCGGAATCTTCCCCAGTAAGTCAGTGTGATTAGGTATCCCTGGTTTACTGTTTTTAAATCGGATCCTACCATTGTAGTCATTGTTTATTGCACAAGTGAGAGAGAACCTGCAGTGTTGGCACTCGGAAAGAGCTTCATCTAGTTTAATTGTTATACAGTTGGGGGGAGGGGTCTGATGGAGCGCTAACAGTTGTTTAGCAGAGTAGCCTAGTCTCCTTGTCTTAGTTGGACCAGGGGTCATGGCCCCTGGTCCCGGTCGGGCGCAGATGGGCGCAGACGGGCTTGCCTTTGGCGTGCCTTCGGCACGCCATCGGTGTGCCCGCTGCACGCGGCCGCTGAGCGTCCACTACCCTGCCATTATATAGTGGTCCAAGGCGAGGCGGCGGATAGAAGCTGGACCACTGGCTCGAGAGGAACGTGAGGCCCAACAACATGGCCTCCCAGGAGAAAGAGCCCCATAGTTTAAAGTGCAAGTGCTCACAAGAAATACACAAGAAATAAGGCCATAGTTAAAAAATGCTGAGTATAACACACTCAGAAGCAGGACACAATTAGAGCAGAACAATTTTGTTCAAATTAAAAAACAGGGTTGTCATCATTAAAAATCAATTTAAAATCAATTTTGTTGTGCAAAAGGAAAGCAAGTAGGTGGGGACCTACCAAGCGCTGAGCGTCCGCTCCCGGGCCATTTAATAGTGGTTCGAGGCCAGGCGGTGTGTAGAAGCTGGACCGCTGACTCGAGAGGAACGTGAGGCACAACAAAATGGCCTCCCAGGGGAAAGAGCCTTGTAATTTAAAGTGCAAGTGCTCACAAGAAATACGCAAGAAATGAGGTCATAGTTAAAAAATGCTGAGTATAACACACTCAGAAGCAGGACACAATTAGAACAGAACGGTTTTGTTCAAATTAATAAAACAGGGTTGTCATCATTAAAAATCAATTTAAAATCAATTTCGATGTGCATAAAGAGAGCAAGTAGGTAGGGACTTACCAAGCGCTGCGCGTCCGCGATAACAACTTGATTTGCCGGGGGAAGGGAATTTCTCAACTTGCCGCCATAAAAAAGGTCAAGAATAGGGGTGTCACCCATTGTCCATCACTCAGTCATGTACACTGGGTTGTCCTGTGTGGTATACCACCAATCATTTATAATTAAAAAGTAGGACGCAGCATACTATGTATGTGTATACATCGGGTTTGGCAATACCACCACTATATGTGGACTGAACACATGTCCTAAGTGCGATGCAAGCCACCCCCACAGAAACTCAGTCAAAACTGTATTTACCTGTCTGAAATATATAGGGGGAATACTGTAGGGCAATTCTGCAGTTGATGTTAGATGCAGGGCAGCAAGACCATCTAAAAAATCTTTGAGTGGTCCAGCAAAGACAGCAGAAGCGGGAACCAGGCTTTAGTCTCTTCTTTTATATGGGGTAGCATGGGGGCCAGATTGCGAGCCCAGTATGTGGCAGAGTCTGGAGAGATAAACAGCCGAAGATATTTAAACCCAGTTGTAGCCAATGTTAACCCTGATACCCACAGCGGACGCATTAATTAAAACCACTACTGACTACTCAACATTCATACAAAGTTTAGAAGTCTCACCAAAGACTTGCATGATCTGTAGGATACGGGATACGGAAGTCACTGGGTCCGTAATAAAGAACAAAACATTGTCAGCATAGAGAGCTAGCCTGTCAGACTGCTCCAAGGACCACTCAAAGCCTCACACTTGGGCATCAACCAGCCCCCAAGCCACCAATGGCTCTACCGACAGAGCAACCAGCAAGGGGGCAATGGGCACCCTTGGAGAGTACCTCTGCAAATCTCAAAGGGGTCTGAAATTGCCGCAGCAACATGAACTGAGGCAGTTAAATTGGTGTATTGAAGCTGGATGTAGGATAAAAAGCACAGGCCTAGGTTAATACTCTGAAGAAGAGCAAATAAGTGCTCTAATCTAACCGAATGAAAGGATTTATCTATGTCAGCCAGCAACAAAGTGACAGGCCTGTTTAAGCGGCCAACCATGGCTAGTGCATTATAAACCTGTTGAATATTATGGTGTGTGGCCCTATGTGGCATAATCCCTGCCTGATCAGGGTTAAAAATGTCAGGAATATGCTGTATTCATCAATGAAGAAATACAAGACAAATTGGTTCACACACTCCTGTATTTTTCAATTGTGAAGGCAGGTGTACAGTTCCAGCGTGCAGTAGGGTATCGCTTTCTGATCTCAGAAGCTTAGTAATAAATGACATAAATTGTGTACCCCTCGCTGGGTGCACTGCCAAAGATCCCAACTGTGGGAGTATACACATTAATCGCAAGATTGACATGTAGATTGATTCACAATGATGACATTTATTTCAATCATAAATTTCTAGTAGGATAATTTCAATCTATGTGTCAATCTTTTGATTGATGTGTATACTCCCACTGTTGGGATCATTGGCAGTGCACCTAGGGGACGTTCCCCAAGCAGTAAAACGCAATTTATGGCATTCATCAATTAGCCAGGGTTTTCGCAAAGAGTTTCACCTCGAAATTGAGGAGGGAAATTGGCCTATAGGATGAATGGGCTTGAGGCGGGTGCCCAGATTTGAGAAAATCAACAATTTCTGTGTGGCACCAGTCTGGAGGGAGCTTGGCATCCTCTGATTCAGCATAAGTTACATTTAAGAATGAATTCCCTTGTTGTAGCTTATAAGCTTTAAGGAACTCATTAGGGAAGCCATTATGCCCAGGAGCCTTTCCAAACCACATCTCGGCGAGAGCCACTGTCAGCTCCTCCAAGGTGATTTTCTCATTGAGCTGTGCACGGGCAGCATCAGACAGGAACCACGGTGGAAGGCCGCTAAAGATTTTCAAGATCTGATCGATGTTGACCACGTCTCTTCCAGCGTATAGCCCAATATAATAAGCAGAAAACTCTGGGTAAACTCAAGGGATCCCGACAGTAGTCCACCCCGAGCATCCCGCACCATTGGCACTGGGGGAACTGCATTAGTGGCCTGGCATAGCCTGTGTAGCATCCTATTGGAACGTTCTCCCCACTGAAATATACAACACTGCGTGGCCTGCCATGCCTGTTTTACCTCATCAAGTAGTCACTGTTGGTACAGCTGCTGAGTTAAGCATAATTGACACCATGCCACCCAGCCCTTTTGACCTCAAAAATCTTACTCCAATCTACACATCTGTGCCTCTTGTACCACCAACTCATGTGTTATACATCTATGTTCGCCTGCGCAAAAGCTTGTCTATTCACCGGAGAGTCGGTTTGAGTGCTTCCCATAATATTACCTCTGAGGGTGCTGTTGCAACATTACCGAAAAAATATTCCACTATAAATCAGTGAATGAGTGTTCTATAGGATGGGTTCTGTAAATGCCAGGGTGACATATGACAATGGAACGGAGGGCGCATCGGACCCACATGGAGCTCAAGGGACACTGGGGAATGGTCAGACTGCCCTCAAGAGAGAATGTTGAGACGAGACACTCTGTGGAGATATGCATCCAGGACTAACAGGTACTCCAATCTAGAGAAGGAGTAATATGTGTATCCCTTTTCTGCTGGGTGATACCACCTCTAGGCTTCAGTCCAGCCCAGTGCGCAAATCAAGGAAACCAGTTTCGACCCCTGGGACTCCGCTCTCCCACCTCTTGCATGCCATCTATTGATCTCTGGGTTGAGGACATCATTGAAGTCCCCACTTATCAAAGAGAAATCATCTGGTAGGTCCCCCCACAAACTAACAGTATGATCAGCAAAATGTTGCCCAAATGGGGGGGTGTATATGCTACCCAGTGTAAGCTATTCCCTGTACAGTATGCCAGTCACTATCATGTATCTGCCATTAGCATCATTCCATACCCTATGGGACTGAAAAGGGACACTGCGTTGAATTACGATACCTGTACCCCGTGATCCCTGTATGAATCCCGAGTGAAATACTTGTGTGTATCCATACAAAGCCAGGCAGGGAACTTTGGAACATAAGCGGTGAGTCTCTTGCAGAAGGAGTATGTCAACGCCAGGTCTTTTTGCTTGTACCAAAACAGCACTATGTTTGATCTTGTCTAGCACCCCCCGGACATTCCAAGTAAGAACCTGGATATGCCCCTCAGGGCCCTCAGGCACTGAGTCTGTTATAGGTGTCTATGGCATGTGTAGAGCGACTCTGAGCTTGGATCTCATAAGGTGTGAGTGATAGGGCTGCGCAAAAACATAAAAGAAGAAAAAAACATTGTGACAACTGTTCCTCCCCCATACTTCAGTACACAAGCAGTACCTGTTGCGGAAGACATAGTCTTTGACCCCCAACAGGGGGCTAGAGGGAGACGCCAGCAATGGATCCCAAGTCCCTTTTCCCCACAGAACCAATCAATCAGGCGTTTGTTAAGTGCGACTACTCACCCGTAGGTGTCTCAAGGCGCTGGGGGTGGGGGGGTGCAGTTTCCAGTTCATCAAGGAGAGGGTCCGTCGAAGAGCAGGGTTTTGAGGTTTCTTACGAAGATGGAGAGCGATGTTGTCTGTCTGAGGTGGAGCAGAAGGGCGTTCCAGGCTTTGGCCGCGAGGAGGGAGAAGGAGCGGCCTCCCAATCTGGTTTTTCTGGTGCATGGGACCACGGCGTGGGAGAGCTGGGCTGATCGTAGGGTACTTTGGGGTGCGTGGAATTTGAGTCGGCTGTTCAGGTATGCTGGTCCGGTGTTGTAGAGGGCCTTGTGTGCATGGGTGAGCATCTTGAAGGTGACTCTTGCCTCGATGGGGAGCCAGTGGAGTGTGCGCAGGTGCTGGGAGATGTGGCAGTGTCTTGGCAGGTTGAGGACCAGTCTTGCGGCGGCTTTCTGGATGTTCTGTAGCTTGCGGGTGAGGTTCTTGTTTATTCCGGCGTAGAGTGCTTTGCCGTAGTCGAGTCTGCTGGTGACCAGGGCGTGAGTGACGGTCTTTCTGTGTTCAAGGGGAATCCATTTGAAGGTCTTATGTGTGGAAGCAGGAGGACGAGACTGAGTTGATCTGGCGGTCCATTTTGAGCTCGGAGTCCAGGATGATTCCCAGGTTGCGTGCGTGGTCCGTGGGGGTGGGCGGGTTTCCGAGGGCGGGGGGCCACTAGGTGTCGTTCCAGGCATCGGGGTTTGGGCCCATGATGAGTACTTCCGTCTTGTTGGTGTTTAGTTGTAGGGAGCTGTTTTTCATCCATTTTGCAACAGCTTCCATGCCTTCTCAAAAGTTTTGTCTGGCGGTGTTAGGTTCGTTGGATAGTGAGAGGATGAGTTGGGTGTCGTCTGCGTATGACACAATGTTGAGTCCGTAGGTTTTGACGATGGGGGCGAGCGGAGCCAAGTAGACGTTGAAGAGCGTTGGGCTGAGGGAAGACCCCTGAGGGACTCCGCAGGTGGTTGGTGTAGGGTCCGAGAGGAAAGGGGGGAGTCTGACCCGCTGCGTTCTGCCAGAGAGGAAGGAGCTGATCCAGTCGAGGGCCTTGTCCTGGATCCCTGCGTCGTGTAGTCTGCATAATAGGGTGCGGTGGGAGACTGTGTCGAATGCCACTGAGAGGTCGAGGAGGATGAGGGCTACTGTTTCTCCTCTGTCCAGTAGGGTGCGGATGTCATCTGTTGCGGTGAGGATGACAGTTTCCGTACTGTGGTTTTTCCTGAAGCCGGATTGGGAGGAGTCGAGGATGTTTATGCTCTTCGATGAATGTGGCGAGTTGGCTGTTGATGGCTTTCTCGATAACTTTCACAGGGAACGGGAGCAGGGAGATGGGTCTGTAGTTTTTGAGGTCGGTGGGGTCTGCCGAGTGTTTCTTCAGGAGGGGGTTGACCTCAGCGTGTTTCCAGTCATTGGGGAATGAGGCGGTCGCCAGGGAGCGGTTGATGGTGTGGCGGAGCATGGGTGCGATGGTGTCAGCGGCTCTGTTGAAGATGTGGTGGGGGCAGGGGTCTGTGGGGGCCCCTGAGTGGATTGACTTCATCGTCTTCATTGTGTCTTCGGTGGTGAGGGCTGTCCAGCTGTCAATCGGCTTCAGGGTGTCGGGGGTGGTTGGTGGGGGTTCCGTGTGTTGGTTGTCTTCATCGAAGTTGTTGTAGATGCTCTTGATTTTGTGGTGAAAGAAGGTGCTGAGTTTGTCGCAGAGGTCTTGTGAGGGAGGGATGTCAGTCGACTCACTGCTGGGTTGGGCGAACTCCTTGATGATGTTGAAGAGTTCTTTGCTGTTGTGTGCGTGTGTGGAGATTCTGTCTTCAATCGCTTTTTTCCTCATTTTTCTGATGAGTTGGTGGTGGGCGTTGGTAGCGGCTCGGAAGTTGTTGTGAGATTCTGTGGATTTGGTGTTCCTCCAGGCCTTTTCGAGGCGGCGGCAGGTGCATCTGGACTCTCGAAGTTCGGTGGTGAACCATCTGGCTTTCTTGGCGTGGGTGTTGTTGTTTTTCTTGAGGGGGGGTATGGTGTTGGCGCTGTCGGAGATCCATCTGTGCAGGGTTCGGGCTGCTGTGTTGGGGTCGTCATTTTCCATGATGGTTGGGGTGGAGTTGCTGAGTGAGGAGGTGAGCTGGTCGTTGGTGATTCTGGTCCAGTTTCTTCGTGGGAGCAGGTGCTGGTGTCTGTGGATGGTGGGTGTTCTGAAGGTAAAGTGGACACATCGGTGGTCAGCCCATGGGAGTTCGGTGGTGTGGCTGAAGGTGATGGAGTTTCCTGTTGTGAAGAGGGGGTCGAGGGTATGTCCTGCTGAGTGCGTGGGTTTGGCGGAGTCCAATGTTGTGGAGGTTGTCCAGGAGGGATGTGGTGTTGGGGTCCAGTTGGTTGTCAATGTGGAAGTTGAGGTCTCCCAGCAGGGTGTAGTTGGTGGATGCGATGGCATGCGGGGAGATGATGTCCGTGATGGAGTTGGTGAATGGTCCGCAGGGTCCAGGGGGTCGGTAGATGAGGGTTCCTCAGAGGGTGGTGGTAGGGTTGGTCTGTATCTTGAAGTGTAGATGTTCCATCATGTCTGTGGGCTCGTCGGGGAGTGTGCTCAGGCGGAGGGTGGATTTGTGGACGATGGCGATTACTCCTCCTGGGTGGGTGTGGCGGTCCTTTCTGGAGATCTTGTACCCTTGGGGAATGGCGATGGCGATGTCCGGTCCTGAGGTGGTGTTTGTCCAGGTTTCAGTGAAAAACGCTACGTCCGGGGTGGTGCTGTCGAGGAGGTCCCAGATTTTAGTGGCGTGTTTGTGGCAGGATCGGACATTGAGGAGGATGCATTTCAGGGTCTTCGGTTCGGTTGTGTTCTTGCGGTCGGGTTGTGCTGGGTCCGTGTTCCTGGCGGTGCTGTAGGTTTGTCAGCAGCGGTGACAACTGAAGGGTCAGTGGGTGTCGGCCGGCGAGGCTAGCTAGCAGTTGTTGTTGCGGCCTGGGTTGAGTTCGTGGAGTGCTGTTGGGCTGTAACATTGCCGGTGCGGAGGTCCAGGGTTCCTGGCGCTGGTCGCGGTCGGGTTGCTGACGGGCGCAGACAGGTTCAACTTAAGCGCGCCTTTGGCACGCCAGCGGCGTGACCGCCCAGCGGTCGGCATTATGTAGGGGAGGGGAGGGACGCTCGGCTGGGAGGTGGGAAACGGGCGAGGGAAGGGGGAGGGGCTGCGGGGCAGCAGCGGCAGGAGCAGGGAGGTGGGGAACAGCGAGGGGATAAGAGAGGAGCAGTAAATTAGAAACAACGAATGCTAAATAACAAAGCAACAACACAATGAGCACAGTACAAAAAACACAGTAAAGAGTAAGGATATGGACACAAAGTACACAATAATGACAACTGCAATAAGATATGCAACCGCAGAATGAGATGGTCAAAAATTACCGTGTCGTGGCATGCAGGGCAGCCGCAGCACACAACAGGGCAGACAGCAACCTAGAACACCCAGGCTGGGGGCTCAGTGGCGACATCGGAGGTGATGGAGCTGCCGGGGAGAGTGCAGGCCTGTGACCGAGGTCAAGGTCAGAACAGTGCAGGTGTGTGTACAATAATATCTCAGTAAGAGCAACATGAAGTGGCAATATGATTGTGACACAACAAGCATATGTAGGATCGATTGGACAATCATTCCAGTTTTAATGTGCAGGATCCTGTAAAGAAATAATTAATTAAGTGCAACAGGAGGTAACAATACAATAACAATACACCAAGGCATATATACAATTAGCTGGACCATCATTCAAGTTTCAGTGTTCCTCATACCATCATTCAAGTTTCAGTGTTCCTCATCTTGGCGTGGGTTCTTCCAGGATGAACGAGACTTATTTTGATGCCTGGAGGTAGACTTTCTAGGGAGATTGCTTTTATCACTTAGGGATGAATCTGAATCAATCTGTGGTATAGTGTGAGGCTTAAGCGGAAACAAATTTCAGCTGTTCATGTGAACACTTCTTCAGGGGTATCAAAGAAGAATGTGTAGGAGTTGCAGACTACTCGCAGGCACACGGGGTGTAGCAACATATACTGAATCTTAAAATGTCGCAATTTTTGTTTTGCTGCCAGGAAGGATTGATGCTGCTGCTGAACACTCTTTGTATATATGAAATATCATGATGGGAGTCAATTCAAACATAACCTTGTCTTGACTCCAGGCGTGCTTGAGTATTACATCCCTGTACAGATAGTTAAGTATTTTTGTGATTACTGGTCTTGGCATTGCACCTGGGTATTTTTTATTGACTAAGGCCTTTTGGGCCTTCTCCTCCACAAAGCAAGACAATACCATCTCTGCCGATACCATTGATCTGAACCACTGTGTCAAAAAGGTTCCATAGAGCAGCCCTCACAGCGCTCAGGAAAGCTCACAAAGTGCAAGTTGTTGCAGCAGGCGCGGCCTTCCACGTCTTCCACCCGCGATGCCAAATACTTTGTTGTTGCCATTAAAGTAGTGAACTTTTGCTGAAGGGCCGTCACTGAATCTTCAACATCAGAGCCCCTGGTCTCCACCTCTGTGATGCGATCTACTGCCTTACGGAGGACTTGGCGCAGTAATGCAACATCAGAGTCCAGTGGTGTGACAAGAGCGGGTGGTCCGCCCCAGGCGGCACGAGATTTTGGTCCGCCGGCCTCCCCCCACTCTTCCATGCGGCCACTGGTGGGCAGCAAATGAAAGATCCACCACGGGTGGCAAAGTGTCTAGCTACTCCACTGTCAGAGACAACTGCTCTGATCTTGGTGTCCAGCGCATCATGAGACTGTGTAATAGCCATGAGCAGTGCCGCCTTGTCAGGGCCTGGTTCAGGGATCCCTGCTTGGTCAGCACTCCCGATGCTAATGCTGGTGAACTGGTTAATAGTGCTGTGTTTGGCAGCTGCACCCAAATGTTTGTTATTTGGCATGACCAAATAGTTTTTTCCACTGTGTAGTAGAAGGCCATATAAGTTGCAGTGATATATACGACCCACCAGGCCCCCTACGTGGATCTCAGGGGCGGCACGAGCTGTCAGCATTGGGTGGCCCAGCTCCAATAACACTCACAGATAGCAGGGACAGCCAGAGACTCTGAACGAAAGTCCTCTAACACTGGCCATTCCAATCCCAGCCAGTTCCAGGTTGTAAGCCGCACCAGGTCCTAGCCTGGCTGCTTCCGCAACCAGGAGACTAGCTGCAGCGCAGCCCCCCTAATGGAGTGCTGCCCTGAGGAGAAGATCATCAAAATCCAGTAGCAGGTGGGGGGGCACATGGAAGAGATAGGAGCCTAGATGGCTATAGGTGATGGTCCAGAAGATCACTCTAATCATTGAATTAACCCTCAGCAGTTTGCAGAGTTTTTTGCACTTCGCGCTCTGCAGAGCACACAGAGCAGAGTCGATGGCAATTTGCTGCAGTCTCCAGGTCCAACAGAGCCCCACTTCAAGTATATATTAGAAGTAGGGTGATTGGCAAGGTCACCTTCCTCACACCAGGGAGAGTGCTCCTCAGGCATCCCCAAAGCTCTTTTAACAGTGGGGGGCCCACCCCCTACAGACACACCCTACAGACACACTACACACAACTCCAGGGGACCCTCAGCAGCAGAACCACAGCACACACATGGCTTCTAGTTGAGACCACATAGGCCTCAACCTCCGGGGGCAGAGAAGGAAGGAATCGGGCTGCCAGGTGTGCTCTGTCCCAGTTTTCTATCACTTGTAGGTGATGGAGGATTCTCTTTAGGCCTGGGCAGGGTCCGCGGAACTCTTCAAAGAGACAAAAGGGGTCATGCCATTCGCAGTGATTTTGAACGCCGGGTGTTTGTCATGCGCTGCAAAATCATCGCGAATGGCCCCTTGCACAGCACAAGAGGGCGCAGCTTCCTTTCTGCTGCTTAAAGTAGATTTTCTACTCGAGCTACAGCTTTCTCAATGCGAACGGAAGATTTCTCAGCGTGAGTGGTTGAGACCTGCTGCAACCACTTGCATTGAGAAATCCAACCGCCCGCGTTGAAAAATCTTGGCAGGAGGTTGCTTTTGCACTGATTTGGATCAAACAGTGCATGGAATCTTAATCCAGATTCACACTCCATATTGTAGTAAGCGTTACCTTCGCATTCTTATCTGCATGCATATACTGGTTTGGTTTATCCCCCTTTAAATATGCTTTGAGTAGAAGTATTCCACTGTCTTACTTCTCTATTTTCTGATAATAGACACATCAATTTCCTTCAATTCTTACACCTTATTCTGGTGTTGACAAGGGGCATATAACTTTGCTTGTTTCTGTCAATCTTGAATATCACTACTCTTATGTCTATGGTGATCGCATTTCACGGATCAACTTCAGTAATCATAATTCTCAGTGAATTTTATTATATTTTAACCATTTTTTTAGGTAATTGTGTGGCATTCCTGATGAAGGCGCAGAGTGCGCCGAAACGCGCGTAGAAGAAGATCCATCTTACTGCCACTGTTGATGTACTATATATATTGTGTATTTGTTTTACATTATGTCTAGGAAAGTTTATGTGTTTTAGAATCTTTCACAAGATTGTTTATATTGTAATTTGATGTGGTTTTTTGTATTATTTGATTTTAAGAAACGCACACATGTGCATCCTACGTTTCATTATGTTATAAACAATTGTGAATTAAAATTATGAACTTTTAAACAATAACTGTTTGGTTACACTGAGTTTAATATATCAATGTGCCTCTGATATCATGGTCTATTGATTGTGTAGATTGTAAATTGCCTAGGGAAGTTCTTTTCATTATATATTTGCCCTGCCCTAGGAATTGTTAGACTATTTTTGCAGGTGGTCCCAGTTATTTTCACTTAATTCAAGGCCTTTATCAATGATTATTGCTTTTTCAGACAATGGATCTTGTATACCAATAATTTTGTTTTCTAATTTTTGGAGCTCCATTATCAGATTCATGTCTGCAAACTTTCAATGAGCAAGGCTGTCCCTCATTGCTTCTTTTGAATGTAGCCTTCTTTTCTTTGGCTGTAGCATGAAAAACTTTTTTAATGTCATAGTTCATATGAACTTGAAAAGACCAATCCTGATCTGCGCATAATTCATGGCTTCCCACAGCAAAATGATAGTCCTAGTGTCTTCCTCTTTGGTTGTCAGTTGTATGTCAGTAACATTGATAATGTATTGCCTGTACTAGCTGATTCTTCAGTTAGTTCTTGTCTGATTTTGTCATTTTATCTCTCACTTGGTTTGATATTTCATGCGCCCCTCCACCTCTTCCTACTCTGCCTCTTCCTCTTGGTGGCTTTGGATTTGGCTGTTGCTGTATTGGACACAGGTTGAAGTGGCCGTCCTGCCACAAAAAAATCAATTTGTCTATGATGGAGGGAATTTGACCTTTTGGGGCTCCTATTGCCCCCTCACCGCTCAATGTCAGTGTCTATTTCTAAACTCAGCTCGCTGTCCTGTTGAGATGGTAATTTTTGCCCTGGCTTACTTGTTTTTGTATGACGTTGTCTGGGGAGATTATCAAACGTCCTCGAGAACATGTGTATTTGACCATGCTCATAACCTCCTTTATCTCATTTAAATTTTTGTGTTCTTCTTCACTTGCTCCTGGTCTATCTTACTGTTCATATTAGTTTGGATGGTATCTGTCTCATCCAATACTTTTTTCAGTCTATTTCAGTGTATTTTACTTGACTGCCAAGCATCCCATTGGAATATGCTATATTACCTACCGGCTCTCTGCAGTAGGTAGTTATAGCTAGGACCTAGCTTCCATAGGAAAAGCGTTTTTTCACTTATCTATATCTTTAGCGCCGTTTGATGAATCTTCATTAAAGTTTCCAAACAAAGTGTGCTGGTGAGTCTTATTGTGCATGAACATTTTTGGGGTGATTCGTCAAGTGGGGGCCGAGCAAAAAGGGGAGTAAAAAAAATGTGTTTCCCATGTTACTTCCCATAGAGATTTTAGACATGACCATAGCCCGAACCACTGGATGGAAATACACAAAATGTGGCAGAATGATAGGTTTTGGTACACAAAGCACCTTTTTTGTGATTTGGTGTAAATACATTCAGTAGTTTCGGCGATATTAAAGGGCACCAACAGGAATGCTGTGATTGGCTGGCCACAACCAAAGCAGAAAGTTGCAGCCACATTTTAAGTAATGGGACACAGTCCCCGGGGGATTAAAGTACACATTGAAAGAGATATAGGGGGTTAGGGTAGAGGCATCCTGACCCCCAACGATGAAATTCAGGGGTGTTTGTGGGTCCCTTTATGTGTACAACATGTTGAAAACCATTTTTCCCCACATGCGATATTCGCAAATAAGTCATGATTGATTTGTGAATATTGCTGAAAAAATCCATTCACAGACTCATTCAGACACTAATGCATTCACTCACAGATGCACTCACACTCTCTTACACCCACTCATAGACCCTCTCAGAGTCACACGCACCCATTCACAGACCACTCAGACACTCATGCACCCATTTAAAAACAAACTCAGAGACTCACGTACCCACTCAGAGACTCGTCCATCCACTCAGAGACACCCTCAGACACTCACGTACCCACTCACAGACCCACTCAGAGAGTCATGTGATTTAGGAAGCTGGCTCTCCATATAGTGCACTAAAATGAAGTACACTGTGCAGTGAGTCCATTGATACCCAGATTGGTATACAGAGTTAAAAGCTGATTATACTAATGTTCTATTTGTGGTAGTGTAGGTGAGCAGTAAGGCTTGTCAGAGGGTAGTGCTAAACACTTGTTGTACTCACAGAGGCAATCAATGAGACACACACTCGAGAATAAATCCAAGACTAATTAAAAAAATAACACTTCTCTTAATATATATTTTAGGCACCAAAATCAGTATGATTAGGCAAGCTTCGAAAATACAGTTGTAAACTGTTGCAGAAGAAAGCACTTTAAACACCATTAAGTACTACTGTGATGGTCGATGTAGAATACACAGTCGGTAACCTGCGTCACAGTCAAACAGTTTTAGTGTTGCAGGCAATGGGAGATGGGCAGGACCGTCGATCAAAATACACCGCACCTGCATCACCGTCAGACAAGTTTAGAATTGCAGGCAATAGGGGAGTCAGGTAACGGGCAGGACCGTCAATCAAAGACTGTTGTGGTCGGGGATAAAAGCATACAGGCTTCTGCAAGACTCATGCCAACAGGCACTTAAAGTCAGATTCGGTCTCTACTCTCCCCGAGCAGAGGTCTTCGGGGATCCAGGACCTGAGTGGAACAGGCAGTTCTTGATTACCTTGCCCAGGGACACTGGATGCTGGGACATGTGGAAATGTCCACCAGGGGGGGGGGCGCACCAAAGATGCACCTTGGTCTGTCCATTGATGAACGGCAGAAGTGCCAAGATGGTTTCTGCCACACAGTTGATATCACCAAACAAATGCTAAATCACAGAAGTGGGGTCATTTCTAACACGGTTGCAGGTGCTTTGGAGTGCCCTCTTGCTGGAGTGAAGACTGAAGAGGTCGGTGGCTGGGCTGACAATCAACAATCCGTGGTTGCGACAAGTGCAAACAAATGAACCTCACAAGCTAGATGTCCTTGGGAGTGCAGTAGGGCTTGGAACTTCAGTGTGAGCCAGCTACCACTCTCCGGAGGCTCTAGCCACTTCATTGGGAGACACTTCAATGGGTCCAGGTGCGAGCACTGTGGTCATTGTTCGGATGTTGGTTGACCTGTGTCTTGCAGGGGATTGGTTCCACCAATCCAAGGAAGGTCCTGGTTCTTTGTCAAAGGCAGGCAGGGGTTCTGTGTTTCTGGAGTTCAGCTGCATGACGAGTCAGCTTTTGGTGCAGGGGTTGAAGACAGCAGGCAGGCCAGCATGGCGGTGCCAGGTCAGTCACACATTCTCTTCTCCATGCTCTTTTTTGGGATCTTCAATGTCCTTTTTCTTTTTAGGTCAGCAGGATCTCATTTTAGGGCCCAGGGGTGCCACCTAAATTTAGTGGCTTTAACCAGGAGTACCAGGTAGTAGCCAATGGTCTACCTACCTTTAGGGTGACTACACACTCCTCTGACCACTTATGTTGGAAAGTGGGCATAAACCTGACCCTGGTTGGCTAATTCCTTTCAAGACAAGTCAGGAATTGGAAAAGTGGTGTCCACATCACCACCCCACCTTAGAGGTGGTGTGGTTGTATGTGGGCACACCTCCTAATATCACTGATTTTCCTGCCTGTCCTCCCACCAAAAGTGGAGCAGGACAGGGGGATTGTCATCCTTCACTAATTGGAGATGCCTGGGTTGCATTTGAAAGGCAGCATTGCCTTTGAAGTTTCTCACCTTGGGATGCAATTCTGGCCTGGAGGAGATGTGAAGAACCTCCAGCTAGAGCAGGCATTGTTCCTCACCTCTGTAAGTGAAGGCTCTCACCCCATGAGGTCAGAAACATGTGTGGTGGTGTCAGGCTGGCTAAGACTAGTCAGAGACCACACCAGTGTTTGATAGGTTTTAAGGGAGTATCTCTAAGGTGGCCTCTGTGTGCATTTAATAATAAATCCAACACTGGCATCAGTGTGGATTTATTAAGATGAGATGTTTGATACCAAACATCCCTGGATACAGTGAAGCCATCATGGTACTGGAGAACTCTTAGCGACGGGTGTCCATTCCATGTACTCTCTATGGCTTATCTGCACACTTGCAATATCCAAGAATGGACTTGGATATTTTAGGGTCATATCTGCTCATGCAGATATGAACACACATGTAACATAGTGCACCCTGACTTAGGGCTCGAAGGCCTGCAGTAGGGGTGACTTACCTATATCTCATGCAGTGTCTGTGGGCATGGCACAAAGGGATGTTTGCCATGTTGACTATTCAGTTTTCTCTGCATCAAAACATGCAGCCTGCAATGGCAGGTTGCATGGTCTTGGTGAGGGGTACATGGTGTGGCACAATTTGTTCTGCAGCCCTAGTGGACCCTCTTTAATCCCAATGCCCTAGGTACCAGGGTACCATGTACCAGGGACTCACAGGGGTTACTTAAGTTGTGCCAAGCATGGTACCGTTTTGGGAAAGAGCTCTGGCACTGGGAGCCTGGCTAGCAGGGACCCAGTGTATTTTTAGTCTCAATCACACCATGTTCCAGGCAAAAAGTAGCAGTTAACCATGTCAAAAGAGGTACTTTCCTATACTGCCCACTCATACACCCACTCAGAGACTCACACACCCACTCAGAGACTCATGCACACACTCTCACAGACCCATTTAGAGACTTATGCACCTACTAATAGAGTTACATACCCACTCACAGACTCACTCAGACACCCATGCACCCACTCACAAACCCACTCAGACACTCATGCACATACTCACAGACCAACGCAGAGACTCTTGTACCCACTGAAAGACCCATTCTGACACTTATGCACCCACTCACAGAACCACTCAGAGACTCATGCACCCACTCATTGACCCACTCAGACACCCATACACCCACTCACCGACCCACTCAGACCCTCATGCATCCACTCACAGACCCACTGAGAAACTCACACGCCCACTCAAAGACCTGACCAGAGACTCACTCACCCACTCACAGACCTACTCAGAGACGCATGCACCCACTCACAGACCCACTCAGAGACTTACATACCTACTTACAGACCCATTCACTCACACACCCAGTCACAGTCACACTCAGACACTCATGCACCGACTCACAGACCCACTCAGGCACTCATGTTTCCATTCGCAGACCCATGCACACATTCACAGACCCACTTAGAGGCTAACACACCCAAAAACTGAACCACTCTCACATTAACGCACCCACTCACACACCTATTCAGACACTTATGTGCCCACTCACACACCCACAAAGAGACTCCTGCACTCGCTAACAGACCTACTCAGACACTCATGCACCCACTCACAAACCCACACCCACACTCACTGAAACCTTAACATCACATCCTCATACACAATGCAAATGTAAAAATCTCATATGGTCAGCCATTACAAAACACCCCTGACCTTAACACTGGATGTGAACATTTTGTAAAGTAAATCTTTACTTTAATATATCTATGCGTCACATATATACATTTACTTGTCTATTATGACTTTGTTTCTGTTATTCATTATTCTTTCTGTGCATCTACAAAGAACATCATTTATACATCAGACAACGTTTTAACAGATTGAGACTGGCTGTGGCGCGGGTGACCTTCAAAATGAGTTCCAAACTATTCACTCAGATGTACACCAAACATGGTGAATATCAAAATACAAATATCCTTTTATATATGGACTACTAACAAATAAACAAAGTACACTTGCAAAGCACTATTAAACCACATTAAACATTAACACAAATAACTACTGCTCACAAAAATATTCATAGATTTCAAACAATACATGATTCAAACCATTTTAAAAGTTTAGTCACACACAGCCATACAAGGCTTTTACTGCTATTTCAATCAAAGCATACTGAAATGTCTCCAACAATCAGCACTAAGGCCCTAATTATGAGTCTGGCGGTCCGAGGACTGCCAGAGTAATGGGGGCACGGCAGTGACGATCCAGCCACTGGCGCACTGGTGATCAGACCACCCCATTACGAGTTGGGCGGTCAGACCCCTCTGGGACCGCTGATGCTGCCAGGGAACCGCTGCTCCCTGGAGGTAGTGTGGCGGTCCTGAGGCCGCAATATGCTTGGCGGGACCGCCATGGTCCCACCAAGCATATTACACGTTTTCTCTCTGCCAGGGTTCACATGGAGTTTCTTGCTCCATGAAAACCCTGAAGGAGAGGAAATAAAGGGGGCCCTGCATGGCCCCCTGTGGCTCCTACGCTTGTGCATGCACAAAATTTCTTGCACAGCATGGACTTTCAAGTTAATGCCGTGCAGGAACCTTGTGAGGCATTTCCATTGCATTGCCTTTTTCAAAGGTACTGTCGCCTTTGAATGAGGCACCACCCTGGGATCGCCACTCTGTCCCCCTGCCAGACCACTTTAAAATTGTAATCTGGTGGTCGGTCTGTGGCGAGTCTTGGTGGTGCGTGACCATGGCAGTGGTGTACCGCTCCTCCCCCGCCACTGAATCTCGGAATTGGGCCCTAAGTGTACTGCAAACAGTCAATTTACCTTTGAAATAACACAATGATAGCACTAGCCTATGTCCCTGTCACTGAGGTAGCTGCCACTACAATTTGCTAAAGGAAAGCCCTTTCTGCCAACAGACGTAAGCATCCTAATGGATTATTTCTAAGATACTTGTGTTAGCAGGTTACATCACTCTGGAAATAGACACAAATGCAAATTCCAAATACCATGGGGGAATGTCTATGACACAGCCTTGGTACAGGAAGCCAAAACAAACAATGCAGTAGAAGGATGGTCCACAATAGGCAGAACCCAACCTACATTCTATACATGTATAGAAGTATTACAAAAAGAGCAAAGCTACCAATAACTACTAATGGAGCAATCTTTAACCCAAAATGTACCTAACCTAAGCAAACAAAACAAAATATTTTACAACATGCTACAATTTAAAGTAGAACTCATCAAAAACAACAAAGGAGTTGGCTACCTACTAATAATAGCCAAAAGCATATTATAAAATAAATACTAACCTACAAAACTGCTAAAAAAGTATAACATAATCTTAATCAACATTAGAAGTCATTTTATATAATTAATCAAAATAATATTTTATTACATCAGTGAAAACATTAACTGAAAATCTTAAATCAGACTAATATTATAAAATAATATATAAATTATTCATGTAAAAAACCTAAACCTCACCAACCAAAAAGCTTGAAGAACAAACTCAATCCATTTCATAACATATTTATAACACACACAATAAACAATCCAAATTAAAAATCACATAACACTTATATAAATGATAAAATATAAAGTTTCCCATCCAAAACAAATAATTTAAACATGACTTACTGTTCTGTAGCTACAAATCAACCTCTGTATCCATATAGTCAAAAGGTATAATCCACCAAAAATGAGAAAAATAGTTTCCAAAAAACCCAAGAAAAGGCAAAAATAAAACTAATGCAATAGAGATCCATCAAAGCAATCCAAACTATCTAGGAACCATGAATCGAAGGGGGCCCTGCTAGGGGCCCCCAAACAAGCTTTCCAACAGGGTTTCCATGTCAGAAAGGCTGGCATTGAAACCTGCCGGAAACTCTGCATCGTAATTCAGAAGGCGGAAATGCCTTCCACTTGGATAATGGGCCGGTCTCCGACTGGCAGACGTGCTCCTGGAGCCCGTCGGAAGCCAGCCAGAATGACCGTCCGGTTTCAATTCTGACCAGCTTTATTGTTATCAGCCGGTTTTAATTGAAACCGACGATGAGTGTCGGAAAGCCTCCGACCTGAGGGCAGAGGCTTTCCGACACTCATTGTAATCGGCCCCTAAATGTACAAAAATCTTGACATTATTAAATTTGATACATTTTAATTTTTAGCAATTTTTTTATACTTATTTTTTTTATATTTCAAATAAAATGTATTTTTAAAATGTAACATCATTTATCAGTACATTCAAAATATTTATGAAATAATATTTAGACAAATTAATATTTATAGCAAAAATAATTTATACATTCTACATTAGTTTGTATACCATTAAAATAATTATCATTACATTTAAATATTTACATTTTTAAACTCTCCCCACCCTTATCCCCTAAAAATCCAACATCCTGCTACTAAAGAACATATACACACATTATTTTTACACATTAATACAACAAAAAATACAAATTTTAAAAAAGTCCTAATTAATAAATTATCTTACAAAAATACACAAATAAGAATATTCAACATATAAAATCAAACAAACTATTATATACAATGATATTTTATAAATCGATATTTTTTCAACAATATTAAAAACAACTCTTAAAAAGATATTATTACCTTCAATATTCATGTTGACTATATTTTTGAATCCCAATATTCTTGACACAATATGTTTGCCTTACAATAGTTTTTATCAGATATTTTGTCCAAACACCAATGCCGCGCTCCAACACCATCAAACCCGTAGTCAGTCTGCCCGCAGGATTATGAGTTGTACCCCTGGCAGGAGGTCCTGCGGCAGCAGTCCCACAGCAGTGCCATTCTAAGGCTCATTGGAGAGCCTTAGAAAGGCACCGCTGTAGGAGCACCACAGCCCATTCCTGCATGGGCAGAAATACACAATGTTGTGCATTTCTGTCCATGCTAGAACAGGGGGTGCATAACTACATGGAGACACAACATGTGTCCCCCTGCATGCACTCCAAGCACAGAGGCAACAGGGGGCTGTTGGAAAGTGGATTATTGGTAGGGGCAAATGTAGGTCTGCCACTGGCAATAAGGCCACTAATCATTGGTAGGACTCAGCATAGGTCTTAGAAAATTATTCCTATGCTCAACCCTTGGTAACGTGGCTGCGAGCAGACAAGCTTAACTTCAAAGACAGATATGTAAAGCATTCAAAAACACCAATTCAGTGAATAATTAAGACACAACACATAATAAAAATCCAACACCAATTTATAAAAATAGGAAATATTTTTATCTTTAAAATGACACCAAAACGGCAAACATCCAATGTAGGGAACCGGAGATATGAATTTTCAAAGATTTAGCAAAATATAGCACGTAGAAGATTATAGCACCATATTGGGATACCTGCTCGCGATAGACCGGGTCAAAGTCAAAGTTTAAGGCCAACCGCGATGGAACCCTGGGCGGCTACAGCTCGCGGCAGGTCCCGGTCTCAGTTTCTACCTTCACACTTAGAAACTTTTCTGGAGCTTTTCTCCCGAGGTCCCTCGAAGCTCCCAGCCAGTCCGGATTCGGTGAGGGTTCGCCGGATTGCCTTTCGACGAGCTCCCGGTCAACTTCCCTGGAGCGGACTTAGAAACTTTTTCTTTAGCGCTTCAGCGGGGCAACCCAGGAGCCCAGGCCGACATGCGATGGAAGGCAGGCGGCTTGGCTCTCACGGTTGCTCCCGGTCACCTTTTCTACGTGCGTACTTAGAAACTTTTCTGGAGCTTTTTCTCGCTGGGTCTCTCGATGCTCTTCATGTAGCCGGATCCGGTGAGGGTTCGCCGGCTTCAGATTTTTTCTAGTTCCGGTCAAACTCTGGAAGTTGGACCGACGGAGCTTTTAGCAGGACGAACCTGGGTGGCTTGGCCGGCTCGCGGTTGAAGGCAGGCGGCTTGGCTGACCAGGTTGAGTCGGTCCCTCTATGGAGCTTTTTTTCAAAGTTCCTCCAAAGTTCTCCAAACTTCTTCCTGAAATTCCTTAAAGGGTCCCAAAGTGTCTCAAACTCACTCCAAGGGTCTGGAAGCTCGAAGATGGTCCTTGAAAGTTGAGGACTTCAGTTCCCACAATCCACTTGGACGTCACCCTTACAAATCCACTGGTAGTTCTCCAAGGTGCAGATTTAGTTGGTGATGTTCCAGATGAGCTCTTTTAACCTGTAGCTTTCAGGGAGTCCACTCTTTAGTTCCTTTTCAGCAAGATAATCCACAGGGTTGTAGTTTCAGATGGTGCAGTCTTCAGAGGTCAGGCCTTAGAAATCTTTGCACAGCAAAACTTCTCAGCTTGGCATTGTCTTGCTTCAGTAAGTTTCAAGCAGCAGATCTGGAGGGCTCTGCCCCTCTCAGATACTTATTCCATGTTCTCTGGGTCAGACAGGCGGTCACTCCTGACCAATGGGAGCAGGGTAACTCCTCAAACATATGACCACTTCCTGTAGAGCGTGGCATTATTTTGTCCCAGAGTGCATCAAATCTTCCAAATCAATAATGGCAGATTTTCCAGCAAGGAGGCAAGAGCTGGCTAAACACACTCCTAGAATGGCTAATTTACTTAAACTCTCCCCCCTGCATCTGCTCATATCTTCCTTAATCCTACCATCTGTCTAAGGTTGAAAGTTCAGAGGTGTAAATGACACTGGTCTCTGCTCTTCTCTTTGAAGAACATAGTTTACGACTCCTCCCCCTGGCCTGGCATTCCTTTGGAACAGCCCACTGCCCTGCCAGCAGAGCTGGTTGACCCCAGGGGCTCTTTATCACCTCTTCAAGGCAGCCTGGCTAATCCACTTAACTCTGACCAATCAGGGCAGACCACTGGAAGGCTGAATCTGGACTTACAAACAAGAAAGTCTTATAACTTCTTGTATGTACACTTTAGGAGAATTTCAACAATATCATATTGTTGCATTTATTAATACCATTCAGGGAAGTCTTTGAATGGCACTTCTAGCCCTCTCCTATCAAGAGGTATTAGTTAATAACTTTCTACCATGTTATCCTATGTAACAGGGGATTTGCAATGGGAAAAATGACTTGGGACATTTTTCCAGCACCAGGACTTACAAAAACATATTTTATAAGTACGTTGCTTATCTCTACAGGACCCCCACCCCATGGGACAACTAGGGGAGACTTTAGGGGTTCTGAATCTGTAAAAATATTGCAGATCCGCACTTCACAGTACTCCTAGCATCAAAGTCGAATTTGGGCAGCACTTTACCACAATGTGGGGAGTGAAATGTGAAATTTCACTTAACCCAGAGCATATAAAACTCATTTTATAAGGGTCTATATTATAGATACCTGACCCCCAACCACTGGGACACCTAGAGGAGACCCTTGGGGTCCCTAATATGCCATAACATTGTAGGTTATCCATTTTTAAGTGCCCCAAACACCAAAGTCGAGTTTGGGCACAATTTACTTTTTAAAAGCAGTCCTGGTACCCTGGGCTGCTTTTAAACTGACCTCAGGCTTCAGCAGTGCACAAATGCAAGTGCAAAAAGAGCTGCTGGCCTCTAAACTGCCATGCCCTAGGGTACTAGGGACTTTTAGGTAGTTTCAATCCCCCTGCCCTATTATATACTAGGGGCTTATAGGGTAGTCATGCCAATCACATGGGTACCCCACCATACCATTGTGTACCCTAGTGTATGTAGGTGTTTTAACTGTATTCTAATGTGTCTCTTTCAGCATAGCACTGGCCCTGGGCCTGGTTAGGCAGAGCCCAGGGTCAGTCAAAGTCAGTTACCACCAGTAGCAGTCAGCAAAAAGTTGGGGGTGCCCAGGGCACAGGATGACTTTGCAACATAGCCCCCCACCCAATGAAAGGTGATAGTTTACTAACCTACACCCTGGTAGTCCTCATCAGCTAAGTGGAAAAACCTGGAAAGTCCATCTGCGTTTGCATGGGCAACCCTAGGTCTGTGTTCCACTGTAAAGTCCATTCCCTGTAGGGACATGGACCACCTTAACTGCTTGGGATTCTCCCCTCTCATCTGCATGAGCCATCTGAGAGGCCTGTGGTCAGTTTGAACACGAAAGTGAGTCCCAAACAAATATGGTCTCAACTTTTTCAGGGACCAAACCACAGCAAAAGCCTCACTCTCAATGGCACTCCACCTATGCTCTCTGGGAAGAAGCCTCCTGCTAATAAAGGCAACTGGTTGATCAAGGCCCTCTTCATTTAGCTGTGACAACACTGCTCCAATCCCTGGCTCTGAAGCATCTGTCTGAACCACACATTCTTTTGTGTAGTCAGGGGCCAGTAGCACTGGTGCTGAACACATAGCAGCTTTCAGAGTGTCAAAGGCCTTCTGACACTCTGAGGTCCAAGCCACCTTCTTGGGCCTCTTTTTAGAAGTGAGTTCTGTTAGGGGCCCCACAATGGTCCCATAATTTTGAACAAACCTTCTATAGTACCCTGTCAGTCCAAGGAATGCCCTGACCTGAGTCTGGGTAACAGGAGCTGTCCAATCCAAAATAGTTTGGATTTTAGCTTGGAGAGGCGGTACATGGCCCCCACCTACCAGGTGGCCCAGGTACACCACAGAACTCTGCCCTATTTGGCACTTGCTTGCCTTAATAGTCAGGCCTGCCTGCTGCACGGCCTGAAGCACTTCCCTTAGGTGGCTTAAGCGATCCCCCCAGGTAGAACTGTATACAGCTATATCACCCAGGTAAGCTGCACTGAACTGTTCCAACCCAGACAAGACCCTGTTCACCAACCTTTGGAAGGTGGCAGGTGCATTCTTTAAGCCAAAGGGCATTACTTTGAACTGATAATGTCCCTCTGGTGTGGAGAATGCTGACCTCTCCTTTGCTGCATCAGTGAGGGCAATCTGCCAGTAACCTGAAGTCAAATCAAAAGTACTCAGGTACTTAGCAGCCCCTAACCTATCAATGAGCTCATCAGCTCTAGGTATAGGGTGAGCGTCAGTCTTTGTTACTGCATTCAATCCTCTGTAGTGCACACAGAACTTTAACTCCTTGGGTCCCCCCTGAGGATTAGGCACCAGCACCACTGGACTGGCCCATGGACTCTCAGACGGTTCAATTACCCCCAATTCCAGCATCTTAGCAACCTCAGCTTTAATGCTGGCTCTGACATGGTCAGACAACCTGTACAGTTTATTTTTGACAGGTAGGCTGTCACCAGTGTCAATGTGGTGCACACACCACTCAGTGATGCCTGGGGTCAAAGAGAACAGACCAGCAAACTGCTCCAGCACTTGCTTACAGTCTCTGTGCTGCTGGTCTGTCAACTTGGGAGAGAGTATCACCCCTCCACTGACCCATCTTGCACATTAGTGGAGAGGAGGTCGGGCACAGGCTCAGTTTCCTCCTCCACACCCTCATCAGTGACCAGTAACATGGTCATGTCTGCCCTGTCATGGTGGGGTTTCAATCTATTCACATGCAGGACCCTATGAGGGTTCCTGGGGGTGCCAAGGTCAACCAAATAGGTAACCTCACCCTTCTTTTCTAAGATTGGATAGGGCCCACTCCACTTGTCATGGAGGGCCCTGGGAGCCACAGGCTCCAACACCCACACCAATTGTCCTGGAGTATACTCAGGCATAGTAGCCTTTTGATCATACCAGTGCTTCATGAGCTCCTGACTGGCCTCCAGTTTCCTGTTTGCCTTGTACATGTACTCTGCCATTCTAAATCTCAGGCCTAGCACATAGTCAAGCACATTGTCCTTTTCTTCTTTAAGAGACTTCTCTAAAGACTCTCTCAGCAGGCTCAATGGCCCCCTCATAGGGTGTCCAAACAACAACTCAAAGGGACTGAAACCAGCCCTTTTCTGTGGCACCTCCCTGTAGGTAAAGAGTAAGCATGGGAGGAGAACATCCCATCTCCTCCTGAGTTTCTCTGACAACCCATTTATCATGCCCTTCAGGGTTTTGTTGAATCTCTCAACAAGACCATTTGCTTGTGGGTGAAAGGGGGTGGTGAACTTGTAGTTGACACCACACTCATCCCACATAGCAGTCAGATAGCTGGACAGGAAGTTCGGGCCCCTATCTGATACCACCTCTTTTGGAAAACCGACTCTGGTGAACACACCAAGCAGTGCTCTAGCCACTGCAGGAGCATCAATGGTTCTAAGAGGGATTGCTTCAGGGTACCTAGAGGCATGGTCCACTACCACTAAGATATACCTATTCCCTGATGCAGTAAGTGGGTCCAGGGGACCAACAATGTCCATCCCCACCCTTTCAAAAGGAACCCCCACCACTGGCTGTGGTATTAGGGGAGCCTTTGTCTTGCCCCCTGCCTTGCCACTGGCCTGACAGGTGACGCAGAGCTGCAAAACTCCTTTACCTTTTCAGACATATGGAGCCAGTAGAAATGGTTCACCAAATGTCCTGCCAAGGGGATATCATGACCCAAAGTCAGGATAAACTCTCTGTACCTCTGGGGCACCACCAACCTCCTGGTGGCCCCCTCCTTGAGGTTTCTGGCCTCAGTATAAAGCAGTCCATCTTCCCAGTAGAGTTTGTGAAACCCACTGTTATCCCCCTCCTCTTGCTTAGAAGCCATCCGCCTCAAGCTCTCAAGGGTGGGACAGTCACGCTGTCCCTTACTGAACTCCTTTCTGGAGGGTCCACCTGCTCCTGTCAGTTCTGCCAAATCTGACAGCTCTGGCAGGGATGGAGTCCCTCCCTCAGAGGCCAGATCCTCCCCATCAGGGTTAGATTCTTCCTGCACCTCTGGAGTTACCTGGGCAGGCTCACCAGGCCCAGTGCCCTTGTCCTTGGATGCTTGGCCCCTTGTTCCAGGATCCAAGTGTCCAGCCCCTCCCTTCTGGCTAGTCTGTGACCTAGTCACAGCACATACCCACTCAGGGAGCTCCAATATTTTCATATGGAGACTCTCTCCACCTCTGACCACACAGAGGCTTCAAGATCATTGCCCAGTAAACACTGGACTGGGAGCACCTTTGACACAGCTACCTTCATAGGGCCTGTCACACCTCCCCATTCCAAATCCACCACAGCCATAGGCTGGAGTTTGGTAGTGCTGTCTGCATAAGTCACCTGGTGAAACTCACCAGGTAACAACCTCTCTGGAGGCACCAGCTCATCCAGGACCATAGTTACACTAGCCCTAGTGTCTCTGATAGCCTCAACCTCAGTCCCATTCACTTTAGGCCTCTGCCTGTACTTGTCCATGTTTGGAGGTAAGGCAGCAAGGGTTGCAATATTCACCCCACCCAGGGACACTAAGGTTGCTTCCACCACCTGATTACCCCTCTCTGGGGCACCACTCTCCACCCCTACACTGACACTGGCAATCCCCGTGGATGGCCCCTTAGGGGGGAGCTTCTTGGCGCAGACAGCATCTCCCTGCTTGTTCCCTGGCTGGTTACAGTCATAGCACTTACCCACCTTTGAGGGATCAAATAACCTACCAGGCTTTCCCTGATTCCCCCTCCCTTTGAATTTGGGTTGGCTCGGGGCCCCCCCTCCTTGTGCAGGTTTTTGTGGGTCTTTGGAGGACTCCTTCTGGTTTTGACCTTCCTTTCCCTGGGTTTTCCCCGGGGGAGGGACCTGTCCTTCTTTCTTCTGGTCACCCCCCTGGTGCTGAATGGAAACCCGGGTTCTCACCCACTTATCAGCTGCTTCCCCCAGCTCTCTGGGGTCTGTTAGCTTAGAGTCCACTAGATACTGGCGTAACTTCTCTTCTGCACAATGAGTCAAAATATGTTCTTTCAAAAACAAATTATACAATCCCTCATATGTGTCAACTTTGTTACCAACAATCCAGCCTTCCAGTGCCTTCACTGAAATGTCCACAAAGCCTACCCAAGACTTTGAACTCAATTTCTGGGTGCCTCTAAACTTCACTCTGTACTGCTCTGGAGTCAGACCAAATCTCTTGACTAAGCATACCTTCATCTGCTGGTATGATTCTGCATCCTCTCCCTTCAGGGTCAGGAGCCTATCCCTCCCAGCTACTGGAATCAACTCCCACACGAGTGCACCCCAATATCTAGAGTGGACCCTACTCATTTTAAGGGCCCTCTCAAAAGCTGCTAGCCACCGGTCAATGTCATCCCCCTCTGTGTACTTGGGCACTATACCCTTGGGAAGTTTAGGTTCAAATGCACCACCCCTGGACATCTCAAAATCTTCATCATTTTCACTGCACCATTACTTCTCAACTCCTCCTTCTCCCATCTCTTGTTAGCCAATTCCAATTTCTCCTGCTCTAAAGCTATCAAAGCTAATTGAGCCTGAAGCTGTCTCTCTGTAAGGGACAGTAGTGGTTCCTGAGTAAGGGACACTTCCCCACTCCCACCACCACCTTGATTCACCTGGCTAACACTAGTCACAATGGAAGAGGTCTCATCCTCACCCCCCTCTTGGGTGAGGTTGGGGGGAACATCCTCCCTCCCCCCTGGGTTCTCCTCAGCTGCCCCGGCCCAGGCCTGTAGGTACTCAAGTAACCCTGCCTTCCTCATCTTCTTGACAGCAGGCAGCCCCCTAAGCCTACACTGTTCCCTAAGCTCAGCAAGCTTGAACTGGGACAGTTTAGCCAGGTCCAGCTCCATGGTTCCCTAGTTTTGGGTCACAACAACTAGGCACAACAGACTTAGAACAATTTGGAAAAATTAAAACAATGGATTAAAAACATTTTAGTCCAAATTCCAAAAATCAAACTCAAAAGTTTTGTTCTAAGGCAATTTAGAGAATTTTTATAATCTTAATTCATTCACTGAAAGGTGTACTTTTTAAACACAAGTCCTCATCCACACCGCTGAGCACCAAATGTTGGAAAGTGGATTATTGGTAGGGGCAAATGTAGGTCTGCCACTGGCAATAAGGCCACTAATCATTTGGTAGGACTCAGCATAGGTCTTAGAAAATTATTCCTATGCTCAACCCTTGGTAACATGGCTGCGAGCAGACAGGCTTAACTTCAAAGACAGGTATGTAAAGCATTCAAAAACACCAATTCAGTAAATAATTAAGACACAACACATAATAAAAATCCAACACCAATTTATAAAACCAGGAAATATTTTTATCTTTAAAATGACACTAAAACGACAAAAATCCAATGTAGGGAACCGGAGATATGAATTTTCAAAGATTTAGCAAAATATAGCACTTAGAAGATTATAGCACCATATTGGGATACCTGCTCGTGATAGACCGGGTCAAAGTCAAAGTTTCAGGCCGACCGCGATGGAGCCCTGGGCGGCTACAGCTCGCGGCAGTTCCCGGTCTCAGTTTCTACCTTCACAATTAAAAACTTTTCTGGAGCTTTTCTCCCCGAGGTACCTCGAAGCTCCCAGCCAGTCCGGATTCGGTGAGGGTTCGCCGGATTGCCTTTGGTCATATTGAAGAAATTCATAATATGCTTGACGGTGCTGCTGCAGCATCACTAGCATATTGCTGCCTCAAGCCACTGTGCCACTGCGCCACCCCGGGGAAATCAAGTATCCCGGCTTTAGCAGTGGTCCAGTGGTGGTCCAACCCCCCCTCTTGTAAAACACCGGGTGGACCGCCAGTCTGGTCATCACGGATTTGGGGGTCCCATGGACCGCTGAACTCATAATCGGGCCCTAAATCTCCTGCCATTTAGGGTGCTGCTATCTGCCTCCTAATGCTTCTCTGTTGGTCTCCAACTCAAGATATTTGTCGGTCAATCTGACGTTCTCAACAGAGCCTTTAAGACCAATGGTGATTAGTTTGCCCTCTTTAAATACCAAATACAAAATACAGATCAAGTGTTCCCTCCCTGGTTGGGTTCAATAAAAGTTCAAAGTATCTTGTAATGCTGTAAAAAAGCGTTGCTCAGGCAAAGGTGAAGGTAAATGAGAAAGTGCAATCTATGGCTTAATATGGGAGCTTTATAAAACTTTTCTGGTAAAGAAATCTTTGGACACCCTAACTGGCATTTTAGTTTTTCAGCATGTATAATCTTAATTTGTTTCAGCTGTTTCAGACATTTGAGGTATTCATGGCAAGGAACTAGCAGGAAAACTGGATAAACTTTAATCTAGAAGGCAGATGCACTTTGCAAACTGCCCGAATCCTATAGACAGTTAGGTGGCTCAAATCAAACTAATTAAAATGCTTCCTAGATGTACATCTACTTTGTAGGAGAATACTGACATAGGGCCTAATTATGATGCCGTTCGGACCGACCGTCCGACTGCTGCGATCTGATTCCGACCGCCAGGCCGGGAAAGTTCCCCATGTCGTATTACGATGCAACCGCTGCTACCACGGTGGTCTCATCTACAGCGGTCCACTCCCTCTGAATATGTTGTTGCAAATGTGTACAAACTCACAGGAAACATGTGATATGTACACACATGCACAACATATGTGGGGATATACCTTGTGCTGCATGTATACCAATGCTGGAGTGCAGTGATCTGTGCACAGTCCAGTAATTTGGTATACATACCACCAACTGACTTACCTGCAAACCGGCAGCCACAGGGTTGTAGTCTTCGGGGATCAGCTGTAGCGCTGTAGGGGGGACCTATAGAAAGGGATCCATGCTGGAGACTGACGGGGAGTGAATGAATGAAAAAATATTTATAGAGCGCATAGCTACCCGAGGGCATCCCAGCGCTAATAGCAGCTGTGCACAGTAGATGGCGTGTTACTGAGCTGGATTAAGGAAATACCAAGTTTTGAGAAGTTTCTGGAAGGCCAGAAGGTTGGACTCATGATGAATGTGAGGGGGAAGGGCGTTCCACAGCCTGGCAGCAGTATAGGAAAACAAACGGCCACCGCTTCTCGCCTTTTTTGGGGGGGAACAAAGGCCAGACGGAGGTTGGCCGAGCGAAGGCATCTATTTGGGCGGTAGGGCGAGATGATGGAGAAATTGATAGGCGGTCCCTTCCCTTCTAAGGACTTGTGGACAATACAGAGAGACTTAAATTTGATTCTCTCCAGTATGGGAAGCCAGTGAAGGGAGAAGCTGATTTGGGTGAGTATGCACCCACATCCTTTGTTTCTGACGAGTTGAGGCAGCTGGTCAGACCACCATGGTTGGCTCATCAGAAATGCACATCAGACAGTGGTTGAAACTCCTGGTAAAGCTCTATGGCTGCTGCTTTTCTCAAACCACCATCTCAGTGGTTAGAGAAAGACTGTCTGAGCTGGCGGTTTGTCAGTGGTCGGTCGAAGTACATGATTCATCGTAATCCGGTGGTTGGACCAACTAACTCCGACGAGACCATGGTGGTCTGATCACTTCTGACAGGGCCGCAGAAGCCGGACCGACCAGCATCATAATGAGGCCCATAATATTAATCATGGACAAAGATTTTCTCTTCATGCTGGAGGATGATAAAGAAAATAAAACCTCCATCTTTTACAAAACTTTGAACGATGTCTATTTAATACCAATATGGTGTTAGTTACAACTGGAAACTCTTATGCTAACACATTTCTGAGTAATGCTACCTGCTACAATGTCTGTAGCAGCAGAATAACACTGCTGAAATTGCCATCCTAGGCCTATGGCACAGGGATCACATCCATTACCATCCTCGTCCGTCTTCCTCGTCACAGTCACTAAGGAGCACCCCGTGTTCCAGACACAGCATTTACCCATAAATTAAAAAGGTCCTCACCCAATATGGCCGCCTGACAGGAAGTACCTGTCACCTGGCCTATAAGGGTGGGACCAACACAGGAAACATCCCTCGGAGCGGTTTGTGCTTCTCTGCCCTCCGCTGCCGGTGGTCTGCCATTACGGCTGTCCGGGGGTCCTCTCTCGTCTCCCTTGCGTCCTTGGCTTCTTGCCTTCTGTGCAGTTTTTTTCCTGCAACGGCCTGTCGTTGCTTCGCCTGTTCCCCCCTGGGGATCTTCCTTTGGTCCTTCATGCTTTGCATTCTGGTCCATTCCGTTTGGGGGTGCTTGACGTTTGCTTGTCATCCTCTTCTTGCGTTTCTTTCCTGCCTACCTGGGCCTTTGTCCTGGCCAGACCTTCTTCTCCTAAATGTCCTCGGCTGCCCCTCTTCGGGGTGGGGATACGGCTCCGTTCCCTGGTTTGCCTTGGGCTCTAGTGATCTGCCTTGGCATACGGCCTCCCTTCGCCTGGTGGGCTTTTTCTTGTTGCCCTTGGGGTTGCCCGGCGGGGCCGTCGTCCTACGAAGGCCTCTGTTCCCATTGGGTTCGGTCCGCTTCTCTTTGGCCTTCCTGCTTCTGGGGGTCTCTCTTCCCCCGGTCATTCAGGGTCGTTCCACTCAGTGTGTGTCTTCCTCCTGGGTTTCTTTCAAGGGGCCTCCTTGTTGGTACTTTGTGCTTCGGCGTCTTGGTCCTCCCCACGTGTCTTCTTCTCCCATTTTTTTTTTGCGGATGGGAGTGGTTCTTCTGGGGATTTTGGCTCCGCCGTCCTTGCGGCTGTTCACTGGTTGTGCTTGTCTGCATTGTATTTTCCTTGGCATCCTGGATGTCTGTTTCTTTGTTCGTCCGGCGCTTGGGTATACGCTCCTTAGTGACTGTGACGAGGAAGACGGACGAGGATGGTAATGACTCGGTTACTTACCGGTAATGTTCATTACTCCGAGTCATAGTCTTCCTCATCACAGTCATGTTCCCTCCCACCCGCCCTTGGTGGTGGGGGGGGGACGAACAAATGTATTGTCTTTTCTTTAGTTTCTGCTTTTGTATTTCAGGATGTTTCCTGTGTTGGTCCCACCCTTATAGGCCAGATGACAGGTACTTCCTGTCAGGCAGCCATATTGGGTGAGAACCTTTTTAATTTATGGGTAAATGCTGTGTCTGGAACACGGGGTGCTCCCTAGTGGCTGTGACGAGGAAGACTATGACTCGGAGTAATGAACATTACCGGTAAGTAACCGAATCATTACTCCTGCCCTGTATTTAATATTTGTCATCATATCACCAACAGATAATTGGGTTTTCTCCGCGAGAATTGGCCTTCTCCATCTGAGACTTTGTTTTGCTGTAGATATTTTTTTTTCACAACACATTTGATTACATTTTTGGTCACAACATGACCCATAAGGGCCGGAATCACATACAAATCATCTCTTGATCAGTGACATGGTGATTTTCTTTATGCTCATGCCAAGCAATAACGCTAATGCAAAAAGAAAAATACAGATCAACAATTGAACCAAGTGTGCAACAACACTCTGGTGCACTACCCACCAAACCCGCCCACCGCCCATAGCTAACAACATGTTTAAATTATGAATCAGTGTGTGTGTCCAGGCCATTTTGTTGACTTTCCATCTCTAGGAGTATGTCCACTGTGGTTCTTGTCTCAAATAGTCAAGCTCCTGTAGTCTGCCCACCACTGCCAAATTTTAGGGTGTTTCTCTGGCAATCCCCTCGCCTGAAATATGGGTGCTTCTAAACCCATGCAAAAATCCATTCCCTTCTTCCAAACACCTATTAAGTGAGGAGACTCGGCCTTCCACAGTCATGCAAGGCCCCTCTTTGCGATGGTGAGGCCCAGAAACAGCAGGTGTAGTTTGCACCTGTTGCCCCCTATCCCCACTGTAGTGTGTAGTAAGACCAGCTATGGAGACATAGAAATATCCCAGCCCATGACCTCAGCCAGGCATGCCACTACCCCTCTCCAGAACCAGACAAGAGCAGCACAGGCCCACACCCTGTGTTGAAAGGTACCATCATCAGCCCCACAGCACAAGCAAGTGGGAGAGCCAATGAGACCCATTCACCACAGCCTATATCAGGTAAAGTACGTGCAATGGAGATATTTAAACTGAAACAGACGTAGACGGGAGAATATACTTTCCCCGCGAGGAGACTCCAGTGTCTCTCTCCAGTCGCCATTTTCAATAGTTTCCAGATCCTCCTGCCACACTGCCCTGAGAGCGTCCAAGGTGGTGGTACTATTTGTGATTAAAGATTGATAGATCTTGGTTATCTTATGATGCCCAAAGTCTCCCATTAGGAGTTTACCCTCCAGCGGGTTAAAGTCTGGGTGGGCAGATAGATTGTTGATATATGGTGTTAGGGCATGACAGAATTGTAGATACTCAAAAAATTGACTACGGGGCATTGAGAATTCATTCTGCAGTTCTTCGAACTATTTAAGTATGGGGCCCTGCATCACATCCCCTAAGGAGGAGATACCGATATGGTCTCACTCCCAAAAACCCAACAGATCTGCCATCTGGGGAGAAGTATATTCTGCCACAGCGGGGTCGCCTGTGTGAGTCGGCCCCAGCAGGCCATCTTGTGAAGAGATTGCCTCCACTGGAGTATCACAACTTGAGTTGCCGAAGGACGAGGTCCCACATCCAATCTACTAAACAAATACCCATGAAGAGAGAGACCTCCCATCACCCACCCGTCACCCAGCGCTCGACTGCATATGCCGGGCCATCTCTAGGACTGTACCACAATTCATTGACCACCTGTAGATGTGAGGCCATGTGATAGAACTGAACATCAGCTGCGGCGATACCACCGCAATATGTAGACTGGAAGCACATATGCAGGGCCACTTGAGAGACACCTCCACCCCACAGAAACTGAACCAAGAGTGCATTGATTTGCCAAAACCACGTGGGGGGAATCGGGTAAGAGTAGTTTTGAAGTTGATAAAGGAGGTGGGGCAGGGAGACCATTTTGAAGATGGCATAGCAACCATACAGGGACGGGGCAAGGGAGACCACAACGCAACCTCAGTCTTTACACGTTCCTTCAAGGGAGTCAGTATGCGGTCCCACGAGATCTGCTAGCTAGAAGACAGGAAGACACTGAGATATTGCAAGCCGTCCACTGCTACAAATAAGTCCATGGCCCAGGTACCATGTCCTAATGAACTCCGTAGTGACCACAATGTTGACTTTCCAGTGTTCATATATAGACCCGATATCACCCTGAACACTTGCATTATACATAAGATCATGGGGACTGATCTATGCGGGTCTGTAATGAAGAATAGCACATCATCGGCATACAGCGCGAAGCGATCCAATACCTCCCACGACCAATTAAATCCCCAGACCACAGCATCCATTCTGATCCATGCAGCCAGTGGCTCCATGGCCAGGGCAAATAAAAGGTGGGACAGGGGGCATCCCTGTCTGGTGCCGCACCTGATAGGAAAAGGGGATGAGACCGAACCCCCTACATGCATAGCAGCTGTCCACTCCGTGTAAAGCAGGGGGACGTAAGATTAAAAACAGGGGCCCATATTAAGGCGTTAAAGAAGTGCGAATTGGTAGGTCCAGCTAACAGAGTCAAACACCTTATCTATGTCCACAAGAAACAAGACCGATCCACTGCTGTGTTGGCATTATGGGCCCAACGAATGTAGTTACGCCTATTGCGGTGGAGAGGTGTGGTGGAGAGGTGTGGTGCAATGGCCAGGGCAGCTGACTTCGGAGCACAGGGCTCACGGTTCGATCCCCGGCTCCGGCGGCAGCTCAGCTCAGCACCATGTGACTCTGGGCAATAGCTCACTTAATTTCCACGACGGCCCCCAGCGCCTTGAGACCCGTAAGGGTGAGTAGTTTGCGCTTTACAAATACGGATTGACATTTGATTGACATTGACATGAAGCCAGCCAGGTCCGGGTGTACTAGGTCTGCCATTTGGGGCATCAATCTATTAGCTAGGGCGTTAATCAACAACTTAGCCTCAATAGTTAAAAGTGAGATTGGACGATACGAAGAGTGGAGCCCTGGGGGGTGTAGCCAGTCCGAAGGCATACAAGTTTCCTTCAGCGCAACCTGGATTGCATCTAGATAATGATTGCCCAACTGCGGCATATACGCCTTGAAGAATGTGCTGGGAATCCGTTTGGGCCTGGGGCCTCTCCCAGGCAGAGATCCGATCAGGCTGCAACAAATTCCTTGACAGTGAGGGGAGCCTCTAGCGAATCCATTGCCTCCGCTGGTAATGCCTTCGGGGGTAGATCATCCAGGAACTGTGCAACCTGTGCAATGGTTAAGATGTCCCAATTAGTGTGGAAAGCCCTGTAGAAGCCGGCAAAGCTGGCAGCTGAAGTATCTGTGGCAGAGGGAACCGGGAAGCAGCCCCAATTGGGGCCAAGCACCAAGTCTGTCCAATGGATCCCCAAATACCTCATCAACAGAAAGTCTCTCTGAACGCAACTCTCCAGAAGTGTAGCCAATGTAGGGTGCCGTCATAGCGGGTGCTTAGACTTATACAGTAGGTTCTGAGGCCCAACAGGGGAGATCAGCCAAGTGCAGCAGGCCAAGCGTTCATCAACTATTCTTTGGCGGCGTCTGCTAAGTCTTCAGTGTGGAGCCTAGAGCACCATGATGATCTAGACCCATGTTGGCATTTCTCCTTCGACTTGGTTGGTTGCTGATGTAGATCACTGGAGGACGAGTCTGAATCCAAGCGCAGCAGAGTATGGTGCTTCACAATTACAGCCTCATCTGTCCAAGCAACAACCTCCTCTGCGGTGTCACAAAATAACGTGCGTGACTTGTAGAGCACTCGTAGGTGGGCCAGGAATAAGAGCATGTAGGAGATCTTGAGATCCCTAAGACGGGCCTTCGCTGCAGTAAAGGACTGGTACTGCTGCTGGACCATTCTGGTGTAATCTGGAAAAATTATGATCTGCTGGGATTCATATAGCAAATTTTCATGAGATCTCACTAAGCCGAGGATGGTGTTGCGATCATGGAAATTAAGGATCCTGGTGATGACAGGCCTAGGCCAGGTGCCAGGTGGAGGCTTCTTCGTCAAAGCTCTAAGGGCACGTTCACTAATAAAGCAGGAGGAAACAGCATCCTTTGGAACCCACTTAGATTCCAGAGGGCAAGAAATTTACCCATGCCTTCACCCTTGCAGCCCTCCAGAAAGCCCCCAAAACAAAGGTTATTTCTAGGTGCTCGCCCTTTGGCGTCTTCCACACGAGCTGCCAGGCCCTTGCTTAGAGTCTGTAGGGACGTGACTTTCTTCTGGAGTGAGGTGACCATATCCTCCATGCCAGAAACCAAGGTTTCAGCTTCAGTAATGCGCTGCACTGGGTTGTGGAGTTCCTGGCTTAGAAGCATCACTTCCGACCCCACAGGGCCTATCTTACCCTCCAGCATATCTCTGGACTCGGTTATGGCGGCCTGCAGCATTGTCCGGGGAAGCACCCAGAGCACCACCGGCCTCTGCTTTTACTGCCCCAAACTCAGTGAAGCGATCCATCTTGCCTTGTTTGGAAGGAGGTCCTGTTGGTTTATCTCTAGTCATCTTACAGGCCCTGCACACTTGAGGTGCGAGTCACCAGCAACCACCAGCCCCAGTCAGGGGAATTATATGGGCCGCTAAGGGACCTCAGGCCCTGCCAATCCAGGGGGTGCCTGACCGGCCATTGGGATCCAGACGGGTTGGGAGAGTATGCCGGTCCCTTCAGTATATGGTGTGGATCAGTGGGATCCCCCTCACCTGCAAGCCACACAGGGAACTAGCCCGACTGCCTCAACAAACGGGTGTCTGACCCCCCAATGGGGCCCTTCCCTGGCGTCACTTACGTCCGTCCAGTTCCAGGGCGGCCTCACCCATCAAGATCAGGCACTGCAATGGGTCTCCAGACGGGCATCACCAAACCAGCCAGCCGACAAGGCCATTGATTCAGCCCGCCTCCGCAGTGGTATGTGCCCAGGTTTTCACTCCTTGCTGCTTGTGTCCGGTAATGGCACCCCAGCCGTGTCGCAGCTCCTGGCCGGGTGTGCAGGACTACTCTGTACTCGGCCACGGCCAATGATCTCTAGCTCTGCAGCAATGAGGCCAAGCAGTGCCACTCCAAGCCGGGCCGCCAATCACCACCAATCAGCTCAGCTCCCGACCCGAGGCCCTGGCCGCCTCTAGGTCAGCACTGAGGCATGACACAGCAGCCAATGCTCTCCAGGCACTAGGCCACACCGCTCCGCGCTTCCGGGTCCATGCCCGGGCACTGTACGGCCACTTCCTCTTCTTTGGTTGCCACCATCTGCAGCGCCGCCATCCACCTGATGTCAGGGAGATGCTGTTTAAGTGAAGATAGCCGGTGTTTTGGCAGGATTTCGCAGGATATTGAACAGTGGCTGAAGGAACTCTTCTAAAGAGCGTCCGCCATATCGAACCGCAAGGCCACGCTCCCCGTTTTGCTGAAGATGTTGATGAAAGATGGAGCTCTGTCAGTATATTTCAGCACTTGTAGTGTAATTATCGGACATAATCTGTTTCTAATACTATGGCATCATTCAATATACCTTGACCATAGGTTGTTTCTATTATTGTTGATGCAGCATTCCATATCAATCTTGCTCGTGTAATCTATTGACTTTAACAACTTATCAACTGTGTGTGGGCTTAATTTAAGGTGATTTATGCAAATGTCTCTTCTGGTCAAGAGGACCATGTAGAAGGGAAGGCTCCTCTGTGAAATTAGTATATAGGAATTTATCAAGATATCAGTACTAAAAAAAGATTAATTATCTGCTTAAATTAATTTCCACTGGGAGAATTTCTGATATTATTATTCTGACAGTATCCCAGAACTTATTGAGTGCTGAACAACTTACAAACATGTGTTAATCATCAGCATATTTTTACTGAGGTAATTCACCTTTGGAAAATTTCATCTAGTTTCTGTGGGATCCAGTATATCCTTTTTAAAGAACCTTATTTATCAGTGTATACTTATCACATGTTCTCCAGCAAAGGCAGGTGTCTTTCCCATGGAAATAGTAATTTACCAGTTCATGTTTCAATTCCTTATACTCTGCTTTTCTGAGTTCCTACTACCAGGTTGAAACTTCCTTCTTTAATGACAGTAGGATTTGGTCTTACTCCTTGTATTCCCAATTTCCTTCCACATTTTGATGTTGAGCTGAACACCATAATGCAACTTGGAGGTATTTGAACCTTATAACAGTTCCTTTTGTAATCTCAGTAATGTAGCCCATGATATCAGATTGTCTCCTGCTAGTAACTGTTCAAAGAAACCCAGAAACTTAATCCTGTGTCTATCAAGGGGAGACTTAGGGCCTGATTATGACTTTGGCGGTGCGGCGCCGCATCTGCCCCGTCACTGCACCGCCAAAGCTGTGGTCAGACCACCCACCAGATTAGGAGTTTCCTCCTGTCTGGTGGGCTTTGTTTTTGATGTTCCCACAGTGGTGCTCTGAAAATGGCCACCTCAATGGGAACGCAAAAAACTGTTCATGCACGGCATGGATTGTATAGTCCATGCTGTGCAGGAACTGGTGTGCACGCACACATACACAAGTTGTGCATACTAGGGCACAGAGGCACAAGGGGGCCCCTTTGATTCCTCTCCACCATGGTTTTCATAGAGGAGGAACCGCCATGAAAATCTTGGTGGAGAGTAAACTTGTAATATACTAGGTGAGACCATGGTGGTCTTGCCAAGCATATTACTGACTCTACACCGCCCCACCACAGCCATGGAATGGCAGTTCCCTTGTAGCTGTGGTGGGGCAATGGCGTTCCAACTGCCCTAATTGTAATAGGGCAGTCGGGAGACTGACACCCTTGTGCCCCCATGATTCTGGCAGTCCATGGACCTCCAGACTCGTAATCAAGGGCTTAATTTGTCTTCCATAAAAGATGGTATACTGGGGGCTGTCCAAACTGGAGCAAATGTGACAGAGAATCTAATGCCCACAATTTTCCTGAAAATGTAGCACAATTGTAAACAGGCTTTAAGCACTTAAAGGCTGCTTTTTTATGTTTGGGTTCCAAATGTCTGCAGAAAACGTAATTGACCTGTTTCTTTTAACATATCGGTGACTAATTTCCCCTACTTGAGACTAGGACTAGTGAGCAGCATTCTACAATTTTCGATCTGAAACGAATAGCAATAAAATTGAATATACAGAAGTGCTATTCCACCTTTTTCCACCTCCACATTCCTTCTCAGTTTCTTCAGTGAGAGCCTATCTCTTCTGGAAACCCAAATAAAATTACTTGTCTTCCCCTGAATATTAGAAATAATACCTCTTGCAAATGAGAGTGTCATTTGATTAGTAAGTTAATTTAGGGAGAATAGACATTTTAAGTAAATTAGTTTGGCCACATAAGATTTTTCCATTTATGGAACATGCCAGGAATTTCTTTTGAAATTTAAGTTCTGGGTTTTCCTTGGTGTCTCCTTCAGCTTTTGTGTAACTATTACTCCCAAAATATCTGGTGTCTGGTCTAGTTTCCCTGTCAGTGTATTTTAAATTGCAAAACATTATTTCAGTTTTAGACTTATTATTTCCTGAGAATGGTCCACACTTATCTGTTTTCTCTTCAATTTACGAAATACTCAAACTAGGATCAGCGGTATGCAATAGTGTGTGCAGCAGGGCAATCTTGTTCGTAAAGTCCTGGGAAACAAAGGGAATAATCTGCTTACCAGTTCTCATGGCCTGTGCTAAGTGTTCAAAATACATTTTAAAAGTAGTGGGGAAATCAGACACCCCTGCCTTGTCCCTACGGTAATGCTGATTCCTATTCACCAAAATGTGTGCAGGAGTCTCATAAATCGTTTTAGTGCGTTTATAAATAGAGTGCATAGCCTAAAAGCTGCCATAAACTCCCTCATCTATTCCTAACGTATTCTACAAAATATCATAGCAGCATCTAACACCGCTTTGATTTGTAATTGTGAGGAAATTGTCAGAGACATTCCTCCAGATAGCTATACAACTGGGGAATAGCATGCCGGTCACAAGTTCCAGCCAGGGGAAGTTAAAATTGAGTTTTTGTCCTTTCTCCTTTGCTTCTTATTGTTCAATAAATGACACCTTATTGGGGGATCTATTACAAAAGAAGGCCCTAATATACTTCAAAGGAAAATAATCACCTTAATGGATGCCCCCACTAACATTTTTCACAGGATCTATGCTGATTGGATGATGCTGTATTCCAGCAATAGAGTGCAGGAAGGCAATCACGTGGTTCCCTCTATTCAGAGTCAGCACAAGCACCTAAGCACGTGGCAGTGTTTGTTCTGCTAGGAGCTGGTTAGTGCATGCCTGCTCCTCATCTTTCATGGTTTGAAGTCAGAATGCCGGCATAAAAGAAACCTGAGTTGACGGATATTGGAAAGGAGCAACACGGATGAGATAGGGGGTAAACATTCTAAAGCTTCTATGGTAACTTATAATAAATAAAAGAATTGTAATACCCGAACAAGAGCACAGAGGAGTGGAAGTAACAGGTACTTCCTATGTTCACACCTTCTTGGGCCCCCACTAGCCCCACCCAAAAAAATCATGCTATATCCTAAAACTACCACTTTATTACAATTGTTTGCAATACACATAGAAAGCTCTACACACATATCTTGAGTGTAACTGAGGAGCTTGCCATGGTTGACACCTGTATCTTGGCAATGAGGAAATATCCACTAGAAATAGGTCTGAGATCCTTCGTAGTGTAATTGATGACACATATACTAATGCATTAATTTCTCTGCTATGAGCTGGCATTAAAAAGGTAATTGAAATTAGCAAGACAGTGGCAAAAGAAGTTGTGAAAGAAGTTCAGTCCGCCCCGTGGGTGCATTCCTAGAAACCTTTCTATTAGACTTCAAGACTCAAATGCAGAAGAGGTTTGAAATTTCTGAATCAAATTAAAAGGGTATACAAGTTATGTTTCAAGCTTTGGGAAAAAAAAGCTAGATGATGTTACAGAAAGAACTAAATGGTAAGAAGGCAGAATTAACCACGACTTGACAAAGAACACCAGTGATACAGACCAAGGAAACAGAAAAACCAAAGCCTGAGAGATGACCTGGAGTGACTCGAACATCACTTCTGGTAAATATCCTAAGAATACTAAATGTACCTGAAGGAGTAGAGGGGGGAGATTTGAAAAACGTTATAATAACCACATTCAAGGAGAGAATACTTAAAGGCTATCCTGATATACACCTAAATACCGAAATCCAGAGACTAAATAGAGACTCATTTAAGCGTAACCCAAAATGAAAGAATCACAGGAAAATGTTGATTAACCTAGATTAGCCTATATTATAGGATTGGTGCTTACATTTAAAACTCTGGGCCTGATTTAGATCTTGGCGGTACTGCTGTTGTCCCGTCGCGGTGGTACCCCCAAGTACTTTGTCAACCTGATAGCGGTTCGCCACCTTATTTAGATGTTGCAGCAATAGACAGGAGACTGTCGCGGCTGCGGTATTCTCTGTTTGCTAATAGTTCTCCGTTGCTGTCATGCCAGTGAGTTTGCGCCAAGCACATTTAGATGTTTCCATTGTGCTGGCGATGTCCACACTGAGTGAAGCCATGGTGGTGTGGAGACAGGTAAGTGCTACTAATCATAATGTTACTACACATATGTGTTGTGAGTGTGTCATAAATATATATCTAGGTAATGTGCTATGCCCTTGTGTGGTACATATTGCATGCCACACAAACGACGTACACTATTGAATGCACTCCCACAGGCACCACAAGCACAACACCCACAAGCATCACAACAGCAACATATTTTTTTTAAGTGTCAATACATGTGTGTTCATTTTACCTTGATGAGTAGGAAAATGAACACTACCGCATTACACGTAAGAAAAATGTTGCATATAAGAGCAATGCAGGCGTACATGAGGCTACACCAATTGTCAATACATGATACATAGGACAATTGTACAAGTAGTTTACAGTAGATCTCTGCGACAATGGAGTCGTTTGGCATTGTGGTGGAGTCGGTGCAGCAAAGGTGGGACCTGGGCGATGGGGTACAAGATGGAAACAGAATTGGAAAGCAGGAAAAAAGGTAAATTTTTACCTCATTTTCTTTGATTCCCCCAAATACAAGTAGGAGGGGTTCCCGCCACAGTGGAAAGGCACATCATAATTGGGACAGCGGGGATCTGGGCTGGAGTCATGCCGACAGCTGCTTCTGCCTATACCGCCGTCGACACGGTTGAGATCCTGGCAGAGTCAGCAGGACTCTGGCGGTCTTTAATCTATGGACCAGCCAACATCTGAATGGAGCAGACGAACCGCCAAGTTGGCGGGCGGGAAGACCATCAAAAAAGCGATGGCGGGACCTGATCTGGCAAGATCTAAATCAGACCCTCTGTCATGCAACGACTTTGCTTATGTTACAAGGTCTGATTCATGCTAAGCAACAGAAGAGTGGCAGTAGGAATTCGGAAGTAGGATGGATGAGCTCCAGAAGTTATGGGCTAAGGTGCAACTAATAACTATGGCTATGCTGAGAATAATATGGACCTACACCATTTAGGCAACATAGGAGATGTAGATGAACTAGTTAAGTCTATCCAAAGTAACCAGTGACATGAGGTAGAGGTTTAACCTAGTATTACTTTAATCAATAATGAGAGCGGAAGGGAGAAGAGGAGAAAAACGCATGCACTTAACATTTCTTTCACAATGTAAGGTCTATACCTATTGCTAAAAGCTCTAATAGGCATGTTGATTATGCCTGACAAAAAGGAAGGACTCCCTAAGGTGGAGCACTAGGTGGGGGGCATTGTATTACAAATATTCCTTATGTTGACATAAACAGGTTGAACATGAAAATGTTTAACAAAAACACAATCAGTATCCAATCTAGCAAAGTATGGCAGTCAATTCATATGGCTTTTGAAGCAATAAGGTAAAAGTTGTAAAAGTTCTTTTATGGAATGTAAATGTCCTCCAAAACTAGAAGAAAGCAGAGAACTATCTTGCAGTATCTAGAAGACTGTGAAGCACAAATGTTTATATTGCAAGAAACTCACCTGACTTGTTCAGAGTGCAGTGCATGATTTAACAAACAAAGATTGTTCCATCATTTTGCAAGCATAGACCAGATGGACAATTGTCAAGAGGTTGGCCTGTGCGGCATTTGGTACAGGAAAGCCGGATCTTTGAGAAACTATACATCCCACGGTAAGAAATATGGACACTACTCTAGACTAGATTATTTTGTCCTGGAGAGCACCTTATCAGATAAAGTTAAAGATGTCATACATACACTACCGTATTTCTCAGATAACTCCATAGTCTTTTGTCTCTTAAGTTCCTGATACAAAATTGTAGCAAAGGGGGATTGTAAACCTTGCATTGCTGTTAGATTTAGATTGTATCCAAGAGCTAGCCAGGGAGAACCGTGATTATTTTTTTAATTTCACTTAGGGACAACTTAATAGGTTATGGTGTGGGGTGGGTATAAGGCACATATCTGAGGGATTCTCTGTAAACAGCCAACAATAAAAGCCAAAAGAGCCAGAAATGAGGACAAGGCTGTCGAACAAGAAATTAGCTATCATGCATCGTCTTAAATACAAGTTAGTAACTGCACAAGAAACATTCAGAGCTATTGTGTAGAAAAAAAGCAGAGCTTATTGGAAGGCTACTAATCTAAGTCTCTTTGAATATGTTGAAAAAAGCAGAGCCCTTTTAGCATGTAAAATCAAAGCAAACACAAAAAGAAATCACAGTAATTATCAGCTGTTGAAGCTAAAGGTAACATATCAAATAAATACAGAGGATCCAGAAGTGTGTTTGTTCAAGATGTTTGGCTCTCTATATACAGAAACCAATTGCCCTGCCTTCCCTAAGTTAAGAACATGGCTGAAGGGCAGGCATCGTCTGATCTTTTTAGAGGAGTAAAAACACATTTTAGCAGAAGGAACTACCAAATAAGACATTTTAGAGTAAATACAAAATGTTAAATATTGGTAGGTAGCATGACCAGATGGTATCCCTTCAGCACTCTATAAAAATCTGTATAACTTCATAGTCCCTATCTGGAAGGATATATTTAGTTCAAACTGCCTATATAGCTCCATGATACCACTTGCCTGAAGGAAGCCACAATAGTTCTCACATTAAAACCTAATGAATATACGAAGAGAGCTGATTCATAAAGACCCCTCTCACTATTGAATAGTGATTATAAGATGTGTGCTAGTATCCTCTCTACAAGGCTCACCACAGCTGCTCCCAATAGTATAAATGCAGATCAGAAACGGTTTACTAATAGGTACCATAGACCTGTCAACCATCTACCCAAATCCTTTGATAATAGCCTCCTGTGGTTATAAAATTGCACTGTTAATCAGTGTGTCAGTGCACACATTTTAAGATTTTCTGCATTGTGCCTTAGGAACTTAATGGCCTGGCTTCACCATTAAGACTTTGACATCTTCAAAATCATCTGAGATGACTCAGACTTGGGTCTTCCAAGAAGTTAACAGTGGTAGTATATAGCTTACAGATGAGGCGCTCAAACCAAAGGAACTTAGGGACACAGGTACGATCACTACATTTTGCCAGTGCCTAATTGCAACATTTTGCGACTCATAATTTGGAAATCACAAACTGCAATGTACAACCGTATGTTTGATGCTGTTTGTGATTCCCAGTGGGTCACATATGTACCTGCCTGATCAATATTCAAGAGGCAGGTTGCAATTTGAAACCGGTTGGGAAAAACCCAAATTCACAGGGATGGTGGCCTCCTGGGGTCAGCAGACCGCCATGTCTGTATTGATTTTTTAATAAAGCTATTTTTAGTGGGGAAATGCAGCCTGTTTTTCTAAAAGGAAAACAGGATGCATTTGAAAACAAAAATGAAAAGTTTTCTTTTCATTTTTAAGAGTAGGCTGTGTCCGTGGGACCACTGCCTGTTCTTTAAAAATGTTTGCGCCTACATTCGCAAATGGGAAAGGGTCTCTTGGGGACCCCTTCCCATATGCGAATGGGTTACCACCAACTTGAAGTTGGTGTTAAATTGTGAAGGTTTAGTGATCGCATTCCCGTTGCAAAACATTCATGCATCCCCTGTGACTTGATAATGCATTCCCCTTCCTAATACCGACTCGCAAACCCTATTTTGCCATTTGGTAATGGGTTACCAACTCTAGCGTCAGTACATGTCAAAAGGCTATTTAGCAGTCGCAATCGTCCCGACTCTCCGTTTGTGACCGCTAAAACCTTTTGTTCATGTGGCCCCTAGTGCCATCACAAATTTACGATCCTTCAGGCAAGAGGTTTGAAACACAATTCTTTGCAATGTAATCTCCTAGACGTGTTGTGGAGTATTGTTGGGTTTAAGGTTCAGCACTACAAAGCTGTTGCTGACAGTTGTGGTATAAAAAAGAATATCCCGAGTAACTTGGGCAGCTGCACCATCAACACCGTTATTTTTTGTCCTCAAATTAGCCCCTGATATTTTCATTTTTCTCTGCAATTTGTGGGGCACTGGTATTAAGATCAAACTGCAAATTGGTGGTAATGTGGAAAATCAGTTAGGCATATACTACCATTTGTAAAGCCCCTCTTAAGCAGCTCAGTCGTGGTTAGTGATAACATTTTCTCAGGTACAGTAGTTGTATTCACCTTAGCTATCTACTGCCCCCTCAGCAGCTGAGACATTTTCTGTATAGTTATGGATTTTACACACTTGCCACATAATCCATTACCTGCTGCATAATTTGCAGATTTTACAAAAAAGGTTTGCGAATCAAACTGATCAAAAATAAGTAAAACACTGCCACACACATTCCGTGCTGTGACAGCCCCTTTGCAAATATTCACTGGTCACCCTTCAGTTGCTAATTGTTCAAATTAAGTGTTAAGTTGATACTAATAATTTGAAACCTTTGTCTGGACAATGGTAACATGTAAAAATGAAAAATGGATGAAGTAATAATGCCATAAAATATGCTTCATTATGTTAGATAAATTGTCTTTTTATAATTTAGTGAATGATGCTACATAATTTGGTCCCCCTGCTGCATAATTCCTGTGGCCCTATATATAACTTATCTTCCCTTAAGGTTGAGCAATCTTCCTTTGGTCTCGGGCTGTGCTGCCATTCCCCCAATGTCATATGTGGAAGCCCTCCTCAGGGCATCCCACTTATTCTGCCTATAACATCTTCCATAAGCTGCCTCAGGCACTGGGGGCCAGAGTCATCCAGAGCTTGCAGTGCCTTAGCATCATGCAAGGTGACACAATGCAAACAAGCCCTTAAGTCAGATTTACTATGCCATACATAGCCACCTTGCACGGCTGTGCGTGGCATAGTACATCTGGAGTAATGCAAGGCAAGCAAGTCGCTGCCTTGCATTACTCAAACACTGGGAAGGCGTTCCATGTGGAGAGCGTGAGTGTTCAAACGCATCCACCCATGGTTTTTGGTGTACTTCAGGAATTACTAACACTAGTAAACCCTGGGAATGCATCAAAATTCTATGCCTTCCATGTTGAGGCGTAAATAGGAGAAATATCTTTACATCCAAAATTGAAACAACAAACCTAAACCATACACCAAGTGTGCATGTGACGCACCTCCCCCAAAATTTATACCCAAACAGAGAGTCCAATGTTCTGAATCCAATCACTCAGAAAGTGTGCACATCCACCACTCCTGCTGTTTCCAAGGAGCAGTCTAACGAGACCAAAGTCACAGGAGAAATATCTTTATTTCTTTTTTCTATGTGTGCAGCATTCTAAAGCACACATAGAAAGAAGTCAATGTCCCTTCCTGCACAAAAACAATCCTTTATGTAATGCAGGCACCCTTGCACTATGGCGCAAGTTGCCTGTGTTGATTCAAGGCTGCACTCTGTGTACCAGTGCAGGCAGAGAGCAGGAATGCATCATATGTTAGTAGATAAAGCACATTCCTTCTCTCTCCCTCTCCCGCTATGCAGCACAGCAAGTTGTCTTGCTGCTTTGCATTGTGTGACTCTTTAGCAACTATGGTCCTATGGTTCCAGGTGGCTATCACTCCTTCATGTCTGTCACAGCATTCTCCCTCTTCTACTTGCAATTTAGTTCTCAATGTCCTGCCCAACTGAGCCTTGTCTGGAGTGTCCATTTGAGGGGAGGTAGATCTACATAGTTTCTCCCTTGTCAAATTTATATTTTAAAACTAGCACTATATCAGACCAGAATTGGTGTGATTGTTCCCTGCTTCTTTTAGTAGGTGCAGCTTTGTTACATTTAAATCCACTACACTCCATGGTGGATCTTTACTCAAAAAGGAACGGTATGATCAGTGGATATCCTAAAGCAGTATATGTGTGTAGCCAGTCCCTCATAGTCTTTCAGAAGCCTCTTCTTAGTTGAAGAAATCTGTCTGCTTGCATTCCATGGACATTCTGCAAATGCATATGCTGAACAGCCTCCAAGAGCTCTAGTATGTGTGTGAAATATAGCAGCACATTAGGGGCTTACAGAGCTCGTTTAGTAGAGAACTGATTGATTGAAATAAAAGGAAAAGAACACTACGGCAAGTCACCCTAATAGTCACCAATAGGCAGATTATTTACTCTGTATGGGTGTTTGGATGGTAAACACTGCCCAGCATTTTGCTGTGACTTACCATTTGCTTACTACTGATTTCAGGTGTAAACTAACAGTACTCCAGCCGTTCTCACGAGATTCACGAGGAAGCCAGGTATATTGCAAGAATAAGTCACATCTACTCATATGCCACTCTTTTACATCAGGCCCAAATCTTTTTTTCCAAGAATAGTCTAAAATAAAATAGCACATTGGCTTATTTAGTATCAATTATAATTTTATCATCGAATCTCCAATCTATGGTAGGACACTTTTATTAACTGGTTCCTTGGCTGTGTGTTTAGAACTCTACAAGATTTCTAGTATACAGGCACTCATTTCACATCAAACAGTAACAGTGCCACAATGGACATTTTATTGCAAAATGAGTGCTTCAATCAAGAGTAGTGTCTGTTTGCTGTTTAAATGTGGGAATGACTCCACTGCCTATTTTTTGTTTATATATGGATAAGCAGGTATCGCAAGTCCCCAAGGAGTTTCGTGACCACAGAGAGGAGCGAGGCTGAATGCTGAGCTTGTCTATATGGTCTGTCATGGAATATTCAATGTCCATCAGAGGATATTTTATTGCTTATAATACACAATCACATCATCATTCTTCCCACAAGCCACTTGAACCTTTGGTGTCTTGCCCCTTCATATTTATTGAAGACAAGAAGAATAAAAGGGGAATCTGTACTGCATAATTTAAGCAAACCAAATATGCAGTTATTTATTTTGGAGAAAAAAAATATAGAATGGATTTAATGTAAATTAGATTAAAATGTTGTGTCTCAGATTGTGTAGCAGCATACAATATATATATATATATATATATGTATATATATATATATATCCTGCATTGACCTATACAGCATTGAGAAAGTAAACACGGTGCCATACATTTCTCCTTTCTATTGATAACTTTATCTGTTTTAAAAAAAAACTAATCAAAAGAAGGAAAAGCCAGTTTCCATATTCCATGCCTAAATAGCAACTGTAATTATGTTCTGTAGCCTCTCTTTCACCTTGACTACTGGCATGGCAGCAGGCATTGTTATAACTTACTACAATTGAGCAGATACTCATGTGGTTATTACAGATGTCCACAACCCACCTATAATATGGAAATAGAGACTGCTTTTATATATGAATGTTAATTTTTCACGTATTATAAAATAATACACCAGCATGTTCTTGTATATCAAAATTTTTCATCACACTTTAGGTTAAAGAATATACCCTCTCATCAATGCGACAGACTCTGAAAACACCCATACTGAAGCAAGGCTAACATCCCCAATCCTGCTTTGTACAGGTGATGACGCCAGTCATTGATTGTATATCCACAAGCCAATGCAGCTTTGAAGCTTTTGGGTGTCTATGAACATCTATGACATGAAGATGTTGGATCACTAGAGTACCAATGGGCAGGCACATCACACCACGCTTTGGTAGTGCATACTCAGATTGCCTTGTAAGGAGCAGTGTAGACACTCACATTTGATCCCCACAGTTCTACATCTCACTTTCTCATGCATGTCACCAATCAGTGATTGAGTGTATAGAAACACTATTGCAGATAAAACATCAACTGGCAAATGCATACTTCCCAACCTGTAGGCACTAATGCTGATGGTACCAGTGATGTTTGCACTCTCATTTTACTCTGTAACCAGTACTTACCAATGGGAACTGTTGTACAGTCACTGCATGTACTGTGAACTCTATGTCATGTCACATGCAATAGGGCCACCATCAAATGAGAGACAGTAGTGAGGGTACATCACTCCTCACAAAAGCAAGACCAGTTGCCTATGTGGTACAATTGTCATCAAGATTTACTGAGAACATGAGATAATTACTCACTTCACTCAGCCAGGTATCTGCTCAAAAGGAGAGAATTGGATGTGGACAGAACTCTGCTGTCTTCCATGTCAGAAAGACAATAGGACCAGCACAGCAGCATGTACCTACTACCTCACTTACACTTAAAATGACACATCTTGTTCGTGGCACATAGGCCACCACCAATATGGTTGGTGAAATTCCTTTCAGTAACACTTAAATTTGGCAATATGACATGTATGGCTCTGGCCAGGACTCACCTCCTTGTCGCTGTTGTTGGGCCCTCAACTGCCCATGAAGGTCCGGGTAGGCCATCGCCAGTATGCGGGCCATCGGGGGGGTCAGGGTCTGGCACGAGCCCCTTCCACATTGGGAGGACTTCCCCAGCTGGACCTCCATGATCTTCCGGGTCCAGCACTGCAGGATATCTTTCATCAGTGGGCACTCCACCAGTTATAGACTCCCAGGGTCTGCACCTTCCGGGCGATGGCTGGCCAAATGGCCTTCTGCTGATGGGCGTTGACCTGTATGGATGCAATAGATGTAGAAACAGATTGTGAATGGAAGTTTGAGGATAACTGTCAGCTTGATACACATTATGTTGACATCTAGCACAAGCGTTCATCAAGTGTCAACATATTACATGTGTCCATGTTACACTGTTAGAATATAAATTGTTTATGTTTATGCTTACGCAGTGCTCCATGTAAGTTAACATTCGCGGCTCCATTTTCTATTTGGGCGCCATTGTAGGCTGTTCGAACCTGATCTAGTTCAATTCTGAGAAATGCTCCCCTGTGAGTTTCCTTTCTTCACTTCTGTTTTGTTTTATTAATAAGCACACTGTTCATGTTAGCACATAGCTTTCTCACTAGATAGACCTCTCCCCCTTGTCTGGTGGCGGGCTCTGGATGGAACGACCTTGGACTATGCTACTTTGTGTAAGATATGAGCGCTGAAACCGTTTTTTCTGTATTTCGTTACCCAACTGCACCTGCTTGGAAAATTCCACTGTGGGCGTGTTTTTGCCCAGTTACGAAATGTACATAGTGTATCTTTATGCTTGTCAATTTCAGTTCCCTCTGCAGCACTCCTAGCGACTGGGCAGATGGGGATCCGCTCTGAGTGTATATGAAAAAACTGTTATTGGTTTGTATGCTCTACTGTCTGACCAACTCTTCATTTAGTACGGAAGGCTGAGAGGTCGTCATTAGTGACCCGGGTGGCCCTAAACGGGTTACTTCCTTCAGTTGGCGCCCGAACAGGGACTCCTTCAGGTGATTGATCCATCCCCTTTCCACAGACGGGGGCGGCCGAGGACATTGTCGGGTCGGACCGATGGCTCAGGGATCCATGCAAGAAGAGTGTCTGTTGCTCACAGCTGCTGCTTCTGTACTGCTGGACGGTGCCTCGCCCAGTGGTCATCCAGATTGGAGTCCTGAATGGCGAAACCCTTGGATCTGACCGTTTGGTGTGAAGAGTCGGCAGTGGAGACCTGGTTTGTTCTACCACTGATATCAGGGGAGTTTGTTTTGGTTCTTTGTGAATATGGTACCGTTTGGGTTTAAGTTTGGTACGGTCTAAGGTTGTCTCGATAAAAAGTATTTGCAAATACTTTGCCAGGTAAAAACTAATAATTTGTTTCTCTTTCGAAATGCCTGGCTTAAGCAAACTTTGGAATTTGTGTTGTTGTTGTTCTGCAGATGCTTAATTGGAAGAAGCTCTGCCTGCGCCTCCTGAAGGCAGCCCTAATTTTAATATGTATGTGAAACATGGTCTTGGCCCTATTATGTTTAGTACATTATGGTACAGATATACGAGGGACAATGCTCAGTTGCAGTGGCCTTTGATGGGCACTTTTGATGAACAAAAGATTGGGTTTTTACAGGAACAGTTATTTAAAAGGCGAAGTAGAGAGTTGATGTTTGACTCCCTTCGGACTTGGCAGAAGGAGGCCAGACAGAGGCGGTTAAAGAGAGAGATGCACGGAAAGGGAAAATGCAAACATTGACACAGAAAGATGTAGCATATGATAGAGAAAAACAGGAGTCAGGAATTGAATGTGAAGATAGAAGATTTTGGTTGCATGTTGATAAGTCTTATCTGGCCAAAGATGAAAATGATAATTTTGTAGAGGAGCTCTTAGATACTCGAACCCCGCCTCCTTATGCTCCGCAGAGGATATATCCCATTGTTCCTTTACAGTCACAGCAGCCTGTTTCATCTGCTTCAGTTGTTCCCGTATCCATGGCTGTTACTTCGACAGCTTTGGCTACGGTGGCCCCCGCTCCTTCTTTGTCCTCGCCATCTTTGATGACTGTGACCTCTAGTACATCTACTGTTCCAACTCCTGTGTCCTCCGTTCTTTTTCCTCCAGTGCAAACGTTAACCACGATTTTACCTGCTACTTCTGTTGCTTCTCCTTCTATGGTTTTTCATCCTCCGATACTTTTGAATGCTGAGACGCCAGTATGAGGGTTTGAGGTCAGGGATTGGGCAAAATTCAGGGAACGAATGGGTCCGTTGGTGCGCTCTGTAGTAGGAGAAGATGAGAAGGATGTGTTAGCAAGACAGGCTATAAAGTGGGCTAGTAGTCCGGTTTATGGTACCGAGGACATTTGGCAAGCTGTGCGGGAGTTTGAGCCTTTTCTACAGCAGCACGTTCTTTAGGGTTGTATGTCATTACATCACGTGGTTTTACCACGCTTGGCTTTACTTCGCAATTTTTACCTCACATACTGTTAGTCCGGAATTGTATTCTCTGAAATGCAAAATGCCTTCACCACGCAAACAACTAGAGCGGAAACATCTACCATACACATACCAGTAAATTTTGTGTGCATTCCAAAAGCAACACACTGAGGTGATCGGACGTGATGTGAAGGACTGGCGTTTTAGTCACAGACTTGCAGTGCCACCTTGTGTCCAAAGTAAATATTTTAAAGAAATCATTCCTAAATAAGCGTGAATCCTATTTTAGAGAATTAGAAAATGTATATTTTGGTTTTATAAAAATTAAATCTTTCATTTCCAGGTTAAGTTTTTATTGGGGGAAAAGACATTGTGAGGACTGAAGAAACTGAAGAACTTTTTTCAACATTTACGTGTTACTCCACTTCTTGTAAGTAATGTTCTAATTTAGTGCTCTGGGGCAGATTTACTATTCAAACCCCAAGTCAGTGCAAACCCCTGAGCAAGCGCAGAACAGGGGGCTCTGGGGCAGATTTACTATTCCAACCCCAAGTCAGTGCAAACCCCTGGGCAGGCGCCGGACAGTGGGCTCTGGGGCAGATTTACTATTCCAACCCCAAGTCAGTGCAAACCTCTGAGCAGGCGCAGGACAGTGGGCTCTGGGGCAGATTTACTATTCCAACCCCAAGTCAGTGCAAACCCCTGGGCAGACGCAGGACAGTGGACTCTGGGGCAGATTTACTATTCCAACCCCAAGTCAGTGCAAACCCCTGGGCAGGCACAGGACAGTGGGATCTGGAGCAGATTAACTATTCCACCCCAAGTCAGTGCAAACCCCTGGTCAGGCGCAGGACAGTGGGCTCTGGGGCAGATTTACTATTCCAACCCCAAGTCAGTGCAAACCCCAGGGCAGGCACAGGACAGTGGGCTCTGAGGCAGATTTACTATTCCAACCCCAAGTCTGTGCAAACTCCTGGGCAGGCGCAGGACAGTGGGCTCTGGGGCAGATTTACTATTCCAACCCCAAGTCAGTGCAAACCCCTGAGCAAGCGCAGAACAGGGGGCTCTGGGGCAGATTTACTATTCCAACCCCAAGTCAGTGCAAACCCCTGGGCAGGCGCAGGACAGTGGGCTCTGGGGCAGATTTACTATTCCAACCCCAAGTCAGTGCAAACCCCTGGGCAGGCGCAGGACAGTGGGCTCTGGGGCAGATTTACTATTCAAACCCCAAGTCAGTGCAAACCTCTGAGCAGGCGCAGGACAGTGGGCTCTGGGGCAGATTTACTATTCCAACCCCAAGTCAGTGCAAACCCCTGGGCAGGCGCAGGACAGTGGACTCTGGGGCAGATTTACTATTCCAACCCCAGGTCAGTGCAAACTCCTGGGCAGGCGCAGGACAGTGGGCTCTGGGGCAGATTTACTATTCCAACCGCAAGTCAGTGCAAACCTCAGGGCAGGCGCAAGACAGAGGGCTCTGGGGCAGATTTACTATTCCAACCCCAAGTCAGTGCAAACCCCTGGGCAGGCGCAGGACAGTGGGCTCTGGGGCAGATTTACTATTCCAACCCCAAGTCAGTGCAAACCCCTGGGCAGGCGCAGGACAGTGGGTACTCAGGTATTTATTTATGTTTAGAAATACCCGAAAATGTACACACTAACCACTGCCCCTATACCTTCTGCACCCCGTCCCGGTATTTTTTATTTAATAGGCATCATACAGAACTATTTATTTAGTATGAAACAAATAAACAGGTTTTTTATATAAAACCTGAATAATAACATGCTTACCCACCCATAGCCCCTAAACATTCTGCACCCCGTCCCGTTATTTTTTATTTAATAGTCCTATTTTATAATGGAACACTGCCACCTAGTGTCCAAAATGCGTGGTAAAGTCTTGCGATGTAAAGACTAGCAAGGAAACAGTGTAATCGATGTATAAAATGTGTAGTGAATGTACTCCGAAGTAAAAACTTCGGAGTAAAGGCTGTTTCCCGTTCTTTAGCATATGTCCGCTACACTGATTAACCCTTGGCACACACACATTAAAATTGAAACTCCACAAGTGTTATTTGATATTAAGGACCGTGTTTATGTAGCTGATTTATCCCCAGGACAAGTGCTAGCAAAAATTGCCACTGTATTTCTTGCAGAGTTGGGTTGTATGAAAAGAGTCCCACTAAAATTACTCAGTTCCCTATGCATGAGGTTCATCCAATATATCATACAGAGATACCTGTGTTAATGGACCAGCTCGGTAATGTCACTAGACCAGCCGTAGCTGCCCGTTTTCAGGAGCAATGGGTTTATACTCCGTGGAAAAGAAGTGAGGTTTTAGCCCTTAAGGCTACGTTGCCCGAACCTAGGAAAAATCTCACAGGTTATTATAAGGAATTAACAGTGGCTGCTTCTTCTACTGTAATGACTCTTACTGATATTGAAATGTTTTTGGTCTTCTTGTTCTGGTGGATATTTGGAGACAGGTGCATACTCAAGATCATGTTGCAGAATTGGGCGGTACATGGGATGTGATTAAAGGATGGGATCAGGAAAGGAAGCCAGGAGATAAACCCCGTGCTGAGATACTTGCTTTGCCTGGTCGTATTATTACGTGCATGCACACTCTTATTTCACCTAAGAAGGTAAGTTGGGACAGATTGACGGCTTGTCGACAGAAGAAGGATGAGATTGTGTTTGATTTCTTTACTCGGTTTGAAGCCACATTCTTGGATTATAGTGGACAGGATATGTCCACTGAGAGAGGAGTTTGTTTGTTTGTTGATCGGTTTGTAACTAACCTCCTTCCTGAAATAATGACTCGTTTGCAGGCATCCAAGTGTACTTGGTCTATGTCTTCTCCCTCTATTATTTTGAATATGGCCCAATATTATGAACATTGCGATCAGGAGGAGAAAGATAAACTGATAAAAAGCATAAGGATTTAAAGACGAAGGTGTTGCTGGAGCAAGCATTTAAGGGAAATAGTAGGGGACGAGGTGGTCCTGCTCGACAACTTCCGCGTACTAGGCAGCCCTCATCGACACCTTTAGGCCCGAATTAGTGTGCATATTGTAAGGAGGAAGGACATTGGCGCAGCCAATGTCCAGTGCTGTTACAGAAGGTTGCGTCCCCTAGAGGACGAGGTTCTGGTGGCAGGGACCAGAATGCTGTGACTTCTGTGGGCCGTTCTGACATTAATTTTTTTGATGACCCAAGAGATGGACAGTATTATCATGATGATTATGACATGGATGAGGTGACGGGTATGTCTTACAGTTAGGACAGCTAGGGGCAGAGTGAGGGACCAGTTCCGATACCTGTAGATCAGCGTGGTCCTTATGTCACAGCGGATTTGCAAAGCTCGACTAAGGAATTTTTGGTGGATACAGGTGCAACAAAGAGTACAATTTCTCGACATATGGTCCCTGTGGCGGCTCTGTCTGCCCACAATAATGTTTCGGTATGTTTTTCAGGTGTACCGGTTGTAAGCCCCATTTCCTGACCCCTTGCATTGACTGTTGGTCCTTTCACTGTGGAATCTCTGTTCTTGTTAGAATCTAATTGTGGTGAAAATTTGATGGGTTTGGATCTGTTGAAGAAATTGCATGCTACTTTCTATTGCTCCCCTGCAAGTGCTTATATTCCTGTGGGTCCAGATGTGAGTATTAGGCAGTGTTTGTTTCAGGATGCACCCCTCCCAGCTGAATTTTCTCAGGTACCACCCACTCTATGGGCCACAGGTGATACAGATGTGGGTCTGTTGCATATACCACCAGTTTCTATACAAGTTAAAGATAATGCTGTTCTAACCCACATTTCTCAGTATAAGATACCGCAGGCAGGCGAATGGGCTCTTCTTCAGATTATTCAAGATTTGATACAAAAGGGAGTAGTTGAGGAAATGTCTGCCAACATTTGTAATAGTCCTATTCTTCTGGTTCTTAAGAGGACACCTTCAGGTTCCCCTGATGTTCTTGATGATGTTTATCGTTTTGTGATTGATTTGCGAGAGGTTAATAAAATTGTAGTTCTGCAGTTCCCAGTGGTTCCTGATATCACTACGCTCTTAACTATGATTCCATCTACTACTCAATTCTTTTCTGTCATAGATCTGAAAAATGCATTTTTCCATCCAGACAGTAGGTATTTGTTTGGGTTTACTCTGGCCGGCAGAAGCTTTAGATTCTGTTGCGCTCCTCAGGGCTATAAGGAGAGTCCTAGTATTTATAGTCAAGCATTGAAAAGTCAATTGGATTCACTATTGCTTCCTCCAGGTAATGTATTGGTGTAATATGTTGTTGACCTGTTGATTGCTTCTGATCCGGAACAAGGTTGTAAGGACATTACGGTGAAATTGTAATTGCATTTGGCACATCATGGTCATAGGGTCTCTCTTTCCAAATTTCAGTATTGTCAACAAGAGATTACCTACTTAGGTCACCTACTGTCGAAGGAGGGTAGGAGAGTGACCCCTGAGCGTATCAGTACCATTGTTAAAATGCCCATTCCACGGACTCAGAAAGATGTACGTGCTTTTATAGGTATTACTTCCCTCTGTCAACCGTGGATACCAAATTACTCGCTACTAATCAAACCTTTGCTTACTTTAACAACCAAAGCAGTGCATGAGCCGTTGCCTTGGACTCCCGAATGCCAGCAGTCTTTTGAGCAATTAAAAACTGCGCTTTGTTCGACTCCGGTAGTTGGCACACCGAATTATAATAAACCGTTTGTGCAGACCTCACAGTTATGGTACCCCATGCTGTGGATACACTTTTGAATAAGACGAAGACACAGCACCTGACCAGTGCATGTCTTACTGGTTGAATTGACATTGTTTGCTAAACACATTACGATCAAGAGATGTGCCACTCTGAATCCAGCCACGTTACTACCCCTCCCTTCTGAGAATGATGCAGTCGACAAACATGACTGTATTTTCTGGACAGAGCAAGAGATGAAAGGACGGGTAGACCTGACTGATGTTCCCTTATCTGACCGTCAAGGGGAAATATATGTTGATGGCTCTTGTTTTAAATTACCAGCTGGCACCACCACCGCAGCTTATGCTATTACTACATTGCGGACGGTATTAGAGGCATCACGAGTTCCCTATCAGTCGGCTCAAACTGCTGAGCTTGCTGCCCTTATTCGAGCTTGCGAATTGAGTGAAGGGTTGGTTGTCAATATTTATACTGACAGCCAGTACGCATTAGGGGTTGCACATAATTTTGGCCGGCTTTGGGCAGAGAGAGGGTTTCTTACCTCCCTTGGTACCAAGATCCAACATGGCCACCTGATATTGCAGCTTTTGTCTGCTTTAACGCTCCCCAAGAAATTGGCAATAAAGAAGTGCAGCGCCCATAGAAAGGTTACAGATGATGTGGGTAGAGGAAATGCTTTTGCAGATCAGGTAGCTAAGGAAACGGCCCGAAGTAAAATGAAAGAGATATTCGTTGCAGGTCCAGCTAGGTAGGTTCCCAAAGTTGTCATGTTTGAAAATAGCCTTGAGAGTGTAAAAGAGATACAGAGCGAAGCCATGATAGAGGAATTGGCAAAATGGCAGGAGAGTACAGCACAGTTGAATGAGGAAGGGTGTTGGATTGATAAATCGGGGCAACAGAAATGGATGTTGCTTGATGCATATGTTAGCCTGTGGTTACTATGGCACATGGTCCAACTCATATTAGTGAAACAGGCATTTGCAAATTTTTAGCCCCTGTGTGGCATAATGATAACATCTCCATGACAGCTGCGCATTTGGTGAAATACTGTATGGTCTGTATGATGCATGATCCAGGGAAGGGTACCCCTACACCACCTGGAAATTTTACACCACCCACTTTTCCTTTTGAAGTCCTTCAAATGGACTACATCGAAATAGATAGATGCAAAAATCTTAAGTACGTTTTGGTGGTTGTATGTGCATTCAGTAAATGGATTGAGGCCTACCCCACTAAAGATAATACGGGGATTGCGACTGTAAAGGTACTCCTTAAAGAGAACTTTCCTCGTTTTAGCTTGTCCCGAGTTATCTGGAGTGACAACAGAAGTCATTTTAATGGGAAAGTGATTACATTGATTTGTGAAGGGTTGCACATTAAGCAGCAATTTCACGCTACCAATCACCCCCAGTCAGCTGGCCTTGTTGAGAAGTAAAATGGTACTCTCAAACTGAAATTGACAAAAATCCAAGAGACAACAGGGTTGAAATGGCCAGATGCTTTACCATTAGCTCTTTTGTCAAGAAGAACAACAGCTCATTCTAGAACAGGATTGTCTCCTTATGATCTTGTGTTTGGGTGCCCGGCCAATGTCTGGGGCGCCCCGCGTCCTCATAAATACTCAGATTTTGAATATCCTGTGTTGCTTGATTATCTTGGCCAGTTAAGAGAAAGTTTGCATTCTATTCACCAACAGATACGAGAATCCCTACCCTCTGTACCAGAGAAGCCCGGCCACGACATCCAGCCCGGGGATTTTGTGCTCATCAGGAATGACTGGGGGAGGAAGTAAAATTTGGAGCCATGCTGGAAAGGTGCTGAGCAGGTTCTGTTGATGACACTGATGGCTGTAAAGGTTGCTGGCCGAAAGAACTGGGTTCATGCTACGCACTGCCGGAGAATTCCTTTGCCGTTGCCATAAGATCAGTGGGTTAAAGAGGGCGTTGGCGACACAGAGTGCGAGCAGGTGCCCAAGTTTGTTCCCTTCAGCGACGCCCAGTTGATCTGGACCCAGACAGATAAGGAGAATGATGATGTTTTGAATGAGGCTGTTCCTCCAGAAATTCGAGCTATCCTGGAGCCTTTGTTTATTGATCACACGGTGCCTGGGGCTACCAGGTACAATTTGCGCCCTTGGCTGAGGGACACTGGGTCCAAGGAGAAGAAATATTATTGAAGGACTGCGCAAGATAGGTAGTACTGAGTCATAGAACCAATGGAATTAACTGAAATTAGTGGAGCATATTGTAATCACTTTGCCTTTGTTGTTTGAACTATAGCTAGGGAGACCAGAAGTATACCCCGAAAGTATACCATCTTTATCGACGTGGGATAGATTAAAAGAGTTTAGGACAGAGCAAGCCCCACCGCCAGTGCTCAAGAGCGCCAACTTATTGCTGGATGATAGGAGCCTGTACCAGTGAGGCTCTGTCGGACACTGGGAACTTGTATATTTCCTTTGCATTTTGCCTCTTTGCAATTAATTATGCATCCCTTTGGTAGAAAAGTTGCTGAAGAGGAGCAACCAATGGTTCTTGTTGCACAGCATAATACGATGTGGACACGGAAAAACAAAATGAGATGTGTTGTTCTTTTGGTTTTGTTGATAATAATATTGTGTGGGGTATCATGGGTTTTGGAAAATGATCAAAGTGTACCTTTACGTAGTAAGGGTAAGGTTATCTCCCCGAAGAGAAACACAAGAACAGCCCTGAGTAATGTATTCTTGGAGAAACATAAGAGGTTCTTTGGAGAAGGGACAGCTTGTTACCCCACCCAATCTGTCACTTGTCTGTGGACTGCATATCCATTGTCACTTGTGAATTATACATATACTCGGCCACCCCAATTCACTGAAGTGAAAGGAGTATTTGGTTTTGGTTATCTGGGACCATGTCTATATCATAGAAAACTTTTGGGAATGGGTTATCCAGGTTGTGATAACAATACATACTGCAACAATTTCTATATGGAAAAACAGAATGTCACATTGGTGGTTTGGCATTACAAAGAACTGATAGTCACCTGGGAGGCTGGTTATTATCCTGCTTGCTGCCCCATTGTGAATAGCACTGACACTTCACTGTATATAAATTGTTCTGGAATAGTGCTGTACAGAAATACGATCCCTTTGGTGAATGACAAAGATCCAAGTACTTTTGGAATGAACTCCAGGTAAGCAGCAGTGGATTATGAAGGACCAATTTATGCACACCCAGGGTTTTACTTCTTGTCCAACGGAACATATTCTAATGTCCACAATGGTACAGATGATGCAGCCCTCGGAATGGTGTTGCCCTTAGGTGTACCTTGCAAATATGCTAAGCCTAACGTACGATGGGTTAAAAGGACTCTAACGAAAGAATTCTGTGAGGGAGTGACCGTAGCAGCCTTATGTGACATCACCACTCAGTTGGAGAGTATGCAAATATATTCGGAACAGACCAGATATGCAGTTGATTTTGTTTTGACTAAGAGTGGTGGTGTATGCATGGTAGTGGGCGATCAGTGCGTGGTCAGGATCAAGAATATGGAAAATAATATTACTAAACACATACTAGATATCCTTGAAAATGTCAAAGGAATGGAAAGTGGGAATTGAAGTTGGTCTCTCTTTGGCAGCTGGTGCTGGATTCTTGAAAAAGTGATTTATCTGATCGTGCTATTGGTGTTCTGCTGTGCCCTTATTCAGTGTCTTCCCTTCTGCTGCTCCTATTGTACCACTATTCTCACCCCTAAAAAGAAGATATCAATTCATGACACAAATGCTACTATAATGATTCAAAAGGATATTGAGGATCTGATGAATATCGATGAAGAAAGTTTTGAGAATTCCTCCCTCCTTACTGTTTCACTTCCTGATGTTGATAGTATGGAGTGTTCATAACTGTTTATTAATGAGATTTCTTATTACTGTTTGTAGTTTTGTTTCCTCTTGTTGTTGTTAGAAAATGTTTTAGCTCATGCTAAAAGGAGGGTCTGTTAGAATAGAAATTGTTTATGTTTATGCTTATGCAGTGCTCCATGTAAATTAGCATTCGCTGCGCCATTTTCTATTTGGGCGCCAATTTAGGCAGTTCGAAACTGATCTAGTTCAATTCCGAGAAATGCTCCCCTGTGAGTTTCGTTTCTTCACTTCTGTTTCATTTTAGTATTAAGCACACTGTTCATGTTAGCACATAGCTTTCTCACTGGATAGAGGCCCCCTCCCCCTTGTCTGGTGGCGGGCTCCGGATGGAACGACCTTTGACTATGTTACTTTGTGTAAGATATGAGTGCTGAAACCATTTTTTCTGTATTTCATTACCCAACTGCACCTGCTTGGAAAATTCCACTGTGGGCGTGTTTTCGCCCGGTTACAAAACGTACATAGTGTATCTTTATGCTTATCGATGTCAGTTCCCTCTGCAGCACTCCTAGCGAATAGGCAGATGGGGCTCCGCTCTGAGTGTATATGAACAAACAGTTATTGGTTTGTATTCTCTACTGTCTGACCGACTCTTCATTCAGTACGGAAGGCTGAGAGGTGGCCCTAAACGGGTTACTTCCTTCAACATGCTAAGCAGAACTAAAGCATAGATACACACTTTTTTGATCATCGGTTTACTAACCTCAACCCTCGTCATGACCTACGGTGACTGAGGCAGCCTACTAACATCGTGTAGGCCAGGCCCATCCTACATGGAATGTGATGTGAGGTAGCATGACACACACCACAACAGTTTTACCTTCTGAAGGAAAACCACCTGTGCGTGACTGTCCAGACACCTTTCCTGCCAGGTCAATTGCATTGATGCATATGGTCCATAGAGGCAAGTACCATAGTATACATAAAATCCTAAAACTACGGTCACATGGTAAGGACTGGAATTTGTGACACTGAGAGCTACCTCTCTGGGGGCTGTATTGACATGTGGACTACTTCTTGAATATCCTAGTAAGTCATAATAAGTTGCTGTTGTTTGTACTACCATCACAGGACACACTTTTTGCCATATGAGGCACTGTAACAGGTATGTAATTAGTAGGTGTAATACTAATATATGTATTGTGTGATAGGGAATATTGTAGCCAAGCAGATGATTCACTTTTCTAAATTTATTTCAAAAGTAACCCACTATCTACAATGTTTATGTCTCAGATGTGCAACAGGCTTGTACAGTGGAAGCAACATTATTTGAAAAGTGTTGACAGGCCTGTGTGAGTTAGGGGCCAGCTGTTAGCGACAGACATATATTGACACTGTGGGTCAATAGAAAGAAATATCAGTTAAGGGGATCAACTCAGTCACCATGCCTCATATTTCCATGTAACAGCTATCAGGGTTACTAGTGAGACATATCTTTTTCAGGGAACATCCATGGATCAGCAGGTCTACAGGGACATTACCCTGTGCATCAGCTGTCCTGTCACAGTGACTCTGGCCCAGGCTGGGCCATGGCCCAGACTGCCCACATATCAATGTCAGGTCTTGCTCTCTGCAGGCTGAGTCTTCTTATCCCACATGAACCTCACATTTCCAGCAATTCAATACAGAAAAGTGAAACTCCTGCCAATTTAATATGTGAACATGCGGTTGTGTGTCACTCTGAAGGGGTCTGTGAGGTATAGCTACTTCTCAGACAACTGTTTTACAAAGTCTGATGTGATCTGAGTGACCTGTGGGATGGTACACTTGGCTAACATCATCATCAACTGCTGATAACAGTTTACAGACATGGCTCATGGTGTAGCCTGTACATAAAAATGCACATATACCATGAAGTGATTTGAGAACAAATTGTAGCTACTATGAACCTGAGCCCTGCATAGAGATGTGCATGTAATACAAGTAGAAATCAACCTAATCACACATTCCAATGGTGGACTTCTCTCCACAAAGTCCACGGCCCCATAATCCATTACATGGAGCCACACAATGTATGCAATTAAAATAATGCTTGCACTCTGACACTCAGAGGTACACACATTGTAGCTTCTGGGAATAGAAAGGAAGCTGTGAAATGGAGTTGAATATGTATTTGCGAAACTTACCTGTTCCTCTGATGGGCCATACAGTTGAGTATACAAGGGAAGGACCTAATTTACCAGGGCATCCAGCTGCTCTGGAGTGAAGGCACTGGGCCTCTCCCCTGCAGTGCGTGCCATGGTTGCTCCCAGAGGTGGCAAACAGCAGCTAAAAAGGAAGAGGTTGTGATAGCAGCAGTGTCAGGAGGCATGTGAGCTATTTTTCCAACAGCCGTGTACATGTACGCCACATGTGCGGTCATCAGCGCACACAGCTATTGGACCACGACCATCACTATCCCCAACGTTAACCTATGGCTTTGTTCGCCGTGCATGTGACCGCCTACCATGCGGTTGACTTCTGCCAGTGGCATACATTTGACATGTCCAATTCGTGAGGTCAGGCATCCGCCATGTTAGCGGTTGGGAAAATTGTATTTGGACAGCTGTGTTTCACTACCACTGCAAATGAAGGTAAACATGTTTACATTTGAAATGCCCTGTTCCCATGTCATGTCCGGTACAAAACTTGTGTAGTGCATTACTGTGCACATAGGCAAAATGTGCACAGCACACTGTACACCGCGATGGGTGGTATTTAACATGAAATGTTATGCTACCCTCACTATAGTAGCAATCTACAATTTCAGAATTGATGATGTGCACAGTTCTGTTACAGACCTGTGAAGGCAACCTTGAGGATGTTCAAGATTTGACAATGATGATGTAAAATGTGTACTGCTTCATTTAGCATTGATGTTCAGACACGACTTTTGCCTTACTCTTAACGTATGTTACCCTGCACACTGTGAACAAAATACATTTTTGTGTTACTCCTCACATAGGTACCCTGGGAGAGGGAGGAAATGCCAGGCTCCAGTGTACCACCCATTTCTAGACCTACACACCATGGAAGAGCCAAATGTCACCCAGACGTTCCACTTGAATCAGAAACAATCCTGGATTTAAGTAATCAGTTGGAGCTTGGCTTCCTACCTCACATCAGTAATCCTACTTCAATACCACCACTTGTTAAACTTCGTAGAAGTTGTGACATCAGCTGAGGTATAGTGCTTTTCTGCAGTACTGCAGAACAGCACTATACCTCAGCTGATGTCACAACTAATACCGGAGATGGCCTGGCTTGTAGGTAAGTGTGATCTGTCCTTACTTTGTACTTTTCCCAGAGGAGAAGCTGCTGCTTTCTGTGGGTAATGTCAGGTAGTATGATTTGAAAGTGTGTAACTAAATGTTGCACTTCTGTCTATCTTCCATCTAGGAGACTCTGTGTATCCTAACCGGCCATGGTTGTGGGCACCGCTGATGAATCCTACAATGCCAGGGGAAGTTCACCTCAATGAGGCCCATGGAAGAACATAGCGGCCATTGGAGCGGGCTTTTAACTTCTGAAAGACAGATGCAGATGTTTGTACAAGACTGAGGGAGCCCTTGTCTACGCACCCAGGAAGGTCTATAGGATCACCGTGGCCTGCTGCATACTCCAGAACAAAGGAACAAACCTTACATCACAGAGGATGTAGGCCATGGGGGCCCTGAAATGCCAAATGAAGAGGATGATAGAGGTTCTACAAGATCTTTCCCAAAACTACTTCTCTTGAGTATAAGTATGGTGTGAAATGTGATGACTTTGACTGTTCTTGCAACCCTTGTAGTGATGTTGTGAGAGGGATGTTAATACCACATATAGGGGAGAGGATGTGGCCTAGTGGCCAGAAATGTCGACCGCGAAGCTGGGGAACCGGGTTCGAGTTGCAGTAGGGATGCTCAACATCCTGTGATTCTGGGCAAATCACTTAATTTCTCTGTGCCTAACAAAATATACATGGGTCCGTCTGTAACTCAACAGGTGCTCATGTAAAGCAACTGGTGCTCATGTATAGCACTTCGGGTCGAGTACGTGCTATATAAAACTAAAAAAAATAATACTAGGAATTCTTGGACTGTTCTCATTAGTTGACAATGTGATGTGTGTCATATGTATGTTTTCTTAGCTAAACTCTCAGGGGCAGATCTACAAGAAAGTGCCGCAGCGTGGCGCTGCAAGCCCTTTGGCTGCGCCACGCTGCGGCACTTTCAGAGCACAGGAATGCGACATATTTACAAGAATATGTCGCATTCCTGTGCTCTCCCCTGCGCTGGCGCACAAACAGCTGCCAAGCGCCGGCGCAGGCACCCTTGCACCATGGTGCAAGGATGCCTGCGCCATGGGGAGATTGTTTTTGTGCAGGAAGGGGCACCTTTCTGCACAAAAACAATCAGTACAGGCTTTTCCTCTTTCAATGCGTGCTGCAGAATGCAGCACGCATTGAAAGAGGAAAACGAGGAGAAATGAAAACATTTCTCCTCGGTGCGTCTCGCTACGCCACCTCTAGGGTGGCGTAGCATTCACACGCATCTCCAGAGTTACGATTTCTCGTAAATCTGGAGATGTGTCTTGTTCCATGGGTGTTGCGTGGGAACACCCACAGCAACACCCATGGAACGCCCCTTCAACGCAAAGTGCTGCGTGTGAAGGGACGGTATTTACAAGGAGAGGAAAAGTCACGCATGGTGGCTTTTCCTCTCCTTGTAAATATCGAGGAGCCCCCTGCGCCTCCAGTACGTCACGAAAAGTGACGTACTGGTGGCGCAGGGGGCTTGTAAATCTGCCCCTCAGTGTTGTTTTTTTTTAAGTACATTCACCATGTCATCTTTATTTGGACATTTCAAAGTTGTGACATTAGCAGGTATATTATCAAATGCACAAAGTGAACATGGATTTGTCCTGGGTATCTCTGTCACAGAGTTTGGGTGTATGAAGCCGGTACCAAGACAGCTTGTACAGTGATAGGATGGAAGTTTTCTGGCTTCCATTGGACTTGTTCCTTGTGGTGTGTTGGTCCTAATGCAATATGTGTGCCATCTTGTGCTCCAACATAATGTTGTGCCCAATTCATGCTACCCTGCATCCACATTGGCTAATTCCTCATTGTGTGTGAATTGGATGTAGCTGTTGTATCTCCTCATTGTGGGCCAAAGTGCTTGTGGCACATCACTGACATTTGTTTGTGACATTCCAACAGATGCAAGTAACACTCGATAAAAATGACCCTGTGGTCATAAACTGTTGTACTGACATGTGTCTGTTTATTTGTTTATTTGATGTAGCATTCCTTTTGTGAGATAGGCAATATGGCTCCAGCTGATGATCTAGACCTAATTTATTGTTCCCTATTGTGTAGGATTTTGTCAGGTGTAACCCCTTCTTCCGTGTTGTAAAAGTCTGCAGCTGACTATGTGATTACTTGCACAGAATAAAAGAGTCATGTCTTATTTGCGATGTTCCTGACATCATGTCATCCTATGATTTAAACAATGGAATAAAGATGTTCTCAGACTTGACAATCTTATGTATGTGTTCCATGGTTGGACATTGTTTGCATACAACACATCCGTGCTTCAAGAAGTCCCTAGTTTTGCATGGCAAAGTTAACATGGTAGTACATTCATATTGTTATATGTGAGAATTACAACAGGAGACTATAATTTGGTGATGTCTGTTTTTAATGAAGTGAACAAGGATAAGATCAAAAAATTACCTTAAAATTACACAATGCAAACAAAAAGTAAAGTCTTCAGTCATGGTGTTTGAAAAGATTGCAGTAAAGTCCAAATCGTCAGGAGTCTAACGTCCAACATACTCCTCCCATCAGATATGGAAAGATGGGCAGGAATAGTCCACAAAGTGAATGTGTAGCATAAACAGGAGAACATTAGGGGCAAGGTTTCTTCCTGTCGGTGGTGGGTGTCCTGCCATCCTGAGCTCCTGGATTTTTGTGTGGACGTCCCCTCTTTTTGCCAGAGGGAGGATCTGGAGCTGCTGAGACAGAGGCGCATGCAGGTGTGAGTTTTTCTAACAGGGCCTCCCTTTCTGTGGTTGCAGCAGATGTTCTTTGACGACAGGAAGGGGTAGATGCAGGTGGAAAGCCCTACAGAGAGTGGAGTTGATGTCCTGCTGCATCCCAACCAGGGAGGCCATGTTGTGTTCATGCTGCCCACCTCACAGTGGCTGCCAGCCACCTTGGTGTGTATGCTGGTAAATTCCTGCTATGTGTCCCTCTGCAGCATCTTGATTTCCCAGATTTCAGTCAATACCTGGCCCATGACACTTTGGGAGTCCAGGTTGACTCCCAGGACTTAGGTGATGGCAGCCTGGGTATTGTTGTCCCAGGGCCTCACTTTGCGAGCCCACAGTTACTCTCTCACCACGCCTACCCTCAAGGCCCTGTGCCCTTGGCACAGATTTCACCCTCCCACTGGGTCCTGGTTCCTCTGTGGCTGGTGTGGTGATAGCCGGTTTAGAATCCAGGACTGGGGGGCACAGGAAGGGACTGACTGTGCTAGGGGCACAGGTTGGGCGTGTAGTGGTAGGCTGTGTTGTTACAGCTGTGATGGGAGGTTTGTTGTGGGCACAGTGAGCCCCACTGTTGGCTTCTGCTCAGGCTGGCCATATGAGCCAGGACCGTCATCTAAGTCCACCTCTTCAGGAGTGTTGTCATCACTGAGGACTTCGTCCTGGGGTGGAGAGGAGCTCTGTTCTGTTTCCAATCTCTGTGCAGGTGCAGTGGCGGATTGACCTGTTGAGAAATAGAGAACATTTTTAATGGTGGAAGTGAGGTATCTACATCCACTTTGTTTGTGCCAAAGTAAATGGGGACTTAGAGAGGAACAAAATAGACATCAATGAGAATTGTCATCTATTTGCGTGGAGTTGAAGTTGATAACTAGACATTTGTAGACTATATATAGATGTAGTAGATTTCATCAGCTCATTAGATGTGCAGATATGTGACATTTTGTCTTTAGGGAGAGGCATACCATCTCCAAAACTCTGATACAAACACAGTGATGTCATAATGTATACTTGTCAATTCCAAGGCCTAGTTGTGTCTAATACAGGCAAACACTCAGCTTGGTTGTATATTTAATATTGTTCATCATGTGAGAAGTGCAGTGTCAAGGGGTCACCTGCCACTGCTAGTCAGCTGAGTTTCCTTAATGGATCACATACTTTAGGGGTACACTGTATTTATGGTGTCACTCATGCCAGCAGTAGTTTCAATTGATGAGTCAAGGACATCATCAAGCAAAGTATTCAGACACATTCTGAGCGAAGCATTGCCTGTACATTGCACAGTCCATGATGAATGAAGATCAGTAGTGACATGACAGACAAGTGAGAAGGGCAAAAAGAGTCTAGCATCTTGGTTAGAGTTGCAGTGACTGGCCCTCATGGCAGCTCTAGTCACTTGAATCTCACTTTACCAACACTTGAGAAATGGTAAGCTGCCTGATGTGTAAAGATCAGTAGTGACATGGAAGACAAGTGAGAACGGGCAAAAGAAGTCTGGCATCTTGGTTAGAGTTGCAGTGACAGGGCCTCATAGTAGTTGTAGTCACTTCAATCTCACTTTAGTAACACTTGACAAACGGTTAGTGTTCCATACCTGTTGGCAACATGCATTTGGAATGGACCATACTTTTAAATATTCACACATATCATGGGTCTTGGATTGATATTTTTATGGTAATCCACTTACAAACAACATTGCAACATGTGGTATGTCATGGAGTTGGATACATGTAAGGAAAGTAGCTAGGGAACACAAAAGCAAAGATGAGAGCAAATAGAACATTTTGTGATATTGTGGCAGGTATTGATATGTAATTACCAGAGTCCACTCCCTCCTCCAGGTTGGCCAAGACCTTGTACTCCCAGGGAAAGAATTGTAATAGTGTACTAGGAGGGCCACCGGCAGTCCTCTGAGCCTTCAGGTGGTGATTGTTGTACCTGGTATGCACCCTGAGCCTGAGGTCAGTCCACTTCCTCCTAATGTCTTCTGTGTGCGCAGGGTGGTGCCCACAGCATCTACTCTGTTGACTATCCTGTCCCACATTTCTGTTTTCAAACTGAGAGGAGTATTCTGGACTTGGGAACTGAAAAGTTGGGACTCTACTCTAATGATTTCATCCACCACAACTGTCAACTCTAGCTCAGTGAAGCGTTTTTTTTTGCCAGTCATGGTAAAAAAAAAAAATGTAAGTCAGAATATGAATGGAAAAGCAAACAAGCGATAGAGGTAAAAAGGTGCAAGCAAACAATTACAGGTGGTGGAGACTGCTAAATGGGAAGATGAAAATGGGTAGCTGCCAATAGAGCTGTCTGGCTTGCTGTGCTGCAGGTGTGAAGCAAAGGATGCTGGTCAGGGATGATAAGTGTATTATAGTGTGATTTGCAGGCATGTCCACTTGCCAAAGCACATCAGGTGTGTAGTTTTCAAATCCATCCAATGGGCACTGTTGCAGTGTTTTTTTGCATGTATGTGGCGGTCACCCGTCTTTGGGTAACTGCTGTTTGTGAACCGCTGCTGGGAGACTGCGAGTATGACTGTGTAGTCGAAATACGCTCAACGGGTAGACCGCAGAACTGACGGAGTTGGTGAACACAAAACCAGCATTGCACACCGCAGCGGTGCCTGCAGTAAGATTGCAGTGGCTGGCGTTTCAGACAGCACAACTTGTAATATGGCGGGCTGTAGATAGCCGGCGCAGCAGTGTCGTAGTGGACACGTCGTTCGGGTGGTTGGACCACCAATCTTGTAATCAGGGACTAAGTCTTGGTGTGTCATTAACTGCAGAACCTTTTCAAGACATCATCCAACATATCATACAGCCTGTCATGAATGCGTTCAATTATAGCAATGACATATTAATTTTTCGAGCTAGCAAAAAGAGCATGATAAGGCTCTCACATAAGTGTGTTGTTTACTTGCGGATGCAGGTTTGACTTTGAATGCAGCTAAATGGGAGTTCTACAAGACAAAGTTAAAATTCTTTGGCCATATCTTTTCTCATGGTGTTATAACACCCGATCCTGCTAAAGTAAAAGTGTTGTCAAAAGCTGATCACCCTTCAGATGTTTCCATGGTGCATTCCTTTCTTGGCATGGCCAGCTACTGTTCCAGAAATATACAAGACTTTGCCAGTGTAAGTACTCCATTGAGAGAGCTGACAAAGAAGAATGATTCATTTCATTGGTCACATGAATGTAAAAACATTTTTAGGAAAATCAAACAAGCCATTGAGAATGCTACTGCAATGGCATATTTCAATTCGAAGCTTCATACAGAGGTTGGTAGTTGACACTAGCCCAGACAGGTTATGTGCAGTCCTTGCGCAGCTGACACCCAAGTGCTCGATATTGTGGCAAATGCAAGTAGGAGCTTGTCCCAAACAGAACGTGTTTATTCATGATCTGAAAAAGAAAGTTTAGCCATGGCATGGGCTTGTGAACATTTTCATGTATTCCTGTATGGAAAGCCTTTTACACTGGTAACTTATCATCAAGCTTTACTAACTATATTTGGCAATCAAAAGGCCAAGATGCCTCCTCACATTGAACAACGGAGACTATGGGGCCGATTCCGATCTCGGTCGGAGGCGCACCCAATACCATTCGGTCGGGAAAAAAGCCATGCGAATGCCTGTTTCCCGACCGATCCGTACAGCACACCGAACGAGTAAGTACGATGCGCACAACAGCAAAGAATCCGGCCGAGCCGTACTCACCCAATCCAGGTCCTGTACTCCGACCGAGGCGAATCCGGAAACGCAGAATCGAGTCGCACGGAAGGGAAAATGCAGCTCCGTCCGGCCGAACAAGTACGATGCACTTCCCGTACGCGCCGAACCCGTCGCTACGCACGGCACGTCATAGCATCCGGGAGAGGCGCACATAAGCTCCGATTCGCGCCACAACACAATCCACGGCTACGAGACGAACACGCCAGCGACGAGGACGAGGCGAAGCGACAAGGACGACGCGAAGCAACGAGAAGGACGAACGACACGAACCAACCATGAATCCCTTCGTCCCGATCATACCAATATTCTACATTTACTACCGGAACAGGCACGGACGCGTACGGCGCAGAAGGTAAGTCAGACACCAACCACAAAACACATACAACACGTACAAGACACATCACACACACACAGAGGGATGCAGAATATACTTACACCAGCAACAGCAGCACCATAGGGGCGGGATGCCCATCACCAATGCCACATATGCACACAGAGGCCTGAATGCGCGCCACCACCCCTACCCAGGGGGGGCTGGATGCCTACCACTACTACCACCCTCACCCAGGGGGGGCTGGATGCCTACCACTACTACCACCCTCACCCAGGGGGGGCTGGATGCCTACTACCACCCTCACCCAGGGGGGGCTGGATGCCTACCACTACTACCACCCTTAGCCAGGGGGGGCTGGATGCCTACCACTACTACCACCCTTAGCCAGGGGGGCTGGATGCCTACTACCACCCTCACCCAGGGGGCTGGATGCCTACCACTACTACCACCCTTAGCCAGGGGGGCTGGATGCCTACCACTACTACCACCCTCACCCAGGGGGCTGGATGCCTACCACTACTACCACCCTCACCCAGGGGGCTGGATGCCTACCACCACTACCACCCTTAGCCAGGGGGCTGGATGCCTACCACTACTACCACCCTTAGCCAGGGGGCTGGATGCCTACCACTATTACCACCCTCACCCAGGGGGGGCTGGATGCCTACCACTACTACCACCCTCACCCGGGGCGGCTGGATGCCTACCACCACTACCATCCCCACTCATAGGATGGACAATGCATGACACAACCAGCACACCACAACCTAGGGAATGCAAGAAAAACACATCCCCCCAACACCATGACAAGCGTGTGTAGACTGTGTCAAATGCCTACAACACCGAACATGACTTTGAACATACAATGTGACCCCCTAGCACATGCCCCCACAATGCAAGCAGGCCATGACCATTGTGGCAATGGGGTCCAAACCCCCATCATCACAGTGACCAAAATGTAAGTGTGGGGTCCATAGCTGAAGCACCTTTTGAACATTGTGGCAATGGAGTCTAAACCCCCATCATCACTGTGACCAAAAGGTAAGTGTGGGGTCCATAGCTGAAGCACCTTTTGAACATTGTGGCAATGGGGTCTAAACCCCCATCATCACAGTGACCAAAATGTAAGTGTGGGGTCCATAGCTGAAGCACCTTTTGAACATTGTGGCAATGGGGTCTAAACCCCATCATCACAGTGACCAAAAGGTAAGTGTGGGGTCCATAGCTGAAGCACATTTTGAACAGTGTGGCAATGGGGTCCAAACCCCCATCATCACAGTGACCAAAAGGTAAGTGTGGGGTCCATAGCTGAAGCACCTTTTGAACATTGTGGCAATGGGGTCTAAACCCCCATCATCACAGTGACCAAAAGGTAAGTGTGGGGTCCATAGCTGAAGCACCTTTTGAACATTGTGGCAATGGGGTCTAAACCCTCATCATCACTGTGACCAAAAGGTAAGTGTGGGGTCCATAGCTGAAGCACATTTTGAACAGTGTGGCAATGGGGTCCAAACCACCATCATCACAGTGACCAAAATGTAAGTGTGGTGTCCATAGCTGAAGCACATTTTGAACAGTGTGGCAATGGGGTCCAAACCCCCATCATCACAGTGACCAAAAGGTAAGTGTGGGGTCCATAGCTGAAGCACCTTTTGAACATTGTGGCAATGGGGTCTAAACCCCCATCATCACAGTGACCAAAAGGTAAGTGTTGACAAAGAAAGAGCTGCAACTGCCAAACTGCATGGATGATTCCTGGTCACAGAACAAAAAACACATCAGTGGCAAAGTAGTGTATGTGTCCCATTGCAACATAAATTGGGTGAGCCAAATACTGCAGTGCAAATAAGACATACCTTTGGCCATGTGCAGACAAACAACACCCATGGGGGCTGACACTGTCAACATTCATCAATGACACAATGACAGAAGTGACCATCAGAATGCAGACCCACATATTCGCACCAATGGGCACACAAATGCAGATACCCTGTGGAGACTGCAGATGTGAGGTGAACAGATACCATACCATGGCAGCAATGGGACACACAAACCATGATCATTGTGCTGACCGATGACCTAGGAGTCCCAGGGACAGCAGGGGAAACCTACCAAACTACATACAGCCAATGGCACACCCAAGATATGCCAATGCAGTGGTGCAGATGCACAAACACAAACAGGCAGACCCACACTGCACATCATACACAACAGGTGAGGGGGTGCCAGTGTCCCCAGGCAACCACACAACACATGAGGAGACCTGAATACCAATCATACAGATGTGCATACAGTGCCACACAAAGGTAACTCATGGATCCAAATCCCCTATGTGGGCAAGCAGGCATTGTCAGATGAGAGGGAGCACAAATCACACATGTCACACAGGCACGTAGGAACAGCAACTGACACAGCAAGACACAGACACACCACAGCACCACCCCCAGGGCCCCCACAATGTGGTGACCCTGGGCTGCATTACAATCCCACTGTGATGACAAAGCTAAATGTGGTTCACACTGTGAACCACAGTCATGTGTCCTGAGCAACAAACTACCATCACACCTACACAAGCACAAATCAATCAGCATGGCCAGTAAGCCAAGGCCAACATGAAGGCAGGGGCCTAGCCGGGCAACAACTCTCATCTGCACACACTCAACACCACACCCCTCGACCTCCAACAATGTGCAGCAGTGAAGCACACATGCACTGGTGACATTGCACATGCACCCATGACTATTCCAGGGTGGTGGGTGGGAACCAAGGTGCAGAAACACATCACACATGGCCACTCAACAAGACTCCTGAATGTCTGACACACTGCACACTACGCTGTACATGGACATGACGGCAATACCACACCAACCAATGAGATCCCAGCCACAGTCACACACCAATGAAGAAGCCAAGGTCACCCACAAAGAACACACATAGACAACAACCAACATTGCAGCCCGGACCCTGAAGAGTGCCAGCAGTCACACACACAACGTGTCACAATCACTGAAAGATAACACAAACTGGAAATCACATGACAGGGGCAAACAACAAGTGCCAAGGGGAAACCTGACTGTGACCCATCTGCGTCTGCACACAAACTCAGCCCTGACAGCAAACACACCTATGGGTGACATCCTGATGACCAGTAATGTGCCATGCACCCACATCACAGAGAACCCAGGAGAAGACTTTGGGGGAACATAGGTCAACTCAGCAAGCATCACAAACAGGTACAACACTAGGGAACACAGCATGCACAGCTAAACGGAAGTGAACACACAGACATGCACATACAACACACACCTTGGGCGCAGGCAATGTCACAGGAGTACACACTGCCATGAGGGGACTCCACTCCTGTGTGAGGAAAGCTGTGCCATATGTTGCCTCAGTAGGGCCCCATCATGTCAGCTGAGCACTTGGTCACACAATCAACAATTAGCACCAAATGAGGGCTCCCGTCACATCAGCCTGGTCATGGAAGTGCCAACGGAATCATCAGCACAGATCCAACACACTTGTATAGCAATGTTGCACTGACTACACGGATGAGTCCTTCCCCATTGATGCCCAAACCTGCATGTCCAGTGGAGATGGCCACACGGTCAGGGAAGTAGACAAATTGAACAATGGCAGGCACAACAGATGTGCAGGGGTGGAAGCCACAGATGTGAAATAGCTAATCTAAGTAGGAAATCCCATTGCCAAATACTGAACACATGACACCCTCAGATGCTGCTATGGATGACATGGATACACCACAGGATAGGACACATTCCCCTGGACCACATGGGTTCCTGCACAGTAACACTTCATTATCATGAGACCAAATATCACCATCACTGCAGCAAGGGCATGGTTAGCATCATCAACAACATGTACATCAGAAGCATAAGCACTAGAGAACAGAAAGTTGCTTTATTCAGCATATGTGTGGAATGAAAACAAAGTCCAGGAAAAACACAAAGGCCAATGGCCAGTCCATTGTCAAATTCCAAACTTGGTGACAGTGGCAGATGTCACCCTACGCATGCCTGCACAAAACCAGGGACAATCCACTAGGAGGGGCAACCGGGGGGGCAGGCCATGCCCCGCAGGGACAGGATCAGGGCTCACCAGGAGGAAGCAGGGAAGGGGTGGTGGGTGCTGGAGAGCCACTGACAACTGCAGTGGAGGTGTCTGACATGGTGTGTGCCGGCACAACTGGGGGCATGACTCAGATGTTGTGGGTGCCGGCACGACTGCAGTGGACCCTGCAGATGGAGTGGACAGGTCCGCCACTGCAGTGCCCAAGTCAGACAGGGTGGTAGTGGACTCCACTGCAGTGCCTACCACCAGGGGAGGAGAATGGGGAACAGGCAAGGTGGGCTGGACAGAGGGGAGGACACCCTCACCACATCAGTGGCACAGACAAGCGCAGCGGGGGGGTGGTGCCGGGAGAGCAAGTGGCAGGGGAGAAGGCCGGATCCTCTTGGGGATGGTATATCTGTGGGTGGTGAACCTGGGGCAGGGTGTGGTGGGGGCACCTGTGGAGTGGGGGCCTGAGGGATGGAGGAAGGAGACCTGGTGCCTGAGCTGCAGGGCGGCGGCGGGGTCTTGCTCTTATGACTCCGGGGGGACTTGCGGGTGGGGGCCTCAGTCTGTCTGCGCTTGGGGGAGGGTGTCCGGGGGCGAGGGGCACTCTGCTCCGTGTGGGTGGGCTTCCTCTTCCCCCTGGATGCTGGAGCAGCTGGATCAGAGGGGAAGAGGCCGAGGTCACTGAGGAAGAGGCACTGGGTCTTTGGGGTTGCAGGTGAGGCAAGGGAGGGTGTTTTGGAGGGAGAGGCAACTGAGGACTGCGCAGTGCTCGTGGATGCGTGTGTGTGTTCCAGGGCCCCATCCCCTGTGAGTCTGGTGTCAGTCCCCTGACTGCCGTGCGTGTGCGTTTTGTTTGTGGCGTGTGTGTCTGTGTGCTGGATGTGTGTGTGCTGGTGTGTGCCTGTGCCGGTGTGTGTGTGCTTGGGACGGGTAAGGTGCTGGGGAGTGTGGATGGAGCAGAGGCAGGAGGGGTGAGGGACTGTCTGAGGAGGGACACTGCTGCCGTCAGGGAGGAGTCCATGGACCTATTGCCCATCTGTAGGTCAGACATGCCCGATGAGATGCCCTCCATGAACGACACCAGCTGAGTCAACAGAGCGGTGTGCGCATGGAGGACACTCAGCATGGCTGTCTGCCCTACATGGAGCTGGCGAAGGAGGTACACAGACTCCTCACTCAGGGCAGCAGGGGACACAGGGGCAGGGGTGCGGTGCCTGGCCCAAAGGAGACACGCTCCCGAACATGGGAGCCTCCACGGACCTGGGGAATGGGAGCCGATGGGAGGGCGGTGGTGGTGCTGGTGGTGGCGGGGACAGCAACACTAGCTGGGGTGTGGTGGCTGCTGACACCCGACTCCATAAGGGAGTCATCCTCCAAGTTGCTCTGGTCCTCAGCTGAGGTGGATGGTGCTGAGGACTCCTCGGTGTGGCTCCCCTCGCCCTCCGTGCCACTGGGTCCCTCCGACCACTCCTCGGCTGCTGACCCAGTCTGGCTCTCCGGCTCCTCCTGGTCCGTGGAGCTGTCCCCTTCCGTGGCCGTGGATGTATCTGCAAACAATGGGGAAACAGACAGACATCAGTCACCTGCACCAAACGCACACACCACTGTGAGCACAGCACATTACAGAGCAAGCCCTGGCATCATTAGTTGTACATTGCTAAAAGTGCCCTAACTGAACAGGAGAAGCCAATTGTCAGTCTGATGCCAACCATGGCACTCACATCCCACATGGCCTTGCACCCATCTGTCTGGTGTCTGTTGGATTGCAACACCCCAGTGTGGACACATGCACCAACTACACAGTAGTTGGACAGTGCAGAGGACACGGTGTAGCATGTGGACATGCACACATCACAGCTCTTGCCACTGAGTCAGTACAGGTTTCCGGATGAAAGGGATGCCCAGAGTCAAATAGGAAATGCATGTGATGCATACCAGCGACAGACACCATGATGCACCCATGTCCTGATAGCCATCGCCACAATGGTGTGCATGTAGCACATGTCACTCCCCTGCAGGATCACCAATAAGTAGACACATGCCATGGCGGAGGCATGACTGCTAAGTCATACATCACTGTCTCAGTGATGTATGACTTTGCAGCCAGACAACAACACTCTGCACTGTGTCACAATAGTAGGTCATGGGGAATGCAAGTCCTGGAGCTGCACAAGTGCACATGTACATCCCCCACACAACACATCATCTTAACCCTCATCTGTCCAGGTCATACCGATTGGACATATGGGAGACCTGTGACACTACCCTCTGAACCTGAGCCCCTCACAATCTGCTGTGAATGGGGAACAGCTGCCTGAACTTCACATTCGCATACCCCAGTCTGCACGGGCAGCTGATCAAACACCTATGTGACACACAAGTATTGTCTCCTATGGTCACATCTCCAGTGGCATGCTGAGCCCCTACCAAGAAACACCCCAGCAGTCCTGGCAACTAATCCACAGCACACTGACACAGAGGCAGACACCTGAGGGGTCAAATTACTGCGCACAATGTGTCAGCTGATACACGGGAGTGGGAGTACAGAGTGCATTGCATGACCTGGAGTAGGCATGACTGTCCTGCCCCACATGAATGAGGGATGAGCCCTGGACAGTGGATAGCTGGCTATGTATGTGTGACACACGTAATCTGCATACTCCTGGGGCCCAAACATTGTTCCCACCCGCTGCATGGGCGTGTGCCACATACCCCAGGCACATGTGGTGGCTCAGCTCAGCAAGTGGACCGCATATCAAAGCAACACGCAGATTACATGTCCGAACAAAGGCGTTGTGTGAACAATGGACCCACCCATGATGCCCACAACAGAGTTAGGGAAACAGATGCTGTCCCCCACCTTTAGTGAAGCAAACTGCAAGGACACAGTCCCAAGTGACACAATTCCCTGAATGTAAGGGCCACACCTGGGTATCAGATGAGGAGTGGGCAGTGCACAATAGAGGGACATGGCTCCTGGACAACATGACTGCTGCACTGTGGCAGTTGAACCAGGCCAGAGGAGGGCACAAAGCATGTAATACAGAGTTCACAGTGCAGTCTTTGACTCACCCCTCCTTGCTGCTGTCTGGCCTTCAGCTGTCCATCCAGGTCTGGAAACACCACCGCCAGGATCTGGAGCATGTGGGGGTCAGGGTCTGTGTTCCGCCCCTCCTGCGAGGAGGCGACAGCTTCAGCTGGACCCGTGCAATCCTCCGGGTCCAGCCCCGAAGGTCCTGCCACCTCTTCTGGCAGTTGCGGATCCGGCGCTTGTAGACCCCCACGGACCGGACAGCCCGGACGATGTCCTTCCAGATCTCCTGCTTCCGATGGGCATTAACCTGTCAGGATGACAAAGTGAAAAGGCCATTACTACACATGCAACATATCCGTGCATGACACAGTTGTATATACATGTCTCAATCACAGGGGCACATGATGTACACAGGCAGTGCAAAGCTGCCCATGGACAGTTTGCCAGACGTCACTACATGGTATCATTGCATGGGAAGAAAAACCTTGTTCAAATGCACTGTCACTGCACCATACCTGTCCAGTGCATGTCACTACACACTATGGGGGTGACAACTACTCAGTGAGCCTGCTAGCCAGTGGCGTGCAGACTTTCAGCCTTGCTAGTCAGACAAAATGCACATTCAGAAAGGCAGTGCACAGAACACTCACCTGCTCCCCTGGTGTCCCATACAGCTTGCTGTACTGTGGAAGTAGGCTGTCCAGCAGGGCCTGGTTCTCCTCAAGGCTGAAGGCTGGGGCTCTCTCCACAGTACGTGCCATTGCAGGGTCCAGAGGGGCAGAGACAGCAGCAGTGCAGTGGCAGATGTCGTCCTGGAGCATGTAGTGCAGGCAAGAGAGCTCTCAGGGGAACAGCCAGCAATATATATGTGCTGGAGAGGCAGATACTGTCCCTTGTGTCCAAAGTGATAGGTCCAAGTCGTTTGCATCTTCTGAATCTGGCCAATCCATGGAATAGCAGCACCAATACACGCCCACAGCATCCTTCAAATCTTCAACTTCATGACATACATGATTTTGCAACATTGTTGTGGGTGACCAACTGAATTTCCAGCAACCGACTCGTTCGAAATTCGAAACGCGTCCGTTGCCAGGCAAGGCCATTGTCAATGGGTGCGCACCGATCGGTCCATTGCTGTACAACGCGTACAGGGGTACAACGCGTACCCGCACACACTGAATGCAATGGGCCGGCCGGGGGCACCGATCGGTCCATTGCAGTACAACGCGTACAGGGGTACAACGCGTACCCGCACACATTGAATGCAATGGGCCGGCCGGGGCACCGATCGGTCCATTGCTGATCAACGCGTACAGGGGTACAACGCGTACCCGCACACATTGAATGCAATGGGCCGGGGGCACCGATCGGTCCATTGCTGATCAACGCGTACAGGGGTACAACGGCGTACCGCGACACATTGAATGCAATGGGCCAGCCGGGGCACCGATCGGTCCATTGCTGATCAACGCGTACAGGGGTACAACACGTACCCGCACACATTGAATGCAATGGGCCGGCCGGGGCACCGATCGGTCCATTGCAGTACAACGCGTACAGGGGTACAACGCATACCTGCACACATTGAATGCAATGGGCCGGCCGGGGCACCGATCGGTCCATTGCTGATCAACGCGTACAGGGGTACAACGCGTACCCGCACACATTGAATGCAATGGGCCGGCCGGGGCACTGATCGGTCCATTGCTGATCAACGCGTACAGGGGTACAACGCGTACCCGCACACATTGAATGCAATGGGCCGGCCGGGGCACCGATCGGTCCATTGCTGATCAACGCGTACAGGGGTACAACGCATACCCACACACATTGAATGCAATGGGCCGGCCGGGGGCACCGATCGGTCCATTGCAGTACAACGCGTACAGGGGTACAACGCGTACCCGCACACATTGAATGCAATGGGCCGGCCGGGGGCACCGATCGGTCCATTGCAGTACAACACGTACAGGGGTACAACGCGTACCGCACACATTGAATGCAATGGGCCGGCCGGGGGCACCGATCGGTCCATTGCTGTTCAACGCATCCCTGTACAAGTGACTGGCATATGTCACCATGCCTGTCTCAGATGGACATATGCCAGCCACAGATAGCTCCCAGGGAGTGAGGGGCACACCTACAACACGACAGCCTGTCCAAACTGCATCATAAGGCATGTAAGGCTGCATTTCCTATTGTGTGTATGTTGGTGTACATGTTGTCCTGTGGGTGTCACCTGGGGGCAGCCACCCCCAGGCTGTGCACGTGTTCATGGGGACAGGATCCTGGGTGTTATGTGTACATGACCACTGTGATGTGCAACTGTTCATATCTGTGCATGTGCCATGGTCACATTTCATGGTGGTGTATGTGTATGTCATGTCACATACCCCGTGAGTCCCATGTGGGACGGTATGTTTGAGCCAGGGTGTCCCAGTGGCACAATAGTGATGGTCCTCCACAGTCTGTGTGCATGTAGTGTTTACAATGTCTCTGATTTCATGTGCACAATGGGAGACAGTCTCCACATCCACGTTGTGTGTGCATGGACTTTGATGTTGTGCGTGTGTGTGTCACAGACGTCCATGTCTGTCCTGCCATGGCAAGTGGGACCACTACCTGTGGGGGTCATGGTTGTTTTGCTGTGGTGTATACATGATACTCCATGTAATGCCAGTGTCCATGTGGCAATACAGGGTCCCTGGGAATGTACCTGTCGTTGAGCTGTGATGCCTGGGGCACACCTGTCCTCACATGTCACTGTGGGGGGTGATTGTGACACGGCAGCAGGAGATGGGAACTGTGACACAGCCTCATGATATCCAATGGGCCAACCTGGGACTAATTGATGCCACTTGTTGGACCGTGATGACAGATGTTGGCCATGTATGTACCATACATGTCCTTACGGAACTGCACACTTCATGTAGTTGTGCCTCATAATGATGTATGTTGGGATATTGAGTGTGTTCAATGCCGCATATGTGGGCTGACTGACAATCTTGCTTACTTCTCCTCTGCACTGCAGGGCTCCTGCTGTCCATCGACCATTCCCAGACCTGGCAACGATGGTGGAACGGGACAGCATCCGACGGTACCGCTTCACCAGGCAGCTGATTGAGGATTTGGCAGTGCAGTTGGCCCCACATTTGCAGCCTGGCCGGCCGTATCCTACAGCGCTGACCCCCAAGGTGAAGGTGATGGCAGCCCTACACTTCTTTGCCACCGGTACCTTCCAACATACTGTGGCGACTGCTGGTGGGATGTCACAGACCATGTTGAGCCGTGTGCTCCGCGATGTTTTGGCGGCAATGTTGCTATTCCTGAACCGGTACATCTATTTCCCTAGACTGCGACGACTCACTGACGTGAAGAGTGACTTTTATGCCCTGGGGAGGATGCCGCAAGTCATTGGCTCCATTGATGGGACACATGTGGCTTTGGTACCACCACAGGCCCAGGAGCAGGCCTACAGGAACCGCAAGCACTACCACTCGGTCAATGCACTGGTGGTGTGTCTTGCAGATATGACCATCACACACGTGTGTGCCCGTTTCCCTGGTTCAGCACACGATGCCTTTGTGATGAGGAGTAGTCGCATCCCCAGGATGATGGCACAGATGCAGAACCAGCGTGCCTGGCTTGTCGGTGTGTACTGATTTTGTGCCATTGTGTGTGATCTGATCTGTAGTATTCCGCCCACTTTTCCAAGTCAGCTAATGTGCACTTGTCTGTCCATAGGTGACTCGGGATACCCCAACATGCCGTGGTTGCTGACACCCCTCAGGAACCCTGTGACACCAGCCCAGATGCGCTACAATGAGGCACATGGTCGGACCAGGAGAGTGATTGAGCGGACATTTGGTCTCCTGAAGAGCCGCTTCCGCTGCCTGGACAAGACCGGCGGGTCCCTCCCATATGCCCCTGCGAAAGTGTGCAAGATTATCATCGTCTGCTGCATGCTCCACAACCTGGCAGTGCGGAAGGAGTTGCCTCTCATCCAGGATGACAATGACCAACATCCGCCACCTGTGGAGGATCCTGGCCTGGACCACGATGCCAGTGACGATGATGATGATGATGATGAGGGTGATGTCCGCACACAGCTCATCACCAACTTCTTTAGCTGAATGTGAGTATCCTGAGGTGTCATGTCAATGATGTGAGTTGGCATGATATGTGTAGGTGGTGCTCTGGTGCTGTTGGAGTGTGTCCATGGGCTACTTGACTGGATGTGTGTTGCGATGTGTGCTTACAGATGGGCTGTACTCCCCAACAGTGTTGACATGCAAACTTGGTTCTGGGTGGGTATCTTGTAACATGTATTGTGCATGAGTTTTGCTGTTCTGTCCTGTTCTCCATTGCTTTTGACTGTGTGTCATTTCTGTCCTTCACAGGGTACTTTCAGATTCGTTTGGTCAACTGTGTCCACCGACGACGTGATTGCACTTCCAGTGTGGTAGCTGTTGTGTCCCTACAGGTGATGTGCGCCACACCCATGGACTTCCTTCTGTCTACAGTTGTTGACTGTGTGCCCGCTGCCAGGTGGGATTACCTTGCATCTGTAGTGGTTACGACATGTTGCAACTGTGTAATAAACCTGTGCTTCACTTTGTGATGTGCGTTGTCTGTGGTCACACATTTGACTGCCATTTGCTTACTGCACCTGTGGGCTACTTGACTACAACTGGGAATGGGTGTGGTGTCTGTGATTGCACCGTCTTCCCTGGCAACATCAGTGTAGGCAATGAGTCAGATGGCCTAGGTGTGTATGTGTTGTGTAGCCCTGGTGGTGTGTCTCACTCATATGTGTCACGTTGCCTTTACTCACATGCCTGTGTTGTACTTGCTGTTGCAGTTCGCATACACAGTGTAATTTTGCAGTTCATCATCCCCATAACAGCACCCACATTGGAATCACAACAGAGGCAAGTATGGTGTATTAGTGTGTTTATTGTGATATATTTGTGTGAATAGTGCATAGGATGGGTAGTGCTGTACATAAATCTTGCAATCAGAAGTTCCTAGGTGAATTGAAAGTCCTGGTAGACAAAATCCCCAGTATCGGGGCCACAGTTGTCTGAGACATTGGTCCAACTTGTACTCCCCATGCAATGTGTGGGAGTAGTGTTGCCGTCAACAGGGTGAACAGTCTGTGCACAAAGGTGAACATCCAGAACAGGTTCAGGCTTCCTGGGAGTTGCGCTTGGCCATCGGCCTCTCACTTGCCCCTCTTCGGACGACCCCTCTTCTTGGGGGGCCCCTCAAGTACAGGCTGCTGCGGTGCAGGGGACTCTCCGCCAGAGTCATCCTCCCTCCCTGTGGCAGTTGCAGTTTGGGCAGCACCAGATGTTGTTGGCACACAGGGAGGTGTGGACTGGTTGCTGTTCATCTGGCGGAGGCATTGTAAAATGTCCCTGTGCACCGCCGTCATCTCATGCAGTGCATCCCACTTGGACTCCACGCGGACATGTGTGAGTCCACGCAGGACATGTGTGACTCCACGTGGGACATGTGAGAGACCAAGCGGGCATGATGGGCAGCCTGCTGCTGTTTCATGTCTCTGAGGAGCCCCACTACCTGGCTGAGGTCTCCAGTGCTGGACTGGTACGCATCAGCTATGCGTACCAGTTGTGGGTCATCATGCACACCAGCAACCTCTGCAAGCAGCGACCTCTGTCTCCCACCCCTCCCACCACCCCTGCTGACATGTGCAGTGCATGCAGTGGCACGCACAGATGACCCTGGTCCACCTTGGGGGTTGGTGGTGGTGGTGGTGTCCATGGCCCCGGGTTGGTCCAGGGTCCCTGTGCTGGTGTTGCTCCTTGTTCTGTCCATGTTGGCAGGGATGGTATTTGTGGTGACAGTCGTTGGAGGGGTGGGTGCAGGGGGTGCAGCTGGTGGTCCTGCTGGTGCTGCAGCTGGTGGTCCTGCTGGTGCTGCATGTAGACTTGCACCGGATGTGCCAGGTTGGTCTTCTTTGTCCGAGGAGGGCAGAGGCTGTACGACACCAGTGAGCTCTGTATCCTCTTGAGCCTGGGACTGGGACTCCTCAGCGTCTGCTGCTGTGTCCCCATCATCACCTGTTTTTGGGAGACACACACAATGTATGATATGTTTCTGCAGGCATCAATGGTTGACACACCTGACAGTTGTGACTGTGCCTCTGGGTGCGGGCCTGTACATTGCATTGTCCTAAGTCGTCACAGTCAGGGGTTGATTTTGGTGTGGCACATTGTCCTGCATTATTTGGGCATTTCTATGTATTTGTTGGGGTGTGCACATGGTCTGCATTGGTTGTATTTGGTTGACAGCCGGCCCTCCTTCCCACCCACCCAGCCAGTCAGTTATCCCACCATGGACTGTGCTTGCATTGCAGGGAGTGGAAGTTGTCTCTCAGAATGTCAGTCAGTGGTGTCCTGCTGTTTGTTGGTGCACAGTTCCCAGCAGGGCCTTGTGCTCCCCACAGCAGTAGCCAGTGTCAGCCATCTTGTGAGTCCTTCTCCACTCCCTGTGATGTGAGCATGGTTCAGGGTGGTGTTGATGGGCCAGTTGTGAGGGTGACCAATATCTGTGACTGCCACTCCCATCATGCTATTGCCTCCACCCCACTTGCCAGCATTCCCATACTTACTTGCTTTTGTGGGGAGTTCAGTGTGTGTGGGTGTGAGGGCAATGGCAAGATGGCTGACAGTGGTGTCTGCTGTTGGTTGGTGTGCAGTTCCCAGCATGCCCTTGTGCTCCCCACAGCAGTAGCCAGTGTCAGCCATCTTGTGAATCCTTCTCCACTCCCTGTGATGTGAGCATGGTTCAGGGTGGTGTTGATGGGCCAGTTGTGAGGGTGACCAATATCTGTGACTGCCACTCCCATCATGCTATTGCCTCCACCCCACTTGCCAGCATTCCCATACTTACTTGCTTTTGTGGGGAGTTCAGTATGTGTGGGTGTGAGAGCAATGGCAAGATGGCTGACAGTGGTGTCCTGCTGTTGGTTGGTGTGCAGTTCCCAGCATGCCCTTGTGCTCCCCACGACACAGCAACAGTGTCAGACATCTTTGATGGGCCTTTCCACTCTCTGTGGGATGTGCATGCGTGAGTGTGAGCTTGCTGGGCCATGTGGTGGGGGATGTAGAGCTGTGACTACGACTCCCATCATGCTATTGCCTCCACCCCCTTCCCAGCATGCCAATGCTTCCTTCCTTTTGACTCTGCTTCCCTGTGGGGTGGGCTGGCTGTGCTGACAGGATGGCTGGGAGTGTTGTCCTGGCAGTTGTTTGGCTAAAAGTCCCAAGAGTGTCCCTGTGCTTCACACAACATAACCCAGGGTGGTGGTTCTGGGAGGCATTGCATTCTACCAGGTGGGTTCTGTGGAGTTTGTGTTGAGGGGATGTGTGAGGGGAGGTGCTTGTGACTATGGTCAGTGCTGCAAGTCCTCCTTCCCACCCAGCCAGCCAGATATCCCAACATGGAACGTGCTTGCATTGCAGGGAGTGGAAGTTGTCTCTCAGGATGTCAGTCAGTGGTGTCCTGCTGTTTGTTGGTGCACAGTTCCCAGCAGGGAATTGTGCTCCCCGCAGCAGTAGCCAGTGTCAGCCATCTTGTGAGTCCTTCTCCACTCCCTGTGATGTGAGCATGGTTCAGGGTGGTGTTGATGGGACAGTTGTGGGGGTGACCAATATCTGTGACTGCCACTCCCATCATGCTATTGCCTCCACCCCACTTGCCAGCATTCCCATACTTACTTGCTTTTGTGGGGAGTTCAGTGTGTGTGGGTGTGAGGGCAATGGCAAGATGGCTGACAGTGGTGTCCTGCTGTTGGTTGGTGTGCAGTTCCCAGCATGCCCTTGTGCTCCCCACAGCAGTAGCCAGTGTCAGCCATCTTGTGAGTCCTTCTCCACTCCCTGTGATGTGAGCATGGTTCAGGGTGGTGTTGATGGGACAGTTGTGGGGGTGACCAATATCTGTGACTGCCACTCCCATCATGCTATTGCCTCCACCCCACTTGCCAGCATTCCCATACTTACTTGCTTTTGTGGGGAGTTCAGTGTGTGTGGGTGTGAGGGCAATGGCAAGATGGCTGACAGTGGTGTCCTGCTGTTGGTTGGTGTGCAGTTCCCAGCATGCCCTTGTGCTCCCCACAGCAGTAGCCAGTGTCAGCCATCTTGTGAGTGCTTCTCCACTCCCTGTGATGTGAGCATGGTTCCGGGTGGTGTTGATGGGCCAGTTGTGAGGGTGACCAATATCTGTGACTGCCACTCCCATCATGCTATTGCCTCCACCCCACTTGCCAGCATTCCCATACTTACTTGCTTTTGTGGGGAGTTCAGTATGTGTGGGTGTGAGAGCAATGGCAAGATGGCTGACAGTGGTGTCCTGCTGTTGGTTGGTGTGCAGTTCCCAGCATGCCCTTGTGCTCCCCACGACACAGCAACAGTGTCAGACATCTTTGATGGGCCTTTCCACTCTCTGTGGGATGTGCATGCGTGAGTGTGAGCTTGCTGTGCCATGTGGTGGGGGATGTAGAGCTGTGACTACGACTCCCATCATGCTATTGCCTCCACCCCCTTCCCAGCATGCCCATGCTTCCTTCCTTTGACTCTGCTTCCCTGTGGGGTGGGCTGGCTGTGCTGACAGGATGGCTGGGAGTGTTGTCCTGGCAGTTGTTTGGCTAAAAGTCCCAAGAGTGTCCCTGTGCTTCACACAACATAACCCAGGGTGGTGGTTCTTTGTGGGATCTTGAGTTAGGATGGGAGGCATTGCATTCTACCAGGTGGGTTCTGTGGAGTTTGTGTTGAGGGTGTGTGTGAGGGGAGGTGCTTGTGACTATGGTCAGTGCTGCAAGTCCTCCTTCCCACCCAGCCAGCCAGATATCCCACCATGGAACGTGCTTGCATTGCAGGGAGTGGAAGTTGTCTCTCAGGATGTCAGTCAGTGGTGTCCTGCTGTTTGTTGGTGCACAGTTGCCAGCAGGGCCTTGTGCTCCCCACAGCAGTTGCCAGTGTCAGCCATCTTGTGAGTCCTTCTCCACTCCCTGTGATGTGCGCATGGTTCATGGTCGTGTTGATGGGACAGTTGTGGGGGGGGCAATATGTGTGACTGTGACTCCCATGATGCTATTGGCTACACTGACTTGGCCAGCATACACAGAATTCCTTCCTTTCAGTGGTCTTCACTGTGTGTTGGTGTTGTTGTGGTGGCTACATGTCTGGATGTGTTTGTTAGTTCTATTTGTGCCACTGCCTAGCTGTAGTTGTAGTTGTGTTTGTACATGTGATGGCACGGTTGGATGTAACTTTTTTGATGGCATGTGTTGTGTTTATCTGACTGACATACACATTTTGGGATGATTCTGCTCTGGTTGCTGTGTAATTGCTATGAGTGCATGGTTTGACTCTCCCCTTGACAGTGATGTGTGTGTGTTTTGTGGCAGAATATTGTGTACATTTGTTGTGTACTCACCAGGCTCTGGGATGTTCTCTAGTCCATATACGCTCACTGGCGGAAGGATGGCCCGCACCTTCTCCTCCCAGGGCCTGAGGTATACTGGCTTGGCAGGAGGGCCACTGCCGGTGTATTGGCTCAGGAGGTAGTCTTTCTTGAGCAGCTCCCGGACCCTCCTGCGCACGTCATACCACCTGTTCTGGATGTCGGTCTTTGTGCGCAGACATGGTGATTGTGCGTTCACCCTGTTGATGATCCTCTCCCACATCTTGGTTTTCTGGGAGATGGGGGTCTGTTGGACCAGTGCGCCAAACAGCTGTGGCTCTACCCTGAGGATCTCGTCTACCAGGACTTCCAATTCACAATCTAGGAACTTGTGATTCTTCTTGGGGGCATGGTGATGGGTGGTGATGGTGAGTGATGTGTGTGTTGGTGTGCAGGTGAGGGTGTGTGAGTGTGTGTTTTGCTGGGTGTATGTGAGGTAGGTATTTGTTGGTGTGCTGATGGTGTGTGGCTTGTGTGAGGGATGAGCTGTGGGTGTGTGGTTGCTGTCGCTTGGGTGCTGGCAGTGGAATGGCATTTGCAAAGGATCATGGTTGTGATTTGTGTCCTTTATATGGGTGGAGTTGTGGGTGTGTCTTTGTTCTCTGTCCCCACCCCCCAGTATTTATTGGCTTTGTAATTGCTTGTTTGGCCTTTTTTGTGTGATTTTTCCTTTGTACTGTCTGTGCATGTTGGAAACGTTGTTGTGACCGAGTCGGACCCTGCATTTGTCTCGTATGGTGTTCTCCGTTTCGTTCACGCTGTGTTTGTGCAGTTTTCTATGCTGCGTACGCGTCGGTCGCGGTGTTTTGTGTTGCTTCGGCTCGGTTTTGTATGCGTGTCGGTCGTGCGGCTTGTCCTCCGTCCGACTCGGTCGTGGTTTTCGCGCCTTGCATCGTACTTTGCGGTTTGGAGTTCGCGTGTATGTTTCGGTCGGATTTGTTCCGGGTGCGTGTCGGTCGGTTCGATTCGCGTGTTTTTCCGGCCGGATTGCTGTTTTCCGTGCGGCTCGGTCGTTCGGCTTGGGTTCTGTACGTGTCGGTCGGATTTTGCACGCTTTGCATCATACTTGGCGTGTCGGGCGCCACAGGTACGTGTCGGCCGGTATAATTTCCGGCTCCGAGTCGGTCGGTGCTTTTTCCGGCCCGAATCGGAATCGACCCCTATGTGTACAAGAGTACAATTATAACTTTGTGCATTGTGCAGGAAAGGACCAGAACTCTGCACACTACTTTTCCAAAGTGCCTATCCAGGTACCCCATCCAAAACAGCTGAAGCCTATATCAATTTCATTGTAAAATCATACACACCACCTACTATTTTGTTAGCTCAGATTATCACTACCATGATAGCGGCATATTGCAATGTTATCCTCCTGTTTGCTAATCATAAAGAAGTCCCAAACTGGGGAGGAGATTTTTTTTTAGTTTGCCACTGCCAATGCCTAAAGAACTGGAAGAAGATGGGTGTATTGTTTGACTCTCTGCTACTCATACTTTGAGGTAGTGGTGGATGCAGGTCTCAGCAGGCACCTTACAAATATAGAAGCTGGCGGTGGTGGTGATGGAACCAGTGCAACATCCCTTTAAGCAGGTTGAATTGGAGGGGTAATCTCAGAGCCCTCTGAGCAGCCTTCCATACTGATAATCACTGGCTCATCATCACAGTCACTTTCTATGATTCAAAGGCTTTCAGGAACTTTCCTCTCCCCTTGCCTCTCGTGGCAGCTCTCAGATTCGGCCTGGGTCCAATCCATGTCCATATCATCAGAAAAAGGGGCTTGGAGAAGATGGTGAAGAACCCTTTCTTTTTCATGCTAGAGAGCGGGAATCCAATGTTTCAAGAGCTACATATTGCTCTGTAGCAAGTTCGTTCTCCTGTTCTGCTCCTGCATCAGGAAGAATAGTTGCTGGCTGCGACTCCTGCTGTCCACTTTGCTCAGTTTCCTGTGACAATTGGCTACTTTGCAGCTGAGAAAATCCAATTCACACTCACTGCTCATTGCCATGATTGCAGTGGCTACCTAGCAGAGACACAGGTCCTCTAGCTTAGGTTGGGGCGGTGCCATTGATGCAGGATTGCTGCTCCCAGCTGGTTGCCCAGAGGACGGTGCGGCAGGCAAACAATGTGTCCTGAAAAAGATGACGAGTGGCATTCCAGTGGTGGCAATCTGCTTCTTTTTCTTATCCTCACTGGCCACTTTCTTTACTGGAACTCACTTCTTTGGGGCTATTTTCAAGCTCTGTCAGTTGGCACTGAGCTGCACAAGCGGAAGCAGGCAGAGGAGGACTCCAGTGATGTGGTATCACTTTGTGCCAGCCCTCTGTCTAGCAGTACAGTGGGTGATGTCTTGTGCACCTAAACGCAAACAAACATGAAAGAAAATTCAGTAAAATGTGGCATTTTTGCAGCTTGAATTAATCATACAGACAATATAATTTAGTGAGGTTATCTCAAATAAATAACAACAATAGTGTTTCCATTCCAATCCAAACCATAACAAAATATTACAATTAGGATAACAACAACATACAGATTTAAAAGTTTGCTTTATGTGCCTTTAAAGTTAGACACCTGTGGCAGGCGGGTGCAAAGAAAAATGGAATAATCCTTAAAAAAATGAATGCTGGTATACACCTATGGACTAATAAACCTATGAAAGGCAGGGGTTGCAGGGAAAAATGGAATAATCATTAAAAGTGAATGCTTGTGTCCACCAATGGCCTAAGAGAAAATGGCAGGCAGGAGATGCAGGTAAAATTTGAATCATCCTTAAAAAAGTGAATGCTGGTCTGTGCCTATGGCCAAAGAGACCTATGGCAGGCGGAGGGTGCAGGAAGAAATCGAATAATGCAAACAAATATAATTTCAGGTGACTCACTTGGGAGTATGTTAAATCTTTTGGGAGGCAAGTCAGTGCATATAATATTATAAAAAACACTATACATGCATACTACAATAATTCTCAAACACATTAAACCGATATCAGGGAAAAAAGTTAAAAAGAGAACAGACAACAAAAAGGAATATCCCTCTTCTATCAATGTCTCTAGAAAATAGCTTTGAAAAACTGGAAAAAAGGGATTTAATACACTGGCTGGTAACACAAAAGGGCCGCTGACCACATGTTCAAACAACAACAAGCAAGAAGGCAAGAACAACAAAGAACACATGCAGGCCAATGGCAAAACCATACTGTCTGTCTATACAAAATGGCAGCCGGCCACATGTTCAAACAACAATAATCAAGAAAGCACGGACAGCAAAGAACACATGCAGGCCTATGACAAAAGCGCACTGACTGACTCCACAAAATGGCCGCCAGCCAGATGTTCAAATAACAAGAAGCAAGAAGGCATGAATAACAAACAACACATACAGGCCTTTGGCAAAAGCACACTGGCTGGCTACACAAAATGGCTTCAGGCCACATGGCATGGGAAATAAAGACAAAATGTTGGCCTGTGACAATCACAAATACACACACCAGACAAAGGAGGCATGGTAAACAATGAATAAAACACTACTAATTCAGCAATGCTAAAAATGAAAACGAAGTCAGCTATCAATGTTTTCCAACAACACACATTGTCCCAAGGCAGCAATATAATATCCCACCAAAATACACTTTTTGCTGAAAAATAACAATGTGAAATGCAAAAAACAACACATTTTACATTTAATCCAGTAACATACCTGGCCTAAATCATAAATGTTTTAAAGCAACATATACCACAGAAGCAGTTGTTTCATCTACCCAATGCCTAGTAGTGGCTGGATGGTCCCTGGGCAGATTAGGTCACATGGTGAAATAAATTAATAGAGTGAATTTCACAAACATGGAAAAAATTTACTTAACTGTACAATATTTTTTCCTTCGAAAAGCTTCATAACTGAATGCAAAAAATAGGCCCCTACTGAAACTCCAGGCCACCCACCACAACCACAATCAAATTTTAAAAAACAAATCAAAGGTAAAAATATATACTTGTGTGTACCCTCTATAAAACAACAACCATATCTACAAGATTTTTAACGTACTTGTTGTGATCTCACAAATACAAAGTCCTTAAAAACCAATGGTATATATGCAGCTGGGATTGCAGACAAGTGATCGTTTCATCTTGAAATCCAAATGAAAAGTGACCATGAAATGGACAAAGCACTGGGAGGGACCTTCTGGATAGGATGCAGAAATTTCTTCCATTTGATAATAAATGAAAAAGAAAAAAATGCTGTTTGCACCTTAAAACTACCTGAACTGTCCATTGAGTAGATTATTCACTCAAAATTGTATTTTCGGGTTGATTTAGCTTTTCACAAGTGCTGGCATTACAAAATGGTGACAGAAGGCTCTGTGGCAACTGGAAATCGCGTCAGGGGCCATGCATGCAAGTGTTTTCTGACCCCTTGATGGACTGCCTGCATCCGTCTGCGTTATATAATAGCACCGGAAGGCTCCATGTCAATGGGAAATCATGACGGGCCTGCAAATCTCGCAAGCGCATGTTGTGGAGTCTCGAATTGTTCCTGTGAACATCGTGAATGACAGAATAATTCAACCACGCGCTGAATGACAGAATTTGTCAGGAACTCCATGTTACAAATGTAACGCAAAGTCCCCAAATTCCACCAATTCTGTGAGCAGAATGATAATTATGCATGGGCCTGTTCTTTAACAGCCAAATCACACAGTGTGACCATTTGGCACAAGCTTTTGGTTCTCCTCACACAGTCAGAAGGTGAGAAGCCAAAATCACAGAGTGGCAACTGTTGGACATGGCCCTCCTTAGCAGATTTCCCTAAAACTTTTTGATTTTTTTCCTCCTGGTTTTTGCTGATTCTCTTTTCATGGCCTTGTGACTCAGGGCACTTTCCCACTGTATTGCAGTGTGAAAGCATGTGCCCTACCTACACATGCTAGGAAGTGATGCTTACTTGAATGGTTTAGGTGTTGTGCTTGTGAGCGCTGTGTAAAAATGCACACCACATACCCAGGGCAGGTACAGCACTGGCTAATACTGGGACACGTGGTACAAAAGAGTAATGTCACAGTGGACTACAATTACATGTTATGCCAAACAAAGGAAAACATTATTACTTTAAATTAATTAAACGCCACCATTTGAATCATTCACCAAAAATGGTTATGATTTAATTTCATCACAGAGTTGCATAATAGCCTGATTGTAAATGACATGTATCAATGTGAAACATTTTATTCAAGTCTGGTGACAAGAGGGAAAAGTGCAAGGAAAAAGGGGGTGTTTGTGAAAGTGAAGTGCAAAGGGAAGGTAGTGTGCATATGTGACATCAATAATCAATATATACAACCTAACCAACCAGATGTCTGGCAATTATAAATTTGAAAAACATAACACAAGGTATCCGATGCAGATAATGAATCTCTGTCATCAGTGTCTGAACACAAGAAAGAAACAACGTCAACGTTTCGACCCCTAAAATAAACAGCTGGTTTGATGCCTTGTGAGTGGGGTCTTCCTCAGGACGGGGGTGAGAGTTAAAAATGAGCACCAGAAAAAATCAGCCAAAGTGTTTCAGGCTGAGAGTACAAACAGCTGGGCCTTGTGAGCTCTCAGATTGGTCCACAATTCTTCAACAATTCAAGTGAAACGTCGAGGTTGTTCAGTAACCTCTGACTGTAGGCTGCTGCATCATCGACTGAAAAACAGGAAGACCCCACTCACAAGGCATCAAACCAGCTGTTTATTTTAGGGGTCGAAACGTTGACGTTGTTTCTTTCTTGTGTTCAGACACTGATGACAGAGATTCATTATCTGCATCGGATACCTTGTGTTATGTTTTTCAAATTTATATTTGCCAGACATCTGGTTGGTTAGGTTGTATATATTGATTATTGATGTCACATATGCACACTACCTTCCCTTTGCACTTCACTTTCACAAACACCCCCTTTTTCCTTGCACTTTTCCCTCTTGTCACCAGACTTGAATAAAATGTTTCACATTGATACATGTCATTTACAATCGGGCTATTATGCAACTCTGTGATGAAATTAAATCATAACCATTTTTGGTGAATGATTCAAATGGTGGCGTTTAATTAATTTAAAGTAATAATGTTTTCCTTTGTTTGGCATAACATGTAATTGTAGTCCACTGTGACATTACTCTTTTGTACCATAAGCTACCCGGGTCCAGTGGCCTTTCGGGTCTACCCCATTATTGTATTACTCTAATACTGGGACACAGCACTGATTGTGCCACTCACCAGAATTGCCTGTCAAACATGTATCAGGTCTGCCATTGCAGGCCTGTGGGTGCGCAGTTGCGCTTATTCTCAGGTTGGCATTTCTCACTCATTAGCCAACCCTGAGTGGGCCTTCCACTACCACTAGGGCACCACTAGGGTGAGACCTGAGAAGTGTAGCAAGTGGTAGGTGAAAGGCAGGGCAGGTACACATGGGTGTTCCATGCTCAGGTAGTGAAGAACCCACATGTTGGTTTTCCCTATCTAGGAGGTTGGTTGTTCCCATAGGACACCACCGGGGTTTCGCTGATTCTGTGCTTCTGGCCTTAGGGCTCTGGGCACTTTCGCACTGTAAATGCACGCCCTTTCTGCACACGTTAGGAAGTGGAGCTTACCTGATGTTTTTAAAACATGTCTCAAGCTTGCCATTGTAGGCCTGTGTGTGCTTGCTTGCACCCATGATGTTTTTAAACAAGTCTCAAGCCTGCCATTGAAAGCCGGTGTGTGTGCACTTGCACCCATGATCATTTTAAACATGTGTCAAGCCTGCCATTGCAGGTCTGTGGGTGTTCATTTGTACTTATGCTCAGGTTGGCCTTTCTAAACAACTGACAAGCCCTGAGGGTACCTTTCACTAACACTAGAGCACCCCTGGGGTAAGTCTAAAGGGGTGAAGCAAGTGGTAGGTGAAAGGCATGGCAGTTACTTATGTGTGTTCCCTGCCCAGGTAGTGAAGAATCCCCATGCTTGTTTTCATTACTTATGAGGCTATGAGGTTTGCTCTTCTCATATGTTAACATGGGGGAATGGTTGAAATTACTTCAGGCTGTAATAGTGGTTTGCAGTGGAGCAGCCTCATAATGTTTCCTATCATTGGACTCACAAATACAATCCCTCTCCTGTGATAAAGGTGGATTTGTCATTAATAGTTTATAAATGCCACTTATAGAAAGTGGGCATTTCTCTGCTTTAAAACTCTTTGTGTGCCCTTTACCGTGACTCCAGTCCACACTGGAAGCTGGGGGAGCACATCTATGCTTTCCCCAGCGACATCTATAGGCATTGGGCATTTAACTGGAAGGAGAGACCTCTGCCTTTTGAGGGCCTGGCTGGATAGACTAGCAATTGGCTTCTGGGAAGCCAGATTATGTCTGCACTGAAGATAAAGATCTGCATTCCATTGCCTCATGGCAGAGAGGACTGAAATTTAGGGGAGGCATCTGTGGTTCAAAGGGAAACCCTTTGAACCACCCCCAACTTCAAAGGCACACTACAGTATAACTACTGGTGCCATACGTCAGCAGGGCAGAGATACACTTGTGGGGACATGGGACCAGACATCTTTGAATTGAGTGGTGCACACTGCAAGAGGAATCTGTTGTGCACAAGGAGGATTACAGTCCATTGGAAGGGACTGTGCACCCTTCCTGCATAGTGGCTCACCTGGACTGACTACATGTTGCTGTGTGGCACCCTGAAGTGTGCTCTCCAAGGGCTTGTTGGCTTGCCTCCTGTTCTCTTGTAGAGGTTTCAAGGACATCAAGGACCTCCCATGTCAGACCGACACACCTACCAGTGACACCTGGAGAGCCCACATCGTCTGCTGCATCCCAAGTGATAGCGCAGCTTGAGTGCAGAACTAAGTATTGTGCCTGGAGACTGGATTGCCTGGTGCGGAGCCCCAAACGTACTGCCCACATCTAAGGAGTGTGGCTTCTACATTGTGGGGGCCTCAACACACATAAGCGGCTTGTTGGTGGTGAGCGGATTGACTGGTTGTGGGATCCAGCGTGGCTTGCTTCGTTGACTGTGCCTCCTCTCTATTGTGAGACATGCTGACTGCATGCTCATTGCATGCGGTGTCTGATTCACAGGTTGTGACCCTAGGAGGGAGGGCATACCTAATGTAGATCCCCATTTTACCTCATGTGGCACTGCTAAACTTGCACCTGTGTGTGTGACCGGAGTTGTCTGGTGTGATTTATATCAATGCACACTAGACATTGTGCCTCAATTCCAAGGAGGTTCAGAGGAGCAGATTTGTTTTCCGTTGTGCCTGGATTGCCTGGGTACTACTTTGACTAACGTGTGTCTGACAGAGTGGCTCCTTCTTCTGAGAGGCTCCCCTGCTTAATCCCACATTCATAGGTTGTTCCTTTTGTGCCCTCAGTGAGGGAGATCAACTGCTCTCTTATCACCCAGCCCAGACGACTTTGTGTTGCTAGGTAGTGTTGCCTGGATTCGGCCTGGGTGGCGAGAGTAATTGACTAGACTGAGGAACGTTTCCGAGAGCGATCAGAAGTGGGTCAAGGAACTGCGTGTCCCCACCATGTGTTTTGTAGAACTGGGCTGGTGCCAGAAGGCACATTGTGGAGTACTTTGATTGACTACCATCGTCCTCAGCCCACTGTTGCTCCACATCCTGTGGGTGAACTTCCTGAGTGGTGGCCAAATCCTCATTTGTCAACTGCCTCCTAATTAACCCTGATCCCTACCCCAGCTTTCTTCTCTGGGAACCTGACTAAATGTGACTCGGCCGCAATCGGCCTAGTATCAGGGGAAAGGATTCTTTATCTTTGAATGGTGGGTGTAGGAGAGTTAGGGTTAGCTGAAAGGTGGAGGAGGGCTTGGGCCACAGGGTCTGCATTTGAATTATCAACTGACCTGTTGGATATCAGTGACACCACATTACTGTACTGTATGCATGTGTGTGTGAGTGCGCTTCATACGGACATGCCTGATATCCGTGGTACCACATAACGGTGCTGAGTTAGTGTGTGGGAGTGACTGCATGAGGACGGCCTGTCAATAATTACACCACACGGTGGTGGTGCTTTACATGTTAATTCCTTGCCAAAAGAATACAACGTTTGACATTGTTTTTTTTAGAAGTGTTGTAATTATCTGTATGTACACATTTTTGAAATCGTTGTGATCTGGGGTGCTCTCTATAACTATGTGGTATTGAATTGTAATAAGTGCCAGGGTGGGCCTAGTTCCGACAATGGTTCGCACCGCATAAGGGTGTTCTTTCCCAAGTGTGCATAATATGGATGTCATTTTAACACAATTGGGCATAAATGTGATTTATGCCCAGAAATACATGATGTTCATGTTATGTTAATTAATGTGTGTGTTGAATACAAACTTTATTTACATTACCACGTGTGAAGTCTTTTTTGTGATGCTCAGTGCATTTATTGTGTGAGAGTTCTATGCCAATGCTTTACACATTGCCTCTGTGATAAGCCAAGCTATCGAAGGGTGAGCACAGTTTATACAGTGAGTGTAATCACCCATCCCTGATGGGAGTGGTAGGTTCTGCCTAGCCAGGGCAGCACCTCAGCCAACCAGAAAGTGAAGGCTGTAAGCAGCCAATGTCCAATAAGAGGTGTGAAAACAGGCATGCTAAAGTGCTCCACATTAGCCAAATCCACCTCCATGTTCCATAAAACTTAAGGTGCAAAAATTAAAAGTAAGAATGAATTTAGGAAAATATACAAAATGACTAATTAGGACTGAAATTCAATTAACAATACAAAACGTAAAATGTTCCTGTCAATTTAAAAAGTTTTTTTTTAATTCCAGCTTAAATCACTGCGTGATACTGCAAAACACAAGCCATGGATCCCACCAATAAACACCAATGTAAGAAACTGGATTATTATTTGGGGTGGGTGACTACCTACCTCAAGGAATAATCTCAACCTATGGCAGGGTGAACCCCCAAAGTCACTAAATGAACCTGAACTAAACCCCTTGGTAGTTATGGCACAGAACAGACAGGTATAACTTAGGACAATGTGTAAAGTATTTGTGCAGTTCCAAACAGTAATGAAATCAAAATGCAAAACAATAAAAATCCCAAACCTAATTAGAACAATTGAGTAAAACGGAACAAACAAAATGACAAAAGTCCATTAAGGTGAACTGGAGGTAAGAATTTTCAAAGTTTTAGGTAGGAATAGCGCCAACAAGTAAAAAGTGTCAATGATAGTGTATGTTCGAATAACCGGGAGGAAGCTCAAGTTGAGGCTGGCTGCAATGGAGCGAGGGTCAGATACACCAGTCAGATTAATCCTGGTCAAAAATGTTATCTCTGTCCTTTAAGTTCTAATCAACCCCAGGACCTTGGAGGAGGCACGTAGCAACTCACAGGCTTACAGGCAAAAGCAACCAAGAGGGCCAGTGCAGGTCACTTGCCACAGGTCAGCTGTGCAGCTGCAGGAAAGGCCACTTATAGTTTGTTTTATCTCTGTAGCCATACATCAGGTCAGCCAGCTGACCCTTGGAATCCATTTCTTTGCCCTAGTATAAGAGGGAGCAGATCAAATTTTTCAGGGCCCCTCTCAGGTCACAAAAAACAGGTCCAGTCCTCTTCTGTTCCTCCTCAGGTATTCTGAAGTGGAAATCTGGAATGCCACATTTATGCCTGGCATTAGCTAGTGGGTAAGAATGACTCCTGGGCATGCCCTAATCAATGGGATTAAAGTTCCTGGGACCAACATGACCCACTTTGGGCATTTTGTAAGATAGCAAATGTCTTTGGCCACACAAAAAATTAGGCTCTGAGGGCTGGGATGTTTATGGAGAGTGTACTATTGTATTCCTAGTGTCCTCCCACATCTAACACTAAAATCTAGTTTCAGGCAGCCACCGTACCCTCAATAATGCCAGAGACAGAAGGTTGCTAGAACAAAGTACGGTTTTACAGTACCCAGACAGTGGAAACACAAGAATGCCTCCAATTTCATATATAAATCCAGCAGACCTGTCAATCAGGATTTGACAGTGTAATAGCAGAAATTATGCTGGCAGGCCCCACCATGCGTATTCTGTGCAGTTCAGATGAGTCATCTCTGCCAATTCAGGTCCGCCTATTATTTGATTTTGGGAGATATTTGACAAATTTTTCACACCTATTCAAATGCCACAACCTGCCTGGGAGAAGTTGGAGAACAAATGCAAATGTAGCTTCTAGGATCTTCACACCTGGAAAAGGTAACTTTCTAAAAGAAAAATAAATATTTATAACAAATCCGTCTTCAACATTGAATTGGATTTTCTATAACTATTAAAAATAGCTGTTTAATTATGTTGCTACCTAGACCCATTCCTCAGATACAGTATTAGGATTTGAATCTGTGCTCTAATTTTCTACATAGGACAGCTAGGCCTGCCACAGTGCAAAAATACATTGTGGGGCTATTAAGTGTAAGGAAATATATTTTTTAAACCTTTATTTATTGTTTTTGCATTCTATACATATAGTAAAAAAACAATCTCCTGATCGCCGGGAGTAGGAGAAAGTAAACATTGCTTAATATTCCAACAACGTCAGTGTAGATAAACATTACAAAAACAACTGAAAAATCATGGAGATCATGGATGTACTAGCAGCAAGTTAGTACGGGGGGTAAGGGATGAAGATAGGGGGCCAATAGCATTTACATATCAAGGATAGGATATCCATAAGGAGACAAGACCCCTCTTCCCTAATAATAACTATTCCTGTGATCAGTGACCAATTGTCAACAGATAGGGTCTCAAGGTATGCCAAATATCTTTGGGTCTGGATGTGGTAGGTTGAAGAGAAGCATACAATACATTAGTGGTATCGCAGAAGATAAGGTTTTCGCAGTCAGGCCTCTATCATGGGTGGTGTTCTACTGCCCCAAGAATAGCGAGTTCACATTTGGCTAAGAGGAGGGCCAGGGCCGTGTATAGCCTGACAGATTTAGGAACATTATCCAGGTAACCCAGAAGAGCAAGGAGGGGGTTTAGCTCCTAAGGCATATCCGTCATCAAGGCTAGGTGCTTAAAGATGTCCCTCCAGAATGCGGCAATGGCAGGGCATGTCTAAGTCATATCAGCAAAATCCGCTACGAGCACATGGCACTTGATACAATTTGGTGATTGTGCGGTTTATAAATTTGAAGTGAATGAGCTTTTGCCGGTGATTAATGGAGTGTGTGCGTGCAACATTGCATTCTAGGTTTTGTTTGGGAGGGGGACACCTAATTCATTCTCCCATATGCTGCACAATCTGGTGTCATGGGGTGGCAAAAGCTCCAAACAGTCGAGATATAGCTCTGAGATCAGCTTTCCACCCTCAGTGTCAGAAATAATTAGTCTGTGCAGTTGGAACTCTTCTGGCTCCAGGGGGTAGGAGGGAAATAAGGCTTGCAGGGCATTCTGAAGATGCTGGAGCACAAAGTGATCCATGTGTGTGGCAGAGGAAAGACTAACATCCTTGGTTTGGGAGAAAACATGTCCATCTGGGAACAAGTCTCCAAAAGAGTTCAGGGACATGTTATGGAGCGTGCGTTCGACTAATGTTTTGAGTAGTGTGGGGAACCATGGGATTTGGACCAATGGTAGGGGAGGAAAATATAGTGTGACTGTGCTGAGGATTTGAACCAGCTTGCGCCAGGCCCAGCATGTGGTGGCAGGTGGAAAAATGTCAGTTGGATCCAGGGGGTGTCCTTTGGGGAGTAGTGCACATAACGGAGTGGGAAGGGTGAGGTCTTTTTCAGGTACAGTGTAAAGCAGACTTAGATCTGGGTGGTACCAGTGGTGCGGAAAGTGACACTGTGTGGCAAAATAATAAAGATGGAAATGAGGAAACAGCACATCCCAGTGAATAGGGGGTGTTTTGTCTGTCCAAATGAGCCATATCAATAGGCTCCTGAGAGAAGCAAAGAAGGAGTTGGTTAGCGGGATTGGGACATTCACGGAGGTACAAAAATCGGGGGAGACAACTGTCTTAATTATGAAGATGCGGCCTGCCATCGATAGCAGAAGGTGAATTCACTATTCAGTTTGTGTGGTTAGTTTATCAATGGCAGGGCCATAATTTAAGCATATGACCTGTTCCGTATTCTGGTGTATGAACACATCTAGATATTTACCATGGTCAGCACGAATCACTGACATAATATCGGCAGACACAATATCAACCTACAATTTTATCGACACAATAATATTGACGACACTAATATCGACAACCTATACTTAATTAACAAAATACACTAATATCGACCCCAAAATATTGTCAAACATAATTATCGATTACAGTAATATCGAACACATAAATATCGTTAATCAAAATATCGAACATCCTTTAAAAAAATACATGTCCAAAATATCGATCACAATAATATAGACAACAATATTATCGTTTTTGTAAAAATATCAACAATTTAAAAACAGATAAAACAAACAAAATTAAACACCATAAATATATTCAAATAAATAAACATACACTGCATATAAAATATAATATATATAATAATTTTAGCAAATAATAAAACATATTTTAAAACATTAAATGATAAATACACTTTTAATAACAATTTAATTTTATATTTAGATTATGTACACACATTTTTTAACATCACATATAAGATGATACACATTTAAATAATTCAACATGTGAAGAAAAAAAACTGACTCTTAATTAGCGTTTTCCATATATGGAAAACAACTACCAAAAGGATGAAAACAATAAAGATTAACCAATAAGAACACGCAATATTAAAATTAACCAATGAGGTTAACCAAACAATTAATACAAACACTATATAAACAAGGAAAACGTATTCTTATTTTACACCTTAAACCAAAAACAATAAATAAGCCAGCCGAAACTCTGCCGGATTTCTACCAGAAACAAGGACTTCATCAAAGAAAAAGATATTACATTCTTCAAAAAGTAAGTACATTACCATCTGTAAAATAACTGTAATGCTAATCCTCAAAAACTACTATTTATCATACTCAAATAATTAATATATATCTTTTTTCAATTTATATCTCCTCTACAGATAATTCTCAAACCATCCACAAAAGTACAGATCACTTCTAAAATCATCTAACTAATAAAGTAAGTATTCAGCAAACAGCATTGTAAAAAATTGTAAAACACCCAACCAAACCCCAAATCCATCCCAAACACCCACCCCACCCCATGTACATATTTTACAAAATACGTAAAAATATGTTTTACTCTTCCAACAGAAATATCAACTACTTGACAGAATTCAACCTACAAAGAAAAAACATCTCTATTGAAAAGCAGCTCAAAACCAACATTGTAAGTATATTAATAACAATATATATCTATATGGGGTATGTCTATACCCAGGAAAAGCAAAGCAGACTAAAAGTACATTGGAAATGTAGCAAGTACTATTCAAATAAGTGTTATGGTCGGGCAACAACTAGAGAAACAACTGTTTTGTATACAAGGGAGCATAACCACCCTCCAAATGTTACTGAAATAGAGGTTAGGAATGCCCTTGAAAACATTAAAGAAGCTAGCACTAGCTCACAGACACCTACGACTCAAATACTTAAAGGATTTCTGCCTACAGTACCCAAACATGCTACATTTGAAGAGGTGGTAATTCCCCCAGAACTATCTATAACTCATAATGAAGAACCCTTTGTTCTCTATGACAACAAATGCAAAGAGAAAAGAATAATTATGTTTGCAACTGCAAACAATTTAATGAAGCTACAACAATCAGAAACATGGATGATGGACAGGACTTTTAAAATCTGTCCCAAACCATTCTATCAATTATACACTGTCCATGCCCTTTATCAGAACACCAACATCCCCTTTATCTATGCCTTGCTACCCAATAAACAGAACTCCACATATATGGAAGTACTAAGTAAAATTAAACAGGAAACAAATAATTATTTTCCACAGAAAATAATAATAGATTTTGAGCAGGCTATGATAAGTGCAATTCTAAAGTCCTTCCCACACACATTAATTCAGGGATGTTACTATATTTCAATCAGTGTCTATGGAGACACGTTCAGAAATCAACACTTAGGGCCCGATTCCGATCTCGCTTGGAAGGCCTCCGAATCGGATTTGGCATTACCGGACGCGATCCGTAGCCCTTGTTTACGACCAAATCGTACACAAGTCCGAACGACCAAGTACGATGCGAAGATCGCGTAAGCGCCGACCGAATCGTTTCTGGACCTGAACCCCTCCGTACGTCTCGTTCGTAGACGAATCATGCCGCACAATGGAGCCGATTTCCGACCGAGCAAGTAGGATGCACGATTCGGACAGCCGCTTCGCCTCGGTCTCAGCGAGACAAAACGTCTGTTGGAAGCGTACTTCGGGGGGCCGTACCAGGCCCCCCTTCACCCGGGGCCCTCCGAATCTATCATGGGGGTGCCCATGTGTCCCCCCGATCCAAGCATGCATAGTGCGCTGGGCACCATGGGGTGCCCGCCACAGGGTGTACGCTTTTCCCCACCCACCCCTTTTCTGCTATGGGTGCCTGTGTATGCGTCTGTACACAGGCTCCCGTAGAGTCCAATGGGAGTCCAAGCGAAGCGAGTCCGTAAGCATACGGCTACATCGTACTCGCTCGTTCGGACTCCAGGAGCACGTCTCGCTCGGAAAGCCCTCCGGATCCGAGTCGTACGGAGAGCTTTCCTAGTGAGATTAGAATCGTGCCCTAAGTGTTGAATATGCGACAAACTGTTCATTCGCATACCAAATAAAAAAACGTATTGCACTGGCCTACAACCCAGTTACTGACGTGGCTGAACATTACAATCTTTTAATAGAAAGTCCTTACTACCACCAACACGAACAAAAATTAAGTCCCCTCCTAGACTATTTTGAAGATACCTGGGTGGGAAGACTACATAGATCAGGACATAGGAGACAACCAAAATACCAAATTCCATGGTGGAATGTCTACCTTAGCACACTAAATCAAGAGGCAAAAACAAACAATGCTGTTGAAGGTTGGCATAATGCCTTCCAAGCAACAAGAGGACGAGGTACACCTACTCTACAAAACTTCTACTCTCCCTCAAAAAAAACCAGAGCTACCAACAGCTTAGAATGGAGCAATCTGTCAGACAAATAAAGCCAAAACTATCCAAACAAACTAAACAAATGTTTGAATACCTACAACAAGTCAGACTATACCCTAGAACAAGAGGCCTAGAATACTTAGCAATAATTGCCAAAAGCCTACTCTAAACTCTCAAACCAGTGTAAAATATATAATACTTTTCTTTTAAAATTATTAAAATGCATATAATTTTTTCTTTTTTTTTTTAAACTAAATAATTTGCCTAATATATTTTTATTAATAAATAAATATATATATAGACATATTGATTAGATATTTGAAAAAATAAACAACAATAACAGTAAATATTATAGCATTTCACTCCCACAATAAATAATTAAATTAACTTACCGTTTCCGTAGCTGTAGACAGAAAATCCCACATCTTGTATAACAATAATGGTAGCTCATAATCCAAATAGAATAAAAATTACCCCCCAAAAAATGAAAAAATCCAACTGTTCCAAAAAGTAATAACCCTGGGTGGAGTTCGCGGAGTTGCACTACGCGGAACGCCAGAAGTGCATAAAAAACTCAGTCGCACTACGCAGAGCTCCGCGAGCGGCGGAGTATGATAGAAAAATGCTGTTCGCGGTGATTGCACAGTGCCGGATGCTTGTCCGCACTGTGCAATCATTGCAAACGGCACCATGCACAGTGCAAGCTTTCCTTTTCTGCCGATCGAGTAGATTTTTACTCGAGCAGCAGCTTTCTCAACGCAAACGAGCAGTTTCTCAAAGTGAGTGGTGCGAGCATACGTGACCACTCGCAATGAGAAACCTGACCCCCCCCCGCGTTGAGAAAACTTGCCGGGAGGTTGATTTTCCACGCTCGAAAACTTGATGTTGGCGATCGAGGAAAAATCTCGCCGGGAGGTTGATTGTCCTCGCTCGCGGTCGCCAACTTGACGTTGACGAACGTGAGCGAGGAAAAAAACTCCGCTCCGCACTGCGAAGCAGAGTTTTTCGGAACTCCGCAATCTCCGTGTAACGCAGAGTGCAGAAAACTCCGCAAACTACGCAAACGGAGCGGAGTTCACCGCCCAGGCATAAAAAGTAATCCTCGATCCGTAAATCCACAATCCATAAACCATAAAAAACCTGAAAAAGTGTTTTAAAAAAAGAAACGCTCCATGAAATCCCGAAAAATTAAGGAAATGTAAAATAATTATTAGTTACTTAAACTAATATACACTTCCTTAATTTAAATAAACGCAATCTTCTGGTAACCGCAACTTTGATCGAACAAAACCTGTAAAAAACACACAAACATTCCCACCCACACAAATATACACATAATATACAATATAACAGTATTACAAACATTATACACACCATAAAAACACATATCCTACCAGACTTTAACATTTCTAAATTAGGCCTTAAAAAATAACAATACATAAATCGTCAAAACCTAACGAACGCATAAAAAACACCATAGCTCCAAAAACCTAACTCTACACACACTAACTACAACTTAACTACCTTCAAATTAAATGAAAAATGTTGTTTAAATAAAGAAAAGTAATCTTACCTTCCTCAACGCGGAGCAGCTCCCAACCATGACCTTCTCCCCTTCAAAATAACCCAAAACAACCGCCAGCGGTTACAAAATACAAGCCCCAAACAAATATGGCAGCTTCAAACATATAAAATAAATCTAATTTAATTAAATAAATGTCACTACATTATATATAAATTACTTACATGTTTAATTACAATACTACAATTGTTATCTTATTTGTTTAAATGTATTTTTCATTTTTATATCATTGTAAAATTCTAATAATAAATATTATTAAACACATAATATTTAATATTATAATTCCATGTATTTTATATTTAAAAAATGTCTACCTTATAACAAAAATGTTTATAAATTGAACCATGTAATAATTAATAAGATTAATATTTTATATATTAAAATTATTAATTAAAATGTATTATTATTTATTTGGAAAATTTAACTTAGTTTATACTTTAAAAATGTTTTACAAAATTGTGAAAATTGTTATATAATTGATATGTTACCATTATATGTAACTAAATAAAAATGTCCACAATACCAAACTGAAATTAACCACTATTATAAATAAATATTTTGTTTTTCAAATGTATGTAAAAAATGGTAAGCTACATTATCTGTTATTACAAAATGTACACAACTGTTTAAAACAATGTACCAATGTTATAATAAAAAATGTTCCTTAATTATTAAATGTAAAAATATTCATATGTACAAAACAATTTGTATTTGTAAAATAAATATGATTTCCTATCTCTATGTCTTTATTTATCTTACATATTTTTAATAAAATAAATATTTCTTGATGATTTTTAAATAATTTACAATAAATAAAGATCTTTAAAAAATGTAAATGTCAAATTTTTGGCTACCATTTTATTAATGTTATATTCAATGTAAGATATTAAGTTTATTTTTATTAAATATTGTGTTTAAAATAATATGTTTTAATTAAGTATATATACAATGTTTATGTTTTTATTAACAACTATCTTATAATTAAAATATTATACTACTTTAAACTATAAAGTTTTTTAAATTATAAATTAATACACCGAGATCATCTGCGGCGTACCCCAGGGCTCATCCCTCAGCCCCACGCTGTTCAACGTCTACATGGCCCCGCTCGCCCGCATCGCCCGACTGCACAACCTCAACATCATCTCCTACGCCAAAGACACCCAGCTGATCCTCTCCCTCACCAGAGACCCTCACACAGCCAAAACCAACCTCCACGAGGGAATGACGGCCGTCGCCGACTGGATGAGAAACAGCCGGCTGAAGCTGAACTCAGACAAAACGGAGGTCCTCATCCTCGGGTCCACCCCCTCGGCTTGGGACGACTCCTCGTGGCCCTCCTTGCTAGGAACGGCCCCCACACCCACCGACCATGCACGCAACCTAGGGGTCATCCTCGATTCCACCCTCTCCATGACGAAGCAGGTCAACGCCGTCTCCTCCTCCTGCTTCAACACCCTCCGTATGCTTCGCAGGATCTACAAGTGGATCCCCACCGAAACCAGAAGGACGGTCACCCAGGCTCTCATCAGCAGCAGACTGGATTACGGAAACGCCCTCTACGCCGGAGCCTCGGCGAAACTCCTCAAACGGCTCCAACGCATCCAGAACGCTTCAGCACGTCTGATCCTCGAGCATCCCGCGCCGCAGCCACATCACACCCCGCCTGAAAGACCTGCACTGGCTCCCCGTCAACAAGAGGATAACCTTCAAGCTCCTCACCCACACACACAAAGCACTCCACAACACCGGACCAGCGTACCTCAACTGCCGCCTCAACTTCTACACCCCCACCCGCCAGCTCCGCTCCGCCGACCACGCCCTCGCCACCGTCCCCCGCATCCGAAGAGCAACCAACGGCGGCAGATCCTTCTCCCACCTCGCCGCCAAGACATGGAACACCCTCCCCCTCCACCTATGGCAGACAGAGGACCTACTGACCTTCAGGAGACTCCTCAAGACCTGGCTATTCGAACAGTAGCAGCTCCCCCCCCTCCCATCAGCGCCTTGAAACCCTCACGGGTAAGTAGCGCGCTTTACAAATATAATGATTGATTGATTGATTGATTGAATACACATATAGCTAAATTACTATTCCCACTCCAGTTAGCATAAATATAGGGTGTGTGCTGGACACTAAACTTAATTAATTTATTTATTATTCCCACACCAGTTAGTATAAATTCAGGGTAGGTGCTGGACACTAAACTTAATTAATTTACTATTCCCACTCCACTTAGTATTAATTCAGGGTAGTTGCTGGACACTAAACTTAATTAATTTAATATTCCCACTCCAGTTAGTATTAATTAGGGGTAGGTGCTGGACACTAAACTTAATTAATTTACTATTCCTACTCCAGTTAATGTTAATTCAAGATAGGTGCTGGACACTAAACTTAATTATTTACTATTCCCACTCCAGTAAGTATTAATTAGGGGTAGGTGCTGGACAGTAAACTTAATTAATGTACTACTCCCACTCCAGTTAGTATTAATTCAGGGTAGGTGCTGGACATTAAACTTAATTAATTTACTATTCCCACTCCAGTTAGTATTAATTAGGGGTAGGTGCTGGACAGTAAACTTAATTAATTTACTATTCCCAATACAGTTAGTATTAATTCAGATTAGGTGATGGACACTAAACTTAATTAATTTACTTTTCCTACTCCAGTTAGTATTAATTAGGGGTATCTGCTGGACACTAAACTTAATTAATTTACTACTCCCACTCCAGTTAGGATTAATTCAGGGTATGTGCTGGACACTAAACTTAATTAATTTACTATTCCCACTCCAGTTAGTATTAATTAGGGGTAGGTGTTGGACACTAAACTTAATTAATTTACTATTCCTATTCCAGTTAGTATTAATTAGGGGTAGCTGTTGGACACTAAACTTAATTAATTTACTACTCCTACTCCAGTTAGTATTAATTCAGGGTAGGTGCTGGACAGTAAACTTAATTAATGCACTATTCCCAATACAGTTAGTATTAATTCAGATTAGGTGATGGCCACTAAACTTAATTAATTTACTATTCCTACTCCAGTTAGTATTAAATAGGGGTAGCTGCTGGACACTAAACTTCATTAATTTACTACTCCCACTCTAGTTAGTATTAATTCAGGGTAGGTGCTGGACACTGAACTTAATTAATTTACTCTTCCCACTCCAGTTAGTATTAACTAGGGGTAGGTGCTGGACACTAAACTTAATTAATTTACTATTCCCACTCCAGTTAGTATTGATTAGGGGTAGGTGCTGGACAGTAAACTTAAATAATTTACTATTCCCAATACAGTTAGTATTAATTCAGATTAGGTGATGGACACTAAACTTAATTAATTTACTATTCCTACTCCAGTTGGTATTAATTAGGGGTAGCTGCTGGACACTAAACTTCATTAATTTACTACTCCCACTCCAGTTAGTATTAATTCAGGGTAGGTGCTGGACACTAAACTTAATTAATTTACTATTCCCACTCCAGTTAGTATTAATTAGGGATAGGTGCTGGACACTAAACTTAATTAATTTACTATTCCCACTCCAGTTAGTATTAATTAATGATAGGTGCTGAACAGTAAACTTTAATAATTTACTATACCCACTGTATTTAAAGTAAAATAAAAACAATTGCCAGACCTTTAACATATATATATATATTTCCTATTAAAATTAATGTAATATAACTAACTACACTATACATTAAACTCTAATTATTTGACAATACCTATCATAAATTAGTACAATATTTAATATAATTAATTGCAATATTTTTATAATTTCAAAGATAGATTTTCTAAATTATAATTTAAAATTTAAAATTTCTTAATTTTTTAATAAAATATTTTTAAACACTCCCCACCCTTTTCCCCTTAACACCCAACATCCCGCTCCTAAAAAATATTTAAAATCAAAAATATAATTTCTAAATTATATATTTAATTTTCTTGAATTTCTTTTAATTTTGAAATATATTATTTTAAAACACTCCCCACCCTTATCCCCTATAAACCCAACATCCCACTCCTAATTTTTTTTTTTAAGTTCGAAAATATAGTTTCTAAATTATAAATTTTAATTTCAAATTTCTTAATTTTTAAGTACATTATTTTAAAACACTCACCACCCTTATCCCCTATAAACCCAACATCCCGCTCCTAAAAAATATTATTCGAAATTCGAAATTATATTTTCTAAATTATAATTTTAAATTTCCAATTTTTTATAAATTAAAATCAATTATTTTAAAACACTCCCCACCCTTATCCCCTATAAACCCAACATCCTGCTCCTAAAAAATATTAGACAAATGTATTTTTTTATAACATTAACTTACTATTATTATACTACAAACAAACTCTATATACATTACAATATACTACAATAACGATATTTTAACATAACAATATTTTAACAGTCGATATTACAAACTTCGATATTTTTAACGATACTTAAAATCGATATTTTTAACATCGATATACATAACATCCATATTTAATACTATCGATATACTATTCTCGATATTTATGTATATCGATATTAAAAGTTCGATATTATGTCTACTTACCGGTCAGCACACCAATTTAATGGGAATTCAGAGTGTAAAGAGGTCGTAGAGTCCAATAAGAGGAAACAGCTTGGACTTAGCCCAGTTTATATGTAAACCAGAAAATGTGCAAAAACGGCTGATTCGCACAGAATAGAGTCCAGATTTTCAATAGTGTGGTGTATGAAAACAAGATATCATCTGTGTATAGTGAGGTTAGCAAGTGGCCTAGTTTAAACTGTAGTCCTTTATGAATGTGTTTGTGTTGCAGGTAGAGCATAAGGGGGTCCATGGCTATGATAAAAAGTAGGGGGGCTAGGGGTCATTCCTGCTGTGTACCTCTGGTGACTGGAAAGGGAGAAGAGAGGTTGCGGTTAATCCAAATCTGGGTGGTTGGTTGCGAATACAGTAATATGTTCAATGAGGTGAAGCCTTTAAGTAGTCTCAGTTTGCAGAGGGTGTCCAGTAGGAAAGGCCACATCAGTGAATAAAAATGCTTTTTCAGCATTTAATAATGCCATTGCAGTGAGGGTGGTAGACAAAATCCTATTGAGGACAGCAAAAACTGTGCAGAGATTAATAGTTGTGGATCGATGTGGAACAAAGCCAAAGCTATAATCTGTTTCATCAACAAGAAGAGTCTAGAGGCTAGTAACTTGGCCAGGATTTTCTTGTCCAAATTCAGCAGTGATAAAGGTCAATATGAGCCGCATAGCTAATGGTCTTTGTTTGGTGTAGGTAATAATGTGATCACAACCTCGTGCAATGTGGGTGGGAGTACACCAGATTCAAGGGCTTCAGAGTATACCGCCAAAAGATGCAGTGCCAGAATGTGCTTGTATGCCTTATAGGAAGATTCAGTGAATCATCCAGGCCAGGCGCCTTGGATCCATTTATTGCATCAATGGCTAGCATGATCTCTTCGCAAGTGAACAGCTCACTGAGAAATTGCTGTTCAACAGCAGTGAGTCAGATCATGGCCAGCTCGTCTAGGTAGTGTTGTAATGCTGAGGTATCATTACTTTGGCAGGTGGTGTATAATTGTGTATAGTAGGAAAGGAATTCTGCCTGAATACTCTCAGTGTCTGTGACGGATGTGCCATCTGCTGCGTGTAGTACTGGAAAATAGGAAGCAGATCAGGATGGTCAGAGTAAGTGTGTCAGAGTGCATCCAGTGCATTCCCTCTCTCCATAATGATGAGCTTTAGCATATTTCCCAAGATTGAAAGTCTCACAGCCTGCTACGCCCCAGAAGTCCTCCATTAAGGAGGCTATCTTTGATTGATCGAAGTCTGTGCAATTGTGGGTTCCAGCCTGATCAAGGTCAGACAGTTCCTTTTCCTCTTGGGCCAAACTAGTACATATTTCTTTCAAGATCCCTGCTTGTTTCACAATACAAACACCCCTGGTATAAGCCTTGAATGCCTCTCAAACGGTATCCTAGGACGTGACAGATCAGAAATTAAGTTCAAAATATTCTGTGATTGCGGCTTGAAGTTCTGTGAGGAAAAGCATGTCATGTTATGCCATCATGGGAAAGAGCCAAAGGCGTTCACGTTCACCCGAATGGGGAACTTTACAGGACAATTTGACTGGGGAGTTGTCCAAGAGGGTACGTGGCAAATGTGCAATAGTGTTTAGTCATGAGGCAAGAGTGGCCGGCACCAAACAGGAGGCATCTACCCTGTTTATCAGTAGAGAAGGAATATGGATGCAAAGAAAGATTGTTTATGGATAAGCAAGCAGACCCCACAGTGGTAGAAGCAATAACTTGAAAAATAACGGTGAGGGCCCCATGAACTTGCAAAGGTGTACTCATGCCTCAGGGGAAGGTGGGAAGGCGGGAAGGCAATCTGGGTCCCGTGTCGATTCAAATATTGCAACACCTGTCTGCCTTTACACTGGTTGTTAAGCCCCCAGATTCAAAGAAAGGAAAGTGATTTCAAGGGTGGACCTTCGATTGTGATCAGTGTTTATCATCTATGCAAATGAGGGTGAATATGAAAAACAGCATCTATGGTAAAGGAGCGTGAGAAGAAAGCAATAAACAACAATAAAATCAAAACAACAAATAACATGTGAACCCCCACCCACTGCTCACACCCAAGGAGAACATGCCTGGTGAATCCCCATGTAGCTAAGAAAAGAAACAAAAGTTTCCAATACATCTGCATGGTAGAAACCAGGGGAAACAATGCCATGGTGGGTAGCTCCTTCTAAGCAAGGAAGTGTCATCGGATAAAATGTGGATGAGCATCAACAACCAGGGGGAATGTGATTGCCATGGATAAACAAGTACTGCAAAGGTCAAATTGGTGAGGGCTGAGGGAACAGTGCACAGTACATCAAGGCTCCAGCAGCAGGAGACCAAAGCACGTAATGGGCGGTTAAGCAGGGAGACCAACTTTATGCTGGCTGCAGCCTGTGAATCCAGAGAGGAACAAGCATGTGAGCTATGTCCAGAGGAAGGAAGGGCTTTGGTTCATTGTTTACAAATATCTAGAGCATCGAAGGGGTTATCAAAAATGTGAGTTTCACCCTGGAAATCAACCCGAAGTCGCGCCAGGTAAAGCATGCCGTATTGCAGTCTCAGTTTGCGCAGGGATTATTTGGCATATCTGAATTTGCATCGTGCTTCCTGGACAGCCATGGTGAAATCCAGAAATAGGGAAAGTGGCATACCCTGATATTGGAGGAGGCCGAGCTCCCTTGCCAGTCGCAGTGTCTCGACCCTTGAAGTTTCGCAGCCGAGTGAGGATTGTTTGTGGTGTTGCTCCTGGGATTGGCTGTGGGCACAGGGATCTGTGTTGCTATGAAGTGTTGTCAGCCGAATAGTTTAGTGAGTAGTGTTTCCGCGAATAGATCCATACGTCCTGTATCTGTGGACTTAGCAATACCTGTTATATGAAGGTTGTTGCGCCGCCCACGTGCTTCTAAAGCCTTGTTCTTAAAGGCTAAAGTGCAAAGTCCGAACTGTAAGGAAATTTTAACATTAAATTTCTATATGTCCTACTTGTAAATATCATGCACCTGGCCTTTTGAACTACATAGCCTACACAGGGGTCACTCATTAATATTTAAAAGGGAGGTTTTGAACTGAAAAAATTGTTTATTTTGATAGGTTAAACTGCAGTTTTTACACTGCTACTGTTAAAAACGGGTGTCTCTAGTTGGCAGACATATGCACCCTGTCCAAGTAGGGACCCTTCCTTCTAGTCAGTATAAGGGAGTTACACATCTAGATAACCCCTGCTCAACCCTTGCTAGCTTGGCATGAGCAGACCGGCTTATCTCAGAGGCAATGTGTAAAGTATATGTACATAACATAGTGAAAACACTACAAATGGACACAACACCAGTTTGGAAAAATAAAGTATCTTTATCTAAACCAAACAAGACCAAAACGACAAAAATCCAACATACACAATTCAAAATATGACTTTTAAAATGTTTCAAGCAATTCTGTCAATAGAAATCTGTGGAAGTTTGATTTTTACACGAAGTACCTCAAATGCATCAGAATCCACTGCAAAACAGCCGCAGAGGAGGGAAGCATCGGAAAACAAAGTGATGCATCAGTTCCTGACTCCTTGGGGAGGCAATGAGACAGTTCTGCTGCATGCAGGAGAAGTGATGCGTCGAATCTGGACTGTAGCGGGAAGTGATGCATCGATTCCAAGAAGGTTCTGGTCTGCGTGTGCTGCGTCGGAAAACCTTGGTGCACAGGTGCAATGTGTGGAAATCCAGGATGCGCTGGAGGTCGAAGTGGCAGCGACATACAGGCACTGCATCAATTTTGTCAATTGATCCTTTTAGCCGCACAGCAGGGCCTTCATCTGAGTCGGTGCGGGGGTCTCAAACTTTGGAGACCGGTACGTCGAACTTGCCATGCACTGGTTCCGTAGGCCGCTGACAGGCGCTGCGTCGGTTTCTTTGGCATGCTGTGCATCGGGATTTTCTCCCTCATGACAGTGCTGCATTGGAAAATACAGCCGCAAGAAGGGCGAAGCATCGATTTTGCAGGTTCCTTCAGTTCTTTGTAGTTCTTTGCAGCAGGAACAAGCTCTAAGGGCCCAGATCTGGATTAGGCACTCCAAGGCAGGTCATAACTCCCAGCAGTGGAGTTCAAGTATGATGCAGGTGAAGTCTTGGTGTCCCTGAGACTTCTTAACAGGAGGCAAGCCCTTGGAGAATCTTCTTATGCAGGATACCCCAGCAAGGCAAAAGTCCAGCCCTTTCCACTGCCCACAGACAGAAGCAGCAACTGCAGGCCAACCCAACACAGCAGCACACAGCAAAGGGGCAGTACTCCTCCTGGCACCTCTTCAGCTCTTCTTCTTGGCAGGGTCCTCTTAGTCCAGAAGCAATCTAAAGTTCTGGGATTTTAGGTCTGATACTTATACCCCTTTTTCCCTTTGAAGTCTTTGTTCAAAAAGTCTCTCTTGCTCAGAAAAAAACGGTTCTATCTTCCTTGGTCCAGCCACACTACAGGGGGTGGAGACAGCAGTGTGAAGACAGCCACAGCCTATTCAGGTGCTAGTGACAACTCCTTCCACCACTCCAGCCCAGGATGACACATCAGCATATGCAGGGCACAACTCAGCTCCTTTTGTTTGAGTGTCTGGAGTGAATGCAAAAACAGCCCCTGTCGGTCTAACACCAGGTGTTGATTCCACAGGCAGGCAGAGGCACAGGATGGTTAAACAAGAAAATGCCCACTTTCTAAAAGTGGCATTTTCAAACACACAGTTTAACAACCACCTTTACTAAAAGATGTGTTATTAAGCCAGGGACCCCAAACTCCAAATCTCTAGCTGTTCCCACTTGAAAGTTACACTTGTAAAATGTTACAATGCAGCACCTATGATAGCCTATGGGAGAGCTAGTTCTTGCAACAGTGAAAAACGAGATTGGCAATATTTCACTATCAGGACAAGTAAAACACGCCAGTACATGTCCTACCTTTCACATACACTGTACTCTGCCCATGCGGGTACCTTGAACATCCTTTAGAGGCGAACAACATGTAAGAAAAGGGAAAGTTAGGACCTGGCAAGGGGGTGCTCTTGCCAGATCCACATGGCAGTTAGAAAGTGCGCGCGCAGACACTGCAGTGGCAGGTCTTAGTCATATTTGAAAGGCTACTTTTGTAGGTGGCACAATCAGTGCTGCAGGCCCACTAATAGCATTTGATTTACAGGCCCTGAGCACACACAGTGCACTTTACTAGGGACTTATCAGTAAATCAAATATGCCAATCATGGAGAACTATTCAGAATTAGAATATACACAGGGAGCACTTGCCTTTTGGCATTGATCAGCCGTGGCAAAGTGCCCAGAGTACCTAAACCAGCAAAAATGAAATCCAGCACACAGTCATAAATATTGGAGGTAGATGCAAAAAAGACAGGGGAAACCGCACCAAGGATGCTAGGTCTAACAGCTATGGTCAAGCTAGACTTGGTAGGCCTGAAGCCATATTTGCACTTAAGCTTTAATGGATGGCATAATAGGTGCTGCAGTCCACTAGTTGTGTTTAGCTTCCAGGCCCTGGTTACATCTTATACCATATACTAGGGACTTAAGAGTAAGTTATGTTTACCAATTTGTAAAATGCCAATTCATCTATGTTTAAAGGGAAGCACAGTCAGGTTACCACTGGTTACAGGAGTAAAATGCACTGAGTTTTAAAACCAGCAAAAACATAGGGTCCAGCAATAGGTGAACAATCGGAGGTGAAATCCCAGCAAAAACTTAGGGTCCAGCAAGAATTGAAAAATCTGGGGTGAAAATGCAGAAAAGGTGAATTTCCTACAATGGGACTTTGAGTCAAATCCCATGGGTGATTCTATGGGAACGTCCATGTTCCACCAATGGAAAGCCCCTTAAAGAAATGTGATGCAACGTACCGTTGCTTTTCGTTACTTTAGGCAACTCTCCAACTCAAGTCAGGATTTGCATTGGAAAGTAAATTATGTGCAGGGTTTGCATAATTTTTGTGTTGATAAATTTCCCTCTCTGTATCTTATCAGGGAACTACAGACCAATGCAAGTCAGATGGAAAATGTGACAGGGTGCACTAAAAACTATGGCCCATATTTGCTATGGTTTGGGGTGAAGGTTGCGTCACTTTTATCCTGCAGCCTGATGCAAAATCATTGTTGGCACTTACTAAGCCACACAAAGCCACTTTGCGTGGCTTTGAATGGTTTAGTAAATGCAAAGGTGTGCAATCCAGGTCATAGCGCTGGTTTGCAATACTTTGCATCGAATAGGTGTTACATGGGTGGAGCATGACAAAAACCAGATTTACAAAGATTTGTAAACCTGGGTTTGCGCCAAAATAGTGAGCCTACCAGACAATGGCAGAACAAGAAGAAATATCGTAATTTCTCCTGTTACTTCCTCTTTCCATGTGTGCTGCATGCTTCAGCACATATGGGAAAAGGAATTTGCCTCTTTGGATTATTTTTGTGAACGAAAACAATCATGCCCATAATGCAAGGGGTGCTTGCATTTGTTCTAGTCAGCACACAGTGCGCCAGCCCAGGGAGAGAGCAGAAGTGTTCCATATGTTTGTAAAGATTGTTGTATGTCTCCCTTTCACGCAAAGTTCCTTTGCTGCGCCGCATTGCGTGACCTGGCTCTTCGATCAGTAGCAGCACCACCCCCCTCTTCCCCCAGTGCCTTGAGACCCTCGCGGGTATGTAGTGCGCTTTATAAGTGACATGATTGATTGATTGATTGAATTAATAGTAAATGTGCCCCAGAATTTTCATCTTTATCTTTCACGTCTAGAATCTAATCCCAAGGATCTCATGTTTAGATGGTCATCAGCATAATGTTACACTATGTTCATCACTTTTCTTATTTGTCATCTGTTAACCAATGAGAATCGGTTCACGATTCAAGTAACATTCAAATGGTAATCATCAGACAGGAAAATGAATGCTTGGCACAGCTGGAAGGCAAGATTTCACTTATTCTGCTTCCTTTTCCTGGTGAAGAAAGGTTAAAGAATCATAACTAATTCTTCCAAGGTCTGCTCGTGGACGGGATCGCCACTACTAGCAAAACCGCTCACCATGTTGAGTAAGTTATGTGGTTTTTAAACCAGCTTGATATATGTTTTAAATAGATAAATCCCCAAACGCACTCTTCTAAAAATGATAAAATCAAACAAACGATAAAAAAAAGAAATAGGAAGTTGATTCAAACCAAACAAGTCACCAAAAAACACAAAGAAAATGAAATACGCTAATAACTATAACATTGAATTGAAAAAAAAAAAACAAGAGTACCATGTCTTCAGTGTTCATGAAGACTTATAAAAAAACAACCAAGATGCAGAAATTCATTCGCACACCCTGGGGCCAAGTAGCATAGTGCATCCGTCCATAACGTTTCTCTTTGTAGTAATTATGTCTCCATTTGCCCATCAGGAAGAAGCGGGCTCACATGCTCGAGCACTGGAACTCTCCTCTGGGAAACCGTATGATTACTTTCCATAAAATCTTCCACTCTTGGAGATTTATGATTTCATAGTCTCACATTCGACATGCGTTCGTTCCGTCTATTTTTGACTTTACGTTGAGACAGTATAGCTTATTATTTCTCTCTTGGGCATCAGATGCAATAACTCACATATGTTGAATCAAGTGTAGTAAAATCTGTAAAAGTATTATTTTGCCATTGCAGGGATGGCATACATGCTATTCTTCAATGTTACATTACTGAATTGAGAACAATATATTATCTTTGATATGTTGTTTTTAGTTGGACTTCTTTCATCTTTAACCCTTTCGCTGCTAGGCCTTTCCCCCCTGTGCTAAGCCTTTTTTTGAGCTATTTAGGGTAGTTTGCGCTTAGGCCCCTGTAACTCTTTCACCACGTAAGGTATCCAAGCCAAATTTGCGCCCTTTTCTTCCAACATCATAGGAATTTCAAATGTACCCAGGGTTTGTTGATTCCCCTGGAGGGGACCCAGAAATTAGGCAAAATACAGCTAACTTTTTTTGGGGGGGGGGAATGGGGAAAAAGTGCTGCAGAAGAAAGCGTCTGGTTTTTCCCCTGCAAATGGTATCAAAAAAGGGTTTGTGGTGCTGAAATCATCATCTTCTCAGCTTTCAGGGACAAGCAGATTTTTGTTAGAAAACTAACATTTTTTACACAGTTTTGCATTTTACTGGGACAAAGCCTATTTTTGCTACTTTTTGTGCTTTCAACCTACTTCCAGTTAGTGGTAGAAATGGTTGTGAAATCCATAATGGATCCCGGAAAGCTATACATTTCTGAAAAGAATTTAAAATTCTGAATTCAGCAAGGGGTCATTTGTGTAGATCCTTCAAGGTTTTTTTTAATAGAAACTAACAGTTGAAAATAAGAAAAATTGAAAATGAGTTGAAAAAAACAGCCATTTGTCCCAACATTTTCACCTGTAACTTCTTCTAAGTATGACAGATGTTTGAAAGCAATATACCGTTACATTTGCTGGACCCTTCTGGTTGTGGGGATATATAAAGGACTTGTAGGTTCACCAAGAACCCGAGGAACCCAGAGCCAATAACTGAGCAGCGTCTTGCAGTGGTTTTTCATTGTGTACCGGGTATATAGCAATTAATTTGCTAAAATATGAAGAGTGAAAAATAGGTATCAAAGATACCTATGTATTTCCGAAATGGGAAAAAATATAGAGGCATATTAGCAAGACCGGCGAAAAATTATCGCCGTTTTAGCGGCAGGAAACTGCCGCTAAAGCGGCGATAATAGACTTGCTAATATGCGTTATAAAATTCAATAGAAGCCCAGGTTAGATGTGCAGGACATCTAACCTGGGCTTCTATTGAATTCTATAACGCATATTAGCAAGCCCATTATCGCCGTTTTAGCGGCAGTTTCCTGCCGCTAAAGCGGCGATAATTTTAACGAGGTTCTTGCTAATATTCCCCATAGAGTTTAGAAACAGTAGCTATTTGCACATCTCCGAAATTGTGGTTACCCATACTAGCCTGTGAATTGTAGGACATTTTTCAAAATGAATTTTTTTTTACTCATTGTCCAACATTAGGAAGGCAGAAATGCATAGAAAGTCAACAGGTAATAACAGTTGTTCTACAATTCTGAGTTTCCTTAAGTTTCCCGATACAAATGGTACCTCACTTGTGTGGGTAGGCCTAGTGCCCGCGACAAGAAACGTCCCAAAACGCCACGTGGACACACCACATTTTTACAGTGAGAACTGACCCTTTTTTTGCACAGTGCCTAGCTGTGGATTTTGAACCCTACCGGCACCAAGGGAAACCTAGCAAACGTATACATTTTTGAAAAATAGACACCCAGGTGAATCCAGGATGGGGTGACTTGAGTGGCTCTCACCGGGTTCTAATACCCAGAATCCCCTGCAAACCTCAAACTTTGTAAAAAAAAACACATTTTCCTCACATTTCTGTGATGGAAAGTTCTGGAATCTGCGTGGATCCACAAAAAACCACCCACCTTGCATTCTCCAAAGTCTTTCAATAAAAATGGTACCTCACTTGTGTGAGTAGGCCTAGTGCCCGCGACAGGAAACGGCCCAAAACGCAACATAGACACACCACATTTTTACAGTGAAAACTGACCCTTTTTTTGGCAAAGTGCCTAGCTGTGGATTTTGAACCCTTGCTCTGCTGGCACCTAGGGAAACCTAGCAAACCTATACATTTTTTAAAACTAGACACGTAGATAAATCCAGGAAGGGGTGACTTGTGTGGCTCTCACCAGGTTCTGTTACCCAGAATCCCTTGCAAACCTCCAACTTTGTAAAAATAAAAACATTTTCCTCACATTTCTGTGATGAAAAGTTCTGGAATCTGCGTGGATCCACAAAATTCCACCCACCTCGCATTCCCCAAAGTTTTCAGAGAAAAATGGTACCTCACTTGTGTGAGTAGGCCTAGTGCCCGTGACAGGAAACGGCCCAAAACGCAACGTAGACACACCACATTTTTACAGTGAAAACTGACTTTTTTCGCAAAGTGCCTATCTGTGGATTTTGAACCCTAGCTCTGCCGGCACCTAGTGAAACCTAGCAAACCTATACATTTTTGAAAACTAGACACCCAGGGGAATCCAGGTGGGCATGACTTGTGTTGCTCTCACCAGGTCCTTTTACCCAGAATCCCCTGCAAACCTCAAACTTTGTAAAAAAAAAACACATTTTCCTCACATTCCTGTGATGGAAAGTTCTAGAATCTGTGTGGATCCACAAAATTCCACTCACCTCGCATTTTCCATAGTCTTCTGATAAAAATGGTACCTCACTTTTGTGGGTAGGCCTAGGGCCCGTGACAGGAAACAGCCCAAAATGCAACGTGGACACACCACATTTTTACAGTGAAAACTGACCCTTTTTTGGAAAAGTGCCTAGCTGTGGATTTTGAACCCTAGCTCTGCCGGCACCTAAGGAAACCTAGAAAACCTATATATTTTTGAAAACTAGACACCCAGGGAAATCCAGGAGGGGGTGACGTGTGTGGCTTTCACCAGGTTCTGTTACCCAGAATCCCCTGCAAACATCAAACTTTGTAAAAAAAAACAAATGTTCCTCACATTTCAGTGATGGAAAGTTCTGGAATCTGCATGGATCCACAAAATTCCACCCTCCCCGCATTTCTCCAGGTCTTCCAATAAAAGTTGTACCTCGCTCGCATGGGTGGGCCAAGTACCCGCGACAGGCAAGGGCCCAAAACGTATTGAGGAGACATCAAAATTACCAATCACAAAACGACCTGGTTTAACAAGTGGGGTCACCTGGGTTTTTGGCCCCAAACCTGGCAGCCATCTAGGGAAACCTACCAAACCCACACATTTCTGAAAACTAGACACCCAGGGGAGTCCAGGAAGGTATGGGTTGCGTGGACCCCCATCGTTTTCCTACCCAGAATCCCTTGCAAACCTCAAATTTAGCTGAAAAAATCACTTTTTTCTCAAATTTCTGTGTGGGAAAGTTGTGGGATCACTGGGCTGACAAAAATTTCCTACCACCCAGTATTCCCCAAGGTCTCCCGATAAAAATGATACCTCACTCATGTGGGTGGCCCAAGTACCCGCGACAGGCAAGGGCCCAAAACTTATTGAGGAGACATCAAAATTACCTATCACAAAACGACCTGGTCTTGCAAGGGGGGTCGTCTGGGTTTTTGGCCCCAGGCTTGGCGCTCATCTAGGGAAACCTACCAAACCCACACATTTCTAAAAACTAGACACCCAGGGGAGTCCAGGGAGGTATGGCTTGTTTGGATCCCCCAATGTTTTCCTATCCAGAATTCCTTGCAAACCTCAAATTTAGCGGGAAAATCACTTTTTTCGCAAATTTCTGTGCAGGAAAGTTGTGGGATCACCGGGCTGACACAAATTTCCTACCACCCAGCATACCCCCAGGTCTCCCGATAAAAATGATACCTCACTCGTGTGGGTGGCCCAAGTACCCGTGACAGGCAAGGGCCCAAAACGTATTGAGGAGACAACAAACTTACCTAACACAAAACGACCTGGTTCTGCAAGGGGGGTCAGCTGGGTTTTTGGCCCCAGGCTCGGCGGCCATCTAGGGAAACCTACCAAACCCACACATTTCTGAAAACTAGACACCCGGGGGAGTCCAGTGAGGTATGGCTTGCATGGGTCCCCCAACGTTTTCCTACCCAAAATCCCCTGCAAACCTCAAATTTAGCTGAAAAAAATCACTTTTTTCTGAAATTTCTGTGTGGGAAAGTTGTTGGTTGACTGGGCTGACACAAATTTCATACCACCCAGCGTTCCCCCCAGGTCTCCTCATAAAAATTATACCACACTTGTGTGGGTGGCCCAAGTACCTGCGACAGGCAAGGGCCCAAAATGTCTTGAGGAGACTTCAAAATTACCTATCACAAAACAACATGGTTTTGCAAAGGGGGTCACCTGGGTTTTTGGCCCCGGGCTCGGAAACCATCTTAAGAAACTACCAAACCCACACATTTCTGAAAACTAGTCACCCGGGGAAGCCCAGCGAGGTATGGGTTGCATGAACCCTCTAACGTTTTCCTACCCAGAATCCCCTGCAAACCTCAAATTTAGCTGGAAAAAACACATTCTCCACATATTTTTGTGTGGAATCACCATGCCGGCACAAATGTCCTACCCCACAGTGTTCCCCTTAGTCTCCCTAGTAAAATGATACCTCACTTGTGTGGGTTGGGCAAGGGCTGTGACTGGGAAGAGCCAAAAACATAGGAATTAAGGATATATCACAAATTCTAAGCGCTACATTTAAAAAAAATTAGTTTTAGCCAATTCTGCATTGGACACCCACACAAGTGAGGTATCATTTTACTTGGGAGACTGAGGGGAACGCTGTGGGATCACCGCACTGCACTAATTTCCTACTATCCACCATTCCCCTCAGTCTCCCAATAAATATTATACTTTACTTGTGTGGATGGGCCAAGTGCCTATGACATGGAAGGGCCAAAAATGTGTAGAAATTGTGGGGGGCCCAAAGCGGGTCTAAAAGGGCAGTTGGTTTATACGTTTTTCGGCTGACACAACTTTGGGCATCCACACAAGTGAGGTATGATTTTTCTCGGAAGACCAAGGGGAATACTGGGTAGTAGGAAATTTGTGCCTGCACGGTGATCCTACAACTTACCCACACAGGAATGTGAGGAAAATGTGACTTTGTAAGTAAATTTGAGGTTTGCAGGGGATTTTGGGTAAGAAAACGCTGGGGGATCCATGCAAGCCACACCACCAGCCAAGAGTCAGTACATGCAAACAACTATCCACACACACCACCAGCCAAGCACCATCCACGCACACCGCCAGCCAAGCGCAATCCACACACAACGCCAGCCAAACGCCCCTAAGTATAAATAAAACAACAAAATCCCTGGCTCCTAGTGGGCTTTCTGCCCCCGGGGGGACAGATTAGGGACTATTGCCCCATCTGCCTCTCGGGGGAGACAGAAAGGCTGTGGCAATTTTTTTTGGGAGGTGGAGGCACTGTCATGCCCATTTTGGGCAGCCCCCACCTCTACGTATAAAAAAAAAACAATCCCTGGGGCCTAATGGGCTTTCTGCACCCTTGGGGGGCAGATCAGGGGCTATTGCCCCATCTGCCTCCGGGGGAGCAGAGAGACTGTGGGATTTTGGGGGGCATTGGCATGCCCATTTTGGGCAGCCCCCACTCCTAAATTCAATGGAAAAAAATCCCTGGCATCTAGTGGGCTTTCTACCCCCCCATGACGGCAGATTGTGGGCTCCTGCCCCATCTGCCCCTCTGGGGGGGCAGAAAGACTTTAATTTTGCGGGGGTGGGTGGGGGCTGCCCAATTTCAGTGAAAAAAAATCCCTGATATCTAGTGGGTTTTCTGCCCCCCTGGGGGGGACAGATTGGGGGCTACTGCCCCATCTTCCCCCCATGGGGCAGAAAGACTTATATTTTTGCGGGAGGGGTGAGGCATTGGTATGCCTGTTTTGGACAGCCCCCACCACTTATTGAAATTGCCAAAAAATTCCCTGGTTTCAGTGAAAGACTGGATGTACCCAATTTTCTGGGGGGGACCCTGATATCTAGTGGGTTTTCTGCTTCCCGGGGGGGGCAGATTGGGGGCTCCTGCCCCCATCTGCCCCCCAGGAGAGGGCAGAAAGACTGGAATTTTGTGGGGGGAGGGGTGGGGGCATTGGCATGCCCATCTTGGGCAGCCCCACCCCTATATCTAGTGGGTTTTCTGCTTCCCCGGGGGGGCAGATTGGGGGCTCCTGCCCCCATCTGCCCCCCAGGAGAGGGCAGAAAGACTGGAATTTTGTGGGGGGAGGGGTGGGGGCATTGGCATGCCCATCTTGGGCAGCCCCACCCCTAAATGTAACGGGGGAAAAAAACCTTGGCTTCTAGTGGGCTTTTTGCCCCCCGGGGGGGCAGATTGGGGGCTACTGTCCCCATCTGCCCCCCAGGGAAATCAGAAAGACTGTAATTTTTATGGGGGTGGGGGCATTGGCATGCCTGGTTTGGGCATCCCCCACCCCTAATTCAAATTGCCAAAAAAATCCCTGGTATCTAGTGGGCTTTCTGCCCCCCTGGGGGGGACAGATTGGGGGCTACTGCCCCATCTTCCCCCCATGGGGCAGAAAGACTTACATTTTTGCGGGAGGGGTGAGGCATTGGTATGCCTGTTTTGGACAGCTCCCACCACTTATTGAAATTGCCAAAAAATTCCCTGGTTTCAGTGAAAGACTGGATGTACCCAATTTTCTGGGGGGGACCAAAGGCCCTTGCCCAAGGGGCCGCTCCCCCCTCCCTGGTGGCTAGTGGGTGGATCCCTGCTTGGGGATCGCCCTCCTGGGGCGATCCCCAAGCAGGGATTCACTAGGGGTACTCCCCTTTCCAACGATACCTCTCCTGACTTTCTACGTGCTCAAGGGGCTGAGATAGCCCCCTGAGCACGTAGAAAGTGAAACTGAAATGAGCCTCTTGGCTCATTTCAGTTTCGGTTTCACTGAAATGACGTCAGCGCGACGTGCGCACTGATCGTCATTTCAGGGAAACCAAAGCTGCAGCCTCGGAAGCTGGGGAAGCTCTTCCCCAGCTCCCGAGGCTGTTGGGGGTGAAAGGGAATCCCTCTTGTGCCCGCACAAGAGGGATTCCCTGTGCCATGTTCGAGGACGGCCGGGGGCCGTCCGACGCACATGAGCACTGGTGCGTTGGACGGCCAGTGGCCGTCCGACGCACCGAAGGGGTTAACAAACATGCAATTTAATATTTTACATTTTGTGATGTGCAAACACATAAACATATTAAAACCTTATCACATTGTTTTCCCATATTTACAATTGATGTATCTGATTGTTCTACTTGGCTGATAAAATGTTGTGAGAAGCACTATTTTCAAATCAAATGTAGACATTTCATCCTTGGTTTCTTTTCTCTTGACTTCATTGCTTTTAGTTTTGAACAGTGCTTGTTGTGAATTATCTGAAATGTGACATTTTGGAAAGTGGATTATTAGTAGTTGTAAATATGTTTCTACCACTTGCTGTAAGGCCACTAACACAGTCTAGGGCTCAGTGGAGGTCTCAATAACTTATTCCCATGCTCAACCCTGGGTAGCTTGGCTGCGAGCAGGCAGACTTAACGTAGGTGACAGGGATGTAAAGCATTTAAGAACACTAATTTGGTACATAATTAAAACACTACACACAATAAAAATCTCACACCAATTTATAACAATAGGAAATATTTTTATCTTTAAAATGACACCAAAAGAACAAACATCCAATGCAAGGAACCGGAGATATGAATTTTGAACCCCTTGCTTGCGTCGGACGGCCCCCGGCCGTATGACGTCACGGTGGGCGTGTACGGAGGACGGCCGGGGGCCGTCCGAACCGTGGAATTCCTCAGCACAGCGGGGGAATTCCAGCCACAGCGAAGCGGTTAAAGAATAAACACTTTCTAACACTTAATCACCTTATGGAGTTTTTTTCCAAAGTTGCTCCAAACTTTTCCAAACTTCTGGAACTTCTTCCTCAAGTTCCTCTTGAGGGCCCAAAATGTCCAAAACATAATCCAAGGGTTTGGAAGCTCCAAAATATTCCTGGAAAGTTTGGGACCACAATTCCCATAATGCACCTGGCGAAACCCTTTAAAAGTCCTATGGATGCACTCCAGGCAGGGGGCTCTTGGTAGAGTTGACGCAGGTGAGCTCTGATAACCTGTAGTTTGCAGGGAGCCCACTCTTTATTCCTCTTGAAACAAGGTACATCCAATGAGCTGTAGTTCCAGATAATGCAGCAGGCGCAGTCAGTCAGAATGCAGGACCTGATGGTGAAAATCAAGTTTCCAGCTTTGCAATCCTTCTTCTTCTCTTAGTTTCAAGCAGCAGAGCTGGGAGGCCCTGCCCCTCACAGATACTTATTCAGTATTCTCTGGAGCCAAGCAAGAGGGCACTCCTGTCCAATGAGGTGCAGGACAACACCCCAGAGAACGATCACTTCCTCCAAAGTGTGGCATAATGGTCTCCCAGAAAACACTATTCTTCAAAAAGGTAATATGGCTGAAGTCTCAGCAGGTGGAATAAGAGCTTGCTTAACCAACCTCCAGTATGGATCATTTCCCTAGCTTTCCTCCCCTTGACATCTGTGAATTCTGTCCTCAAGCCGGCTATCTGGCTAGGTTCATAGGGGATAGGGTAGATGGACCTGGCTATTCCTGCCTGTCCTCTCTTTTGTTTGAAGCTCCATGGTTTATGACCCCTCCCTGCTGCTCTGGCAGTCCTCTGCAGCAGAGCTCTTTCCAAAAGATTAGCCTTTCTGGGGAGAGCCACTTATTACTTCATCAAAGCAGCATCTTATAACTTCTTTTCTGTATATTTTAGGATACATTCAACATTAGCATCTTGTTGGATTTATCAATACCATTCTCCTAAGTCTTTGAATGATTTTTTTCGGTAATCCACTTTGTCCAGCACCAGGGCCTATAAAATATATTGTATAAGGACCCTGCTTATAGCTATATGACCCACAACCCTGGGACACCTAGGGGAGACGTTAGGGGTTCTGCATATACAAAAATAATGTAGATCCTCGCTCCCAAGTGCTCCTAGCACAAAACTCGATTTTGGGAAGCACTTTACTATAATGAGTGAAGTGAAATGTGCAATATCTCTATCCCCAGGGCATATAAAACCTCTTTAATAAGGGTCCTCCTTATAAGTACCTGACCCCCACCCCTAGGACACCTTGGGGAGACCCTAAGGGTACCTATTATGCCATAATATTGTAGTCTATCAATATTTAAGTGCCCCTAACACCAAAGTCAAGTTTGGGTACAATGTACACAGGGCTGCTTTTAAAATGGCGTCTGGCTCTAAACAGTGCACACATGCAAGTGCAGAAATGGCTACTGGCCTCTAAACTGCTATACCCTATTATATAATAGGGACTTAAAGGCAGTTTTGATATAGGACAGGTCATGCCAATCATAGGTGTACCCCAACACATAGGGGCCGATTCCGATTTCGGCCGGAAGGGCACCGAACGATGGTCGGAGCCCTTCCGACCGAATCCGAAGCGTGCCGGCGGATTCCTTCCGACCGAGCCATTCCGATGGGCTCGGTCGGAAAGAATCCGACTCGGATTTCCGGATGGCTTACGACGGGCTCGGAGAGCCCGACGCTGTCCGGAAATCCTTCAGTACTCCCCGGCCGCCTCTTCATGACCGAGGGAGTACGATGGCAGATATTTCACTGCCTTTTCGTGCCGGTCTTTCCGGCACGAAAAGGCAGTCTGTAACTGTCTTTGGGGCCCCCAGTAGGGCCCCCATGGGTGCGAGGCCGCCGAATGGCGGCCTGGGGGCACCTATGGTGCCCCTCTGTTGATCCCTGCACCCGGTGGCAGGCACCTTGGGGTGCCGGCCACAGGAGTGCAGGGATGAACTGCACCCCTGCTTTTCACTATGCAAGCATGCATTCCGCTCGGAATGCATGCTCCCATTGTGAAGTATACGAGTGCGACCGAACAGGGTTCGGTCGCATCGTACTTGCAGGGCCGAAACCGACGACAGCAGGTTGGTCGGTTACGGCTCCTGGACGATGTCGAACGGACCTGAGTCCGTCCGACATCGGAATCGGCCCCATAGTGTGCCCTAATGTGTGTAGGTGTTTTCACTGTATTCTCATTGTGTTTTCACCATAGCCTAGCAGAGGCCTGGATACAGTCAGAGTCAGTTACCAACCGTACCAGTCAGCAGAAATATGGGGGGTGCCCAGGGCACAGGATGAATTTCCAACATGACATCTCCTTTCAGAACGTATGAGAGCATTTTTTAATCTTTAAATATGCTTTAAATGGCTCTGATACATTCTTCAAATCCAAAGAAGTTAATTGCCCAGTAATCCTTAGGTGAGGGCACAGCACTTCAACCACAGGGAAGAACATGTCCAACTTAATGCATTCCACATTTGGAGAGAAATAAAGACTTCATTTAAAAAGACGCCTATGGACCATTACCACTATGAATAACTTTTGTTCAATTCAATTCAATTCAATGCAATCTTTATTCAGGTACAAAAGTAGCCATATAAGTGAATGCACAAAGAAATAAACAATTCTATAAAAACATTCATACACTTTTGTATCATCATGATTCCAAAATAGTAAAATCAGTAAAATTACCATGTCGCCCTAGCATTAAAACTAAAAAGAGGTCATTGTGAGCCGGGCACGCCCAGCAGTGTTCAAAGACAATGCGACATAGAAAATGCATTCTTCATTGTTCAACTGGAGCTGTGCATTATACGCATCTCTAAATTCAATAATGCAATGTCTCTTAATTAATGGTAATGAAATACTTTTAGTGTACAGGGAATAAAAACCACAGAATGATAAAAAGTGTAACATGGATTGGCCAGATGTCCCATTTCACGGGCAGGGACAGGAATCTAAGTTTGCTTGAAAGCCTAGTCAGAAGCTTAGCAGATACTTAACGGGGCCTGCAAGCTATGTTCCCAATGTCCCATGGGACTCATCAAATACCTTTGGATTGGGCTGTTTCCTCCCGAATTTGTCTCCAAATAAGCTGTCACTCTGGGCTTAGCAGACTCATTCTTCAGTCTCTGTATATGATAGTTTAAATGAAGTAGTCTGCAACTGTTTTTTACTGATAGTGTGTGGACCCCCAGGATTCTCGAACAACTGTTGACAGCCTGCCTTACGCAGGCGGGATTCTACGTACACCATCCAGGGGATGTTCCTGCCTTTACCACAAGAGAAGCAATCTTTAATGATGTCTCTAGTGAGGCCTTCCTTTGTATTTCTACAAATGGCAAGCCATAACAGCAAGGCGCGAGCTCTGATATAATCTTCAACGAAAGAGATATTCAGTTCTCTATGGCAAATAAAATTCGAACATGAAATCGGTGTCCCCAAAATTCTTCTACAGAATCTATATGCCTCCGCTTGAATTGGGTGACACTTATCAATTCCCCAGACTTCAGCCCTGTAAGTGGCAATTGGGAGACATTGTGTTTTAATAATCTTCAATAAAGGAACCAGTGCTCCCCCCTTCCTGGGTAGTGTAAGCTAAGCAATGAGCTGATGGCTCCTGAAAATTAGTTCCCACTATATGCTGTGTGTGCTCTTCATGAACCAGTATCAGCGAAAACCATTCCCAAATAAGGAAAAGTTCTCGTGCATTTTAGACTAAATTCTCCCACGTTTGAAGTTCCCAGGCTATGCTTCTTTGGGCCGCACGTCATAATAAAAGAATTATTAAAATTAGTATGTAAATCTAGCAATGCCATGAAGTTTACAAAACCACATACTAGCTGATGAAGGGCATTCGGGGTGTGGGTCATCAACACGGCATCGTCAGCGTATATTAGGGCTGGTAAAAAAGAGCCTTTGGGGACATTGGGGGCGGTGGTAAGTAAAAAAGGGTGAAGATCATTTATCTACAAAACAAATAAAAGCAGGACTCAAACACATCCTTGTCTCACACCTCTGCGGATATTCACATCTCAGGATACCTCCCCCTGAATATTAATTCTTGTTCCTGTTTTCATGCCCCTGTGCCAGTATGCCAGAAAATGCACCAGTGCTTTTTCCATTCCAAGGGTTATCAAGATAGACCACAGCTTCGAACGGTCTACACTATCGAACGCAGTGGTCAAATCCATGAAAGCTAGATAAATTGGGGATTTTTTAGCTTTGGTGTATTTTCCTATTAGCAGATTAAGAAAATATTAAGACACTGCTCCACCATGCCAACCTTAGATCTGAAGCCATACTGACTGGGATAAAGTACTGACTTCTCTTCCGCCAAATCCTTTATTCGATTGTATAGGGCCCTGCCTAAGATGTTTAAGGTTGTGTCTATTCATGATATGGGCCTATAACAGCCAGGTTGAGAGAGATCACCCATTTTACAAATGGGCACTATAATACAGTTTGACCATGTGTAGGGTGGGGGGCAAAGGCAAGGCTGTTAAAAACATCCAGTAATAAAAATGGCCCAAATCATGGGTTATATTTGAGGAGATCTATTGGAACCCCATCAGGCTTGCCCCCAACACTCTGATTTATTGTATCATCTACTTCCTCCAAAGACAATTGTACTAAATAAAAATTTGGTTCCTCAGAATATCACTATCAGAACATTCCAGGGCACATACATTAGTAAAGTGTGCTTCCCAGGCCTGACTTATGATGTTACAACTAATCTTTCTGATTCAGTTACTTCATCTCTTTTATAGCAGCCCAAAAGAGTTTACTGTTATCATGATCTGCCGCTAGGGCTATGGAATCTAATGAGTTATATAGTTATTGAATATGGGGCTAGGAACTTCCTAAGTGGTACTGCAAGCCATGTAGATTCAATGTTACACTCATCAAGCCTTGAAGTATGTAATACAGCACACAGGTCACTCAAAGTAACTTTAAAGTATTCACAGAAATTCAAAAGCATGCAGTTCATGTCACATAACTGAGCACTGACAAAATAAAAAACAAACAAATGAGCATGTGATCTGACATACCACATAAGCAGGGTGGTAAAAGCATCACAACTTTAATATTGAAATAAAATAAAATTGAAAGGTCAAATTTACACCAGAATTAATTCAACAAAGGTAGCTTTGACGCACAGAAAACTCCAGCCCATATAAACATAAAATGCAGTCAGTTCCAAATAGAAGAAAAATCACATAACTAATCCCGAGAAAAGAGGGGTGAAATTCACCATTGAGAAAACCTATGCCCCACTACGTTCCTTAAGTCAACCTTCCACAATCCAAAATGTTTTCAACAATGTTGGTGGCAGGTTCTGTAGAAGACACTTATATCATAAGAACAATTGGAGTAGGGCTGATTATAAAGGGTTGAATAGATTTTTCCCTCCGTATGAGATCCTGGACATGGCTGAGGAATGGGAACAGGTGCTAACTTAAAACACAGATTGTGCCCATGTCATCCAAAACAGCTTAAAAAAGGTCAAAACACAGCACAATAAACATCCCAGAACCAATTTCTAAAAATCAAGGAAAATTGAATAAGAAAAATTGTGCAAAATTCAATCAAGGGAACAAGAGATATGATTATTTGAAGTTTTAAAGCAAAAAAACTAAAAAAGAAGTAAAGCATCAACAAGAAGTCACTGTTTGCAGTTGACTGGGATCTAGGTACAATTTCTGGCAAACTGCAATGAAGCAGTGGTTGGACACACCAATTGGGTCACCGCAGTCAACATTTTCACCTTCTGACTTAGGGGCTTATTATGAGTACAGCGGTCCTAGGACCGCCTACTCACGGTGGCAGTCTGGCCACTGCCACTCCTGCAGGTCCACCCACCGTATTTGGAATGTGGCAGTCGGACTTCAGGATCCTGTGGTGGTGGTGGTGTGTGAAGGGGCAGAAATATGTTTGCGGTGCCGAGGCCAGCACCGCCACGCATATTCTGAATTGCATGAAAAGGGTGAAAAGGGTGGCGGACATGCAAGTAAGGGGGTCCTAACAGGGCCCTGAGCAAATTTGCCCATGGTGGTGCATGCGGAGGGGGCACATGTTGTGCCCCCCTAAACTTGTATGTTCCTGCACTATGTGGCATGCACGACACGGTACATGTCACACCTTGCAGGAATGTGCTGTAGGCGCAGTCACAGTGGTGGTCTGAATGCAGACCGCGGCTGTGACACCACTGACGCACCGCCTGCCTGCCCTGGATTCAACTCGGAATCCGGCGGGCAGGGGCAACACAGGCTTGGTGGTCCTCCTGGGAGCGCAGGGGTGGCGGACTCACAGGAGGACTGCCAAACTCATAATAAGCTGCTTAGTCTTATTTTATGAAAGTCAACATTTTCCAGTTGGGCAAAGTTGAAGACTGTATCCAGTAAAGTACTCACAAAGTCAGGTAGCTGTTGGGTGAGGTTTTGCTGAAGTCGGTGTTTTGGCAGGAAAAGCTCAGAGTGGGAAATTAAAGTTTTGTTGCCATTGACACCCTTTCAGTGGCAGGACACTTTTCTTTCCTTTGCCTGGTCTTTGATTTAGGGTTTGAAGGCAGAAATGCCACAGTCAGGGTGGTGGAGGACATTATGGGGCCGATTCTGATGCGGGTTGGAAAAGCTTCCCGACCGAATCGGTTGGGAAATGGTGTCCGACCCACTCGGATCGGGAAAGTCCGACCGGCGGAGTAGGATGCATCCGGATGCTTCCAGATACGATTTGGTTGAACTCCCATTGACTTCAATGGGAACATTTGTTCCTAACCGCATCAGAATTGGGCCCTCGGTCGGGAAGACACGTTCCCGATCCGATTTGGAAGGCGCAAATGCCGTTAGGAGGCCTTCCTAACCGCATCAGAATCAGGCCCTCAATCGGGAAGCTTTTCCAACCCGCATCAGATTCGGGCCCTATGTCTCCAATCATGGCATAATCAGCTTTGACAGCCATCCATCCAAAATTTGTTTTTTCAATAACAAATTCCTATATCCAGTTTTCCCCCTGGGTGTGGGGATCTTTATATGTGCATTTCTGTTCATCACCACCAGGTTTCCTTGACACTGACAGACAGAAAAAAGAACACCAGACTGTCCACCCTAAATAGGATGGGCAGTCTGATGCTATAGCTCATATGGCCAGAACCCTGTCATGCCATAGGAATAAATCCAGTGTATAAACTTAAGGCAACATTAATATCAACAAAAAATGAAACAATTTATATGAAAAGCAAAAAGAGAACCAACAGTATCTATATTTCTTTACAAAAATAATATTTATTAATACTTGATAATGAAAATACATTTCATGCTAAAATAACACCCCATTTATACTCATTCATTCTACTTCACTCATAAAACTAACTAACAATCAATATAAAAATAAAATTTTCTTCTTTTCAATTATACATTGATGACAATTGATTTCAAATGATCGTGAAGAAATGTGGCACAAAATTGATGGTCTATTATTTTCGACGCGCGTTTCGGCACAGAAGTGCCTTCGTCAGGAAAGGGGCCACAATATGTCAACTTTTAGTATCTGTAAATAAAGTATATATATTTTACATTTCAGATACAAGGTTCTCGCTGAATGATATACTTTGTGCCGCCATAAAGGCGTGCATTATTTAATGTTCACAATTTAAAAACAAGGCAGTGAATAGCATTACAGACTCTAGAGTTGTCCAGGAATTGAAGTGTATGTGACAAGAAAGATAAAAAAAAAAAAATAAGAAAAAAAGATGAAAAATATATAACCACCACCTGAATTAGATAATACCATATCACCAGGTGCACCCAGGATTTTACTTTTTTAATTTAAAAAACCACATTATCCGTCCCCCCCAAATATTTACAGAATCCATAAAAGTTAACCTTTTATCTTGAAATGGATTCATCAAGTAGTGACTGCTGTTGCTACGAATTTTAGAACAAGGATAACTTCTCAGCCGAAGATAAAGATGAACTGAGGATATAAAATATCTTTTTTTATATAAATTCAATAATATTTATTTTCAATTGGTATATTTAACACTTGAGTGTATTAATACCTTTATTTATAGATCTTCAATGTAGAGTCAGGTTTTTCATGTTCCAAACAGATTTATACTGCACCTGACAATGCACTTGATATGTGCTGTCCTCTTGATTTTACTGTGGGCAGATTAAAATCAATAAATGGCTCATATTATGAAAGGTTTTATCCTGGTTTGCAGGCACATTTACTTATAAAGTGGTTTAAATACATACTTACATTTCAGAATTTTATTTGCTGATATATGAATTTATCTAAAAGAAACAGATGGAATAGGGTCAACAAAATGTAAGCCCATAGGTGCAACATAAGATTGATGGACTTCATATTTATCCACAGTGGATGCTTATATAAAAATAATTCATGAGGTCCCTGCAATGCGGATTGCACATCATTCTTATTCTGGGACATATCATCCTATATTCGACACATTGTCCACATGTGAAAACAATGTAATTATTATGTAACCTACCGGTCGAACCAGTGAATAGTATTTGTCCTTTTAAAACAATTCTTGTTTTATTTTCATCACAATGGTGAGCTCCATCAATACATTAACACACAATTGAACTGTGATGTTCTAAAAACACTAAATAGGACAATGGACCACCATCTAATTAGATTAACCTCGAATTGGTTTTTCGCATTAACTGAATGAGTGCGGTAAAGTCAAAATCAAACTTAGCATCTTACCCACAATAGTATTATAGTACACTCTACTAAACGATATAACCTCTAAATTATTTATACAATAACAAACCATGTCACAATGCCATATCTGTTCAGCCGTTTAATTAATGTTGACTTACTTTTTTAATTACATCCAACATCCTAATAGAGGGTCCTCTGCACGCCGCAATCGCCGCGTGAAGACTGCCCTACGATATGCGAACTTCCGCATGAGGTATGTTTGAAATCTATCACATGGTGGACACCAACCAATCGTGGTGAACACCATGTGATAGTGGATAGCTAATACTGGCGGAAAGGGGACCGGAACTTTATTTATTTCCAAATACAGGGCTCTTTTTATTGTTTATTGTTTTACTTAATCATTTAAATCCCCAGACATGGTTCCTCAGCACAACACCCATAATATTAAAATAAGCTCTGTAGTACGACTTAAACTATGGATTGTGCATGCAATAACAGGCTATATAACAGGGTAGTATCTGTTCTGCCGTGTAAATTGATGTTAACTTACTTATTTTGTAGCATACAGTTCCCGGATAAAGGATCCTCCGCACGCCGCAATCATCGCATGAAGACTACCTTACGGTATGTGAACTTCTGCATGAAGTATTCTAGGAGTCTGTCACATGGTGGTCACCGACCAATCATAGCGAACACCATGTGAATGAATGAATGAATATTAGTTTTATAAAGCGCGAACTTAGCCCAGGGGCATCAAGGCGCTGCGGAAAGCAATCAAAAAGAGAGCTGACTGTAGAATAGAAAGTTCAGAGGTTAGGACAGGTGAAAAGCCAGGTCTTCAAGGACTTACGAAATAAGGAATGGGTTTCCAGAGTGGAAATTGGGGAAGGAAGGGAATTCCACAAGTTGGCCCCCAACAGCGAGAAAGCCCTCCCCCATCTAGCCTTCCTCACCCTGGGAACAGTTACTCGGTTCTTGCTTGCGGATCTCAGGTCCTTGCCAGGAAGATATCTTTGAAACATCTTGTTGATACCTTCTGACCCCTTATTGTGGACAGCCTTGTGGACCAGGCACAGAGCCTTGAACACTATTCTCCTCCCCAATGGAAGCCAATGCAGCCTTCTGATGGTAGCTGAGACTGAATGAAATTTGGGGAGGCCGATCACCAGTCTAGCAGCAGCATTCTGCACCAATTGCAGTCGATGAAGAAGTCCTTTATTTATTCCCAGGTAAAGGGCATTACAATAGTCCAGCCTCGAAGCCACGAGGGCCACCACAGCCTGTTTCCGTGCAGGCAGGGAGAGAAAACGGAAGATCTTCCTGAGAGTCCGTATCATCCCAAAACAGGTAGAGACAGTTCTATTTATTTGAGAACCCAGGGAAAGAGAGGAGTCCACAATAATGCCTAAATTCTTGGCACTAAGGGAGGGACAGTGAATAACCAATCAGGCGGAGTTAACTAAATGCAGGGCTCTGTTTGTTATTTTTTGATTTGTTCGGTCACTCGAATCCCAAAGAGAGGCTCCACAGCGCGCCACTATCAATGCATAGGTACAACAGTATCGTATTTTGGATGCCGCATAACTTATTTTTCCTCCCTCCCAGGAATTCTGTGACCTACTTATGCCTAGCCTGTCACATTGAAGAACCATATGGCAATAGGTGACCAATCTTGCAAAATTGAGAGCCGAGGCTTAATTTATTTCTGGGCTTAACATCCTGATAAGTGCGATCATTTATGCCTATTTGTGACAATTAGAGTTACTATTAATAAAACTGGGCATTATGTGGGAAGAAGATATTCCATCAAAAACAACGGTAGATTCAACAATTATTGTATCGAAACGCCTGCTCCCATGGGATTTCTTGATTTAGGCCTCGTACAAATGTGTCCAGAGAAAATATCCAAAATACTTCTCTTCTTTTCCTTATTTCATCTGAATCTGAGCCCATCTTGTCATTTATTTTCTCTAAAATCAACCAGTTGATTTGTTCATGACTATGTCCTGCTTCTAAGTAATGTTTTACTAGGGGTGCATTAATCTTTTTTGTGCGTATAGCTGAACGATGTTCAGTTAAACGAATCGCTAAAGTTCTAGATGTTTCTCCCACATACCCCTTTTTGCATGGACATAATAACAAGTAGATAATGTTTTTAGTCTTACAATTGGTAAATGATTTTAGAGTAATGTTATATGAATTATGAGTAAACTTCTTTGTGATTATTGCAGTGTCACAGGCTTTACACTGGGTACATTTATTATTCCCTACTAATGGAGTAGAATCATCTAAGGTGATTTGAGTCAACGATTTTATGGACATACGTGAATGAACAATTTCATCCTTTAGATTTCTATTGCGTCTATGGGCAAACATAGGGCGTGGTAATATATTGTCTTCTTCCGAATTGGAATTTAAAATATGCCAATGGGCACATACCACTTGTCTCACTTTTTCATTCGCTGTTGAGTGTCGAGTGACACACACAAGCGCAGGCGATTGTTTAGGTGGATGATTGCCAAGTAGATGGTCTCTATCATAAAAGTGGGCACGTTTATAAGCTTCCCGTATTAATCTATTTGGATAGCCTCGGGCTATAAATTTGGTCTTCATTGTTTCTGATCTCAGATCATAATCTGTAATATTAGTACAGTTTCTCCGCAACCGGAGAAACTGACCAAACGGAATGCTCTCTTTTTGTTTATTGGGATGAAAACTTGTGAAATGCAACAGTATATTTTTTGCAGTAGGTTTCACATATAAGTCAACTTCAAGTTTCTGGTTCTTTTCTTTGATTTGAATGTCCAGAAATTCTATGTGGCTGTGACTAGTGTGAGCAGTAAATTTTAGATTGGCATCACACTCATTAATCCATAATAGGAATTCTGAGAGTTGGTTCACGTCACTTGTCCAAATGAAGAATATGTCATCAATAAATCAAGCCCAGTTTTTAATGGACTCGTAAAAAGGGGCTATTTCATTGTATATATATATGCTCTCAAATTGAGCCATATATATATTTGCCACAGTGGGAGCGCAAGACGCTCCTATGCTTACTCCCTTTATTTGGCGATGCAAATTGCCATTGAAATCAAACGTATTTTCTTCTAGGACTATTGCAAGAATTGCATTGATAAAATCCGGATCACAATGTATGTGAAATTGATCTATGAACCAAGCTACTGCTGTGAGTGCCCCTCCTTGTGGTATATTACTATATAAGGACTCCACGTCTAGAGTAACTAAGATTTCTCTTTGTGCATGGAATGGTAGTCCTTCCACTGTTTGTATCATAGATTTCGTATCTTTGATATATGATGTGATTTTGGAAACATAAGGATATAAGATACGATCTATATATTTGGAAATTGGCTCGGTTACCGAACCTATTGTAGTCACAATAGGGCGGTACGGTGGATCAAGGCTATTTTTGTGAATCTTAGGGATTCCATAAATAGCTGCCATTTTAGGGTTTGTGATATTTAGAAAATCAAATTCTTTTTGGCAGATGATACCTTTTTCTAATGCTCTTTTAGTTAGATTATAGATCTTTCTTTGGACTCTAGATGTGGGGTCCATGTTAACAGGTAAGTAGAAATTAGTGTCACTTAAAAGGTGTGACATAGTCTTGATATATTTATCGGTGTCAATGACAACTATGCCACCACCCTTGTCACAATTTTTTATAGTAATGTCTGTATTGTTACGGAGAGAAACTAATGTTTCGAGCTCTTCTGGATTTAAATTTTTGAGCGGTTGAAACGAATGTTTCAACAAAGTTTTTAACTTTTTAAGACAGATTTTTCAAATATCTCAACTTCAGGACCTAGTTCATCAAGGTTGGGAGTAAAAGTTGATATTGGATGTAATCCTGAACGATTGTCTGGATTTCCTACCCCACCTGAAATACTAATGTCTGAGCTTGCGGCAAAAAAATGTTTTAATCGTATTTTTCGAAAAAAGGCCATAATATCTTGGTATAATTCAAAGACATTGAGGCCCGTATGTGGTACAAAGGTCAAACCCTTTGATAAAAGTGCAACCGTAGATTCTTGTAACGGTTGCTTTGATAAGTTAAATATAGGTATTTCACTTACGGCCTCCAATACTGGGCATTTCTGGTAACTAGATATTGTTGGGTGTTGTGTTGATAGTTCCCCCGATTGAAAGTATTGTGATACCTTGGTTGATACCTCGGCCTCCAAGGGCCCTGTCGTGCCTGTCGCCTGCCTAAAAAAGAAGCTTGACCACTTGATCTATTGCTTGAATAGGTGGCTCTTTGATTTTCAAAATTGGGTCGATAAGTAATGTCATCATTATCAGAGTCGGAAGTGTCCCAAAAGGTAGTAACCTTTCTTGTGGATTTTTGGTATCCCCCAGGCTCTGTATCCAAATAATTTCCTTGATTATAGAAGTATTCATTTAAATAGGGGTACGTTTTTTCCTTAGTGGTATACCTGATATCTTTTTTAATTTTTCCGTTTTTCTTTTGATCAGATAATCCGAGTATGATGTAACTTCTTTATCAATGTCTTCTAGTTTTCCCTTAGCGCTCTCTAAGGCATCATTTTGTTTGATCTTTTCCTCTAGAGCTATCAATTCTGATGTTAACGTTTGTATTAGCTCCTTAGCTGTTTCAATTATTAAAATCATGAAGTCACGAGAACATCGGTTTGCTATGAGTGACCATTTTTCAAGGAATGCTTGTATTTGGACAAAGAGTCCAGGAATATTCCTAACTCTAAGTCCTTAAGGAATAATGCCTGCTTTCAAGTAGTCCAACATGAACTGACCATGCAGTTCTATTCTCTGAATTTTCTTCTTAAGTTGGAACAAAATGTTCAGATCATCATTGGTGGCCACCTGAATTGTGAGGCAACTATGATGCCTTTTCAAAAAATATTAAGGCCTGCTTTAAACAATTGAGTTTGTAAAAATGCTTCATCTGTTTAAGGCTCAATGTGCCCAAGCAATGATTGTGCAGCAATCCAAGCTCAAGGTGTTGGTTAAGGGGAAATTTCAATTATTTTGCGATGTTTCGGAAGCACAGGACTTGCTTCAACAGATTTCTGCAAAGTGTGGATAGTTAGCACCTGATGGGGCGTTATATATTGTGCAGTAGTTATTCCTAGTCCAGAGGAGCTACATCCCCTGTTGATTGGGAAGTACAGGGACAGTGATTTAAAGTTATAGTGGGTCAAGGGAGATTAAGTCACTGGGGCCTGGATACTCTGGCTCTTTTTCTTTTCCCGGTTTTCCTGGTGTAGGGAGGGGTGGGGGAGACCGGCCGCCGAACTAGGCACAGTGTCATGGTACCAGGCTGGTTTGGGGGGAGCAGAGCAAGTTAGGTGTGAGTGGGAAGGCGAACAACTCACCACAACTCTGGATGAGGGGTGAGTTTGGGGGTAAGAGGGTTGTGAGTTGGGGCAATGGCTATGTTAAAAAGAGATCCAGTGGCGCAATTGGGGCTGTAATCTGCATCCATGACTGTTGCTACAGGCACAAATGCACAACGGTCAGAGATACAAAATGCTAATGTTCGCACAGTATATGTTTATTTTGAATGTAGGGGGGTTTATTTCTGTGTAGATTGCTCTACTAGCCCCCAAAGTGTCTGGGCTCAGCGTAGAATGCACACAAGATGTATTGCACAGATAACTGGTCGAATTAATTTAGATTTTATTTTTTATAACATGATTATTAGAGGTCTAGTAGCATTCAGTTTTGGCTCTGATTTTAGGAATAGGATTGTGTAGACTATAATGAATAAAACCTTGAAGGTAGTCTCGTTTAACATAAATGGCCTCAATAATAAAAAGGAATCACGGGCCATTGAAACTTGGATTAAGACTGAAAATCCCTCAGTGATTTTAATCCAGGAGACCCACATTCTGGCAGGCAAATTGATGGAATTATCTATGTTCAAAACTTGGGCAACATATAGGGGCTTTTCTTCCTGCCAGGCAGCACACCCAGGGACTGCGATTTTTTTGGGGAAAAGGCTGGATGCAGAAGTGGTCAAACTCTCTAGTGATAATAATGGAAGGTGTTGTTGGGTGACCTGTAGGGTGGGGTTAAAATGTCTTATGTTTGTGAGTATCTAAGTCCCAGTTGAAGATAACGCTATGCCCAATGAAGAGTTATTCCAACCCTTATTACAAATAACAGGTGAGATAATTATTGGGGGGCACTATAATTTTCTGCAAAATCCAAAAATTGATTCCTCAGTTAAATATAAAAAGCATTTAAAACCCCAAAAGTCTAAAGTTATTCAAAGTTATTGTAAAATTCTTGAATTAATTGATCCCTGGAGGACGGCTTTTCCTACGAAAGCTGCGTATACCTGTTTTTCTAAAAGATTTCGCACCTCATCTCGGATAGACTTTTTCCTACTCTCTAAAGCTTTGGTATTTAATACCCAGCAAATTTTACCTAATGGCTTCTCAGACCATGCAATGATTGCTATAGAGTTTGAGATAGGGAAAGCCTTAGTATATCCCAGGAGGTGGGTTTTTAATAAGCAATACTTGCAGGATGAAGAGTGGGTGCAATTTTGTAAGAGTGAGATTAAGGAATGTTTGGTAATAAATGATGGTTATCGATAAATGGGTGGGCACTGCCTGGAACTTCCAGCAACAAACAGGGACAGGACCCAATTTTATGGTTGGCACTTCTCCCTCAAGTGGTTACAGTTTCAATAATGCCACGCCTCTTTCTCTCTAATTAGGTTGCATGACTTTACAAGATTCTGGGTAAGTTTGAGCTCCAAATCCTGTGTGTCTCACTCATTTCTGCATATAAGTACCCATTTGGGGGGTAGGATAATCTTACCAATATTTCAATTACTTGTATGATTAATGGAAGGTATTCCTCTCTCCGTTCCCTATAACATGGATGACAAACATACGTTTTCTACTATGCGATTGGAATCCTTGACTCACCAAATATGTTTCCTGACCCAAATTTGTTTATTTGATTGCCCCGAAATGGGATAACATGAATAATAATGCCATACGACTCTTGCTTATTATATGGATATATGTGCGATCGAATCAGTTTGACTAAATGTCTTATTCTTAATATTTCTGATGAATATGTCTTGATATTGTATGTTTCATGTTTCTTACGTGTTCCATGTCTCTCTCTTTATTTGTTCTGCTCTCCATTTATTTGTTTTGCTTTCATCTCTGCGATTATTTCTTTCACAAAAAACTTTTACACACCTCTTGAGTTATTATGTTTTCCCACTGTAAACTTGGTTCCATTTGTCTACCTGAATTCCCAGAACTGGGATAACATTAATAACAATTCCATGCGAATCTTGCTTATCATATGGGCTGTTGTCTCTCAACTTTATTTACTTTATATCTGTTCTGAATAAATAAACATGCAAATCAGAGAATGCACATTGGACTATATTATTACAGGACACTAAGATTGAACCTTTGGGCACAATTTCCCTCTGCCACACTTCCATATGGTAATAAATGATGGGACTGCTTCCCCTAGCATTGTATGGGATATCTTAAAATCTTACATCTGTGGGTTGGGGATAGGTAAGGATGCAGATAACATAAAAAAAAATACAAGAGCAATTGCTCGAGAGAAATGTGCAGCAAAGCTATGAAAGTTTTTAAAGGAATCTATCGATGGCCAATAAAAGAAAACTCAATAGGGTAAAACAGGCGCTAAGCGAAGCATATTATGCAAAACGTGAGACAATACATCGTGCTCATACCAAAAAAATATATGAGGAAAGTAACTTCAGATATAAAGTGGTCATTCCTAAGCCATGGGAGAACCCAGAATCTACATTACTTACACTAGAGGCCAAAATGATACTCCGTCTTCACACAACAGTACATGACCTGAACAAACTATCAGATATAGGACACTGTTTTTCATAACAACTTAGCGCTATGATCCCGAACAGCAGAAAGTATATAAAGTAGGTGCCCGTATGTGCCTTCCATTTTTTGGAGCCATACCTAAGAGAAAACTGTAAAGATTCATTATGGAATTAAGGTGTCTTCCATTCTAGTGAAATGGTCAAAAGTGGTTAGCTGAGAATTTTTTAAATAGGTATGTTACAGCAAAAGACCAACTGTGCTTTATGTACAATATCATATGCAATGAAGTGGCTCAACTGTAGATATAAACCTATATGTTGTTGTCACACCTTTGAATTGCTGCATCGTTAACCTTACTTGCGGTATTTAAACTCAGAAGAAAATGTGTATACTATAACCACACACAAATCCATAAAAAAACTTTTAGGCAACGGCCCTTGTAAAACCTATTTGACCCCTTGATGTGACCTAACCCAACGGTGCATTGATATATGCATTGCCAATCCCATGGGGCCCATATAACTCAAAAAGCCTCAGTTAAAACTATGTGGCCCCTTTAATAACTGGTGGAATAAATTAAACAAGGTTATATATAACATACCGGGAAAACCATAGATATGCACAGAACGTGAGTCGTAATGATTCTCCTTACAGATCATCAGGAGGCACAGTTGACACACTATTTAAGTTAACTTGGGAAATGGCGCTGAGGCTCATACAAATATATATACGCAAACTACATTTCCCAACTAATCTGTTCATGTGGCCTGCGTTGAGCAAATCAGAAGCCTCTTAACCAATCAAAGAGGCTGCGGGGCTGGGTTTTGAACAAAGAGACCTTTCGCGCAATAACCACATTCCAAGCTGTTATTGAAGCGTAAAAGGCCATTTTATTAGGACAAGGTTGGAACATTAACTTTATTAGCAATGCATCACTATAAAACATATCACTTTATCATGTCCATACTTCTCACTTTCCCCATCCATTCCCAAACCATCTCACCTGTGTCACTCCTCCTCTTTCACTCTGCGACCTCCTTCATATCCCCATTCACCCCTGTCACTTGCCCTCCAAACATCCTCTCCTGAATTTCTTCCGTGCTCCTTGCATCCCGCGCCCTGTCATCAGTCACCTGTGTACCATTCCCCCCGAGGGGTGGATCCGCCCGTATGTGACTCCCCACCCCTCCAAAATACCGCCAACAAGATAACCCCTCCACCAACAGTTCCCTTGCACCAGTATTCCCTGCGGCACCAAATGGACTCATTCCATAACTTACTAATGACGTCCCGCATCTCCATCATATAGTATGGATTCCTCATCCACGAAAGGTGCACCCAATCATCCCTGAACAATAACGGCTCCTCCAACCGCAGACCCCCATGGGCAATCACCTTAATGCTCTTTTTCTTGCAGAAAACCCTCATTGCCCTATTCAATTTCCTGCGGGCCTTATCAATGGCTGCATGCTTGGCAGCCCCCCGCCATACTTTGCGAGGCACAAACTCTATCCATATTAGTCATGTTCCAGCAAAGTTCCTCTTTATCGCCTCCAAATCCCTCTGCATGTGCTGCAATAGCAAAAGACCTGACAAACGTACTAGATCATTCTCTCCTATGTGTATTGCCAGCATGTCTGGCCAGGTCCTCTGCAGAACCATCTTCGTCAACCAGGGCAATAACGTCCCCCATCGCATGATCCCTTTACCCCAACAAAAGACTTTATCATGGCTGCTCCTCAAACCCAGGTTGCGTCCATACACCTGTTGATCCGCATATTTGGCTGTCCAGTGGATGAAAGAATGTCCCACATTCCAGGTAACCATCTTGGTTCCTGGGCCAACCACACATCCTATGATAGAAAAGACAGACACTATCCCTGAATCAAAACACCCCCCCTCCCTTGTGTGCTGGCACTTCCTGCTCCTCCGAACTATACCCCTATCTCTGGGCCTCTATTTGCGCATATATCTCTCGCAGCACCTGGATCTCCATCTCCCGATCTGCCGGATCTTGCCCCAGGACCACCCTAAATGTGCCACCGCTGTAGCAGCCCCAATACAGAAAGAGTGTGTGCCAAAATCGGTCGGTTCCCTACCCACTTTGCATAATGCCCTGTGCAATACCACTAGCAGCTGAAAAGCCGTCACTCGCCCTCCTGACGCATGACAAAAAACCTCTGACAACGGCCGTCCCTGTCGTGACACATACTTTCTCCATTCTTGCACCGGGCATACGCCACTGCAGCCACTTTCATTCAACCAAACCCATCTCCTTCTGGCTGCCTGATCTGTCTTAGAATGACTGAGCCAGATCCCCAAACGACCCTCGTCTAATCGCACCTCGCCATATGACACCCCCACTTGCCGCGCTGTCCCCAACAACTCTGATACCTGAAAAGCTCCAAAAAGCATCCAAATCATACATAGTCTGAATACTGACACTTCAAATGGGTCATAGCAACATTCTGGCAAAACCCCCAGCAACTCTTGCAACAGTTCAAATGTGATGGCCTCCCTCAGAACTCCCCCCTCCCCACCTCTCTCATGTCCCCAACCTTTCAGCATTCTGCTCAAAATCTCATCCTTGGCAGGATCAGAAACCTAAGTATAACTTACTGTAAAAGGATATCCATGCCAGCTTCCCTGCTATTGTTGTCTGCGATAAACGTTTATCCATGCAACATAAAACAAAACTCAACACTCCCTGCTCAGTGTCCTGCCACACGCGGCTCAGTGCAGCCACTGATTGACCTATGAACTCCCCAAATTCGGCCAACGCCAGCATGTAGCTCCGTCTTGTGGATTCCGCCAAAGACCTCTCGACCAGGTCTATCACTCTCACTCCACCCAGGCTCAGTGGTCGTCCGGTAGCTCTGTCTTGCATTTGTCCACTCCATGCGCCAGTCCGTGGAATCGCTGCCACTGCAAACAAGACAATGCATCTGCGATGTCATTGCTGGCCCCTGGTACATGCTTTGCACGAAACGCAACATTCATCCTTAGACACATTAGCATAAAATGTCGCAACAGCCGCAGCACCCTCAAGTCTCTTGCTTTCTGCCTTTTCACCAGTTCTACAACTGTCATGTTATACACATGGAAGAGCACCGTCCGATTCTCTAGTTCAGCCCCCCAAACGGCTAATGCCACCAAAAGAGGGAAAAACTCCAAGAAAGCAATGCTATGCCCTTGCCTCAACCAGTGTGCCGGCCACTTCTCTGCACACCAGCGTCTGTCCCAAAACAATCCAAAACCCGAAGCTCCTGCTGCATCCGAAACAATTTGCACCTGCCAGACTGTTTTCTTCCACGAAATCCAATGGCACACCATTGAAATCATCCAAAAATGTCTGCCACACCCCCAATCTGCCCTGACCCCATTGAAATCCTCACTCTGTGGTGAGGCAGCACTGCCTCTGACATAGCCATGCCTATGTGCCGGCAAAATGTTCCCCCCACTCTCACCACCCTGCACGCAAAATTCAGGAAGCCCAGCAGTTTCTGCACCGCTCTCAACTCAATCCTCCTCTCGCCCACCACTAGTAACAAAAAGGCCTGAATTTCCTCCACTTTTTCCCTAGGCAGCCTCGCCATCCAGTGTACTGAGTCCCTTTGAACAAGAAATCATCCAGGTAATGAGACACCCACCGGTGACGGCTACTATTTGTGAAAACCCACTGCAAGAAAGTACTGAACATTTCAAACAGGGCACAGGAAATCGCGAAGCCTATCGGCAAAACTTCGTCCACGTATATGGCGCCTTCAAATTGCATTCCTAGTAGTGGAAAATTCACCGGGTGTATGGGCAGCAAACGAAAGGCAGATTTGATGTCACACTTCGCCATTTCCGCTCCCTGCCCACACGCTTTCACCAAGCGGATGGCATCATCCACTGAGGCATAAAGTACCCTAGAGTCCTCTTCTGCAATGAAATCATTGATGGACCCACCCTCCGGCCAAGATAAGTGGTGAATCATTCTGAACTCCCAGGGCTCTTTCTTAGGCACCGCCCCCAAAGGCAAAATGATCAAGTTGTCCAAGGGCCATTCTGTGAATGGGCCCGTGATCCTGCCTTCCTGCACTTCCTTTCTCAAATTCGCTGCTACCACCTTTGGCAATTCTTTAGCTGATTTCAAGTTGTCCGCCCATCTACTCCCCCGTGGACCTTGGTATCCTACCCGGAAACCCTCGATGAATCCCCACAGTAACCACAACGCTGCCTCCTTGTCTGAACTTTTCATAAAATGTGTATGATTTATCTATTACACAATATTGAATGTATTACGGGTAAAAACACTGAAATGAAGTAAAAAAAAGTCCTCTATATATGCCATGTCTTTTCTTTCTTCATTTTGTATAATGTGATGGGTGCATAGATTCACATTACTAGCAGGTGTTAGGTAGCCAAGAAATCGAAGAAAATGTTCAGAAAAGGACAGAAAGTCATCAATGACAATTACAGATACAAACAATTGACGTATTGGTTTATAAAATTAAATAGGATTTATGGTATGTGGGTACACTATTTTGTTTACAGCACTTGTAGACATGAAGGCAGTCTCCAACACGTATTTTATAGTTGAGAAATGATTGGTCTGAATGTAAAAATAAATAAATAAATGAAATGAAAAAGAATCTGCTCAAATGGAGAGAAATAATTTATAAATAATTTTAATATTTATTTCACGTCATAGTTTGGTGTCCAGTCTGAGTCGAACTGCTCCCACAAAGGAGAAGATTACCACAGGTTATTTTTCAGTTGTAAAACATGGCAGGAACAAATTGGTCTAACGCTGATAAGAAAATGCGATACAAAAGGGGATGATGGACGGAACGTTTGAGCCAATCAAACACTCACCCCCAGTCAACTGATCTGGGTTTAATCCATCATCATTCTTTAGCTCACTCCACCACCCCAGTTCAGACATGGCCATATGCAAATCAGTCTGACCCTGTGCCTCATGGGAACAGTCCAGCCCGAACTGCCAAGCCATGTCTTCCCTGGACCCAACTTAGGGCGAACAAAGCGATACAAAAGGGGATGATGGACGGAACGTTTGAGCCATCCCCTTTTGTATCGCTTTGTTCGCCCTAAGTTGGCGGGGGTATGCCCAGACGTGGGTCCCTTGCTCACTTTGCCACTGGATTCAAGCTAGCCTGGCTGATGACGGCTGGAATGCCAGAAACCGGTCCTAGGATGCTTGTTTCCGGTCCAGGGAAGACATGGCTTGGCAGTTCGGGTTGGACTGTTCCCATGAGGCACAGGGTCAGACTGATTTGCATATGGCCATGTCTGAACTGGGGTGGTGGAGTGAGCTAAAGAATGATGATGGATTAAACCCAGATCAGTTGACTGGGGGTGAGTGTTTGATTGGCTCAAACGTTCCGTCCATCATCCCCTTTTGTATCGCTTGTTCGCCCTAAGTTGGCGGGGGTATGCCCAGACGTGGGTCCCTTGCTCACTTTGCCACTGGATTCAAGCAAGCCTGGCTGATGACGGCTGGAATGCCAGAAACCGGTCCTAGGATGCTTGTTTCCGGTCCAGGGAAGACATGGCTTGGCAGTTCGGGCTGGACTGTTCCCATGAGGCACAGGGTCAGACTGATTTGCATATGGCCATGTCTGAACTGGGGTGGTGGAGTGAGCTAAAGAATGATGATGGATTAAACCCAGATCAGTTGACTGGGGGTGAGTGTTTGATTGGCTCAAACGTTCCGTCCATCATCCCCTTTTGTATCGATAAGAAAATGCAGCGGTAGGTGGTTAGTCCGCAATGGGTAAATTGCACATGGAAATTGTGCATGGAAAAGTTTGTGAAATAAACATACTAATGAAAAAACAGATATGACTAATGTCCAAAGCAGGACTTGCCCGCGGCGTAGTAGCGTAGAAATACGTTTTGATGTTTCACTGTACCTGCAAGTGCAAACAATAGTGGAAGAAGTGTCCCCTTGTTTGGAAATATTACAAATTAGAAAGTAATTTGAAACAAGGATTTGCAATGCAATAGGTCTCGCATTTTTTAGAGTTAGAACTATTGGCATTGTAAATGATAATATCTTTTACCTATGTGTTTAGGTTTGAAGTGTAGAGGATGTATGAAGAGAGACACAGCAGCACTGCCTAGAGGTCTTGGAATGAGGAATTACCACTGGGACCAGAGAAGCAGGTATCAGCACTGTGTAGAGGGCTTAGAATGAGGAATTACCGACAGGACATGAGAAGCAGCTAGCAGCACTGTCTAGAGGACTCAGAATGAGGAGTCACCACTGGGACCAGAGAAGCTGCTAGTAGCTCTGGCTAGAGGACTTAGAATGAAAAATTACCGCTGGAACTAGAGAAGCAGCTAGCAGCACTTGATAGAGGACTAAGAATGAGGAATTACCACTGGGAACAGAGACGCAGGTGCAGCACTGCCTAGAGGACTAAGAATGGGGAATTACCACTGGAAACAGAGACACAGCTGCAGCACTCAGGTACTGCTGAAACATTTGAGCAACATTAAGTACAGGCCTGTAAACTGGCAGCAGACGACATGCAACTATATAACTTTTGCTGCACAAACTCGTGCAACTAGGAGAATAGGCAGAAGAGACCTGGAAGAAACCAAGAGGTACTATTTCATTTACAAAAAGACACCTAGATGGGTGCAGGATGGCCTCATTCTAAGTAACAATGATCCAAAAACGATCATAGGAGTCAAATATGACACAGTACCTTTGTGAACATAGGAGAAGTGCAGTACCGAGATTGCTTATAGTAAAAGTAGAAAGACATAGTAGTTCTCCCGCTAGGACTGCAATAAGCTTTTCTTCTATGAAAAATAAAAAACATAGTAATGTCTAACGTAAAGAGTTAGAGACCTGCAGTATCAACCGTTTGAGTGAAATATTTATATTCTCTTCAGCAGCTAACAAAACTGGTGGATTAGTGAAATGCAGTAGAAACGAAAAATGCACCCCTCCCCCACCCATTTACAACACAGGACTGGGGAGTTTTAAATCAGTCTGAGAAGACGGGTTAGTCTTATGGCCTGAAGTCACAAATCACGACAACAAGAATAGACTGTTGGAACTGTTGGAATGCGATGCTGCTGTGCAATAGAGAAATTACTTGTGTTGTGGGAATTCATATGCACCATGAGCATAAACATGTGAAAATGTAAAGTTTTTTATGAAAAATCTAGATATAGAGAATGATTTTACAGTGTGTTTGTAGAAAATTTGGGAGTTCAGTTTAAAAAATGAGCTAGCAGTAAGCAGCAGTGAAGCAAGATAAAAGAGCGGGAGACAGTGAGAAAACATACAACCCATGCCAATCTCAAGGGGGTGCATGGGGGCGAGGGAGCAAGCAGGGGTAGGGGACACAAACATTGCCAACAGTAATAAAGATTTTCCCGTCAGCCTGCCAGTACGCTCCCAAGGCCACATGAATAATGTTATTTTTAAACAGCACTATAGTTATTATAATGTGGTGACACTGGGGTTTCACCAGCAATCGACGCCTCACCTAGTAAACAGTGGTTTCTCTCAGTCTGGCTCTGTTCCTCTACTTCCCTTCTCGTCAGCAGTGAAACTGCATTATCACATTTGAACTTTGCGCAACTCTGTGCAGCATTCCAGCTCACTTCTTGGCAATCATCCACAAGATCGGTGGCATTCCCTGAAAGTGCACACAAGCACCATCAAAGGTATGCGAAGACGTGGTGAAAATGATGGCCTCTGCCACTGGGTGGGATGCCAAATTGCCCGATGTTGACACAGCACTGTGCATCCAGTGCTGGGCTTGCATTTAAGAGTATGGTGCACTCTGGGAGTTGTAGTCTTTGGAACTAATTGGGGGGGAGCCCAGGGCTGGCAACCCTTTGAATATTGTACTACACATCAGAGAAGGTTGATAGGTGGGCTAACATTAACACTAACAACATGAGCAGGTGCCCGAAGTGTGGTAGCATGCTGCAGATGTTATCCATAGGATTGCCAGCTGTGCACATTTAAATAGCTACATGTTTGAAATTCCCCTGCTGTTATCCCATTCACTAGATGTCCAGCTCTCTATAAGGAATAGTATGTTGAGATTCAAACCCGAGGCTGGCCCTCAAGTCTCTGTAGTTATCTCCACTGCTGGAATGGATTAGTCAGATGCTCCCTACAGTATTGTGAGTGGTGGACACTTCTCTGTCAAACCTTCTATGAAACCGAGGCTGCCATCCTAAGGCAAAAAAGAAATAAGGGGGAAGGAGTCTTCATAAATATATGGGCAGCTGTATTTTCGCCCTGATTTTAGACTTTGCTGTGCTATCTCTCATGTGCCTAACCCTGTATGCTGTATGCTGTATGCTGTGTTCTTATTTAAATTTTGACTGATTTTTTAAAATATTTATATTTGTACTTGTATGATATTGTGGCATTTATTAATTGCTTGTGACCACACCAAATTTCATAACAAAAAAAGAATATGCTCCTTGTGAAAGAGCAATCACTCACAGTGACTTTAGCCAATGGCTGAAGTTGACTTTAGCCAATGGCTGAAGTTGGCCCTATACTTTAGTGGGTATAATTCAAATATGAATGACACACAAAAAGACCAATGGATGCAGAGGACTGGCTGAAAGTTCATAACAATGGGTCATAAAGACGCAGGCCGTTAGTTTTCAGGTGTGGTATTAGCAAAGTCCTTTTGATGTTGGTAAACATATGTATATGTTATAGTTATTATTAGGTCTGGCATTAACCAAGAGCTTTAAATGTATAATATATTTACTCATAGGGGCCGTCTTTGTTAGCCAAGTCCTTCACTATTAAGGATTTGATATGATGAGCTTGGGCAGGACATCCAGGAGCAAAACATAATGGTATTGAAGCTTCACCCTCCTGCTATCACCAATGAGAAGTGCTAGGGAGGCTGGCAGAGGGCAGAGTGTGGCTAGGGATACAGGGTGCTTGAGTGCTTGAACTAAATGTTGGTGTGGGGAAGAGTATTGCGGGTGATGGTGGATGTTGAGGCAAGAGAAAATGCTTGTGGGTGCTCGGTGCTCAGAGCAAGAGGCGGGCCATATGGCTGCTAACAGTGCCATTCACCCCAGTGCTTTTGAGTGGCCCATTTCCTGCTGCTATGCCACACCAAAGCTGCTCCTTTGTTTTAAACTTTGGTTGCTTCCCACTTTACGAAGCTCCCGAACTTTTGAAAAAGCATAAATGCGAGGTTGTAAGTCCACGGACCTTGCAACTTCCCACACTGTTAACGTCATTATGATTATTTGCTCTTGTTTTAGGCTTCCTGTAAATAAAGTGGCCCTACAGCATCTCACTCAGCTTTAGATACTGGGACGTGTTAGCGGCTGTAACCTGCTCTGACCCATGGCCATTTTATCTCCTGCTGCCAATCACTTTTGAGGGCCTTGCATCTTGGGCAAGTCTGCTGCTTTGCTAACACAGAGGGGAGCGAATTTCGGCCCCTCTGCCACGTTAGCCCTCCAGCTCCCAAAATACCTCCTTGAAGGCTCGCCCTTCATTATTCATCCTGCTAATGTGGGCTTACTCACGGAGTCTACAATCACTGTTTTCACCCATCTGCAACGTCAGTAGCTGTCCCTGAATTTTCAGTAGGCTGCTCCTGTTTACGCAGGGCAGAGTGGAGCTTTCAACTCTGCAGTTGTTTGCTCTGGACATACGGGGGTAAACCCTGCAGTGTTCACTCAGTAGCCACAGGGCAGCCAGGGTCCCTATCAGCGTGCATATAGGAACCGTGGAGCAGCCCCACTGGCAGAATATGCATAGCTGCCAAGGTTTCAGATTGCTATGTGTGACATTTTTATAATGTCAGCGTAATTATGAGTGACATTTCAATGACTATGAGTGACACTTTCTCCCGATCAAAATCAAGTAATGAAGATGAGGGAACCACATAAATATCAGAAGTTACACCCATTTGAGCAACAAGGAACTCTAAGATCTTGAAACTGCTGCACAGTACTAGAAATGGAAGGGCACTAACATGTATACAGTTACTCAGAGAGATCCTCATAAACAGTTTTGCGATTTGCATAGTGCCAATATCGGCAACACTCATTACCCCTCATGCAGCATCATACCCAATAAATAAACAGACAAGACACTGTTTTCGTGGAGAAAATTGCTGCAGGTTTATTAGCATACCAACTATGCCAACATGATGGGTTATCTTACAGGCGATCGAAAGGCAAGCCGCTCCTCGCGGCCTACCACCTGATGGGCCAACTTGCATCGTGGCCTTAGCCAATCGGTGCTTAGCGGTTATGGTGAGGGGTTAGCCCCTCCCACTTCCGGTGAACCGTCGGTCCACCCCGTTACTCACGCCCCCCCCTACGAGGGGCGGAGCATTCAAGCGACCCCCGGTTGTACAGGTTCCAACCGCCCGTAGGACAGACGGGGCACCGTCGCACCTCAGGGTCCACCGCGAAGACTTCCTGGGGATATTAGGCCTCAGCACCCTTTGTGCTCCTGAAGAGGGTACCCCTGAGTACCTTTCCGCCTCTGGATCGCCCTGTAACTCCGCCTGCAACACAAAATAAAAGATTAGAAATTCCTTCCCCCCACCCTGATTACGCCGGGTAAGCGGTAGGGAGGGAACGGTATCAGGGGTGAGGAGAAAGAGGCCGCTAGGTGGGCAGGGGGAGGAACTTATACCTCTCCCCTTCCCACACCTGGGCCGGAAATGACGAGTGGGACCCCAAAGGGGTCTCGCGACGCTGGGCTGTCCCGTGTGCCATCTTGTGGCACTAAAGGGGCCGCCCTCTTAGGAACTCCCCTTCATGGACGTCGGGCAGCCCACATAGTAGAGTGGCATTCTCTGCTGCAGGGATATTAATCCTCTGCTATAGGACATGCAGAGTGAACTGCCAGTTGACAAATTTCCGACCTTTGAACAGATACATTTAATTACAGCAGCCTTAGTTTTTGACTTGCTTACAGAAGTCCTGAGTCACAACAATTCTACCTACTGCTGCACCTAGCTGGGGAAAAAAGTCTTCTGCCGATGTGTTGTTGCTGAAGTGTCTCTGTGAGTCACTGTCACACTCACTGGCTGCAGACTGAGGTGTTGTAGTGTAGATGGGATTAAAGTCTGAATGACACGACGGACAGTGAGAAGAGCTTTGAGAGCAGTTCCGTGTGCCTTTAAAAGACACTGACAGCACCTGCTTTCGGACTCACTGACCGGACAGAACCCGAACCCACAGCAGCACTTGTCGAGGTCAAATAAGTGTTGTCCTAATTTAACTGTGCTTAACTAGGGGTGGCACCAGTTCAAGTTCCCACAAACAGCAACACTCGCATGCCAACCCCCGATAATTGCGCCTGCCACAGCCACTCACGCAAGCACAGCTCAGGGCAGGCCCCACCTGGGTGTCTCGGTATTGGGCACAGGACTACCTCCGGCCGGGTGACGTCAGGCCTGGCTGTAGCGAGTGCCAGTGACTGCGCCGCACGCCGCAGGCGGGTATTTCAATGCAGCAGGCCAGGCTATTTGATACATTGTAGCAGCACAGACAGTGCACAAGATTACTATACTGTTTAGTGTTACTGAGCCTGACAGTGGCAGCGTCCGGGCCGGCAAGTCTCTGGGGAGCAGCTTGCAGCACTGAGCAGAGCCGGCCGGGTGCAGGTGTCGCAGGAGTGCACGCCAGCAGCCTGGCATGGTGGCCACGCCAATTACTTGACAGCGCTGGTACAGGAGAGAGACAGTGGCATTAAAATGCATGACAATGCATTTCAGTGCAGTGATGCGGACCACCACACTGAAATGCGTTAGAGTCACGTCTGATGCGTGATACTTGGCAGGTCTGAATATGCAGAGGCAGCAACATGCGCAGCATGAGTCAGAGCGTCTAACCGTCAACACAAAAAGAAGGGCAACAAGCCATAGAAAAACTTCCAAAGTAGGCAAATGCACACAGTGACCACGCTAGGAAAGAAAAAACATATCTTCACTCATTTCTAAGGGAAAAACATAATTTGTTTGAAAAAAAAGAAGAACTTACAAGCAGTGGCGCAGGCCCTCTCCTTTTAACCCACGTACCCCCTCATCCAGCTGGTTGTTGCTGGCATTTAACCGGGTTGGTTAAAAGCAATCAGAATGGCTGACTCAGGAGTGGGGGATCCGTGTTCGAGCCCCGGTGTTGGCTCAACATTCTGTGAATCTGGGCAAAAATATCCAGCAATCTCCGAGGAGTGGTGGGACGGGCAAAGACGGCACATGGGATACAAGCGTAATGTTAATTGAACAAAAGAGAACAAGCCGCATGCACGTGGCTGCTCATTCCCAAGGCAATACTTCATGGGAGTTAACTTGTGAAAAAACGTGGGCCATGCACCAGCCATTTGCCATTTACAGGCTATCACTTTTGAATGACACAGACAACAGCCAATTCAAAGTGGTAGGAGGAGTCACACCCCACAAACTACATACAGCAGATCACCTGACAGCACAAGCTCTGTCTAGGCTCGCCCTAAAAAAGTGGCAACTAACAGCCATCAATACCAGGAAAAATGTCTTTTCTTTAGTATTTTTTATTCAATAAACAATGTGTGGGGTTGCTCCATTCCTTGATCAGCTCTGCCAATTTCATTTTACATATGGAAAATGTAGGATTTATCTGCCCATCCTTTTCTTTTTTTATCCACTTTATCCATCCTTTGCAGTTTGTGCATGTAATCACAGGGCCAGATTTAGAAAAAAGTTTTCTTTTGGATATGAGTAAATTCACAGAAGCCTTCATCACGTGCAATATGAGATGAATGTGTAAAAAATGGCTTGTGCACATGCTTCTTGATTCCAGGCGAATGTCATGCCTGTGGTCAGCTAGGGGGCGTGGTAGGCATAGATTCCAGTCTGCCACTTATTAACTGAAAAATGTGCTCGGATCTTCAACTTGTATTGCATTTGCCATGTAGCACCCTTTCAAATTACCAGTTCTGAAGCTGTGAGAGCCTATTCAAGCATTAGCGTAGTAATGCAATGAATGTTGACAGTTACTACATGGTTAATTACACCTCCCCTCATTGCTTTCCAGTAGAGCAACAAATCGACCAAAGCTTTCCATTAAAGGGCACTTCAACAATATGGCATCCCATGTCTGGATAAATTCAAAGTTTCTTTTCGCCTCCACTTTTAGTACAACCCCCACACACTGCCCATTGAAGCAGTTTCCTTCCCCATGCCCAAAGTTCAATTCTGTCTAGGGATTTTCAGGTCATTCTAGGTCTATGAATCTAGACATAACATCTTTCGTTCAAAGTCTCAGGAAAAGATGCAGAAGTCAGAGCACTGGAGTTTTAGCGATATGTATAACAGTAGTTTTGGTCATGAAGTGTAATGATTCCCAATATTTGGTAATTGAAGGGCAGTCTCACGTTATGGCAGAAAGTCACCCCATTTGTATTGAAATGGGGGCAAGCTAAATGCGCATGTCTGAATACCAGGTTAATTCTCTTAGGTGTAATATACACTCGATGTGGACAACAGTATTGTATCAATTTAAATCTAGAGTTCCCTGACATATAAGGTGTATAGGCTAGGATGTTACTCCAGTCCTTGCCAGATATAGGTGTGCCCGTGTCTGCAGCCCTACGGTTCTACAGCCCCATCAGACCACATGTAGATTGTTGTAGCAGCGCACTGTAAGGCATTGATATCACTCTATTTCTGCCGGTGGACATACATCTATCCTTTAAACAGTCATGTAACCCGGGCCATGGGGACATTTATGCACAGTTCTTAGACTTCCCCTGACTAAAGCTCCTGATAATGAATCGGGAGCAGTGGGCCTTGAAACGGGCTTTAAAACTATGGCCATGATTACCGGGAGGCAGGAATGAGGACCGGGAATGGGATAAGTTATTTACTGCACCTGGTAAATGGCTATACCCGGGGAGGTGGGGGGGAGGGGTCGGGCGGTGTGACACTCAGAAAAAAATGAGCCTACATTTGGAAATAGTTACTTACCATTCATATTTCTGCAAGTTTCAGTGCTTCTTGCAATGTTTTGGCAAGTAGAACCTGCTGAAATCTGGAGATAATTGTAGTGGGTACTCTAATGATCGCATTACTTATAATTCAAATCACTGCGCAAAAATTTAACCTTGTATTCATAGGCATGCATGCATTTCTTTATGATTTGAGCTTTAGGTGTCTTTAAAACATCTATATTTTAAACTTAAGTGGAAATGTACTTATATTCCGATCTGCCTATGCAAATTGTTCTTTATTCAACTTCAGAAAATTGTGCAGGTTTGTTATTTATTTCCAAGTGAATGAACATTAAGCTTTGAAACTTGTTAGAACATTCAGAAATAATGTGAATAGTCTACTTGCACAGTGCATTTATACAAACTTAGTAGATGTTTCTTTTACACTATATCATATAAGAAAGAAAGGGTAGTGCTATTGAGGTGTTTCAATTGTCAGTGACGTGCTTCAAAAATATCCTCACCCACCAGTTTACATTATTTTCAAAAGGAAAATGGGATGAATCAAAAACTTAGGCTATTCAACACCATCGACCTAAGAAGAGTTTAATGGGTGTAAGGTTATGTAATAATCACTGAGGATAGATGGAACTCAACGCCACTATTGATTTATATCTTAACATGGATTTTTTTCAAATATATGGCTTCATTAGACTTTGTGCATCCTTCAAATTGCTTTTTTTTCTATAGAATTTCAAAGATGATCCTGTCTGTGCTTCACTCACGGTATCAAAGAAGTAACAACAGAGGATACAATTCTAATACCATCATGCGACAATAGTTGCACATTGTTATAATAGAAAATATTAAAAGGATCTAAGCTACTTAACACTACGTTATATGAGGGACAGAGACAGAAACGGGTTAAAGAAGTGCTGTCTTAAAAAACACTTCCAACATGTGAAAACTGTTTTCAGATTCAGGACTTTCGCAATTTTTTTGACATTTCACTAACTATAACCTACTTATCACACATAAGCTGTGTTTTATTCAGTTTTACAAGGAATGGCTTAATGCATACAGGACATTGCCTTCTTGTTAGACAATTCAGACTGTTGATCTATTGTTTTACAGGTTCTTTTATTTCTCCCTACCTATGCACGTGTTTATTCTTACCTATAGTTTAAATAAGAGCTAAACATGGTTTCATTTTCACCAGAATTTTTTCACATAGAGTTGTAAAGTAGCATCAAATATTTTTTAACAGTAATAATAGGTATCAATTAGGAAAGTACAGCCAATTTCAGTTTTACAGTGTGTTAGACCTGGCACCCTTGTTGTGGTTTCCCGTGTCTTTTTGCCTCTGCCTCCTGTATTTTTGCAGTGTGTTGAATTTCGTTTTTGATGGTCTAGATGCTTTGGGCACTTTACTACTGCTGATCAGTGCCAAAGTGCAAGTGTTACCTGTATACATTATTGTGATATGATTGGTTATCCATGATTGGAATATTTGATTTACTGGTGAGTCCTTAGTAAAGTGCACTGTGTGTGCCAGGGCCTGTAAATCAAATCCTATTAGTGGGATTGCAGCACTTATTGTGCCACCCATTTGACTAGCTGTGTAAATGTGTCTCAGACCTACCACTGTAGTGTCTGCGTGCCCACTTATAGACTGCCATGTCGCCCTGGCAAGTGCACCCACTTGTCATGCCCAAACCTTCCCTTTACTTACATGTAAGGCACCCCTATGGTAGGCCCAAGGTACCCCCCTGAGCAGGGTGCAGTGCACATAAAAGGTAGGGCATGTACTGGTGTGTGTGACATGTCCTGATGGTAAAATACTGTGTATTTTGTATTTCATTATTGAAAGGCTATCTGTCTCATAGGCTAGCAGAGGAGTTTAGTTGTAACATCTTACAAGTATAATTTCCAATTGGGACAAGGTAGAAAAATGGAGTTTAGGCTCTCTGAACTCAGCATTTAATAACACATCTTTCTAGAACAATGGTTTTTAAGTTATGTTTTTGAAAATTCCACTTTTAGAAAGCAGGCATATTCTTGCCTAACCATCCTATGTGCCTCTGCTGGGTTGTGTATTTACTGTCTCGTTTTGGAGTGACAGGAGCTGGGGATGTGCATTCACTGTAGACAGGCACTGGGGTGGTTGAGGTGGGTCCTGCCTTTCCTGGATGACTCAGAGCTGAGCTGAATAGACTTGGGCTGCATTCAGAGTAGTGGTAGGAGTTTTCCTTGCACCTGAATAGGCCCTGTCTCCTGTGCACAATGCTGTCACCACCTCCTGCCAAGAAGCTGGACCAGAGAGGACAGAACTGGTTTGGACTGAGCTGAGAGACCTTTTGCCACCAAAGAAAAAAGGAAAATGTGGTATAAATATTGGGGCCCAGACCCCAGGACGTTAGAATACTTCTGGACTCAAGAGGAACCTCTGCCAAGGAGAAGAGCTGGAAAAGGTGGAAGGATGAGTACTGCCCCAATGCTGTATGGATGCTTTGCTGGGTTGGCCTACAAAGGCTTCTACTGACAAGGAGAGTACAAAGACTGAACTGTGCTGTGTATCCTGTTTCAAGAAGATCTTCAAGGGCTTGGTGTAGAGCTTGCCTGCTGTTCTGAAGTCTCAGGGACACAAAGACGTTGTTTCATCTGTCCTCCTGTACCTGGAACTGCTGTTTCAGCTACCACAGAGGAAAAAAGCAACAATGCTGCGACCTGCAAGGAAGTCGTGGGCACTGCTCGTGAAGTGCACAATGCACCGCGCTGACTTACACCGCAGCCTCGATGACTGCTGACGCCACACTGTATCAACTCTGATGCCTGTACCGGAGCAGAGAGCACCGCTTGTGAGGCTCACAATGCACCGTACTGCCTCGACTTGCAACGCAAAGCCCCGATCTAACTGATCCCGGTGCCTCATTATCGCGGAGCCGATACATGATGTGAGTGACCTTCCAAATCCATCGATCCGCACCATCGTAAGGAACTGACGCCTTGCTGCCAAAGTGACGTCACCTCCCACCTCCCCCTGTGGCCATAAGGAACCGATGCCACGCCTCCCCTGTGGCCATAAGGAACCAATGCCGCCCAGTGCCAATGACGCATCGCCTTCCCGATGCCATGCGCCATCTTTGTTTTAATCATATGCCAAGGTACTGTTCTTGGGGGCCCGTGCACTCCGTGCCTTGTCTGCGCACCAAGTGGTCGGCGCAGTACTTTGGAATTTTCATCTGTCACAGCCAGGTGGAGCTATTTGTTGCTACAAGTTTAATTTTTGTGACTAACCTATTTTAGATGATATCTTGATATATGTGTGATGGATTTTTGTTGTTTGGTCCTTGTTAGAAATGGTGTATCTAGTTGGCTAGGGGATGCACCTAAGCCAGGCAGGACACACCACTCTAGTCAGGGTAAGGGAATTACAACCCCAAGATAACCCCAGCTCACCCCCTTGGTAGCTTGGCAGAGGACTCCGGCTTATCCCAGAGGCAATGTGTAATGCATTTGTGCAACACACACACACCAGTGACACACTAGGCACACCACAAAAAGAGACTCCACACAAAGGCATATAAAAATATCTTTTTTATTATACATATAACCACATTAGATTACAGTTACATAAATCACTGTGCCACTTGGCACTTGTCATTAAAAATGCATATGAAACATATAGTTCATCAATCACCTTGCCAACTAGGAAATTGCCATAAGAATACAGGTAGTGCACTAAAGTGAATACTGACAAGTTGCACCAGTCATCCATCCCCTGGGAGACATTTAGGCATAACATCACAGCGAGTTCGCTAACCCCAATACTTCTTAGAGGCACATGTTATGAAACCATTGGGTAAAACACCATTACTGCACATGTATTATGTAGCTCCTGAAAAGAGTATTCCTTATTCTGTCAATATAAGGTACGAGCATATTATACATCAGGGTACAACATATTAATCAGTTGGATAATGCACACAAATATTGGAATCACCATATCCGTATCACCCTAAACACATAGGGTCAATCCCTTACAAGTGCAGGAAGCCCATGGAGACAGCGCATCTGCGTGTCTATTATATGCTATGCGGTATTTTAGGTATTCCCATTATGTTACAAGAGACTCTGTGTTGCCTCTAGCGGAATTACGGTAATTTTCCAAAACACTCCTGTGTGTTTTACTCAGGGCCCCTCTAGACTGGAAAGGCAGCGACCATCGCAGCCTCTCAGAGCCCCTCCCAGGTAGGCCACAAGAGGAGGGGGGAACACACACAATCAAGTACCGTGGAGAGCCTCCTCTGGGCCTAGTGGGTAGAATAACTTTGAGCAGCAGCCCGCAAACGCGCAGAGCAGCTGCGGACCCTTGCAGTCTCCCTCACAGCAGTATGCAGCCCGGAGCCCTCCAGGGCCTCCCATGCTGCTGCTTTATCTCTGGCCTGCCCCAAGGTATGTGGAGAATGGAGCATGCCAGCCCGACTCAGCCGCGAGGTTCCCTTCTCTCTATCGAGGCAAGTAGTCACACTTTGGGAGCCTGCGCCGCCTCCCTCAGCCTCAGCTGGACTCTAGGAGGTGAGGCCGGTCAGACCCACTGGGTGTATCCGGGCTGTCCCCAGTTCTCTAGCAACGCATCACGGGATCAGTTGGCGCTGATGTCACTCTGCCAGGTCACTTACTGGCGGCGACTTCAGTCTTGCAGGTGGATGCGGCTTCACTCCGGTGAGGCTCTTCTTCCTCTCTGGGGACAGAGTGTCAGCGCTCCCCATGCATTTTTACCACGGATTTAGCCCCCACCTTGGGCTCTGTACACAAAGGGGGTGGCGGCTTAGCCCAGAACTTCCTCCTCAGCATTAACAACCAAAACTATTTAGAAAGTGCAGCGCTGCAGGGCAGATGAAAGTGCTCCTCACACACTTTCCAAAATGAAGGGGCAGAACACAAGGCGCTAGTCAATTGATCTGGGGAAATAGACTCACTCACCCTGCACAAGGTTATTTTCCCAGCACTTCCTCAGCTGGGGATTAGAAATACACCACTCCACATGTGCTTTGAGGAGGCCACAATAAAGTGTACACCCTGCCCCTTTCTTTTCAATACAAGGGAGTTGAACAATCCAGTCCTTCGCCTGCTCTAGTCAGGAGCAGCAAGTATCTTTCTTGAAGTCTTTCATCTCCCTGAGACTTCCAACAGAAGGCCAGCACACACACGCTCTTGGAGATTCTCCACAAGTAGAATGCCACAGCTGTGCCAAAAGAGTCAGTCTTTTTCTTCCACCATAGACAGAAGCAGCAGCTGCAGGCCAACCCACGCCTCACTCAGAAAAGGCAGCGCTCCTCACACATTCCATCCGCTCATCTTCTTGGCAGGGTCCTCTTGTTCCTTGAAGCAATCTAAAGTCCTGGGATGTAGATGCAATACTTATACCCCAAAATATCATTGTTCTCTTTGTGGCAAGAGTCTCTGCACCCAATCCAAACCAATCCTGTCCTCCCTGGTGCAGCATGACCACAGGGGGCGGAGAATGCATTGTGCAAAAGGAGACTCAGCCTATTCAGGTGTTAGCGAAACTCCTCCAACCACTCTAATTACAGACCGGGTCTATTCAGCCCTGCGATGAGTCACTCAAACAAGGCAGGGCACACCTCAACCCCCAGTGGCTGTCTAGAGTGAATGCACATCTCAATTCCTGTCACTCACACACCAGACGCTGAATACACAAAGAGCCAGAGGCACACAGAATGGTAAAGTAAGAAAATAGCCACTTTCTAAAAGTGGCATTTTCAAACACAGGATTTAAAACCACCTTTACCAAAAGGTGCATTAATAGAGAGTCTAAACTTAATTTTCCTATCTTGTCCCTATGGAAAGTTACACATGTAAAACTATTACAGTGCAACCCCAATGATAACCCTATGGGATAGATGGCCTTTCAACAGTGAAAAATAAAAACACAGTATTTCACTAACAGGACATGTCACACACTCTAGTACATGGCCTACCTTTCACATACACTACACGCTGCCCATGGGGGTACCTTGGGCCTACATTAGGGGTGCCTTACATGTAAGGAAAGGGAAGGTTTGGGCTTGGCAAGTAGGTGCACATGCCAGGACAACATGGCAGTTTACAACCACATGCACACACACTAGAGTGGTAGGTCAGAGACACCTTTACAGGGCTACTCATGTGGGTGGCACAACTAGTGCTGCAAGCCCAGTAGTAGCATTTGATTTATAGGCCCTGGCACATACCGTGTACTTTACTAGGGACTTACTAGTAAATCAAATATGCCAATCATAGATAACCAATCATTGTCACAATATATACAGAGAACATATGCACTTTAGCACTGGTCAGCAGTGGTAAAATGCCCAGAATCCTATAGCCAACAATAACAGGGTCAGAAAAATAGGAGGCAAAAAGCAAAACATTTGGGGATAAACCTGTCAAAAGGGCCAGGTCTACCAGTCCTTTTTTGGTTTAGATAAAGATTTCATATTTTTCTACACTGGTGTGGTGTCCATTTGTATTGTTTTCACTGTGTTACTGTATGTGTGCACAAATGCTTTATAACTTTGAGATATGCCTGACTTTTCGTGCCAATCTAAAAAGGTGGTGAACAGAGGTTGTCTAAGGGCGTAACTCCCTTACCCTGACTAGAAGCAAGGTTCCCTACTTGGACAAAGGTGCAAACCATTGCCAACTAGAGACCCCCTATTTCTAACATTGGTGGTCAGCAGTGAGGATTAGGACTTGCATTTGTGCCTAACAACCATTAATTGGTATACACTACTAGTATAGTGCAGACCATTATGCAACCACATAATATTTGGTGAACATTTCCTTTGAAAATTTCTATAACTCGTGAATGTCCAATTTTATCATGTCTAAACCAGCATCAATGGCATCTGTGGCTATTGAGTTTGAAGAGGATAGAGTGGAGCTCTACACTGTGCCACAATTAATATCAATCTGCAAGAAATTTAAAATCTCAGTGAGAGGCCTCACCAGAAAGGAGGAATATGAAAAGGCACTGAGCGCCTGGTTGGACTCAAGAAATGCCAGTGGGCATACTGAGGAGCCTATGGTGGAATTGGAGGATTTAGATTGGCAGCAAAATGAGCTATTGGTTCTGACTCAAGGGAGGGTGCTCTTCAGGGAGGACAGCAGTGTATCTTCAAATGGTTTGTCTCTAGAGGAGCTGGAGGACAGACAAAGACGCAGAGTGCATGAGTTAAAGCTTGCTAAGCTCAGGCTGGAGAAAGAGAGTGACATGGAGGAAAATACATTGGAGTTAGAGAGGCAGAAACTTGCCATAGAGGAAAGGAGGATGCTCTTAGAGCATGAGAGAAGTTTGAAGGAACTGGACATAAAAGCCAAGTGTGTGGAGTCCAGTTCCAATGGTGGCAGCATGTCTTCAGTGCAAGTGGAAGGGAGTGTTTTGTAGTTCCTATAAGCAAATATAGGAACTGCGCATTTAGACAACATAGACTGTGGGATTGGTGTTCAGACTGATTCCAGACACCCCCACCGGGTATGTTCACCTGTATACCAGCTAGCTCACAGTGCCACTGTAAACTCCTCTTACCAAGGAGAGAATAGGTCTTGGCAACTATCGAACATGACAACCCTGTCCCATCAGGGATCGTGGAAACAGTACAGTACTTTTCGCTCAGTCACTTGTGGTCACTTTGTCTTAGAGAGATACACAGAATAAATGGTGGGGCCGTTTTCAATAAGCATTTATTGAACCATCATCATTCTAATGTAAAATAAGTGTGCTGAAACAACCATAAGACAGAAACAGATATAAATTATTATAAGCACCAATAGAGTAAATGGATGGTATATTCCTACCATAGTGCTAAAACAATGAATACAGGCAGGCATATAAATACATGACAGTAATAATGTGTACTCCTTTGATGCAACCCTAACTAGATGTACCTAAGTGTACCTAGCATGTATGTAGGAGTAGAGCCAAGAATCCCCCTAGGATGAAGCCAACCCCATTACCTTGTGTGAGAACGAAGGACCCCGTCTTGGTCTTGGGATGGACACCCCGCAAGGGATGTCAGACCACTGCATGATGGAGTTTCTGCGTGCAGGAACCTCAGCGTCTTGCGTCAGTGTGTCAGCATTGAAGTCTTTCTCTTATGCCTGCCCCAGGTTAGATATGGTGTATATATACCCGAAAAGTACCCTCAGGGGTTCTACCTTGCTGTGTCATGTCAGCCGAGGATGATGGAAGGGATGACCCTTATACATAGTTAATATGCAGAAGATGGTAATCCTTCTGTGATTCTGAGAATCCTCATTCATAATAAATGAGGCTAGTTTTCTGGGAAAACCACACAACATTTATGCAGCACCGTAACTAGGTAAAAGTCACTACCAAAAACCGTTATGTAGTACAATGGCAGGGAAATGTAGGTGAAAGGTTAGGTGACTACCCAGGCCTATATTGGTGTACTTTACAAAACATAACACCCACTCCTCATCCGACTGGACGATATACTAAAAGCAAATGTTCAGCTAATGAATTGTAAAACATTGTTAAGAATGTTCAAATAAAGAATCTCTAAAAAAGCCTATTAAAAAGTGCCTAAAAAACTCTATAGGTCCTTTATATATGTTTAAAAAGTCCTGTAAGTCCTTTTAAAATACGTTCATATCTATGGTTGGAGCAACTGAGAGCGTCTGAAAGCCATGGTGCTCAGCAAGAGTAAATAAGAGAAAAAGAAATTGCTTAAAATTCCAATTTCAGTTGTTTTGGAAAAAAAGGCCAAATTCTTCCCAGCACACGGAGAGCCAAATGTTTATGTGTCCTGTGTGGAAGACGCAGCATCACTGCTGCTTGCTTTGCAGACGACGGTCCCTGTAACACCTCACAGATCAGGTCAATTGAGCAAAGGTGAGCGTATTCAGTTCCCACAGCCGATGCTGAGGAGGCAGTTGAAACAGCCAATGCCTATGTGCCTGTAGTAGAGCCGGTATCCAATCCAACAGGAGCTAAAGCATCCAGTGGTGGCTCTAAGAATGCCAACATCAACATGGGAATACACTGAGGACACTGCAGTACGTGGGCCATTAGCGGGTCCAGTAATACATCTACGTCCGGTGGCGCAACCGATGGAAGTGTTAGACAGAGATCTAACATGCAGTCTTGTCCGCAGAACAAGCAGCGGAGAACAGGCTAAACACAGTCAATCCAAACTGGTTGGAATGATAGGAACCAAGACTCGCTTAGCTCCCGAAGTCGAGGTGTGCCCAGATAGAGTATCATGCGATCACGGTAACGTTGCTACAAGAGCGTTTTTTTCATCTCCTTGGTGACTGGGACATCCATTGCGTAGCAGAAAAATTAAAATCAGGATTCCCACTACCAGTAGCAGGATTAGCGGAAGTCCTTCAAAAATGCTTCCTAATACGGTGTGTATAAAAGTTGGAATTCCTCCGAAGACTCTCTGAAAGGTGCTTAACAGTCTAGAACCTATGGTCTTAAATATGTGTACTGTACCCCTTCATATCAGACATGTTAAAGATACGCTGTACCATTTCTCAGAAATGGAAAGGGCAGTTAGTCCGTACCAGTGCCTGTATCTCAGCTGAGATCCTTGCAACCTGAAGATCAAAAGTCTCTCGGGCTGAGGTTAAGGGCACATCTTTCTGTAAAAGCATGGCTTTCATTCGGCTCAGAGTATCAATGCGTATAAAGGAAACATTCAACGAAGGTCACAATGGCTCCTCCCTGACTGTGTGGGTTGGTGGAAACAATACTTGCATACAGCAAATAACCCTGGAACTTACAGTGACAAGATACATCAGGAAGCATCCCACAACAACCTTGATCATTCAGCATAAAGTAACTCCTATTTGAGAGTAGCCTGAACACTGGATTAATCATGGCAGCTGGGGAACCTTTCAAATGACAGGACAAGTTTGCAACTGAACCATTACAGGTCCCGAGAAGTATAAGATCCTGGAAAATTAGAGATCCACTCAAAGAATTCTCGCAGTCTGTACCACTAAGAAACATGTCAGTGTCCCTGTTCCTGCATCTAAATCTATACAGTAATTCCCAAGATTCATGGATGAATTCCCTACCCATTGCTTCATACCTGCCTACCTGGTGGCGTTCTAGGCAATGTTGAAACTGGAAAGTTGTTACTGGCAATGTTATATGGCCATGAATTAACCATTCTGTGGATGGTGCCTCTGCCACGATGAAAGGTAATTGGCCTAATTTCTCAATGCGCAGCATTGTATATTTTGCATCCCTTTGTGCCATTGTTGTCTGCTTTTCTCTCAAGTTATATGCAGAGAACAGAGACGTACTGTTGATATATCGCCAGGGCACAGAACCAGAGCGCAATGATTGCAGTGTCCAGCTTAATGACACAATAGAATGTAACTGTGATTGTCCGTGTTGTAAGATGGACAGATCTTGTTCCATTATATCTATTAAGGGTGAG